>CM053584.1:113674114-113839184 GCA_028627135.1 Pseudochirops cupreus
ATCAGAAGCAAGATTTTAACCAAGGTCCCCTGACTCCAAAGTTAGTATTGTCTCATCACATTGTTTACACTCCACAGCAGGATGAGGTATTAGCAAGGACTACAATGGAAAGCTCTAACTCATATCCAAAAAGAGTAATTATCCAAAAACAAAATGAAACAAAAAAAGTCTCTTGGTTTTTAAAGTCAATATCATAGAAAGGTAAATCAAAAGTTTCAGTATATGGATTCCTATTGAATATAATATTAAGAACAATAAGTACTAATAATGTTTTGTATGTACCTTGCATGTGATAGGTGTTGAATGAAAATTTCTTGAACAAATATTAATGATGATTTGAGTCCATTGCATGAGGTTGACTCTTGAACTATATATGAATTATGAATTATGGCTAGAAATCTTTTCCTGAGAACCTCTTCATAAGAAAATTAATCATTTTGATATATTTATTATTTGGAACTTTTTAATTTGGGAATTAATTTGGTTATTGCATCATATTTTTCATAAAAATGATGTGCCTGTCATCTTTATTTGCTGAAACCATAGAAGCCATCATTTTTACTGAACAATATGTTAGGTATTCTCATTTATTATTCTATGAAGCAGGAAAGGTAGTTAATATTTAAGATTAGAAAACGCTATTCTGAATAAGTCTCTTTGCATAAAAATTTGAAAATACCATCAGGTACCTGCCTTACATGAACCTTTATCTGTATTTCTCTGCCAGCTGTTAATCTACATAATATAATAGAAGGAAGGTTTCCTCATTTGTATCTGCTACTTGTCACCTTCAAACAGGTCATGCAGATGGTTAAGTAAAATTCTACATTGTTCAGATTGTGGATTTGATTCATTTTATTTTCTTTGATCTTAACCCAAGAAATTAAGTCTTTGTCATAAATACACAAACTTTTAAAAAGTATCATTTAGGGGTGGCTAGGTGGCATAGTGAATAGAATACTGATCTTGGAGACCTGAGTTCAAATCTGTTCTCAGACACTTAATACTTACTAGCCATGTGACCTTTGGTAAGTCACTTAACCCCAATTGCCCTGCCTTCCCAAAAAGAAACAAAAAGTACCATTTAGCAGAGATGTTCATTTTTCCAGATACAACTACATTTATATGTGCATATTTACATATACACACACACACAGGTTGTTTGAAAAGTGTGTGGTTTTTAAGGTATTTAGCCTTAAAAGTGCACTAAGATTTTTTTTTTTTTTTGCTTTTTGGAGGAGGGAAGGCAGGGCAATCGGGGTTAAGTGACTTGCCCAAGATCACATGGCTAGTAAGTGTTAAGTGTCTGAGTTTGGATTTGAATTCAGGTCCTCCTGACCCCAAGGCTGGTGCTCTATTCACTGTGCCACCTAGCCAGCCCGGAACTAAGGTTTTCGGGACACCAGGGGGTTATGAATATGTGTCTGTACATGTGCAATACATATATACTAATGTGTATAGATATAGATACACACATATGTCTATACATATGTCTCCATGTGTATCTATGCATATGTATATGTATGTGTCTATGTATCTATATATTTATCTATAGTCATCCTAAAATTAAAAATCTTCTGTTACATTGTAGAAAGAAAATCTGTAGACTGAACAAATAAACGCATTATATATACATGTTAAATCTTCACTGATTCTTAACAGTAAGTTATAATTCCATAACAAATATTTTTTAAGGCTTGCCTTCTCATGGGGATATAAGGATCTTAAAACTTTATGAATCTTATCCTTATTTATACTTAGTGCAATGATCACTTGTTTATATAAAAGAGAAAAGGTAAGCTTTCGTTTCCCTTTGATTTTTGTTTTGCAAAACCTGCTCATGGTTAGGTTGGGCAGTTGAGGAGCAGTTCTGATTTTGTGACTGAAATTAATTGGTAAATAATAATGATCTAAGCACTATGAAGTGGTGCAATGGATAGCACCCTGTGCTTGGAACCAGTAAAACTCATCTTCCTGAATTCAAATCCAGCCTCACACACTTACTAGATATGTGACCCTGGGCAAGTCACTTGACTCTGCATGCCTCGGTTCCTCACCTGTAAAATGAGCTAGAGAAGGAAATGGCAAATCACTCCAGTATCTTTGCCAAGAAAACTCCAAATGGTATCATGGAAAGTTGGACACAACTGAAGGAATAAACAACAACAATGACAATTATGAGCAAAAGCCAAGGATTGTATGCCTACTTTTCAGAGGGGAAAAACACCAGAAAACTTGTTCAATCTACTCCCAAATCATTACAGTTGAAAGTGTTGTCAACAGAATCATGATTGGCCTATCAGAACGCTTGTTTCCTGACATCAAGAATTTTTTGATCAGGAAAGATTATTTTGACACAATTTACTCAATGTGAAAAGTTCTGGCTGAGTATCCAAATTCAGAATGGGAAAGCTGATTTAATTTTTTAGTTAATTTGAAATTTGTTTATAGACGATAGATATAATAATATCTCACATTTCTAGAAAGTCACAATAAGCTATAACTGACAGAAAGTCAGTCTTGGTATCAGGGAGAGCTGAATTTTAGTGTTTTTTTGTTTTTTGTTTTTTTTTGCTTTTTGGAGGTGGGAAGGTAGGGCAATTGGGGTTAAGTGACTTGCCCAAGGTCACATGGCTAGTTTTTGTGTTACGCGTCTGAGGCCCTATTTGAACTCAAGTCCTCTGGACTCCAGGGCCAGTGCTCTATTCACTGCGCCACTTAGCCACTCTTTCAGTGCTGTCTTTTGATAATTTTTGTCCATTCTTCTAGCCTGTTGAGCTCCTTATGGATCCTGACTCTGTCATTCAAAGTATTAGCCATTCCTCTTAATGATTCTGTGATACCTTCTGACACAAAAATCCATCTTCTTAACACTAGATTTCTTCAACTAATGTTATATGTAGCTGCAAATCATAGAACTCCATGTTGTCCAAACAGTCCACAGTATGGATGACTCAAAAACAAAGGAAAGACACAAGATAGGTATAAATGGAAAAACATCATCATCAATGAAATTCATGCTCAGAAAAGTTTGTTGTTTTTTTTTTTTAAATCTAACCTAAACATAGTGCCACTTATTTGTCTCCTAATGGTTGGAGCAAACCAAATCTATATGTTTCAACCACTAGTTGTACACTGACTGTTCTGGGAAAAACAGGTTATATTACTATTAGGGCTTATTTAGTATTATTATTCAATTACATTCATTTTAACTCAAATATGCATTTCTATTCAATTTCTGTTCAAAGATTTATTAAGTTTCTAATGTGTATAGGTCACTGTGGTAGGCTCTGAGGATACAAAAAACAAAATAGTCCTTACATTCAAGGAGCTTTCAAGGGGCAGGGAGGGATTATTGTGTGAGTTACAATTTATGGATTGCACAAATAACTGATGAAAGAGAAAAACTTAAATCCATAGGATCAAGTCTCTTCAAAGAATCAAAAGGGAGAACAATTGATTGGGCATACAAATTCACTAAAGAGAAGAACAAACTGGAAGCAGAGAAGCAAAATGAAATAATGTTTTTTCAAAAAACAAATAACCTTTATAAAAGCAAAACATTTTGATCTCAAAGACAGGAGAAGTGGAAACAATCTGGGGACCATGGGTCTATTGAAAAATACAGCAAATCGAAAAGTTTGAACAATGTAATGCAAGAAATAATCAAAGAAATCTATCAGGAAGTGCTAACCAAAGACAAAAAAATCGAAATGGAAAAAATTCCATGGAATATCTCCAGAAAAAGCCCATAATCTGTTTATATAATTTACTATGTGTCAAGTGAATTTGAGAAAAACTTAAGTTGCAACTGTAATATATTAAAGGAAAAAAATTCAGAAAATATACAGTTAAACAAGGAAACTACACCATGTTGAAAGAAATCATAGACAGCCATCCAATATCAAGATTTAATTTATATGCCTGGAAAGGCCATAGCATCTAAATTTATAAAGGAAAAATTAACTGAATGACAAGAATTCATAGCTAACAATACAACAGGAGGACACTTTATTGTTTCTTGATTTTGAAGCTAAACAAAATGGAAAAAGTAGAATTGGATAACCAGCTGGAGAAACTAGAGCTTGATGACTTAGGACATCTTCTAAATAATATTTTTAATGAAAATTGGCTATGAATATATATTACAAATAAATATTAAAAAGACAGAAATCACAAATACATCCTTTAGAAATCATAATGTTAAAAATAGTGATCAGTTCAGGGAGCACAAATAAAAAACAAGGACCCAAATGGAGACTTTACAATGAAGTTTTAAATAACGACAAAAACAAAATTTAAATAATAGCAACAATTGTTTTGTGAAAAATGGTAATGACTGAGCCGCATAACAACATTTCTGAGACACAGCTAAAGCAATCCTCAGTAGCAAAACTAAATCACTAAAATTATGCAATAAAAATTGCAAATAAAATTGAGGAACTGCACGTCCATTTAAAATGAGAAAGTCACCAAATATGCAAAGTCTGAAGACTCACAAAATGGATACTGAAAATTCGAGGGGAAATAGTTATGCTGGAAACAAAGACTATAGAAATGATAAACAAAATTAAAAGCCGGTTCTTTAAGAAGACTAAGGAGAAACCCTCAGCAAATCTGATTAAAAATAAGGTGGCATTTTTTTTAATACCAAGGGAACAAGAGGAAATCACAACAAAATTAGAAAAAGTAAAAAGTTTGATTGGAATCTACCCTATATAGTTATTTATTAATAAAACTGAGAACAACAAAAGAGAGAGGGATATTTTCAGAAATATAAAATAACACAATAGAATACTAAATAAAGACCTTAAACAACCCAATCTTAGAAAAGAGAATTTATATAAAGGAACAGTGCAGAAGGAGGGAATCTCCTGGTTCTGATGGATTCAAGGTAGAATTCTATTAAACTCTTAAAGAACAATTAGGACCAGTACTATTCAACTTATTCTCAAAAACTAAGAAAGAAGGCACTCTTCTAGTCTCCTTTTACAGGAAAAATTAGTTTTAATATCTAAACGAGGGAAGGATAAAGCACAGAGGGACAAATATAAACCTATATCATTAATGAATAGCTAAAACTTTACACAGAATCCTGTCAATATGACCAAAGCAATTCACCCAAGAAGTCATTCATTATGACAAGTTGGATTTATGCTAAGAACATAATGATGATTCAACCTTAAGAAAATAATAAATATAAATAATCATATTAAGAAATAAAAGCATTTAAAGTCACATGATTATCTCAATAGTTTAAGATAAAGTATTTAACTAAAAAATTTAGAATAACATGCTAAACCTCTATAAATTATAGACAAAAAAATCTTTTAATTTCATTAAAAGTATTTATCTAAAAATCAAAAGCAAGGATCATACAATTGACGTACACTAGAAGCTTTATCTATATATACAGGAATAAATACAAAAAATAAATCCCACTATTGCTATATATAGTTCTAAAAATGCTAGCAATAGCATTAACAGGAGAGAAAGAAATTAAAGGCATAAAGATAAAAAAAGATGAAAAAATGTTTTTCCTCTTTGCTGATATGATGTCTTATTTAGAAAATGCTAGTGAATGAACAAAGAGACTAATTAAGATAATTAGTACTCTGTAATTTTTGTACACTACAAAGCAGCAGGGTACAAAACAAACCCACTGGAAAACCCAATAGCATTTCCATGGAATAAAAACAATCCAAGAGGTAATAATACATAAGGAAATCTTATTCAGAGTAACTGCAAGGAACATATAATATTTGGGGATAAATTTACCAAAGTACAAAAAATGCTTGCATAGACTTAGATATAAAGTGCTTAAGAAATAAGGAATAATTTAAATATCTGAAGAAATATTTAGTCCTCATAATTGGACCATTGACAATGTCATAAAAATGATATTACCAAAGTAATCTACAAATTAAATTTATACCAATGAAATTCTCAAAGAGCTATTTTATGGAACGCAATAAAATAATGATAAAATACATCCGAAGAAACAAAAGGAAAATAATGTAAGTTTCCACCAAACACCATTCAAGCCCTTCCAATGTACACTCTCAAATGCCTATTGCATAAGCACCAAACTTCCCTTCACATTAAATCTTTTCCTCTCCCACTCATTCCATTTACTAGCTATTACTGAAACCTAGACACTCTCAGATGACATAGCCATCCTGGCTACCCTTTCTAATAAAGGCTGAACCTCGACCCATTCTCCTAAGTTCACTGTTGGAAGTTGCAGAGTTGGAATATTCCTTGTTCTTCTTTGCCAAATGTAGAATCTTCATCTGCCTCCATCACTCAGTAACCTTTCTTCCTCTAAAGTTCATATTATTCATATCTACTACATAATGAAAATGGTGGTAACTATTATATGCATATCCCTGGTCACTCTCCTTTCTTCTTCAGTGGATTTGATACATGGCTCAGCATTTTTCTCCTTTTCCCAACTCCTGGCCTCATACTAGGATATTTCAGCATATGTATATGCTTTCTTTCAAACACCCTAACTACTCAATTCCTCAAACTACTTACTTATCATTAGCTACCCCTCCACCCCATTTCAACCACACACAAAGATGGTCATATACTTGATTTTGTCATTACTCACAAATGTGTCAACTACACATTGAAAAATTCTGAAATCCCCTTACTGGACCATATGTTATTAGCTTTTTCTTCTTTCTTCCCTTATAAAATCCTACTCTTCATCTTCCTTCTTCCTTCCCTTATAAAATCCTACTCTTCATCCACCTCATGAACTCCAGTCTTTTGACCACTCAGTTCTTTCCCAGGCCATCTCCTTTGATCTAATCACTCTCTTTTTCCCATCTTGACCATGAACCAATTTTACTTTACTCTACTCTTTTGAATCCCTAGTCCTCTTATCATGTTATCAATTATGATCTACCAAGCCCTAACCTTGGATCATTCATACCTTTTACTACCTTTGCTCCTATACACATCATACTGAAAAAAGGTGGAGAAAATTATGTAATCATTCTGATGGGGTCCACTACAAATTTATGTAACACAACCTTAACTGGTCTCTCACTGTTGCTAGGCAATCTTCTTCTACCTCCCTTATCAATTCACGATTCTGTTTAATACAGTAATTCTTTAAAAACACTTTCAGCCCTTCTCAAACTTGCCATGGCTCTGCCTCCCATGACCTTTTCAGTTGAGAACCTTACCTTATATTTTACAGAAAAAAAATAAGACTATTTACTATGAGTTCCATATTCTACCCTTTTCCTCATCTCCTATCTCTCAATTACCTTTGGTCAGTATCTCTTCCTTCAACCCATCTCACTTATTGAAGTGGCCTTACTCCTTACCAAAGCAAATCTTACTACATGTTTAAGTGATCCCATTCTATCCTTTCTCCACCAACAAATTGTCCCTTCTATCATCTTTACTCTAACATTTATTTTTTGGGGGGAGAGGGAGTTGTTTTTTTTTTTGAGGGAAGACAAAGCAATTGGGGTGAAATGATTTGCCCAAGGTCACACAGCTAGTAAGTATATCAAGAGCCTGAGGCCAAATTTGAACTCAGGTCCTCCCGACAGGGCCGATGCTCTATTCACTGTGCCACCTAGCTGCTCCCACTTACTTTTAATCTTTCCAGCTGCTGGCACATTTTCTACTTCCTACAAAAGTGCCCATATTTCTCCAAATCCTGGGGGGAAAAAGCCTCACATTATTCTTCAATCCTTACTATATGTCTTCTGGCTATATCCATCCTACATCTCTTCTGCCCTTTGTAGATAAACTCATTCAAAAGATGATCTATGATAGGTGCCTCTACTTTCTCTCTTCTCATTCTCTTCTTAATCCCTTACAGTCTACTTTCTGACTTTATCATTCCCCAAAACTACTCTCTCCAGGGGTTACTATGATCACTTAGTTGCTAAATCCAAGGACCTTTACTCAATGTTAATTTTCTTTAATCTCTATGAAGTCTTTGACACTGTTGGTACTCTTTGATACTATTTTCTCTCTAGGTTTTCAACACACCAGTCTCACCTGGTTCTTCTCCTACATATCTAACCAAAGTTGTCCCTTGAGGTTCTGTCCAAGGCCTTCTTCTATTTTCACTCTATATTTCTTCCCTTGGTGATTTCATCATCTCTAGTGGATTTAATTGTTACTTCTATGCTGATGATTTTCAAATCTATCTATCCTGCCTTAACCTCTCTGCTGACTTCCAGTGTCGCCTCTAATCGCTTTTCAGGAGTTTCAGATTGGATGTCTAGTGCACATCATAAACTATATGTGCCCAAAACAGAACTCATATTTATGTGTGTGTGTGTGTGTGTGTGTGTGTGTGTGTATGACAGAATGAGAGAGAGAGACAGAGAAAGAGAGAGAGAGACAGAGAGAGAGAGAGAGAGATGTCAGCTTGGGCAACTCAGACAATGGTAATAGCCTCAACAATAATAGGGAAGTTAGAAAAAAAGGAATTAGAAGGACAAATAATGAATTTTGTTTTGGGTATATTGAGTTTGAGATATCTACAGATCATCCAGCTCCAGACGTCCAATGGGGAGTCACAGATTTAAGACTAGAGGTGAGGGGAAAGGAAAAGACTGGCTAAGTAGATCTGAGAGAGATCTGCATAAAGACGATAATTGAATCTCAAATGAGTTATTGTAGAGGGAAGAGAGAAGAGGTGACACCTGTGCTTAGTGGAAATGATCCATAGGAAGGTGCAACAAAAGAAACTGAGAAAGCATGGTCAGGCATGTAGGACAACCAGGAGAAAGCAGTGTCATGAAAATCTAGAGAAGAGAAATAATCTGATCATATCGAAGCCTGCAGAGAGGTTAAGAAGGATGAGAACTTGGAAAAAAGACATTCGATTTGGCAATTAAGAGTTCGTTGGTATCTTTTGAGAGGGCAGATTCAGTTGAACAATGGGGTTGGTAGCGAGAGTATGAAGGGAAAAAGGAAAGGAAGTGAGGTACCACTATGGCCTTCTAAAAGAGTTGCGCAAAAGGGAAGAGAGACATAGGATGATAGTATGTGAAATGGATGGAACAAGTGAGGTGTTTTTTAAAGGATGGGAATACCTGGGCCTATTTGCTGGTAGCAGGGAAGTAGGCAGTAGAAAAATAGAGAACAATTAGAGAGTTGTGAGTGAAATGATTATTTCTCTTTTACATTTAGCAACTAATTATTGAATTAAATTTTTCATCTTTTCTATTTCTTCATCCAGAAATCAACCGGTGTGGAATATTTGGGGTAGGATTTACCTAGCCAGAAAGGCTAAGATCTAATCAAAGCCAGTGAAGAAATTCTAGTTTTAGGTGAATGGGTACATACTTGCTAATTGTGTTTACTCAGACAGGTCTGGTAAAATGTGAATTCTCCCTTTTGTCAGATGGGTGACATGGAAATTGATCAATCTCTTTGAACCAAGATTTCAATAAATACTTCAAGACTCATTGGAATAAGCCCATGTCTCATTATTATAATATTCATTCTCTCATTAATTGTTAATTAATCAGAGTTGATTGCTACCCTCAGGAACAGCCACTCTTCCAAGTGTATATAAATTGTTAGCCCACTTCTATAATTCATCTTTGGTCAAGAGAGATGGACAAATGACCATTCTTTTTATTTAAAAATTATTATTAAGAAAATGATTAATTGCTCAGAAAACTATGTCTGTCAAACTTTTAAAATGTCACAGAGGAAATGATAGAGGGGCTAATCTGCTTGAGAAGATAGGGTAGAATATGTTGTAAGGTGCATGTGGAAAGACTTGAATTGGCCAGGATTACCTCTTTCATGGAGTTTAGCTGAGCTCCCTTATCACCACCTATGGGGACACATTGTTTTAGCACTGAAGGAATTTGAGATGATGCATCAATGTCTAGGTCTCGTGATGGTAATAACTGGAAGGATCTTGCACTAAGTGGACTCTAATTTGCTTAGTTCACTTGCTTTTTTCTCTCTGGGATTTCCTGTGAGAAGAGAAGAATCTCTTTTATACTGCTGCTCCTTCTTCTCCCCAGTATGGTGGGATTGCATCCACCTGGCATCAAGCATATATGCTAATTGGATGATCCTGAGATTAGATATCAAGATCTTAACTGCCTCTTCTGGTTTATATTTCTGTACCTGAGTATAAGTGACCAAATAGTAATTCGGGGATGGGCATTTCCAGACTTAGTGCCAGCTTTATGAGTTTGGAAGCTCACAGAAACTTCTGGATCTCTCAGTCACAGCTGATGTCAGTAGAAATTTTTACATGAAGAAGATAACTGCTAATAAGAGGATGAACCCAAGCCATGATATGGCTTTCTAGGATACACGCATCTTGAGAGAGTTGTTTGGACAGTGGCAAGCCAATGTGAAAGTGAAAATCTCTGTTCGTTAGCCCTGTAAGATTTTTCCTATTTTGATGCTAAAGAACCAACCTCTTGGTAGAGGGTAATAGCTTTTATGGGTTACTATATCATGT
This sequence comes from Pseudochirops cupreus, assembly GCA_028627135.1. NCBI lineage: Eukaryota > Metazoa > Chordata > Mammalia > Diprotodontia > Pseudocheiridae > Pseudochirops > Pseudochirops cupreus. The sequence continues at coordinate 113,684,589 of CM053584.1, forward strand.
TTCAAATCTTTGTCAATGTTCATAAGTCCTTTGTGTTTTTAAAGCTTCTTTTGTGTGGAGGAAATAAATTGCTATTCTATACCTGATTTACTTTGTACATTAAATAGCTTTCTTTTCCTTTCAGAGGAATCTGTAGAAATAAGTCTGAAACTAAAGGCCCTTACTGGGAAATAGTGCTCTAGTCCTTTGTGCCAGTTCACGGTTTTATGACAACTGAAAAAGAAGGGAAACTGGGAAAATTTAAAGGAGGTGAATTTCTTTTCAGAGATTGTCCTCCTTCCAAAATGTCAATTGCTACCTTTTTAAGTCAATGTGAAAGTGAAAGTCATTTGATAGATAGGATTTCACTGCCATCTTGTGGCCCACTGAGGAAGTGACATAATGGTGAAACAAAGACCTTCTCCTTATGTGCTCCAGCCTATACTGTGGAAACTTTGATTTGTATTGAGGGACACTCAAGAGTGGTGAAAGCAACAGAGTCACTATCTCCAACTTTTTATAACAATAATAACAATACTTTCTGTTTCTGTAATGCCTTAAAACTAAAAATATTTTTGAAAAGAAACAAATGTATTGTAAATATTATTATTTATTTTGACAGTGAGAGAAATGATTATTAATAACCAATGATTTGGGAAAATCCAGAGTTTTCCCCTTTTTTTAAAGTCCTGATTTTAAAAGGTTCAGTCTCTTGAAGGACATTGCTAATAACGAAATTGGACTAACTTTCTTGTTCAAGACCTCACTCAGGGAATGTAGCCAATCTGTTCTGCTCTGGCTTGTGTACGGCATAAATTCTTTAAATAGATTGCCCAAGACTGGGGGTGGTTTGGGTATAGAGATATTTTCTCTATCCAAGGGTGATATGTTGTCACTCTCAGTCCCTCATTGTAATATTCTTCCTCTCATTAATTGCTAACCAGAGTTGATTGTCACTCTTCTTCCAAAAGGACATATAAGCCCTGAGCCTGACACCATGATTGTCTTTTGTCTAAGTGAGACAGTCAAACGACCATCCTTTCATTAATGAATGTGCTAGCATTATTAAAAAATAATTAAATTACCCAGAAACTATGTCTCTCAACCTTTTTAATTGTCACAACAGTTAAAGAAACTGATTCACAGAGATGCTAAGTGATTTGTCCACTTAGCTAGTTAATTGGAGCCAAAATAAAACAAAACAAAACCCTAATTCTCTTGATTCTAGAAAGAGCAATTTTACCATTCTGCTTCAAAATGCAAAATACCAAACCCCGACTCAAGGAAGAACTAAAGTAGATTGGAGCATCTCAGACACTCATTAGCTATGTGAGGTTACTAAATTTCTCTAAGTTTCAGTTTCCTCATCTGTAAAATGAGATAACACCCATTACTTTGTAAGAGTCAAAAGACAAAGTCCTTTGCAAACCTGAATGTACTATCAAAATATTAGCTATGGTTATGTTGTTGCCTTACTCTGCCTACGAAATGTTCTTCATGTTCCTTCTAATGGGTTTCATTATTTGGTTTATTTTTTGTGCATAAATTCAAGCTTATGTCAATGACCTCTCAAAGTATGTGGAAAGCATGATATAGTCAATTAAGAGCACTGGATTTTGAGTCAATGAGTCTGGTTTTAAATCCTAGCTCTTTCACTTACTATGAGAGTGACCTGGGGCAAGTCACTTAACATCTCTGAGCTTTCTCTTCTTCATCAATAAAATGATTATATGACTGCTGAAGGTTTTTCTAGCTCCAAATTTATGATCCTATGATATTTCCATTGCTTTTGAGTGTCAGAATGGTGCTCTATGTTTGGATCAATGCACTGGGGGAAAAAACAAGCATTATCTCTCTACAAATAGAGTTGTTTATCTCTGTGAGCACCATTTATCTATCCACATGGTTAGATAAATACCAGCATGATACTTAGGAATTTTGATGTGCTTTCACTAAATAATCTTGTTTATTTCATGCAGAAAAAAAATGGCAAATGAAATTACAACCACAGGAAACTAATCAGCTATTGAAAATCTTAATGTCTTTCCTCTGGGTATTGGGATTGTTTTAAGCAATAATGTTTGGAATGGAGCACTCTGCGCATTCAAATTAAAAAACCAACATTGCGTTACTTCTAAATGAATTCCTTTTATAACATGGAAATAAGGGTTAAAATCTAAATTTATATGAATTCTTAGTAAATTTTTCACGACAAAAACATTTGTGTTACAATTTCACAATAAAAATACACTGCTAAATAAATTTTTAGTCTTACTTAACATAGTGACTTCTAATGTTTAGTCCTTTAAACAACTGAAATGACTGTTTCAAAAACAGGTTTGAGCAGCTGAAAATTTTATAATTAAGTTTTCCAAACTTTTGCTATCACTCATACAATCTCTTAATTGATAAGGATCACAGAGACTACTACTCAGGAGAGAAAAGAGTCCATCCTGGGTGGAGCCTGACTCCACAAAGTAGGATTCAGGCATTTCTCTGATTTTCTAGTTTGTTATGTCCCATACCTGGAATCCCGGGGAGCGGGGGGAGGGAATGTCTTTAAAAATGCTTAGGTATGGCTCATGCCTAGGATCTCCCTGAAAAAGATGAATAGGATCTCTGTAAAAGACATTCATTCTATAAAGTAGTAAATGTTTCATATGAAACAGCTATTATTTATGCCACAATAAAATAAATATTTGAAAAAATCTTAAGAATACATTAATGCATACTTAATACATAAATTGCAACCCATTACTTCTACAAGTAATAGGCAAAGTAATGGTAAATAGGAAAAATCATGGTACTGCTGATCAGATTTCACCACCCTTTCAGTCTGTACCATCCTAGCAGGAACTCAAAACCTAAATTTTCTGGCTAATCATCTTACAGAATGATTCTTTCAGGGATCATCCCTTCCTCTAAGAAGCATCAGAATTGCAGGAAGAAACCCCCTAATACCTGACAATACCTAGGAATCCTCACCTCTAGAGCTCATGAGGAAGCCATCAGGACTAGAAATATAGAAATCCCACTTCTTAGGAAAGTTACTGGAAAGGGACAGAAAACAGACTAGGAAGCCAGAGAATTGAGATCTAGTCTCAGGTCCCTACACAAGCAAAGGCTCTGTCCCTCTTCCATTCCCTCTCCCCTCCTCTCTCTCTCACATTGTGTATGTGTATGTGTGACTGTTGCAGTTACTGTTGGAGAAGGAGGAAAGAAGAGAAATCCCTGCCAAAAATCACTGGAAGTGCAATGATAAATTTGGCAGAATTCCAAGACACAATAGATCAGAGGGAAAGGGAAACAAAGAGGCTGAAAGTTTGTCATCTTTCAAATACTTAAAGGCTTCTCCTGGTTCAGTGACTAATACTATTTGACACAGTCCCTAGTCATAGTGTCTGATACTGAAAAGTTTTATTATCCCATAGTGCGAGTCTTTTAGCAAGACTTGTGCACCTGACCCACAGAAGGGATCACTTTCCATGGGAAATATTCTAATCTAAAACCATAGTCCCAACTACATTTGTGATTTTCTTTTCTCATGACCATTTAATTTCTTTAGGTGATAAATAAGGAGATAAGTATTAATTATCTATATCCTTGTCTGGTCTGCTAACTCCCTCTCTAATCCTTCCCTTTCCTCTCAACGCCATATATACTACAATAATACTCATATTATGATATAAGCATTTTCTTAATGGGGAGATTTCCTGTGCTGATTTCTCCCCTTTTAGACAACTTGGTGATGAGCCTTTCTAGATTAATCATTAGAGGGCATACAATTAGTTGTCACACAATGAATGAAGTCTTTCTAGCTTGCTAGGATCTTTGGAGCTTGAATTCCATTGGCACAAACTACAAGTTTGCTGCTTAACTTAGTAGTAGAACTTAGGAAGCACATAGAAATTCAGCCTTATGTTTGGAAAGAAATTTATTATCAAAAGGTAAGATAAGTAATTACCTCATAGTGTGATTTGAGGGACAGTGAAAACAAAAACTGTCCCAACTTCCAATCCCAGCAGCCAATCATTTGGTATGAAATTCCATCACGACCGAGTGATTTTTCTTGTCCATTTTCTTGCCTATCATACCCCTGGGGAAGAAGGAAACCACTAATAAAGCTCTGTAGGGAAATTTAGAGATAATCTGCTACAACCTTTTATGTTTACAGATTAGGACAGATACAGACACAGACATATTAGGGGTCTAGGGTCCAGAGAAGGGCTGCATGGTACAGTGCAAATAGTTCTGGATTTGGAAGACTTGGGTTCAGATCTCAGCTGTAACAATTACTCATATCTGTATGACCATATACAGGTCACTTAAGTTTTCTAGGCCTCAGTTTTCTTGTCTGTAAAATGAAGTACCTCCTGATATCTGACAATACCCAGGAACTGGAATTCATGAGGAAACCACCACTGCTGGAAACATACATCTCTTCCTTCCAGCTCTAAATCACAGACATTTTTGATCATATGACCCCAGATACAGTTATTAACAAATCAGCAGTTCATTTTTAACCATATGTTTCCCAACCCTGCACAAAATGGGACAGAGGATAAGTTACTAGAGCATGGGGGGAGGAAGGAATTCATTAAGTAATGAGGGAAAATGACTAAAAGAGGAGAGAAGAGGATGCCTTGAAAAACTATCAGTTTCAGACATTTCCTGGAGTCTGCTAAAAGTTCTCATGAATCATCACTGGAATCTAGACAATGAACAATGGCCTACAGGGTGCTCCAAGAAGCATAAAATATCAAGTCATCCTTTACATCCTCTATCTTTAGAAGAGTGAACTGTCTCTCATTAATGGACAGACAATCTTTCACATGAAAAGAAATGTTAGCATGGATTTTAATGTCTTGGTCTTTAACCAATCTAACAAGGTACTTTTTCTATTTTTAATAATTGCCAAAGGCCTATTTTCAGAATGTCTTGTAGATCCTCCCTTAGCCCTACAATATTCCCATTACTGCTCCTTCCCAAGGCATATTTTCACTTATTAAGTATGCTGAGGATTGTTGCTTTCATGTGAAAATCTTCATTGGTGGCACTGTCTAGCAGAATGACAGACATAGAATGCTGATGTTTTGTTCATTCAATTAGATTAAATTCAACCAGTATTTAGAAGAAAGAAAACAAGCATTTATTAAGTCCCTACTATGTGCTGGACAGTACACTAAGGGCTTTACAGGTATTATCTCATTTGAATCTCACAACCACTATAGAAGAGAGGTGCTATTATTATCTCAACTTTACAATTCAGGAAACTGAAGCAAATAGATATTAAATTACTTGCTCAAGGTCACAGAGCTGGTGACTGTCTGAAGTTAGAACCCAGGTTTTCCTGACTCCAGGCCAGCATTCTATCCAACACATCTCCTAGGTGCCTCATAGTAAAACACCTACTATGTGACAGGCTCTATAGAGAGTAAAAAAAACCAAAACAGTCTCTGCCATGAGAGATAGTCAAGATAGGCATCGATGTCGTTAGTGTCCTTGAACACACCTACTGAAAAAGAAAGTAATTCCTGTGTCTACCTCTGGCTCATACTTCTACAGATTATGCCCTGTGATTGTTAGAGACTTTTATTATTACTTCTGTTATTGATGATGATGATAATTCATACTTACATAATGCTTTAACTTTTACCAAGTGCTATTTCCTACATAAACAACCTCGTAATTTAGGAGGCACAAGTATCTCCATTTTGGAGATGAGGAAACTGAAGCTCTGAGCATTTATTAAGTGACTTGTTAATGATTGAACAGTAAATATCTGAAGAGTTATTTGATCATAGGTCTCTTGATTCTAAAAACAATGTTGGATCTAACACCTCACTCTCTGCCTACTCTGTCTATCACTTTGTCATGCTGGGTGGCCTACAAAATTTTCATTTGTTTACCTTGCATTTTTCATATATTCTTTTTTTTTCTATATTCTACTCATGTTCCTATGTCAAAATCTCCCTCATAGGCCTTTTGTAGTTGTTCAGTCATGTCTGACTCTTCATGACCCCATCTGGAGTTTTCTTGGCAAAAATATTGGAATGGTTGCCATTTCCTTCTTGAGCTAATTTTACAGATAAGGAAACTGAGGCTAACAGGGTTAAGTGACTTGCTCAGAGTCAGACAGCTAGTATAGCTACATATATATATATAATGTAACATATAATTATGCATAATATGTAACATAATTATATATAGTACATGTAATATAGCTATATGTAGTTTATATATAATACATAATTATATATGTTATATAATCTATACTATATAATTATATGTGATATATAATATAGCTACTTAGTAGGGCGAGAAAATGGTATCAAGGGAAGAGCAGTGGATTTGAAATTAGAGTACCCAAGTTTGATTCCTAGCTCAACATCTTAATCCAGTGGTTCTCAACCTTCCTAATGAAGCGACCCTTTAATACTCATATGTGGGCATATCTGCATGTGGGCGGACCCACCTGGAGACAGATAGAGGAGTGGTGTCTCTTTTCCTAAGACCATCGGAAATATGTGTTTTCCGATGGTCTTAGGCAACCCTTGTGACCCCTATGAAAGGATCGTTGGACCCCCAAAGGAGTTGCAACCCACATGTTGAGAACCGCTGTCTTAATCCCTGTCTAACCTTAGAAAAATGTAATTTAACCTCCATCAGCCTCATTTTCTTTGTATTAAAAATAGGGATTCATAAAAAATGACCACTAAGCTTACATCCCTTCTACCTCTAAATTCTATGATCCCCTTCATTTTAGCATCTGGGAATATTTTTTCTTCTTACACGCAGTCCATAGAAAAATATTCAGGTTCAAGGTACTTTGGTTCTGTATCCACTCAAAATCAGAGCTTATAAGATCCCACCAAAATGTTTGCTTTTATTAGGCAGCTAGGGGACTCTCCCCAAAAGATATGCCAAAAGACCCCTTGCTTTCAGAGATGATTAAAGTTATCAGAATCTGGACCCCATTGGAGGTACATGTTGAACTGGCATGAGAAAACGCTGTTAAAAAAGAATACAGCATTTGTTGATACTGATAGACTACTAGAGGGAAAAACAATATTATCATCTTCCATTCCTCTCTCTAATCTCCTTCACCCATTTTTCTATAAGAAGTGTAAAGTTTCCCTCATATTTTCTGGAAATCTTTTCATTGTATTTTCTTTCCCAACTGATCTTTATTCTGTTCGTTCACATGACCATATATTATAACTAGCCTTTTAGGTAATTATTAGAGAAAAGCACTTGGTCTCTTGTCTCCTCCAGGTTTCATAGGGCATCGCTCATTTCCTTTCAAGAAGGAACTTAGACTGATTTTAAACAATAAGTCTTTAGAACTACAGTTTTCATTGCCCCACATTCTATCATCCTTATTGCTTCCAAAGTCTAAACCTGGCTTTTCATCTTAATTTACTGGAACTGAAAGCCAAGATATGAAAATTTATTTCAATAAAACTCTAATAAATTGGAATGTCTGAGGAATGGAGGTTTCAACTCTAGTGAATTTTTCTGTGTGTAATTGGGGTCTACTAGTGCATGTGCAGACTTCGTCAGCTTGCTAAAATGGAACCTCCACATGGAGGACACTAGGAAGCTGCCTCTAAGAGAATTGTGATGACTGGATAATACCTGGATAATCTATAACTAAATGGTCAGGCCAACTTACCATGGTTTGAAGGTACCTTTTTCCATTGGCTTTCCACCAGCTAGAACTGCTGGTGTCTTCAAAAGGTCCAGAGTCAACTCTGGCAGTCTCTGCTTCATTCCTGCCTTTGTGAGAAAGGGGAATTTTCACTTGTTCTTTTTCCATTATAGATGTAAGGAAGTAGGGTGTCCAACTTTGGGAGTTAAAAAGTCATTGAGCCCAAGCCATAGGAATCTGGGAGTCCAAGGATCTAGGTTGGATTTTGCAGCCAGCATAGTACTGATCAGCAAGGGATATTCATCTGACAAGGATGCCATCTTTGTATATGAACTTGCATAATAGCAAGCACCCTATTACAGCCAGAATGGCTTGTTAGCAAGGTTCTTTGATCTGCTTTTCTAAAGGAAAGAAAGTTTCAAAAGGGTCAGCAATCTTACTTTAATTACTTCACTAGTTTAGGGGAAAGGTCAGCACCCTGAATGTTGAGAAAATACAAACAGAGAAAATAGCACAGATATTCAACAGACATGGCTTCTATTGTCTGAACCAAGTAATACAACCATGTACATATACCACAGGATCTAAAGAGCACAAAACTCTTGGTAGTCAGGGGCTCTTAACAAACTGCTACTCAAGAGTCCCATCCAGGGAATCAAAAGGTCATTCTCATAAGCAAAGCCCCAAAGCAAAATGGCAACCTCCCAGAATATATAACAAAGCATTAGTCTCTGATTGGCTCATAGCCAGAAGGCATGAAACCTGCTTGACTCAGCACAGCAGGAAATTTTCGGGGTTCAAAGGAGATTAATCCCTCAAATGTTTACAGTTTAGCCTGAGCCTAGGAAACTGAACTCCAGAAAACAACAACAACCCAACAAAAAAAAATCCTACTTTGGTTATGCTTACAACTTGGTGGGACAAATACTGTAGGAACTGATCTAAATTATGAGACTAATCCTATATCCCACTAGTAAAGACCAATGTAGTAAATGAGGAATTGTGCTCCTACACAAGTATGTGGGAAAATGTATGTTAAATCTTGTAATATCTTTGAAGTAAATGTTACTTTGTAAAATATATTCAATGCTAACTTGTTAAATGGAATTAAGGTGTGAGGTACTGGGCCCTTAAAAATAAAGGAACACAACCCATAGGGATTTGAGCCAGTGACAGAGAAAATCAATACCCTAACCCACTCAGGGAACTTGAGAAGACTGAAGGAAGGAGACAAAACAAGCCTCTTAGCACTGAGAACATAGGATCAGAGGCCAGGGTGTGCTGGAACCAACTCTAACATCAAGCCAATTGTTATATTTTCAATATGAACATTTATACAACAGAAATGGACAAATAGCACAAATCAGGGATTAATTTATTATTTTATGGATTATTAAGAAAATTAGAGGAAATATTAATAATTCAGCTTAAACTTTTAAAGTAAGTCTTGTATCAATTGTGATACATGTTTCATGTGTCATTTTTTTTTCTGGAGAGCCAGTTGTTAATCATTTACTAGCACACCCCTGACCAGAGCACACAGTATGTGTGTGAGTGGTACTATAGAAACTATTTGGTCATATCATATCCCTCATCTCTTCAGAAAGGGGAAAGAATTAAATCTCATTAATGCTTCATTTATCTCTTTATTGTTTCCTTTTTTCTTACATGAAGACTGGAGATTTAACTAGTCATACAGTGTTACATTGTTATGGGAACCTAGATAGCACATTGGGTAAAGTATGAGGCCTGGAGTCAGAAAGATCTGTATAAATTTGGCCTCAGACACTTACTAGATGTGTGACCCTGGGCAAGTCACTTAACCCTGTTTGTCTCAGTTTTCTTATCTGTAAAATGAACCAGAGAGGCAAATGACAAACCACTCCAGTATGTTTGTCAAGAAAACCCCAAATGGAGTTACAAAGAGTCAGACATAGTTGAAACAACTCAACAACAACACATTCTTATGTGAGCTAACTCACTTTTAGCTTTGGGGCAATATAATGGTAATCAGGTCCATGGTTTTATGTAGTGTATATCAAACAAAAAAAAGTTATTAGTATAATCACAATATTGTAGAACATTCAGTTGGAAAAACGCCTAACTCAGAGAGAGACTAGATACTAGACTTTAATATCCTTTTTCATTTTTTTAAAATATGTAATTAGAGTTGACCCCTTTCTGTATAAGGAAAAAAAACAGACTATAAGAAATGTTTAGGTAAAAGAAAAAAGTTGAATATATTACAGTGTCTGTTACTAAACATGAACAAAGTAGGCAAAAACAGACTTCATTTGTCCTTGAAGGGATGAGTACAAGTGGAAGACTTAGACCAAATGTTCTATTCCAAGATACTTAAAAAGGTCCAATGGCCTACCTTGATCTTTCCCTTCTTTTGTCATAGTTCAGTTCACCTTTCAATCTCTCCTTTCAGTTTCTTCTATCAGTTGTTGCCCCTGAGTTCCTGAGCATATTTTGTTTTGTATTATAATTACATGTGTATTTGAAAAAAAAAAAAGTAACACTTTCAGGGGTGGACCTAAGATACCAGAGGAGAGGTAGCACTCAGCTGAGCTCTCCAAAATTCCCATCCAATCAACTTTAAAATATTGCCTCCAATAAAATTCTGGATCAGTAGAGCCAACAAAAGTTTGGTTTGAAATATTTTTTCAGCTCAAAAGGTTTAGGAGGTAGTAATGAGAAGTCTGTATCACAAGATGTGGATTGACCCAGAACCCACATGATGACAACACCAGCTATAGGCCTTGGAAGTAGCAAAAGCATCAGCAGCAACTTTGGGAGATTTCAACTCAAAGACGATAAAGGCATAATACAACAGGTTCGAAAGAGATTAAAGGGGACTCTTATGCTAGCACTAAGTGAAGGACAGCGTACTGTTTGGATACTCTGTTGAATATACCCACTTCCAAGTCACAGTTACAGGACAGAGAGGAGCTCTTATAGGCACAAGGGAGCAAGGGCCCTGACAAACAGCATTACTTTCTTTCACAAGTGATCAAGAGCCCAGAGGAACAATATCACTTGCTGTCCTAAGGGAGGAGGGGCTTAGAGGAACATTATTATTTTTGGTTGTAAGGAAGCAGGCTCCTAAGAAGCAGTATCAATTCCAATCAGGGGCCTTTTCTGGGTAAGGACCAGAACAAGGACCAGGAGAGCAGTGATCACACCTCCTGCTGGATCTTACCATCTTCAAAGCACCAAAACTTCCAAACCCTTATAACTAGTTCTGACAAAAGCAGCACAAAAAACCTAAAGCATGGGACTATGCTGCCTACCCCACCTCTACCCTGGGGAATGGAACTTAATTTTAACTTAAAGTTCAAAGTCAAGAAACAGGCTAGAAAAAAATGAACACAAAATAAAGAAAAAAATCTGACCATAAAAAATTACTAGGGTGGCAGGAAGGGTGAATAAAAATCTTAGAAGGCAATGATTTTGAAACAGTGTCAGAGAAAGAATAAAAGAAAAGATGTTAATTGGACACAAACTTAATAAGAATTCCTAAAGCACTAAAAATGTTTTTCAAAATCCAATAAAAGTGGTGGAGGAAAATTGAGAAAAGAAATTAAAGTAATGTAAGAAAATTATGGAAAGACAATTAACAGTTTGGTAAAAGAGGCACACAAATAATGAAAAAAAACATCAGAAAAAACAGAATTGATCAAATGAAAAAAGTACAAAACTTCACTGATAAAAAAAAACCTCCTTTAAAAGCAGAATTGGCTGAATGAAAAAAAGAGATGCAAAAGCTCACTGAAAATAATTCATTTAAAATTAAAATTTGGAAAATGGAAACTAATGACTCCATGAGACACCAAAAAACAATGAAACAGGTAAAAAAAAATAAATAAAATGTGATCTAACTCATTGAAAAAACTATTGGCCTGGAAAATAAATCAAAGAGAGATAATTATTAGACTTCCTGAAAACCATGATAAAAGAAAAAGGCAAGATATCATATTTGAAGAAATTATCGAGGAAAACTGTCTTGATACTCTAGAACCAGAAGGTAAAATAGAAACTTAAAGAATGCATCAAAATTAAAAACGAAAATTCCCAAGGATATTATAGCCAAATTCCGGAGCTCCTATAATAAATTCAAAACACTTGAGGCAGACAGAAAGAAACCATTCAAATTAGGATCATGTACAATTTAGCAACTAATATGTTAAATGAGTAGAGGGCTTGGAATATGATATTAAAGAAGGCAAAGGATCTAGGATTACAACCAAGAATAACCTAATCAGGTAAATTGAGTATAATTTTTTGAAGGAAACATGGGTATTTAAGGAAATAGAGGACTTTCAAGTATTCCTGATGAAAAGACAGAGCTGATTAGAAAAATTGGCTTTCAGATAGAAGACTCAAGGGAAGCATAAAAGATAAGCATGAAAGAGAAATAATAAGGAATTCAATAAGGTTAAATGATTAATAATTCTATGTGGGAAGATGACACACGTTAACTCTTAAGAACTTTATCATTGGGGCAGCTAGGTGATGCAGTGGAATAGAGTACCAGCCCTGGAGTCAGGGGTCGTGAGTTCAAATCTGACCTCAGACACTTAACACTTACTAGCTATGTGACCTTGGGCAAGTCACTTAACCCCAAATTCCCTGCCTTCCCCCCTCCAAAAAAAGACTCCCCCCAAAAAGGAACTTTATCATTATTAGGGTATTAGAAAGAATTTTCATAAACAGAGGGCATAGGAATGAGTCAATATTGTTAGGATGATTTCCAAAAAATGGATAGGTGAGAAAGAGGTATGCACTGGGAAAAAGATTAAGGGAGAGGAAGAATGATTAAAGTTTTATTGTGTAAAAGATGCAGGAAGAGTTTTTACAGCAGCAGGGAAATTTGTTTAATATTAGGAAAACTACAAGCATAATTGCTTATAAACAAAAATCATATGATTATATAGATAACTACATAAAAAAACTTTTGACAAAATACACTACCCATTCCTATTAAAAATATTAGAAAGCATAACAGTCAATGGAGGTTTTCTTAAAATGATAAGCAGTATCTATCTAAAACCAAGAGTAAGCATTATCTGTAATAATAAGCTAGCAGTCTTTCCAATAAGATCAGGGGTGAAGCAAGGATGTCCATTTTCACCACTATTATTCAACACTGTGTTAGAAATGCTACCTATATTAATGACAAGAAAAATAAATTGGAGGAATAAAAATAGTTAATGAAAGACAAATCTGTCATTCTTTGCAGGTGACATAATGGTATACCTAGAGAACCCTAAAAGAGCAATTAAAAAAAAAACTAATTGAAATGATTAACAACTTTGTACAGTAGCAAGATATAAAATGAACCCATGTAAATCATCAGCATTTCTATATACTACAATATACTATATATTACTATATACAATATACTATACACTACTATACTATATATATAACAAAACTCAGCAGAAAGAGATAGAGAAAATAACTGCAACCATAAAATACTTGAGAATCTAAGTGACAAGAAAAAACCTGGGACTATATAGATGTAATTACAAAACATTTCATGCAAATAAAGACATATAAACAATTGGAGAAATATTCATCTGTAATAGGTTTTTTTCTTGTTGTTCAGTTATTTTAGTCATCTTTGATTCTTCATGACCCTATTAGGAATTTTCTTGGTGAAGAAACTAGAGTGTTTTGCCATTTCCTTTCCAGCTCATTTTACAGAAGAGGAAAACTAAAACAAACAGGGTTAATTTGCCCAGGGTCAGATAGCTAGTAAGTATCTGAGGCTGGATTTAAACTCACATCTTCCTAACTTTAGGTCTGATCCTTTATCCACTTGTAATGATCCTGGGATTTGAAGATCTTCCATGCCCCTTGAACTTGCTGACACAGCAGGAAGGCGTGGAGCAAGTGAAACGCCAGCACCAGGCTAGCTTCATCCTGTGCTGTGGTGACTGGAAGCAGCAGCAGCAGAGGCAGTGGCTGCAGTTGCAGTGTGAACTCCTTTTTCTTTGAGCTAGTCAGAATCTCTGCTAAGGACTCCAGCTGAGGACTGCCAGGGACGGGAACTGCTTGGGGGGGGGAGGGTGGGGGAAGCTGCTGGGAGCAAGTTGCCTGGACACTGAGCAGTTACCATGACTGAGGAGAGGAGGATCTTTGCCTGAGGTACCCTGTCCTGTTTTGAAGGCTTGAGAATGTGGGTGTTTACTACTTTAACTACCAACTTCATATCTACTGTGTTGGCTTTGACTTTCTGGTTTTGGGACTCAGTTTTCTGGTATTTAAATAAATGCTCCAGCTATATTTCTCATGTAGAGAGCCCTGTTACATTTTGCAATTAATAACCATATCAGCATACTTATAATTACTGTAGGCATTGTGAATACTGCATTGCTGATACACCACTGCATCACCTTACCTGCCCCTGCTCATAGGCTGTCCAAGTCAGTATAATAAAAATGACAATTTCACCTAAATTAATGTGCTCATTCAGTGTCATACCAAACTACCAAGAAATTATTTTATAGAGCTAGAAAAAATAAAAACAAAATTCATCTGGTAGAACAAAAGGTCAAGAATATTGAGAGAAGAAAAGAAAAAAAAAAGAATATTAAGGGATTATTTTTTTAAATTTCAAGGAAGATGACCTAGCAGTCCCTGATTTCATACTACATTACAAAGCAGTAATCATGAAAACAATGTAGTGCTGAATAAATTTTTCTAACAAAGGTCCCATTTTATATATGTATGAATTTATGTGTGGGTATAGACACACATACACATTATATATAAGGAGAGACACCTACATCCCTAGCTCTGTGTATCAGAGAAACATGGAAAGACACATGAAATGAAGAGTAAAGTTTGCAGAACAAAGACAACAATGTAGATAATAAAAACATTATAAGGACAGACTACTTTGAAAGACCTAAGAACTCAGATCAATGCAATGACCAATTGTAATTCTGGAGGACAGATGATGAACCATGCTACTTACCTGTTAACAGAGAGGCAATTGACTCCAGATACCTTCAATTTTTCACAACATGAGGGTTTTTTCCCAATGAATGCTGTCTTCTCATTATGTGGCAGATATCCCATGAGATGCAGGACTCTGCTACAGGATTCCTAGCAGATGTTCACCCAGCATCTTTTTTAAAACCTCAAGGACTGGAAGAGAACAAACTGCACCAATGGGCAAACCATTTCAGTCAGGACAGTTTTAATGATGAGAATTCTTCCTTACAAGAGAGCTAAAATCTCTTGTTATAGTGTCCCATCCATATCTGGAACTCTACAAATGGCATATTCTTTTTCTTTTCTTTTACCTTCTTTTTTTCTTCCTTCTTTCTTCCTTTCCATCTTTCCTCCCTTCCTTTCTTTTTAGCTTTTTTCTTTCTACTTTTCTTTCTGTTCCTTTTTATTCCTTTCATCTTTCTTTCTCTTTTCCTACTTCTTCCCTTCATCTTTCCTTCCTTTTTCTTTCTTTTCTCTGTTTATCTCTTTCTCTCATTTTCCTCCTTCCCTCTTTACTCCCTTCTTTTTCTTCCTCTTTTCCTTCCTTCCTCTTTTTTTCCTTCCTTTTTTTGGTTTTCTTTCTGGCTCTTTTCTCTCTTTGTCTCCTTCTTTCTTAGTTTTTCTTTTCTTCTTTCCTTCCACATAATGAGAAGATAGGATTCACTGGAAAAGATCCTGATGTTGGGAAAGGTTGAAGGCAAAAGGAAAAGGGAATGGCAGACGATGATTAGATAAAATTAACACGAACTTGAACAGAGTTCAAGAGATAGTAGAGATTGGAAACGTCTCTAGTTCTGTGGTCCATGGGGTCATGTACAGTTGAAGAGGACTGAGTGATTGAACAATAAATAATGAGTTCAAATCCAGCTGCAGACACTTACTAGCTGAGTGACCTTTGCCAAATTACTTAAACTCTGGCCTAGTTCAGTTTCCTCATCTACAGAACAGGGATAATGACAGTAACTAATACTTCCCAGTGTTATCATGTGGATAAAATGAAGTATTTGTAAAGTATTAATTATTATTCTCTACCCTTTCTATCTATTTCTATCTATCTGCTCCACTCTTCAAATATTGTTGGTTTAGGTGTGCCATTATGGGAGGCTGAAAACAAAATCTTCCTCCCTGTTATGCTTAAGGGCTAAGGTAGTGCTGGGTTTGCTCCTTCTCATCAAATACTGGTTTCATAAATGATCGTCAGAAGTAGCAACTAGTGAATAAACCTATTTTTCCAAGGAAACAGCAAAGCAGATATTTAAAGATTTATAAGGATTAGAATATGCATGAAAATACACAAGAGGGAATGAGATCTCTAGCTGGCAATGAGATATCTCAGCTCAAATCAAGAGAGGGATTCTGTCTGCCCTAAATCTTTAGAGAGGCAATCTAGAAATCAGGAACACTTTGATAGGTGAGCTTCACCTACATGTCTACAGCTTTCAAAGTCTATTTTTTTTCCTGTAATCTCTTTTGGCATCACTTGTTTCTCCCTTCAGCAGATCTGGCCACCTTTCTCTCCCCTTCTCACAGGTCCCCGGTGTCATATCAACATTCTATCCATCAATTAAGAGTTCTCTCTCTCCTTCAGCACATGTAGCATGCACAAAACACCCCAGATCTGTTTGGAAGCCTGATAACATGTAGGAAGGAAAAAAAAGAAATAAGCATTCATTTAAATAATTACTGTATTCCAGGTACTGTGCTAAATAAATATTAATACAAGCAAAATGAACAAGAGTCTCTGCCCTTAAGGAACTCGAATCCTTACTGAGGAGGACAACACAGAAAAAGGGAGCCAGAAAGCGGAAACAAAGGAAGTAGAAGGTCCCCGGAGCACAGCAAGGTTTTGAAGTTCAGAGAGGAAGGGGGCCAGAAGGAGAATGAAAGCAGGTGGTTTTAGCCCTTTCCACAAAAATAGAAGCTCCAGGAGGAATTCACCAATGAGAGAAAGGGGCAGGTCTTGAGTATTCTAGGATAAGCATGTGGGGATTGTAGGTTATCTCAGAGAAAGGAGGTCATAGGGCTTAAGGGAAGTTTCAGGATAAGCCAACAAGCCAACAGTAGAGAAGGCACAATTCTACAGAACAGAAGTTAGGAGCTAGGCCAAGAGGAAAAAGTGTACATAATATATTTTCTAGGAATCGTGGCCAAATGTCCATAAGCCTTCATTGAAAAAAATCAGCTGATTGAAATGACTAAAATTAATTGTCATGAACTAAAAATTCTTGATTTCATCTCTACTGCTCTTCTCTCAAGTCTCTTATCATATTATCAATCTTACTATGTCATATTTTACCCTTGGATTACCCATGTTCCATTACTTTCACTCCTACTCACACATTCATGAATAAAGCTTGAGAAAAATTGTAAGATCAGGCTGACAAGGTCCAATACAAATTTATGTTACAAAATCTCAATCAAGCCCTTCCTCATTAAAGCAAGACAATTCTTTTATACCTCTCTAATCAATTCACTGTTCTAGTGATCATGGTGGCTTTCCAAACATTTGCATCCCTCCTCAAATCTCCCATGGCTACCCCTCTCAGCTAAGAATCTTGCCTCATATTTCACTGAAACAACCAAGACTACTTATCAAGAGCTTCTTCTTCTCCTTCCTCCTCATTTTAGATCACTAAAATGCCTTCTGCCACAATCTCTTGCTTCACCCCATCTCACATGAAAGTTGACCTTTCTTATAAAAGCAAACCCTTTACAATCTGTTGTCTATCCTCATCATTCAACTGAAACAGGTCTCTCCAAAATTACCGGTGGTCAAATCCAATCACCTTTTTTCAAAACTCTTTACAACCTTTAGCACCATCAGCCTTTTCTCCTTGATACTCTCTTCTCCCTAGAATTTTGTGACACTACTCTATCCTGATTATCTTCCTACCTATCAAATCCCACCTTAATCTCCTTTGTTGGATAATCATCTAGTTAATTCCTGTTAACCATTTGTGTCCCCTAAAGTTGTGTCCAGGGTTTTCATGTCTTTTCCTTCTATACTGTTTCACTTAGTAGCCTCATTATCTCCAAAGTTTCAATTACCATCTTTATGCTAATAATTCTCAGATCTACTTTTGCAGTCCTAAACTTTCTCCTAACCTCCAGAGTCACATCTGCAGTTACCTACATCTCAAACTGAATGACCCATAGATATCTTAAACTCAATATGTTTACAACTTAGCTCATTATCTTTTTCCCCAAGCCCTCTAACTTTCCCCTAACTTTCCTATTAGTGTCAATGGCATCATTACCCTTCCAATCATCCAGGGTTGCAACTTGAGGATCATCTTCAGTGTCTCACTCTGTCCACCCCCACTTCTCACTCCCATTCAATCTGTTACCAAATTCCATTGATTCTCTCTTCTCAACACCTGTCAATATCCCTTCTGTACTTTGACACTGCCACTGGCTGCTGCCAGCCTTCATCATATTAATGCCAGTATCCTCTGATTATTTCCATGCAATCCTGTATATATCCTGTTTTTACATAGTTCTTTGCATAGTGTTTCTACCATTAAACTGTGAGCTCTTGAACATTTTACGTTTCCTCATATCCCCTGTACTTAGCACACAGTGAATGGTACAGAATAGGCACTTAATAATTTTTTTTTAATTTTCACACTGACTGAAAGATATTGCTTATATTTTTTATTCTCTAATATCACATCAACATAATTTCTCAGGGATTTGCAAAGATTATATAAACACTGTCAATTTTATTTTTCCCCAAATATAGATAATATAGTTAATGTGCAACAGCAACCAATTTTTTTTTAGTACATTATTGAAAGTTAAATTAAACTGCATATGTATAATAGGTATTGTGATTCTTGCCTTCTAAATACACAGGTAACAGAGTGTAGGAAGGAAAGGGATAGAATTTGGAACTAAAAATAAAAATTCTAAATGAATATTTTTAAAAGAAAGTTTCCTAAAATGTGTATTTGTTGGATTTGTCCTGTTGTTCTCCAGTCACGTCTGACTCTTTGTTACCCCATTTGGGAGTTTCTTGGCAAAGATACTAGAGTGGTTTGCCATTTCCTTCTCTAGCTCATTTTACAGATGAGGAAACTGAGGCAAACATAGTTAAGTAACTTTCCCAGGGTCACACAGCTTGTAAGTGTCTGAGACCAGATTTTAAATCATGAAGATGAGTCCACAACTGGCACTCTATCCTTTGTGCCACCTAGCTGCCTAAACAACACCTTTATTTAGGACAAGTTTTCTCAACTCCCAGTCCATGAATTGAATTTGGTACAAATAAATTTTTACTGATCAACAAGATCTCTACTGCCAAAAGGCCCTTACTTAAAACCTATTCACTTAAGGTAATTGTGTCATCCTGTTCCTCTGTTTCTTAGTGTCCTATTTATGCCACCATCTTGTTCCTCAAAGCCCTAGCTCCTGCTAATATCCCCTGCCTCAACTACTATCCCCTGCCCCCTGAGCCACTATTAGGCATTACTCTAATGCTATGGAGGACACAGTTAGTCTTGACAAAGAATTCAGATTTCATGGTGGTCCAAAATATAGTTTGGATTTGTGAAATACTGAACAAAGGGAAGTCCATCTGTTGTGAGATTTTCTCCTAATTTCATCAGTCTCCTAGTGGCTTTATGTTCCAACCTGATTGCCATGCACCTTCCACTCTAGCATTCCATTAAGACTAGTCTTCTTTGGGAAACACACTGTGTACAAATCCTTCCTTTACCTCCTTGCCCTATCAAATCATAATTAGTGCCATCTCCTATGTAAATCTTTCCTGATCCCTTTGATTCTTTTTGCTGTCCATCCTCTCATTATTCTGCATTTATCAATCTGTGTATATCTTGTATCCCCCAGTAGACTTTTAGCTCCCTGAGGATAGGAGCTGGTTAATTTTTATTTTGTATCTCTCTTATTTATCTTAGGGCCATTGGTGCATTTATCTCCTCTCTGAAGAAATAGATGTATGTGTATGGATCCAACCCAAGTGTCTCTCTTAAGCTCTAATCCTTCATCACCTGCTGCTTATTGAACTTTTCGAACTAAGTGTTTCATAGGCTTACCAAATTCACCATGTCCAAAACAGAACTCATTTTTTTTTCTCAAAAAATCTATCTTCTGAACTTCCCTGTGACTGTCAAGGACACCATCATTCTTCTAGTCACCCATGTTTCCAACTTAAGTGTCTTGCTCATCCTACATAACCAATCAATTGCCAAGTTTTGTTGAGTCTACTTCTATAACATCTTTTCTCATCTGATCCTCTCTCTACTTATAAAATCATTCACCCTAGTGACTCTCAGCACCTCGCACCTAATTGGTCATTTTGTCTTAAATTTCTCCTTTTCTATTTCATCATATAGCCCCCTTCCCTTAACCATAAATTCCATTTGCTCCCTATCATCTGTTGGATCAAACACAAACTTTTCTTTTTGGCATTTGAAGCCTTTCAGCACCTTCCCCCAACCTAATTCTTGAGACTGATTCTTATTACTCCTCTTTATTCTCTAGAGTTTATCAAAGGGGCCTTCTTGTTCTTTACATATGGAATTTCCTTTTAATCTCCATGACTTTGCACAGGTTGTCATCCATAACTAGACTGTATTTCCTCCTCATTTCCTTGCTTTTAGATTGCAGTTTCCCTCAACACATAGCTGAAAAGTCACCTGTGAGAGGTGATATTTCCCACATTAAGACATTTCCTGATTCTCCCAGATAAGATTCCTCCCCCTCTCCAATGCCTTGTATTTATTTTG
This sequence comes from Pseudochirops cupreus, assembly GCA_028627135.1. Taxonomy (NCBI): domain Eukaryota; kingdom Metazoa; phylum Chordata; class Mammalia; order Diprotodontia; family Pseudocheiridae; genus Pseudochirops; species Pseudochirops cupreus. The sequence goes on from CM053584.1 coordinate 113,704,974, forward strand.
TATATATCTTACAGATACTTGCTTGTATTTATGTTGTCTACCCCAAAGAATGCAAGATTCTTGAGAGTAGGGACAGTTTCACTTTTATCTTTATATAACTAGCACCTTGCATAATGCCTGGCTCATAATAGATTTAGTGTTAAAAAGTATTTGTTGAATAATTGCTTTCCGTAACCAAAGCAGTCACTTAATAAATATTTTGTTAAACTGAAATGAATTTATTTACTCATTTTAAATCCTCTCAAGACTACAGACTCTTTGGATCTATCAGTGGATGTTAGTGCTTTTATACTAAAACTTCTTCTAGGAAATATATTTGCATTTAATAGCTCCTTCTTAGAGGCAATATTCTGACCAAAAGGACTTTATGGTGGACATTTTAGATTTGCTGGAGAGTCAGTGGTGATCATTTTGTGGATGAGCATGATTTTTAACTAATCTCCCCTATATACTTAATAGCTAGTACTCATCAAATATTGGTAAGTTAGTATGTTTCTTCCAGTGTTGGTATTTTTACTCTCAAAGTAATAGATGGTTCATTTATTTCTTCATATTTGAATTTTATTAAGCATTTAAATAATAATGAAATTAACCTTGGGGACATAAGATGAAACACAAGCAAGTTTTATCACATTATCAGGTCCATCAAATAAATGCCATTCTAATTGATTGAACTGACTTTTAACACAAAGAAAATCCATTTTTTAGGAAAAGCAATAATCAGGTAACAAAAGAGTCAGGGTTTATTTTCATGTCATTGACCAACATTAACTACCACATACAACTGCATTATTTGAAGGCTAGCCTAGTTTTTATTGGTTCGCCTTGTTCTTTGATATGGCAAAATCACTTTTTTTTGGCTCTTGTAATATTGCATTTGATTTGGAATTAAGGGTTGCATGAGGCCACAGTAATCAGAAACCATTATTTCCACTAAAATCAATTGCTCTCCAAAGGGAAATGGAATGTATTTATAGAAAATGGGCACAGATGTAGAGATTTTCACAGTTTGCTATTTATGAATAACCATCTTGTAATAAATTTAGAAAATTGTTAATTATCAGAACTATTCACTAACATCTGAAATTGCACAAAAAATCCAGTGAGTCATGATACTTGTTCAAATTCAAGAAGGGAAAGCTCTACCTCCTTTTCATGAAACTAGGCCAAATTCTCAAAATGCAACAGAGGGAAACATCAAAATTGCTTTCTTTGTGGAAAATGTGGTAATTTGATTTCCTATTAGGGAGACCTAGATCACATGCATTTACTGCTATGTTAGAGGACCACTGCTTTCCATCTTGAGACTGGTCAATCGTTATGCTGGTTTTTTGGTTTTCCTTTTCATGGAGAAGCAGGGAAAGAATTGGTCATGATTTTATTCTAAAAATGTCTGAGAAAGAAATATTTTATAATTATTTTCTTGTCATTATAGGAAGTCATTATATCTCTCATTTGCAAAGAAATTTCATCAAATACAATTTCTTAACTTTCAGAAAACCAAAAAATGTCAACTTTGGTATCTCCCATCTCTTGGAGTAAAATAGAGTCAAATACTTGAACCATTTCTTTTATAACCATTTCAGTTTTGATCTTCAATTGTATTTGAGAATAAATGCAAAGGAACTTCAGATAAAAATAATATTTGCTTATGAATTTAGTGTAAAAAAATCAGCAGGCAGCATTTAGTTATAGCTACAGTTGGCACGCCCCAGTAACTACCTGTTGAGAGTGGAGTAGACAGTGGCATAGGCTCTAGTACAGTGGTTCTCAACCTTCCTAATGCCGTGACCCTTTAATGCTCGTATGTGGGAGTATCTGCATATGGGCGGACCTGCCTGGAGACAGATAGAGGAGCAGTGTCTCAGTTCCTAAGACCATCTGAAATATGTATTTTCTGATGGTCTTAGGCGACCCAAAAGGGTCGCGACCCACAGGTTGAGAACCACTGCTCTAGTAGCAATGGCTAGAGGAAGCAATACAGACTCCAGAGACAGCAGAGTTGACAGAGATGTCCCAGCAGAATAGACATTGGGATGGACAGTGGCAAAGAAGGTGTTGTGTAGTCTTTTAATGTAACCCTTCCCCAATAATGCTACCAATACAGTACCCAGTAGTCATTGTATAACTTTTCCTCAGTTAAATCTTATAACAATTCTTGGTATTCATTCCACTACATGAAAGATGTCTTAGCTTTTCTACTTCAGGTGACCCTGATACATTATTAGAATTGGCGGCTATTCAAAAGGTATCCTTGTCCTCATTGTAGAACTAATATTCCTAGAGCTACTCCTGCTCAAGGTAAGAAGTTCAGTATCAGTTACTATAGGGAGCAGATTTTTTTTTTTTTGATTCAGCACTTGATCTTCCAAAGAGGAAAGGTTAAGCATGAGATTTAATGTCTGTATTCTTTCACTATTTGGTCACTCTTTTGGGAAAAAATTTTATCATTTATTGCCTTTTAGTTTAATTTTGCTATGTTTATGGTTCAATTTTTATACCTCTAGTGATACTTGTCTTAAGATTTTTTCAGATCTTCAAGATCAAGTTTGCCAACAACAGTCTTAAAACCATTTAAGTGGTAGAAGGTTTTTCTAGGTGAACTCTTAGAACTTTGCCACCAAAGAGAGGAGTATGGTAGGACGACTATCTAACAAAGTCTCCGTAGTGTGGACTGGGCTAGTTATTTCCCTTAAAATGGTGTAAATAAGGTGAATTTTAGTGTGTGTAAAGTGGCCTTTTGTTATTGTTTCTTAGACTTCAGTTCCCCAGGATCCACAGCTGTAACAATCTCTTGTTCCCAGGTGTTAGATATGAGTTCCCATAACTATGGTTCAAAACATCTCCACCACATTTGGGCAGCGTTATATAATGATAGATAATATAAACATCCATTGCGACTGCACAGTGAAATATAGGGATGGAGTGATGTAAACTTGTGAGGCTATTGCTGGCAATATGCCTTCTTTGTCTGTTGCCCCTATAAAACAGGTGATTATTGGTCAGCCCCCATCAAGGCTTGGGGGAGAATCTGTGTTTGACTTAATTGGCCCCTATTGAGACTTGTGGGGATTTAGGGGATGCACTAGTAGTGCCTGTTTCAACTGACCCCATTGAGATGTAGGGGTAGTTGCCAGCTGTCCCCCTTCTTACTGGCCCCTGCAAGAAGGGTGATTAGGGAATGCTGTAGGAGTTTGTCCTCCCATTATCAGCAATCCTCTGCTGAGAAACCAGACTATAATAAAGTGAGATTATTAACCCCTTCTTAGTGTCTTTCCTGTCTGACCAGATCAAGAGTGAACCTATGCTAGCAGCCCTCCTATGTGCTGTATTCATTTGTCTTATAAACAGTATTAAAACCATCCTTGAGATTTAATTTATTCAGAAGCTATTGACATCACTTTCTAGTCACTGGAACACCAAAAGCCTTAAGGAGTTCCAGTTGCTCCCTGGTATTTGACCAATGGAGCACCATGCATGGTCAACTCAGAGGCAGGGGAACTGCATACAGCTGAATCAGCATGACAGTCTAGCTAAACATTCTCCTGCTAGAGTTAAGAAACTTCTTTTTGTTAAATATTTGGTGGACTATGAATACCACATTTTGTTTCCCTTTAAACGTAAACTACGTTCATATTCTTGGGTCAGTCATTTCACCTCTATGAGCCTCAGTTTAATTACCTATAGAATGAGGAAGTTGGACTAAATACATTTCTCCAGATCTAAATGTCTTGTAACACCTCCTTTGGAACCATTTCCCCAACTCTCACTAGCACTGGGTCTACAAAGATTAGCTAACTCATTCCCTTGAGGTTCTAGGTTGGGTTTATTCAGCTGTTGGAGTTTCTAGTGTTGTTACTCTCAAGTCATGATCCTCAATATTAATTAACCAGTTCTGTCAATTAGCTTTTACAAAAGGGATTATGGTAAAAAAAAAAAAAAGGAAAAGGAAAAGGAGAAGGAAGAGAAGGAGGAAGAAGGGGAAGAAAGGAAGAAGGGCAGTAGCTTTCTAGAATTTTTCCATGTACTAAGAATATAAATTTGAGCCACTGGTCCTGCTCTGACACCTTTGTTAGTTTTGTCTAAAGCAGACAAAAAAACTTAAATTCAGTGATTTAGTGAATTTTTACAAATTTAGGCACACACAGAAAAAGAAAGTATATTTTCACCCATTCAAAGAGTATTGTTTGTATAATAGGCAAATCTATTATTAATTCTAATTAATCTCACAGACAATTGTTGGACATAAGATTTCAAAATAGTAAGACGAGACCAGATGTAGAGATAGTCAGTAATTTATTTCAATATTTGAATATGATCTGCAATTTCCTCACCATGGGTTCTTCCTCCATTCAGATAAATCCTAACATCTCTTCAGCTTAGGTGGTCTTTACTCTTTGCTGTGACTTAAAAAATACATTACCTGTCTACCACAACCTTCTAGTTCTCCTCCATACTGAGCCAGACTGGTTCTTGGATAACAAACATATAGACTGCTTATTTGTTGGACTTTTAAGGGTAAAGAGAAGAATGCCCACAAAAAAAATCCCCCTCCAGCTGTCACAGTACCTCAAATTCCATAACTAGAAATATATTGCTTTCTCCTTTAAAATGCAAATAAAATAATAAGTTTTAAGAGATAAAAATCTCCTCTAGTAACCTTCATACAGTCATATGGACTATTCGGTACACTACCCTTATGAACAGTTACACAAAACCTCTACTTTTTAATTGAAGAGATTCTCCCCACCCTGCTTTCCTCACAAATTAATATACATGAACATTCATTAATTAAGCAATTATTTATAATCTTCCACCTCATTTTATCAAATAAAGTGGGTTAACCTCTTTCAGTAAGTTTTCTTTTTTAACCTGTCTTTTTCTGTCTCTTTCTCTTCCCCTCTCTTTCAACAAAACAAGTATATAATTTATGCAATTAAGGATGGTGCAAACTATAACTGACTTTTCTTTAACTCTGGAGACAGTTTCAACATTCAGCTCTCCCAGGATGGCATTTAAAGCTTCTCAAGAGTTATCTTTAAGATAGCATCTCCACAGCAGTAAAGTTAAACTCTACTTCTTGGGAAACAACTTCTTAGTCCTTTCTCTAGATCCTCAGTCTCTCTCCAGGCATGAAAGCTAATAGTTCCTCCAGAATTCAGGTAAACTTCCTCACTCTCAAGATTCAATTACCTCTTAAAGATGCAGTAATAATAGCCATAGTCCTTGTTTGGAGGTTTTATTGAAGCTTCTGTTACCTTCATGGAGGGGTAAAATCTGGTTACTATCACTTTAATGTGAATCACTTTATCATTCCCTTTCCTTTCCTTTCCTTTCCTTTCTTATAAGAGACATCTGACTGCATGAGATAACTGGAAAAAATAAGCTAAAAAGAGAAGGAAATGGAACAGAGGAATTTCTTTGCAATTTCCCCCAAACTTAGATCTGACAATATAGAACAATTCAATTCAACTAATATGTGATAGGTGCTAAAAATATGAATGTAACCACTAGGTGTCATAAAAGCCATGTAAATTAGGTTCTTTTCATCCAAAGGATGGTCTGGAGTTTTCTTTTAAAATTCTACTTTGGGGAGCTCCAATAATATGAGGAAATAAGGAATGAACGGCTCATAAAATATGCCCCACTGTTAAGAGATTATCTAACAATGGACCACCAATTGATTTTGCCAATGTAATTAGGAAGGAACTCCCACTCAGTGTCCTGTGTAACCTAAATTCCTAGAGCTAGATCACCCAAATCAAAAAGGGACACAAGGAAATGCAAATGTTTGCGTTGGTCACACTATTATGGAGAGAAAGAGCAAGAGTGAATATCAAGGAAGCGGCTTCGATCATAAGACAAATTGCTTATTAGTAAACAAGTAACTGGATAGGGGATGGGAGTTGGAAAGAAACACTTTGGTTCTTTCACATTCCTTACATGCTGCCTGCCCTGCTGGGAGCTTCCTACACTACCAATAAGGCAAATATATGGAAATGACCTGTATGGGTCTCCCAGTGGCCTGGGGAGGGAAATAGCTTCTCAGCTGTTGGGGTTTTAGCTGATTCTGTTAAAATTGATATCAGCCAGTATCCGGCTCCTCAATTCAAGGCTTCTGGTGTAGGACTAGCTAGTCCCCCCTACCCTTCCTACTTATCATGCAGTTCTTGGCTAGGAAGATGATTCAGAAAATCACCACTACCCTGAATGCTTAGCAAAGGTTAAAACCAGGGGTGTGAACCTGAGGCCTGGAGGAGACATGTGACCTTCTATGTCTTTGGCTGTGGTTTATTGATTGAGTCCAGGTTTTGCAGAACAAATTCTTTTATTATGTGGATTTGTTGTGTGAAGTTTGATTCAGTCAAAGGGCTACATTTGAGGAGCTAGAGGGTCACATGTGGCCTTGAGATCTCAGGTCCGGTCTCCCCCTTCTTTTAAACTACTTGCACTATGGGAGGTGTTTCCCCAAGTAACCAAACACAAAGACACTTCCCAGATGAAAACAATAGAACTAACCCTCAAAGAGCTTACAGTTGATTTTGATGAATGAAGAAAAAAAACACAGAAGAAAGCCAAATATTAAATAACGACAGTTGCTTTTAATTAAGAAATCAAAATAACAATCCCCATTTGGGACTAGAGGGCATTGTACTACATAATGAGAATTTGGTTGATTTTACTTTCCATCTTATGTTTCTCTCAACAAATTTAAACAATAGACTAAAAAATAAATGGTTCCATCAATTTTAAATAGTTGTGCTTTCCTTCTCAGAATAAAAATGAATCATTATGTTCAAAGCTTTAATCCTCAATGCTCCCCATAAACCTTCATCTTTATTAGCATCTATCATCAGATCTGGGGTAGAAAGGACTCATTATGATCCCACTGCATATGGAAGTTTGTAAAAAGAGACCTCAGCCAGGATGGAGACTGTGGTTAATACACTTAACACTTTGGATAAGGGGTGGTAATTTTAGTTGTGACATTATTTCTGGATTGTACCATCTGAAAATTTGAGAATTCCAGAGAAAGGGAAATATTCTTTGGAGTAATTCCCTATAATGGGCAAATGGAAGATCCAAAGCAGTGGTTCTCAACCTTCCTAATGCCGCGACCCTTTAATACAGTTCCTCATGTTGTGGTGACCCCCAACCATAAAATTATTTTCATTGCTACTTCATAACTGTAATTTTGCTACTGAATCGTAATGTAAATATCTGATATGCAGCATGTATTTTCATTGTTACAAATTGAACATAACGCACAGGTTGAGAACTGCTGCTCTAAAGGAAAGAGGACACATAAAGGAAAAACTGAAGGAAAGATTTATTTGTGATATTAGACTAGGGTCCGCAATAGATGACTCTGAACATGAATAAGCAGCAACCAATTGGTGCCTTACTAAAAAGCATGGAATTTGGGGAGTGAAAGGAAAGAACTATAATAGGATAAGAAATTTTAAGTATATGGAAAACATGATTTTATAATCATTCTTTGACCTGAAGCATAGGGGAGGACTTAGAAGAGAGAAGCAAGGAATCATCATCCTGTCATTAGCTGGAGATCTCCCTCCCCCTGGTTACTGGAGCTTCCAGTGATAAAGTCAATGATTCCAGGGCAGGGTTAGGAAAACTTTTATGTAGTGGTAACTAGGAAAATATTTGGCTTCTGCTTAGTAGTGAAGGATTGAAAATTTTATATTGTCTTAAAATTAATTCCAGGGTTAGCTGTTCCCTCATCAGTCAGCCACTAAGGAAGGAACTCACCATGGATATTAGGCAGCACTGGTCTATTTCACCACTTCACCCTAGTATATTATTGAACATTTGTACTGACCTTGCATCGATTTTCATCAGAGCAGGTTAACTGGGACTAACAACCACTTATTTACAAGAAAATCAATTGCTCCAAGGGTCAGAACCACCTCAGCGATTGCCTTTAGAGGTCTGTTCTATTTTAGAAATCAGGCAGTGGGAGTTATGATATTGTAAGCATCTGGCTATATCAATGGGCCAAAGACTCTAAGAGAAAACAGAGAAGACTTCAGGGTCTTCATCATTTTAAAGACTGAACTATGGTCCCTAAGGTAGGTTTACAAATGTAGCTCCAAATTCTTACTTATGTTGTATTTTATTTTATTTTAGTTTTTGCAGGGGGGAAGGACAGTTGGGGTTAAGTGACTTGCCCAAGGTCACACTGCTAGTTTTGTGTGTGTGTGTGTGTGTGTGTGTGTGTTAAGTGTCTAAGGCTGGATTTGAACTCATGTCCTCTTGACTCCAGGGTTGGTGCTCTATTCACTGCACCACCTAGCCGCCCCTGTATTTTATTTTATTTTTTTACCTTCACAGCTCTCTAGTGAGGTGATAAGGCATAGTGAACAAAGCATAAGAGTAAATCCCTGGTGGAAAAATCACTGTACTTTTGAGTCAGGAATACCTGAGCTCAAATCTCACCTCAAATGCTTACTTACTATGTGACCCTGGGCAAGTCCCTTTACTTGCCTATTTATAAGTTTCTTTATCCAAGAAACTTGGATTTGGATTTTGGGTTGGATTTGATCACCTCTAAAGCTCTATCCTGGTCTAAATCTACAACCCAATCCTTTCCCTTGGATTTTGTATGTGTGGGAATGGTTTATACCAACTATTTTCGTTAGGCTATCTTAGTAAGTAATTCTTCAAAAACCTAGCCATCTGGCTGAGTAATTGATTATCACAGTTTGGGGAACTTACTGGTGAAGGTTTATCAGCTGTAACTAAAAAAACAAAACATTTCCAAGCCCTCAGGGATATACCTAGAAGCCTGATGATATGTAATAGCCTTGCTCTGGGTATATATTTAAGAGGAAGCTAGGTGATTCAATGGAAAGAGTGTGCAGCCTGAAGTCAGAAAGACTCATCATTCTTAGCTCAAATCTGGCCACAACAGAACTTTTCTTTATGAGATAAAACAAATAAGCTTCCAGATTTATTTAAGGACATCTTATTTCTGTGGTTGTTAAAATTATTACACCAGCACCTGGACAAGCTATTTACATATAGAAGGTAGTGAAAGAAGATGTGACAGTTCTAAGAATAGCTCTCCCCTTTCCTATCAGTTTGGTACTGATGAACCCAACTGCTATAGCCCTTGTAAGCCCTGATCATCTCTACCCTGTCACTCCCACAGATGACCCCCATAGAGTTTGGCTATATCTTCCCCTTTGGGTTCTAGAGATATCCCTAAGAGGTGAGGGATTCTTTTTTTTTTTAATTAACTTTTGTTTGCTTTTAGTTTACATCATTCATTTCCATGAGATTTTGAGTCACAAATTTTCTCCCTCTTTCCCCTACCCACCACCCCATAACAGCTATCCCACTGTATACCCCCTCCCCCAATCTACTCTCTCCTATGTCCTCCCCTATGACCCTTCTGACTTTCCAGTAGGGCAAGATGGATCTCCTTACCCCAGTGCCTGTATATCTTAATTTCCAGTTACATGTAAATAATAATAAAAATAATAATTTTATATATATATATATATATATATGTGTGTGTGTGTGTGTGTGTGTGTGTGTGCGTTTAACATGTGATTTTAGAACTTTAAATTCTAGATTCTTTCCCTACCTCCCTCGTCACCCACCCCTACTGGAAAGACAAGCAATTCAATACATGCTGTACATGTGTAGTTACATAGAACATCTTCACAATGGACATATTGTGAAAGACTGACCATATTTCCCTCCTTCCTATTCTGCCTCCCCCCCCACTTGTTCTGTTCTCTACTTTGTCCCTGTCCCTTTACAGAAGTGTGTGCTTCTAACAACCCTCCCCACCCCAACCTGCCCTCCCCTCCATCATCCACCCTCTCATCCCCTTCCCCCCCTACTCTCCTGTAGAGCAAGATACCCAATTTAGAGTGTATGCCATTCCTTCCCTAAACCAAATTCAATGAGAGTAAGGTTGGAGGTCAGGGATTCTTTAATGTCACTAGCTCCAATCACCCCTATTATAAGCTATGCTTCCTTTCAAGATGCTCCCTTTGGAAACTTATAGTCATTCAGCTCCGAGATGGTTTTTAAAAGAGTTATTTAATAAACTGGTAAAGTGGAAACATTTGCATAAAACAACCCCTAATAGTCTATGCTGCACTCTCTCATTAGTACATGGAGAGTCTAGAGAAAACTAGACTTAAGAGTACATGTAACAAAAGCATAACTCATATTTCCTAACCATTGGAAGTTCTTTTCTTCCATTTGTGGGGTGTCCAAAAAGTTCCTTTTAAGCCTGTTGAAGCTTTATCCTATCTGTCCTTGGCCCCCAATTAAAACAGTACCATTAGTTGATCCAGGGATCCATCTAGGACACTGATTGTAGGATGAGAAGTACAACAAAGTCCAGATGCTTTGCAACTGGCAATATTTTCCTCAGATAAAAGAGATGTGGAGGAGACCTAGGTCAAAGTTAGTGCTGAAACAACTCTTTACTTTCCCCTCAAGCAGTTCCTTCTCAGGGGGTGTAACTAAATGTCAGGCTTATTTCAATCTTTTAGATCAGTGGTTCTCAACCTTCCTAATGCTGGGACCCTTTAACACTTGTATGTGGGCATATCTGCATGTGAGTGGACTCGCTTGGAGACAGTTAGAGGAGAGGTGTCTCAGTTCCTAACACCATCAGAAATATGTGTTTTCCGATGGTCTTCGGCCACCCCGTTCAATCCCCAAAGGGGTTGGGACCCACAGGTTGAGAACCGCTGTTTTAGATGAATTCAGTTCTAACTAGTTTGTTAAGTTTCCTTGGCTTATCCTAATATCATTTTTGTACAACGGCACACCAGTTCAAAGGACCTTTCACATTTAGTATGAACACTATTAGTTTACCTACTTGAACTACCAAGACTATGAAAGTAGGGCAATTTTGACCCCACCCTTACTTGTTTTTATTTTTACATTAATTTCTGCCTAGAAGAGGTTGTCCTTCTAGTATGATATAATTGTATAACTGTATTTGAAAATTTATTTTTTTAAATTAAAAAAATTCATTTAGTATTTCATTTTTCCCAGTTACATGTAAAAAAAACTTTTTTAATACTTGTTTTTGAAACCTTGAGCTCCAAATTTTCTCCCTTCGTCCCTCCCCACCCACACCCCTTGGGAAGGCAAGCAATTTGATAAAAGTCATACATGTGCAATCATGCAAAACATTTCCATAATAGTCATATTGTGAAAGAAAACATAGAACAACAACAAAAAACCTCAAGAAAAATAAAGTTAAAAAAAGCTATGCTTCAATTTGTATTTAGATACCATGAAGTCTTGCTCTTGGGAAGGAGAGCATTTTTCATCAGAAGTCTTTGAGATTTGTCTTGGATCATTGTATTGCTGAGAATAGCTAAGTGATTCAGAGCTGATTATCCCACAATATTGCTGTTATGTTGTACACAGTGTATTTCATTTTGCGTCAGTGCGTGTAAGTTTCTCCAGGCTTTTACAAGAGCATTTTTCTCATCATTTTCCATAGCACAATAATATTCCATCACAATCACATACTACAACTTGTTCAGTCATTCTTCAATTGATTGACGTTCCCCTCAATTTCCAATTTTTTGCCATGAAAGAAGAGCTGCTATAAATATTTTTATACATACAGGTCCTTTTCCTTTTTTAAAAAAATCTCTTTTGGGATACAGACATAGTAGTGGTAAGTATTGCTAGGTCATAGGGTATGCATAGTTTCATAGCCCTTTGGGCATTGCTCCAAATTGTTTTACAGAGTGGTTGAATCAGTTCACAACTGCACCAACAGTGCATTAATGCCTCTTTTTTCCCACATCCCCTCTTTTCTTTTCTGTCCTGTTAGCCAATCTATGAGGTAGTATTTTAGCTTCCATTTCTCCAATCAATAGTGAGTTAATTTTTTTTTATATGACTATAGATAGCTTTGGTTACTTTATCTGAAAACTGTTCATATAATCATTTATCAATTGGAGGATGGCTCTTATTTTTATAAGTGCTTATTTTTTATAAGTGCTTATTTTTATAAGTGAATTTGACTCCATTCTCTATATGTTTGAGAAATGAGCCCCTTATCAGAGAAACTTTCTTCAAATTTTTTTCCCCACATTTACTATTGCTACCTGTATTTCTCCCCACTCTATTCCTTGTCCCATTTACTCTACTGTCTCTCTCCTTTAACCCTGTCTCTCCTCAAAAGTGTTTTGTTTCTGACAGTTACCTCCCCCAATCTGCCCTCCCTTCTATGACCCTTCTCTCCCTTCTCTTATCCCCTTCCTCTTCTACTTTCCTGTAGAATAAGATAGATTTCTATACCCAATTGAGTGTGTATGTTATTCCTTCCTTCAGCCAGTTCTGGTGAGAACTCTAAATGTGTGCCACCCCTTTCCTCCCCTCTCTTCCCCTTACTGTAAAACCTTTTTCTTGTTTCTTTTATTTGAGATAATTTACCCTATTCTAACTCTCCCTTTCCCTTTCTCTCTATACATTCTTCTCTCACTCCTTAATTTAATTTAATTTTTTGGGATATCATCCCTTCATAATCAACTCACACCTGTGTCCTCTGTCTATATATACTCGTATCCACCCTAATAATGAGGAAGTTCTTATGAGTTGCAAGTATCATCTTCCTATGTAAGTATGTAAACAGTTTAACCTTATTAAGTTCCTTAAGATTTTCCTTTCATGTATACCTTTGGGTAATCCTAAATGCCCTTTGGGCATAGTTCCAAATTGCTCTACAGAATGGTCAAGCCAATTCACAACTCCACCAGCACATTAATGCCCATTTTCCCCACATCCCCTCTACCATTTGTCATTTTCCTTTTCTGTCCTATTAGTCAATCTGTGAGATAGTATCTCAGAATTATTTTAGTCTGCATTTCTCCAATCAGTTGTGAGTTAGAGAATTGTTTTCATATGGTTATAGATAGCTTTGGTTACTTTACTATAAGTAGTATTTGAAAATCAAATTTTGAAAATTTACTCTTTATTAATTGACATTTGTTCTTGTTTGTTTTCGTGAAGAGAGGACTGGACTAGAATTGTAAATTAACCTCCCTGGGATTCAATTTCTTCATCTGTAAAATGAAGGAGTTAGTCTAGATGGCCTCTAAATTTTTTTTTTAAACTCCAGAGCTTATTGTTTGATAATCTATTCCTACCAGTCTCTAAATCTATGATCTTTAGTTGGCTTTAACCTCCTCCTATCTATCAGATCACTTCTTCTAAGTCTCCTTTGCTAGATCTTCATCTAGATCACACCCTCTAACCATAGGTGTCCCTCTGGATTCTGTACTGGTTGACTTCTTTCCATCTCCTAGTGATTTCATCAGCTGCCATATTTAATTACCATGTCTATGCTGATGATTCTGTAGGTCAAAACTAAAGCAAGTCCATTTTTTCTGCAGTTCCTCTATCTTGTTTCTTACCCTGTTTGCGTTATAAGCCACAGATGGTTTGCAACCTTCCTTTCTGCTGAAACAGCAAGTATCAGAAATTGTCTTATCTATTAGGGTGGGGTTATGAGAGATAGCTAATGTGAGGAAGAACCTTTCTTGTTATTAGCCCCAGCAATAAGCCAATCAAGAAATACTAAATCCCTTAACCTACCCTGCAAACTCTCAGCACCAATTCTTTTCCAGTCTAGAGCTACCTTATACCTAATTCACCTCCTGCCTAAATTGAAACCTATATGAGTTTGCTCCTTTTGTTCTTTCAAAAAGTCTTGGCCCATGCAGGTGGGGCTCCCTTGCTGGCAAATTCAATAAACTATTATCGGGATTCCTAGACAGAATGGTCAAGGGACTAAATTTTCAGGAATTCCACAAGTTCTGCCTGTTTTGGATAGCCCTTATATTTAGGTTTTGAGAACCTGGTGGGAAGGAGGAGTGGCCAAACCAACATGATTTGCAAATTACAATTACCTCTCCTCCCTTCCCTCACCACACACACGATCAATTGAGTGGTCTGGTCTGGTCTAGAAATTGGTTTCTCTGGAATTAATTTTAAAGACTTTACCAGCAAGTGTGCTTCTATGTGTTTGTCTTGTCTTTGTTTCAGTTTACTTATATAATGTCCAGTATGTTGTTAACATTGTCGGTGTTTTCTGTGTTGGTAAATCCAAACTGAATTTTTCAGCCAAAGGGAAAAGGACATAAAGGATGTGGTGTTTAAAAAGGTTTAAGAGACATAGTTTCTGGGATATTTAATAATTTTATTAATAAACCAGCAGGGTTATTAATAAAAGGATGGTCATTTACTGTTTCTCTTAGACCAAAGACTCCCTCATGCTAATGTCTCAAAGTTCTTAGACCCTTTGAAGAGTAGGGCCTCCTGATGGGTACCAATCAACTCTGATTGTTTAATATAATGGGAGGTGGACTATATTAAAATGAGGTTCTTGAGAAACATGACTTGGTCCACCCAAACATTGTTCAAAAAACCCCTTCAGTTTCCAAGTGGCCTGTCATGACAAAAGGGAGAATCATCACTTCCCCAGACCATTCTTCAAACACAATGGGCAAGAATATACTCATTAGCCTAAACTTAGAATTTCTTTTGCTTTCTGGATCTTGACCTGGGCAAATCTTTAAGAGATTTCCCACACTGGTTGGTTCTTAATGAGGAAGTAGAAAAGGGGGAAAACCTTGACGCTGGTTCAATAATTAGCTATTAAATAGAAGAGAGAAATACTCATTTATTACATTCCCCCATTTTATTCTATTTGAGAGTAGAAGTCTCCTCAGTGAATCATTTAACTGATATTACAAATACTTCATCAAGGGTTCTTAACTAGGGGGCTTATGATAGTATTTAATGGCAAGCTAAGTAATACTTTTCTCCTTGTTTCAGTTATTGTAATAGCAACAAAGTAATACTTAACTCTTTGTTTCAGCTATTCAATTGCCTTTGAACCTCACCTATGATTATATCAAGTCTTTGTTGGAAACAGTATACATTGTGTTGTCCTCAATAGGCCTAGGGGAGTTTGGAGACCTTCCCTGCCCTTTTTAGGCTTAATGTCATCACATGGAGCCCACAGTGGGAGGAACTTGCCAAAAGAGTAGATAAAAAGCTAGCTGGAGCTGGTACCAAGCAGAACTGGGAGGAAGGATGCCTGTGATTTTGGCGCTCTTTCTGTTCTGTCTATGTTGATCTTACTGTGTCAGAACAAAGCATCCTGTCTGCTGACAGAGGACATTGCTGCTGTTACAGAAGCCCTGGGACTTTACTGCTGGTTCAGAAGCCCTGAAAGAAGATTTTACTGCTGTTTCTTTAAGAAGTCCTAAAAGAGGGTTTTACTGTTGTTTTCAGAAGTCCTGGGACTTTACTATGGATGTGTGTTTGGTTTCTCAGACAGAGGCCCTGTTTGTTAGTCTGAGTTAATTTCTCAAACAGAAGCCCTGTCTGTTGTTCTGTATCAGTTTCTCAGACAGAATACCTGTCTGTTGGTCTGAGTTAATTCTCAGATAGAAAGATAATCGAGATAATAGTGCTTGCAATGTGTGTAAATATTGTTGTAGCTCTGTTGAGCTTTGTTTTCCAAGAAACAGGAACAGTGAAGAGCTTTGAGTAGAGCAGTCCCCCTGAGCTGTAATCAGAGAGCTGCCTACTTGTGAATCTAGGCAACAGTCAGGTGAATCCAGGCAAGAGATGGACGTGGCCAGCCCATGGAGCCCTGGAGTTTGTGGAGCCTTGGAGTTTGGAAGTTAGGTTCATGTTAAGAAGAAAGGACATTTACTTGGGTACTCAGTGCTGACTGATGAGATCTGTGACTTACTTGTGACCTAGGGCTGGGTGGCCTTTGTACTTTCCACTACCCCTTAAGAATGATTAACTTTAGGACCATTGGAAACCAGCTTCCATTCAAGATGAAAGAAGACTTTACTAGGGCATCCTAAATTGATTGAGGAGATTGTGACTTACTGAATGATATGTTTTGTTTAAGACTATGTAGCCACTTTACCAATAAATTGTTATGTCATATTTTTCTGAATATTGTACTTCAGTTTCTGGAATGTTTTGCTTTAGTTTACTGCTGAATAAGTAGAGAGTTCACTATACTATGTGACCAGAACCTTAAAGTTATTGACAGCAGCAGTCTTCAGGAGGGCTATTTGTGGTTGACTTTACAGATGGGTAACAATGTAAGGGGAAAAGGGAAAAGAAATTGATCACATTGACAAAATCAGAGGAGCCAGTCCCCTCTATTAAGTAAACCTCAGAGATAAAAGGTTCACAGGGAAAAAGTAATTGATCACATTGACAAAATCAGAGGAGCCAGTCCCCTCTATTAAGTAAACCTCAGAGATAAAAGGTTCACAGGGAAAAAGTAATCAGTAAAAAAACAAATTGTTCATTTAAGGTTCAGAAGTCTTATCTCATACAGCTGTCTGATTCTCAGGGTGAGAATCTGATGAGATTCTGTGTGATACCATTTGTACATGTAGATCCAGATGTGATTGAATTTATTCTTCTCTCATTTTCAGTGAGTGTTATGATAATGGGATTTGAAGATCTTCCATGCCCCTTGAACTTGCTGACATAGCAGGAAGGGTTGGAGCAAGAGGAAGCCAGAGCCAAGCTAGAGTCCGTGACTGCAGGCAGTGGCAGTGGCTGCTGTGAACTCCTTTTTCTTTGAGCCTGCAAGAATCTCTGATAAGGACTCCTGCTGAGGACTGCCAGGAACAGGAACTGCAGGAGTGCTGGAGCTGCTGGAAGCAAGCTGCCTGGACACTGAGCAGTTGTGTGAGTGATGAGAGGAGGATCTTTGCCTGAGGTAGCCTGTCCTGTTTTGAAGGCTTGAGAATGTGGGTGTTTACTACATTAACTACATGTGCCAACTTCATAACTACTGTGTTAGCTTTGACTTTCTGGTTTTGGGACTCAGTTTTCTGGTATTTGAATAAATGCTCTAGCTATATTTCCCATGTAGAAAGCCTGTTACATTTTGTGATTAATAACCATATCAGCATACTTAGAGTTACCGTAGACATTTTGAATATTGCATTGTTGATACAGTGAGGTATCCTGTTAAGAGAATTGTGATGTTTGGTCCTCTACAAATAGATGAGGCCTAAATGGAAAAGACATTTAATATTTTGCATTAAGGCAATATGTTTATAAACTGCAAAAGTAGTTTTTGTTAAATGTATAACTGGATGAAAAAATTATTCTATATTGGTCTTGAATGTAATCAGCATAAAATGTCAAAAGTGGTAAAAGGAATGATTTTCCATGTAAGATCATTTGAAAATACATTTACCTGGATTCATATCATTTGACTGGCAATAAGTTTTGTTTCATGTTTTAAATATATGACATTATTTATTTAATTACTTTTTCCTAAATTTTCATGTATTATGAATTTTGGGGAAACATTGTGTAAGAAATGCTCTTAAGAGAATGATGCAATTGTATCATTGGAAAAGGTAATTTTGTTTTATAAGACTGCTATGAGATTATTAATTTAATTATTAGAGGCTGTTGTCATAATGTTAAAGCCTATGAAATATTTAATTGGGTATATTTTAAAAGGAAAGAATCTTAATTCCTTATTTGTGGGAGTTGCCAAATTCCATGGGACCTTCCATGGGTAAAGTTATAAAATCTTATCAGCCCTGTGAAAGAACTTGCTAAATATTGTAAAATTTTAAAATAATGAATTGCTTTACTGAGAAAAATAGGATCCCCCCTTCCATCACAAACACTCACCACCAAAAGGGGGAGAGGAGAAAAGTTTGCATATACTATAGAAGTGATTTATATGATGATTAGTGATTAAAATTACAAAATTATACCTGGAATAGTATATATTGACATCACATCTTGAACCACCTTGCTCTCAACAGATTCCAGTCTTAAAGATTTATTTTTGCCTCCTGGCTGTTGTTTGCTGTTCAGTCTTTTTCAGATGTATCCAACTCTTTGTGACTTCGTTTGGGTTTTCTTGGCAGAGACACATAAGTGGTTTGCAATTTCCTTCTCCAACTCATTTCACAGATGAGGAAACTGAGGCAAACAGATTAAGTGATTTGCCCAGGATCATACGGCTAATGTCTACTCTGCTAGTGTCTGACTTGTCATTAAATTAGTTATACATAATTTGAGGGAAATGCCACAAGCTGCTCAAAGGAAGTGTAATCTGAGAACAGCTACATGTAGATGTCTGGACCTCGGAAAGTTGATAAGACAGTCTTGCATAGGTAAAACTAGAATCCTCTTGACTCAATTCTCCTGTTGCATTATTTCTTTTTTTGAAAAGGAATGTTTTGGGGCAGCTAGGTGGCATAGTGAATAATTGAGTACTGGCCCTGAAGTCAAGAAGACCTGAGTTCAAATCCAGACCCAGACATCTAACACTTACTAGCTGCATGACCTTGGGTAAGTCACTTAACTCCAATTGCCCTAACCTCCCCCCTCCAAAAAAAGCAATGTTTCTCACTTCATCAGTTCTGGGCCTGGTTAGGGTACCCAATCAATAATGTGGAAACTTGCTACATGATGAGCTGTTCCAAAAATGTTAACTATGACTCTTACTTAAAATCAAAGAGAAATAAGGAGGTTTTATTCTGTTATACTTTTGTTAAGTCACTCTGTACCTTTAGGCTTAAGCCTGGAGGAATAATTTTGGTGCTATTTCAGTCATATCTCTCCTTTTTCCCTTTCATAACCAATCTCTCTAACCATCGAAGATAAAATTATAATTTTTAAAATAATAAATCCTGTTGTTGCAATACTTCAGCATCTCTGAACTGCTATGATGGGGGTAATTTCTTACTCTGCTTCTGGTTGTTTTTTTTTTTTTTTTGCAGCACTGACAATTTTAATCAAAACTCAAATTTATCTATCCTGTCCTAACCTCTCTGCTAAACTCTAGTCTTGCATCTCCAACTGCCTTTCAAAGGACTGGGGCTGGACTAGGACATCTCTCATAGAGCTGGGCAAGTACTCTGCTCCTTGCTGAGAGGGCCACACCTTGCTGAGAAGACACTGGGAACTGTATCACCTTTGCTACATACTACTATGAAAAATGTTTTTTCTTTGAAAGGAAAACATTTTTATGGATAAATCAGAAAATAGAAAACAATCTCTTTTAAAAATTGTTTCCTCCTTTCTTAAAAAATCAACCCCCCCCTTTTTTTTAACACATATGTCTATATAAATGTACAATTAGTGGCTCCAGAATCAAATGGGAGAATGGGTTGAATTGCCCTTTGGAAAGTATACAATTCTTGTAAACCATAAAAGCTTCACCATGAAACAAAGATCAGTATTTTAAACACCAATATTCTTTCACTTGAGATTTTGTGACTGTACTGAAGTTAAGCATCAACCAAAGGGAAATGGAGAGGCCCATAGAGGGTGTGGAAAGATTGTAGCACACAGCAAATGGGAATTCTATGGAGAAGCAGTGTGGAATATGCTATCAGAGAGATTTATGACCATAAAAACGATGGTTTGGTCACCTAGCAAACACGAAGTATGACTAGCCAGCCTCTCTGATCCACTGGTATCCACACAATGTCAAGAGGGTATAAGATAAGTCTGAATCATTAGGGCAATCTACTATGCCAAATTTATGAAAAAGATATGTATTAGAGTCACACATGAAGGGTAGGCATGAGTGGATTATGATCTTCATTCTTGGAGGTAATATCCACAACAATGAAATCAGAGACGTAGAGATGGAATGGAACTCAGAGGCCTTCTAGCACCAATTCCTCATTTTACATATGAGCAAACTGAGACCAAGAGAATTTAAGTTATTCACACAAGCTAACATATGGAGGAAGTACTGGAGGTGGAATTTAAATTAAGTCCTATGACTCTAAGGTCAGTACTCCTTCAACTATGCATTAGAATATTGGTGTCCAGAGTTTATTGGATTTGTTTTACATACATTCTTAGCAGACAAGAACCATATCCATATGCTTGTATATCCACACTCAGATATATAGTGGTTTACATATGGTTTAACTGTTACTACAACACCCATACTTAATGAAAAATCATGCTAAATTCAGTCCTTCCAAATGTTGGAGAAAACCATATTTTCTTTTGAAACGAGACACAGTTCCATTTTTCAGAATGTGTTATCATTATCATGCTTTCAGATTTATTCCCATTCTCATTCAAACCTGCAATGCAATCTGCCTACATATAAAAAGAAAAAGTTTGCTTAGACCTTGGATGAAAATGAAAGGACACAATCTTTATTTAGTAGTGGATTTTATTTATTTAGCTATTTATGCTGTTAAACTTAGTCAAGGAAGTAATATTCACCACAAAGTTGCAGGCATAATTTTATCATACAGACCATTGACTCGTTTTCAGGAGAAAAAAAAGATGAAAATGGTATTTGAAACCCCCCACATGTCTCTGGAAGAAATGCCTGGTCAGAAAGTAGAAAAAAGGTAAAATTTGGCACCTTTCTCTAAGGCTCGGACAATATTTTAAATACAGCTATGATACATGTTCTTTGCTTACAAAGCAAATAATACACTCAACTCATGTGGACAGTGGTTAATTCATATTTGTACACCCCTATAGAGAAGGATGCAAACATCCTAATTGTCTTTACACGTGTTTGTCTATCCCAGCTTCCTGCCCAATGAAATAATGCTCTGGTTTCACCATCTTGGAAGCCCATTTGTGATTTATGTGACAACTAAGTTGCACATGTTAATTTCTAATTTTCATAAAATTTCACTCAAACCTGCCCCAAACTTAGTGAAGCTTTTAATATGTAAGAAAAAAAAAAAGATGACACTGCTAAAAAATAGTTGGCACCATAAGTCTCTAAGAACAGGCAAAAACAGATTTTCCACGATATTTTTTTTTTAACAAATCTACTTAGTAGTCTGGAACTAACATTATATATCTTGGTATGATGATTAGGAGAGGTTTTCCTTCAGTATTTGGATCACAGGCTAAAGTTGGAATCTTCATCAGTTTTGTGAGCTAACCAAAAAAATTATATGCAATGATGATTTGAGCCAAGCCAACAATCCTAACATACATATAGGAAACTCTAGATTGTAAGTTCAGTTTGTAGACAATTTGGGCCTACCACTTTTACTCAATGTAAGAAAATGAAGTAAGAAAATTCTTGAGCTTAGCTTTAACAGGAAGAAATGGAAATCTCTAACTGATAGATTTGTACCTGGTTGGTAGTTCTGCTAAAGGGTTTGGTGGAAAAGGAGGCTGAAATTATTATAAACGGTATGGCTTTGGGATTTTCCATGTTATAGAGGATTATGGATTTGCCTTCTCTATTAGTATGTATTCTTAACTGCCTAGTTAGACACTATTCTTTAAAGGTTCATTAGATTAATGAACACATTTTTTTAGTCTTAATTTCTTTGCTTTCTAAATGACTCCTGATTTCTATAGCAGCACAGCATGGAGCTATGCATATTATCAGTACCAAATAAGTATTTTAAATGACATAATGAGCATGCCCATAATAATGCTGAATAAAAAGTAGAGAAGCTTTCCCCTGGATATGCTTCCCTTACCCGCAACTAACCGAGACTTGCCCATTTGGAAGCACTGAGTTAACAAAGGAATCTAACCTTGTACCCACCTGGACTAGAGGCAGGAAGCTTCTGAGCACTTATGGGTGTTTTGTTGGTTCACATTTTGAAAGACTCTAGAACTACAAGGTGATGGGGTGGATAGAACTTAAACATATTTAGAGAGAGAATATAATTAGATTAGATTTGATGAGCAAAGGGAAAAATGAAGGAAATGAGATTATAAACAAGGGAGACCTAACTAGTAACCAAAGGAGAGATCATGGGAGGAAAAGCAGAAAGCAAAATGTATGGGCATGAGTGTATGTGGATATGACAGTGTGAGACAGTATGTGACAGAATTAGACAGCATATGATTGGATGAGACAGTATGTGATAATATGTAATTTATCTGTTTTTTTTTTGCTCTTTTCCAATAGAATAATCACAGAGCATACTACATGTACTTGACTTGCACATAATAAAATAATTTAATTACCAATTTGAGCAAAAGAACATTTGTAACTGATATACTGAATGCCTTATTTGTAGTGAATCTATTATGATGTGAATGTGTAATGATTTGAAGTGACTTTTATAAACACTCATTTTATCTTATATTTTCAAACCTTTTTTACACTAAAATCTCATTTTTTTTTTCTTCTCTGAAAACGATCCAAGGTTTGCTGCCCCTATCCTGTAAACAAAGTCAACAGGTAATTTTTAAAAGTAGCTTTTAAGAGTTGGTAGCTTTATAAAAAAAAGATTGTAGTAAAAATGAATAATAATGGAGGAAGGCTAGAATCTCTGCGGTTTCATTTTTTTTCTTTCCTCTGAGTTTATCAGGATCATATATTATAAAGGCATGAATCAAGAGAATTCTCTGTACAGAGAATAGTGATTACCAACCCTGGTTTTGCAATGTCCAGAGTGTCTCCAATTCTCAAAGTGAGTTTAATTTTCTCTAATCTAAAATAAATAAATAAATATCTAAAGCACACCAAATAAGTTTTAGAAAGAAGGGTGTTGCAACTCCTAAAAATATTGGGTAGCAATCACTTTGTAATGGGAGACATTAACATTTTAAATATTTTTTTTGCCAGTTCAACTTGAGTAAAAAATTAAAAAAATAAAAATTTTTCACCTGAACCATAAATCATGGGCTTTTAGGGACCTTAGACATAATCTAGTCCAATACCCTCATTTTGAAGATGAGGAAGATGAAGGCTACCACTGGTATAATTGACTTGTCCTGGTCAACTAGTTTGTGGTAGAAATGGGATGAGAATTGGTTGCCACTTGGTTTTAAAGTATAGAGACCTGTCATTTTCTGTTTATCTTAGAAAACTTCATATTTTCCTTATTTTTTGGTTGAACAAGGTCAACAAAATAGCTATCAGTTATATTGGTTTCTCTTGTTTTGTTCTCATCAGGTTCAACAAAATCGTGGCTTAAGTGCCTTATGTCAAAATTACTGTTGTTTTTTTTTTTCACTAATAGACAAAGAGTTAAATATTCACTGATGCCAACAGGATGACTTTTTTCTTAGCAACATGAAAGCTAGATATACTGTATCCATTGTTAAAGTGGACCTTTAGGAATCACTTTAAAAGGACACCACAGCTGAAGATTGAAGAGTAATATTTATCAACATTAAATAAACATTTGGTGAAGTATGTATAAATATTTCTTCATATAAACATAACACAAATTAAATAGCTCAAATACACAGACACCATTTAATATACTTCCACTGTGGTCAAAATCATCTGTAAACACCATCTCACACTTAATACAAAAGCAGCTTTTACACCAGCTCTGTGTTCACAACACTGATGCCCCAAACAAAGGTAAGGTTTTCCTCCCCCCTCCCCCCACCCCACAATACCCTCCCCCACCCCTAGCCAAAAATAGGAGAAAGATGGAGAGAGAGGGAGAGGGGGGGGGGGGGAGAGAGAGAGAGAGAGAGAGAGAGAGAGAGAGAGAGAGAGAAGGAAAGAAAGAGTAAAAGAAAGGAAGGAAGAAAATTGAACAACAACTAACAAACAAACAAAAAACCACCCCAAAACAAAACTTATATAATTTTGGTCAAAGGAAAATACAAAATTATTCCTCAAAATGTAAATAAGTCAGATTAGAAGCGATACTTTTCAAAATATAGTCCTTTCCTCAGAGGACAGTTAACTTTTATCGAGCCCACCCATTATTTGGGTTGGGATCACATGCTCAAGCCCAGGAAAACACTGGCAATGTCTAAGTGACAGATTTAAGCCCTTTAAATTATTTAATAAATTTTCATCAGAAAATGCCAGGTAACAAAACCAAAATAATTTCATTTTTTCATTCTTTTTCCTCTTCTTTTTTTTTAAAAATCTTTTCCTCTTATTATTATCAGATATATTGCAATTGATGAGACCCAGACAGCCACGTCACTAATGTCGAGTTTCAAGCATATCACAGAAATTTTGTTTAGCCGCAAGCTCAGATTTGAGACTGTGGAGAATTCAAAGACACTGTGATGCAATTCATTCTTTGAAATCCAAGGGGGCTGGGCCTTAGCACAGGTACAGAAAGCTTTAAACCAATACAGCTGGCTACCCAGTCCTCAGTGTGGGGTGCTAGGGCCCAGAAGAGGTTGATTTTCCTGGCAGATCTGGACTCAGATGGTCTTGAGACCACTAATCTCCACAGATCTGGTGATGGCGCTTAGCTGCTCAGACTGAACATGAGGGCATCTAATAGGCACGGCTGTACAATACTGGCCTTGTCTGGGTGTACTTTGGATAGAATTCTGCTGTTCTCTGAGTGGCCCCTAAAAACAACCTTGATTTAAAAGCACTAAATGAGGCCTGTTTCACCTGGATCATGTTGTACATTTGTGTTGTGTTATGTTTCCAGAGAACTTTAGTTGCCAAAATACTGAAATCATGTATTGCAGGAATAATTTGCCAGTTTTGTTGTTTCCCAGTAGATTATATACATGTGTGTGCGCGCTCTGTACCCACACATATATATTTATTTATTTGTCATATACATGAAACTTTAGCTGCACAAAACAGTACTCCGTAAGGATGAAGGATCAAGCCCACAGGCAGGTAGGGTTTAACAAGGATACACCAAAGAGAAGACAGGAAGCTCTATTGGGACAACAAGATGCCACCTTGTAACATGTTAAAACTTTTCACAACCATCTTCTTGCTGGCCTCCTCTGTCCAAGAGCCTGGATCAATACTTGCAGAATCCTTGGAAAGAAGTTGGAAATGAGGCCAGCTAGATGTGCTTACCTGAGATCCCAAAGCTGATATGAGTCAATGGACCTGGGCAGGTCAATAATGGGTTTACAACTACTGTACAGCTTTGTTTTCCTTCCTTTTAGGAAAACCATTTAAAGTGGAAAGTAATAACTTCAGAGTTAATGTTTTACCATTCAGTAGTATTTCTTTTTCTTTTGCTTAATTTGCATTTGACTTTTTATATTAAAATATGTTTATTAAAAGGATACATCAGCCAGGCAGCGGCTTTCACATCTGGACATTGAACTTTCTAATATCAATACCAGAAAAAAAATCCTCCCCCTCTCCCTTTCTTAAGGTCTATGGGGCCGAAGTGCATGTATGTTTGGTCACTGCTGTTGTTTAAAAAAAATTTCATTTTATGAAGCCTCCTGTGGTACCCTCTTATGAAAAATAACTGACTGCCTTTGCTGATACTGCTGTTTGCGTCTCTTCCTTTTATCACACTGACACAGCAGCAACATCTTGAATGTGGTTCTGAATGTTTTGTTACACAGTGCATAGCACATGGGGTTCACGGTGCTATTGATGTAACAAAGCCAGTACCCCAGGTTCCAATAAGTTTTAGGGATGCAGCTCTCACAAAAGGTATTCACCAAAACCATGATGTTATATGGAGTCCAGGTGATGATAAAGGCAAGTAAAATTGCACTGAGGGTTTGTGCTGCTTTCTTCTCTTTGATGAGGGACATCCTTTTCCGTTTAGTGATCTGACTTCTGGTCTTCAGAGCAAATCTTTTGGCCAGTGTGGCCTCCTTGAAGGAAAGAGGCAGAGCTGCTGTTGTCTTAGCAACAGAAGAAATGGCCTCAGGTGTCTTGGCAGTTTCCACAGCTGACTCTAATTGAATGGGAAGCTTGGCAAAGCTCTTCCTAAAGCTGCCCCCATCCTCCATGCTCTTCTGGGCTTGTAGTTTGTTAGTTTTCTTCTCCAAGTCAGCTTTCCGCAGCTCCTCCTCTGATCCTTGCAGGTCCTCTGATGAGGGTAATTTGGTGGAGTTCAGGATAGTGCTGTGACCTGGGAGCTTCAGCACAATGGAGTAAATGGCTCTTGTCTCTGAGCCAATGTCTTCCTCATCAGATGACGCAGAGTTTTCAAGAGAGGCTGCAGCATCATTGTTGTTCCAGCTGTCACTGCTACTATGCTCTTGATCCATCTGCTCAGCACTGGGTTTCCAGCTCTTCGTCGTGAACCAGAAATGGCAGCGGCCATACTTCCTCCTGGTTGAGCGTTTTAGGGTTTGCTGTTGTAGCTCATAGCTACTGCAGCTCCTGGAGCTGCCTGTTGGATTAACAAAGTGGGCAGCCTCTGCATCACTCCCTGAGGCCTGCAGTCCTGCAAGCTCTTTGGTACGTTTCTCAGTCTCCTTGTAGATCCTCCAGTATAAAATAGTCATAATAGTCACAGGCATATAAAAGGCAGCTATGGCAGTGCCAAAGGTAATGGTAGGTTCAGTGAGGAACTGGATGAAACACTCCCCTGGGGGAACAGTTCTTTTCCCAACAAAGTACTGCCAGAACAATATGGCAGGAGCCCAAAGGATAAAGGAGATGATCCAAGCAAGCCCAATCATCATACCGGCCCTTTTGGTTGTTCGTTTAGCTCGGTATGTGAGTGGCCTGGTGATGGAAAAGTACCGATCAAAGCTGATGACCAGAAGGTTCATGACTGAAGCATTGCTGGCCACATAGTCAATAGAGAGCCAAAGATCACAAGCCAAGTTCCCCAAAGCCCATCGGTTCATGATAATGTATGTGGTAAAAAGGTTCATTGAAATAACACCAATGATCAGATCAGCACAAGCCAGGCTCAAAAGGAAGTAGTTGTTGACTGTCTTTAGCTGCTTGTTAACTTTAAATGCCACGATTACCAGGATGTTACCAATGATGGTTACCAAGGCTAGGATGCCAGTCAACAAAGCGATGAAGACCACTTGCCAGATGGTGTGACCACCAAGAGGGTCATTGTCTGTGGCATTGTTGGAAAAAGTCTCAGAGGCTTGAGAGTCATTATAGCTGCCATAGCGAGGGGGAAGACCTGGGCCTGAGGTGCCTTGGTTCCAGGAAGTGCTGATGTTAACAAATGAGGAAGAGGTTGTATTGTTACTGTGCAGGGTCATCGTGGCTCTTTAGCATAGTCTAGGGAAGAGAGGGAGAAAAAGAGAGAGAGAAGAAAAGAAATCAGGGAAAATGCTGCTTTATTTTGATATGTTCTCAGCATTGGACATTTTAAAAGAAATTAAAAGACCATTGTAGAATCATAGATTATTACCACTGGCACAGACCTGTGATTCCATCTAGTTCAACCTCCTCATTTTGTAGATGAAGAAGATGGGGCCCTCAAAATTTAAAAATTTGTCCAAGGTCAAACACTAGTTGTCTGTGTGCTCAAGTCTAGAACTCCAGGACTACCAACTCCCAGCTCTGGATGTGTTTTTTCATTATACACCATAAGATGCTCATAATATTTCATCTTTCTTTTTTTGTATTATTTCTTAACATTTAGAGTGATTCCAAGTTATATATTACTTATCCAATATATTTTTCATCACCACTGTCCTTGAGATATTCATTTCCTAAAAATAACATTTCAAATAAAATTTATAAAACTTGAGATAAAGACAAATTTTACAAGGTATCTTCCAGATGAGCTTCATAGGGATGAGAATAAACACCTCTACAATCCATAGCATGGGGGAAAAAAAAAACAGGAAAAAAGCAAGTTAATATTAAAGTTTTCAAAATGTGATACACCAGAGATTCTTAACCTGGGATCTGTGAACATAAAAAAAAAATCTGATAACTAGACTTCAATACACTGGTTTCCTTTGTAATCCCATGAATATTATTTTATTCATTTAAAAACATTATTTTGAGAGGGATTTATGTTATTGTTCAAATCCTTTATTCTGGAAGACAACCAATGACATCAGGAGGAGAATATCTTGACTTGCAGTGAAGTAGATTTTAAGTGAGGAAAGGCTGTGCAAAAGCCATCAGCCTCACTCCTCCAGAGTCATTGAAGTCCAATGCATGGCATAGGTCAGGACAATGGTCTACTTTGCCTTCACAAAAGAATCAGACAGAATTTACAGATTTTGTCAAATTGACAGAGTGGTCCATCATAAAAAGATAGTTAAGAACTCCTGCTATACAAACAATATTATCTTCATATGCATGCAGACATGTGATTACTACGATGGTTTATTTAGTGAATTCCTAGATATCAAAAACCATATGCATGATCAAGTAGATACTCCATAAATATGTATTTTTTTAATCTCCTGGGGATATCTTTCCAAAATTAATTTTTAATGAACTTCACAAAGATGTGCTAGTAAGTTGAGAGTACTTAAGATCTAAGATGTTATCACTGTTTACCTCCTTTAGAAATGTTTTTTTAAAGTAATTTGTGGTAACACACAAAATGTTTTAGTATTATGGAGGGAACAAGAAAAGTGAGAGGCACTATGGGAGACACAGGTCAGCCAGGTGGTACAGTAGACAGAGCACCAGGCCTGGAGTTAGGAATACCTGAGTTCAAATGTAGCCTCAGACTTATTAGCTGTGTAAGCCTGAACAAATTACTTAATCCTGTTTGCCTTGGTTCCTCGTTTGTAAAATGAGCTGCAGTAGGAGATGGTAAACCATTCCAGTATCTTTGCCAAGAAAACTCCCAATGGGGTCACAAAGAGTCAGACACAACTGAAAATGAACGACCAACAGCAATGGGTAACAATGGATATTAAGTTGGCCTGGTCTTGTAATCATAAACAATGCCTAGGTTCAAGTCTGATCTTTGAAACCTGCTGACTAGGTGATACCTAGAAATTAATTTAATCTCTCATTGCCTCAGACAGCTCTCTGTTGAACAGCATGTGTCAATTTAAATTCATTTCCTCATTGGGAATTCCTTTGACCAAGAAAAAAATTACGTTTTATATAAACCTAAGAAAATAAAAATGAACTCTATTTAAAAAGAGGTTGTTTTCAAGCTGATAAATTGAATTTGAATTTTTTTTTCCTCTTTCACTATGCAAATCTTCAATATGAGGTTTAGATGACTGGCTTCACATTAAATGAGGGAAAAAACCTTTTCAGATTTCTTTGGTGTGGAAGAAGAAAATAACCTTGTTATCCCATTGTGCTGTTTTAATAATACCTCATTCTGCTGCACACTCAATAATACAACCTTACCGCATCGCCTCCTTTTCTGCCATAAAAAGAATAATAAAACCTGACTGAACTACCTCTATCTTTCTTAGGCTGAAAACATAAAAACCTGCTGTACATAGCATTCTTTAGCTGTACATGAACCTACAAATGGTGTAGCTAACACACAACTGGGAACTTTCCAGATATGCTTTCCTATAGAGACAAAGTACATTCCATTGGTTCATTCAAGTGATGCATATTGGCTATGGAGACTTGAAAAAGCTACATAAACCAAATCTGAACCATGATCTGTTGAAGCTGCAACCAATCCAAGCAGTTTTCCTTAGAGTGCAAATAAATTTCTTTTCAATTTGACTACTTACTTTATTTGCTCTCCAGTCATATAGATCTGTCAGTAGATGAAATTCTCCATGTATTCTCACTGAAACTGAGCTGATAATTTACCCAAAAATAGACAAAGGGAAAGAACGTTTTTTGTTTTTTGTTTTGTTTTTTTTTTTTTTCCAATTTGTCTACTTCTTTGCTCCAACATTGACATCACTCTGTACCTGGGCTGGGGAGATCTGGAGAGGAGAGCATTCATTACCTCATGACTAGATTATTTCAACAGCCTGTTATTTGGCCTCCCTGATTCAAGTCTCTTTCTACTCCAGTTCATCCTCTACTCAGCTCTCAAAGTCATCTTATTACAGTGAAGGTCTGACCATGTCAAGGACACCACCACTCCCATTCTATAAACTCTGGTGAATCACTCCAGAATTAAATTTAAAAACCACTGTTTAACTTTAAAAACCCTTCATAAACTGATCCTTGTCCTTTCCTACCATTTTAATGTTCTTATGTTTACTTCTTCCAAGTACTCAACTACCTAATGACATTGGAATCCTTGCTATTTCTTGTATAAGATACACCATCTCTCTGCTCTGGCTTTCTCCATGCCTGGAATGCTTTCTCTCCTCATCTCCACAACTAAAATCTTTTCGGGAAGAAGTCTTTCCTGGACTTCAATGTTAGTGCCTTCCCTAGGAAATTATCTCCTTTTTTGGTATATCATTGTTTTGAAAATTGTTTACCTCTTTAGATTAGAGCTCCTCCAGAGTAGGGACTATTTTTGCCTTCCTTTATGTCCTCAGGGCTTAATACAGTGCCTAGTACATAGTAGGTGCTTAATAAATGCTTGTTGACTTATTTTAGAGTCAAATCTACCAAGAGACAGTGCTGATACAACTTGGTAATAATGCTACTTAAGAGGGTCAGGTTAATTATTTTTAATAGGCCTTCTATAGGTGAAGGCCAAGTCTGAAAAGGAAGAAGAACACAGGAAAGAGAAAGTAAAGTCCACTGAGCTGGAGATTAAGTGGAATCCATGGAATGTGAATATTCAGAGTTAAAGGAGAGAGAGAAAGAGAGAGAGAGAGAAGAAAGAGAAAGAGAGAGAGAGAGGGGAGTGAGAGAGAAAGAGAGAGAGAAAAAGAGAGAGGGAGAGAGAGAAAGAGAAAGAGAGAGAGAAGGAGAGGGAGAGAAGGAAGAGAGAGAGAGAGGTTGAGAGAGAAAGAGAAAGGGAGAGAGAGAAAGAGAGAGAAAGGGAGAGAGAGAAAGAAGAGAGGGAGGAGAGAGAAGAAAGAGAGGAGAAAGACAGAGAGAGAGACAAAGAGACAGAGAGAGAAAGAGACAGAGAGAGAGAGAGAAAGATTGAGAGAGATTGTGAGAGAGATTGAGAGAGAGAGAGAGACACTCCACAGTTCACAAAGATTCAATAACATCCTTCAAGTCAGGAGAAAGGACAAGTTGTTATATGAACTCATAATACAAAGAGTAAAAGAATGCAGAAAGCTAGAAAGCATCCTGTGGGGTTAAGAAAGAACAGAAGTGATGTACTTTCAGGACAAAAAATAAGGGAGAAAATAAAAAGTGAAATATAGATAACAAAGGCATTGGTTTGGACCCTTTGTACTCTTCAGTGGGTGAAGAGAATCATATGGAGCTTTTTATTAAGCACAAAATAAAGGTAATATGTGTACTGAAGAGGGAAAACAATCAGATCCACAAATGTTTAAGCCCCACGAAAGCCACATGAAGGCAGAAAGTTCTTGAACGGTATTTGCTTTTTCTTCATACAACCAGAACGTTAATGTCGGGAAGGAATTTCAACTTCCTCTTTAAGGAAAGGTGATAGAGCTAGAAACTAACTAAAATAATCTATGAACGAAAAATATTTAGAATCCATCTGAAATATAGACCAATTACTAACATGTACAGTATTTTAAGGTTTGTAAAGTGATACACACAGACACACACATCCTTACAAAAATTCTCAGAGTTAAGTGCTATTATTTTTTTTTCCCATTTTCCATTTTAGGGAACTGAGATTCAAAGAGGTTAGATGAGTGGTTCTGGCAACTAGTTGTCAGGGATATTGAATTGGGAGTTTAGGATTGTGACCTCTAAGGTCTTCTCACACCTCAACTCCAAGATTCTAGGGCTTTCCAGGGTAGCAGTAATATTTGTTTGTATACAGTTAACAACAGTATTGTTTTAAGAACGACTCTGAGTGACTAGGTCATCTTGATTATTATAAAGATCCAAATTAACTGCAAAGGACATATGAAGACATTGTTTGCATTCAGAGAAAGAACTGGTAAATACAAGAATGGATAGAATGGTTTTACGTACACAAACACACATATATTTCTATTCACACATACATGTTTGAGTCTTAATGGTAGAAATGTCTAGGGTGGAAGGAGAAGGGAAGAAAAAAAGTAGAAGAAAAAGAGAGTTATATGATAATTTTGTTATATATTTAAAAGCAACAGCAAGTTGTACATAAATTTGCAGTTTCATGTAGAATCATCTTTTTTTCTATTCTACTATGTTATAGAAATGCTTATTTTATTTCTCAAGTTCAGAATAAAATAAAAATATAACAAATGGTTAAATTAAAGGAATTCAACATAGTGCTGGGGACAGGGAGTTGGCCTTGGAGGAAGATTTCAAATCTTACCTCACTCTCAAACTCACTGGGCGACCTTGGCTAAGTTACCTTACCTCTCAGTGTCCTCAAGTAACTTTAGGACAATAGCTGCAGAGCAGGTATTGATATGTGTTGGTCCAGAGAGTTCTTTACCTGGAGCTCTGTGTAGGAATGAAACTACAGATTTCATTTTTTTTTAAAGTGCCAGTTTGGAGAATGACAAGAACAATAAAACTTGTTAAAGAGAAGGGCAAATCAGTCAAGAAGAAATTAAACTCAAATTAAATTTGAGAGTACTGATAAATGCTGAAAAACCTGAAAGTAATGTTGGTAGAAATCATGAGGTTTTTTTTCCTGATGACTAAAGAGTTGGAAATATTTATACTCTACGGATATATCTCTATTATAATTCATTGCAAAATTCTATAAGGATCAAATGAGCTGATAAAAGTGAAACCAATGAGAGGAGTACGAAGTGCAATAGGAATACCAAGTGGAACTATCATGCATGGTGCATGTATGTGGGAGGAAAGAATTGAGGGCAGAAGAAGTTGAGGCTCTCTTCTTTTTGTGGGCTTGAAGGCCTTGCAACAGATACTTGGGAAGTACCTATTTCTTCTGGTATCTGGAACTTAGTTTTCTCTTTCACAAATCAAAACTCAGTTTCTTTTACATGAGTTTCCACTATCTTTTCTGAGAGTCTTCAAATTCCACCCAATCTCCCCATCCAGTAAAAAGCAAAGCACAAGTATATTACGTTAGTAACACCGATATACCAGCCACAGAGTCAGTCAGGTTCAGCAATTCTTAATTCTCACTCAGAATAAAGTCATCCAAGAATGCACTAGGACAACAGCTTCAAAAACTGTATACTAAAAGCCTGAATTTAACTGTGTCTCTGTTTTTATCATGAGAACTGGAGAACAATTTGGCATCAAACAGAAATATCCTCACATGGTGCTCATTTTTTCCCCTCTAGCTTGCACCACTGTCAAGATTTCTTTTCAATATGGTGACTAGATGGCACAGTGAATAGAGCACTAGCCCTGGAGTCAGGAGGATCCAAGTTCCAATTTGACCTCAGACACTTAACACAAAACTAGCCGTGTGACCTTGGGCAAGTCACTTAACCCCAATTGCCCTACCTTGCTCAAAAAAAAAGAGATTTCTTTTCAAGTGGCCATTTTGTTGAGAGCATTCACGACTGAGGGGGAGAATTAGAATGGCTTTTCTGAAAGAGAAACAAGAGAATTTGGTGGTCAGTGAGAAGAAATATGAGAATCTGTCCACTAGATGGCGAAGCCATCTCAGAAAAGAGTCTTACTGCTGTACCGTGGCTTATGAGTAGTTGTGGGTAACTGTCTCTTTTGAGTAGCAAGGAATTTGAACTTGAATCATGTGCAGTTCTTAAATGATATCATATAGAATCAATCCCAATTTAAAATATTTTTAAAGGGATTCAAACTTTTTTAGAGGTTTGAATAGTCAGAAACAAACCCCATGGACTCTGCTACTATTATTCATTTTTGGAGGTATGAGAGGAAATGTGTCCTGATTTTGCAGGATTGTCTATGCTCTGAATAGAACATTTCCCCCCAGAACACCCAAATCGTAATAAAATCCCTTTTTCAAAAAGAAAAAGAAAATGTTTATTTGTCAAAAAAAAAAAGATGCATTATACTGTCTCTCTTTGTTGCTTCTTTTCGTAGGTTTGATTGAATTTGACAACCAAAAAATGAAGGATGCTTGGAAAAGTAATTGCATCAGGATTGATTATACATAGCAGTTGCCATTAAAATAGCACAGCTTTGCCTTTAAAACAAGGAACTAAATTGGACTAATGATTATATGCATTAGTTCTCTCAAGTCTGAAAACCTTTTGTTTTCTTAATCCATAGGAAAACTGTGAAACCATTCATTTGAAACAAAAGCAAAAATCAACAACAACAACAACAAAAAACAGGCCAAAGAAACACAGAACAACCACCATAAAACCCAAAGGTAGGGCTACTTCTGCAAATTTTCCCTACGGCACCCATTTTGCTCTTAGGGCAGACAATACTTCAAGGTCCCCAGCTGGGATTTATGGATTTATGGCTTCTTTCAGTTTTCACAAGCCCCAAAGGATTCAGAAGGTGATCATTTAGGAGTTGGAGTTTATGATGAATAGGAAACGATAACCTGTATTTCTAACTGCAAACCCTTTGAAAGTTCATTTTCACACTATTTTCTCTCAAGATTTCAATGCTTAAGCCATTGAGAGCTGGTTGTATGGATGCAGAAATGATTAGGACTAATAAACTTTCAGGGCAAAAAAGAACCACTCAGCAAAATATTTCCAAAGTGACAATTTTTATTCAGGAATTCCTGGTGAGAGGTGGGAGGTAATGGGAATAGTGATACTTCAAAACTGCTATGAAATGGATCAGTTATGACTGAATTACTGGTATATAGGTGGCATGAGGGCTGCCTTGCACATACCTAATCCTTTTCTAAACCTCTGAACTTTAACCCATATATCAGAATTTTTCTATATTTACTTAAAGCTAAATTAGCTAATTATCTATGTGAAGGTATAAATACATACTGACAAAAGGAAACTAAAATCTTGGTGACATAATAGGAGTAGGCTGGATGCGAAGAAAATAGAAAGGAGAGAGAAGCTGTTTCCAGTGCCTGAAGCTGTCTCCCTCTTCATCTCTATCTCATGACTTCCTTGGCTTCCTTCCATTCTCAACAAACATCTCAATTCATATAAAATCCCTTAATCTTGGTGCCTTTTGTTTACTGATTATCCACAATTTAACCTGTGTACTTCTTGTTTGTACACAGTTGTTTCATTTTGTCTTTCCCATTAGACTGTGAGCTCCTTGAAACTGGGACTGTCTTTTTACTTTCTTTGTATCCCCAAAACTTAGCACAGTGCCTGGCAAATAGACACTTAATGTGTGAGGCAGCTATGTGCTGTAGCAGATAGGGTGAAGTCAGAAAGATCCATCTTCCTGAGTTTAAATCTGGCCTCATATACTTACTAGCTATGTGAACCTGGTCAAGTTGCTTAACCCTGTTTGCCTTGGTTCCCTATCTACAAAATGAGATGAAGAAGAAAATGACAAGGAGAAGATTCTGGGAAGATGGTGGAGTAGGTCAGAAAATTCCAAGCTCTCTAGATTTTTTCCCCACAAAAGAGTTAAAATAGCAACTTAGGGTGAACAAAGTATGGATGGAGATAAATAATATCAGGTGCATAACCAGGGTCCTCCTGGGACAATTTGAGAAGATCAGAAGAAAAATCCTAGGATCAGGTTTGGTCCCTGTGAAGAATAAACAACTCCAGGCTGGGGTTCATTTTAAGAGCAAATGACTAGCTTCTTAAATAACAAGTGGCAAGCCCTGAGGTTAGTTGACTTGAGAGCTACTTTGGCACCAGCCACTGGAACTTTTACCCCCAGGATAATGAGGGTAGTTGGGTGTCTGAGCCCAAGAAGATCAAGGGAACCTCTGCTGACCACGAACATCAGACCCAGCCCTGCTGTGAAGAGCAGCAGGGGCAAGAAGGAACCAGCACACGCCTGATGAGTGCTGAAGCAGTGGGGCAGAAGGTCCCTGGCTGTGGGCACTTACAGGAGATTGGAGGTTTGGCTAGAGGGAAGAATTGAAGACCTGGGGCAAGAGGCACCATTCCCCATACCCCAGGGCTAGAGGTGATTACAAATTATTAAGAAATTACCACAAAAAATGCACAGGCAAAGTAGAAAGAATCCAACCATAGAAAACTATTATGGGAATAGAGATGACTGGGGTTCATCTTCAGAGGAAGATACTGAAGTTAAGAAATCCCAAAAGAGTAATGTCAAATGGTCACCTGCCCAAAAATAATTTATAGAAGATCTTAAAAAAGACTTTAAATATCAAATGACAGAAATGGAGGAAAAACCAAAAAAGACAATAAGAATAATCCAAGAAAGACAAGAAGGGTTTAAAAGGAAAGTTAACCAATTAGAAAAAGAGATCAAGAATCTTAAGGAAGAAAATGACACCTTGAAAATTAGAGTTGGGCAAAGTGAAGCCAGTGAAATTATAAGAGATTAAAAAATTATTAAACAAAATATTAATAATAAAAAAATCGAAAAGAAAGTGAAACATCTTATGAGAAAAACAATAGATTTGAAAAATAGATCAAGAAGAGAAAATTTAAAAATAATTGTGATGAGGGATAGGTTTTGGGTGGATTTCTAATGAGAAATCCTTTCTAGGTTAGCGTCTAAAAAGAATTATAGGCTCAGCTGTCCTTTGGCAGATTTATAAAAGTTTTATTGATTCACAGGGCAGAAAGGGGTAGCGTGAGGAAACCTGGCTAGGAAAAGCTAGCAAGGTGCAAAAAGGGGGAGTCAGAGAAAGCCTGGAAGTGTGATGCTCTGCAGCGGACAGATGGCCTGCTAGAAAGGCCTACCTGCAAAGTTCTAAAGGCCCGAGAGGCATTTTTAAAGATACAAAGCTGTCAATCATAAGTTCATTAAGCTAATGAGGTGTACAAAGATGGAGTTAGGGAGGAACCTGGGAGGAGCCAGGGCATGACTAATACTTAAAGGGACATGCACCCTTCACATCAACTGTGCATGTGTTTTACCAATAATTCACTGGGAGATTCCAAGGGGAGGGGGAGCAAAAGGTGCAGTTTTGGCCCTGAAACATCATCAAGTCAACCAGGATTTGAGGTCAAATTCCTAAGGAGAAGTACCTTATCCAGTTTGGGAAGGATGGGTCTTGTTTTGGCCAGTTACTAGTAGTGCCTTGAAAAGACCCTTGTTATCATAGCTACAGAGTTAATGCTTAGTGGCTGGGGGCGGCGGAAAGACAGTTAATGCTTCACAGGTGGGGGAGGGAGGGAACAGAGCCAAACTGATCTCACAACTAATGATAAAGACTGAAGTTACAACCATGCCACAAAAAATCACCCCAAAATATTCAGAGGCACCCCATCATTGGACTAACTGACAACTATGATAAAAAAAAAAGAACCTTGATACAATAATACAAGAAATAATCAAAGAAAATAGTTCTGAAGCATTAGAACAAGGGGGAAAAGTAGAAATAGAAAAAAAAAATCATCAATCACCACTTAAAAGAAATCCCATGAGGAAAAGTGATAGGAATATCACAGTCAAATTCTGAAATGCCCAGCTCAAGGAAAAAATATTAAAAGCATCAAGATTAAAGAAATTTAAATATGATGGTGCCACAGTTAGAATTATACAAGACCTAGCTGCAGAGATATTAAAGGACTGGAGGTCTTGGAATACAATATATTGAAGAGCAAAAGAAGTGGGATTCTGGTCAACAATATCATACCCTGCAAAATTAAATATTATTCTGAGTGAAAAAATAAATGGACATTTGATAAACTCTCAGACTTTCAAGACTTTGCTAAAAAAAAAAATCCTGAACTTAAGAGAAGATTCAACATATAAGAACCAAGGGAAACATAAGGCATATAACAAAGACTGATTATAGGGGATCTATAATAACAGACTGTTTACTTTTTATATATGTAAAATGTAAAATGGATGTCTAATTGGGTAGTTTATAAGAAAGATTGGGGTAAACCTGAGAATGATATGAATTTCAAAAGTAAAACCATTTAGGAACAGCTTAGAAGAGTAATTATTTTAGGTTTAAAAGGAAGAATTGATACAGAGGAATTAGATGGGGGAGGAGGGCTCATAGTTCTGGTAATCTAAGTAGGAACAAGTGAGAACAATGCATATATACTTAGAAGAGTATAAAAGTCTCCTAAGTTCAAAAGAAATAAAATGGTAGGGGCAGCATAGGGAGGGGGGAGAGGACAAGGGAAAGATCTTTAGAGGGAAGGGTGAGGGAAAAGGTAAAAAAGGGGTATAGAAGGGTGTTTAGATTTATGGGAATGGGAGGATAGGGGAGGGATCCTTGGAGAAGAGTCACAGGAAGTCACAGAAAGGCAAGGTATTAGAAAGAAGTAAAGTAGAGGAGGCAAGAGGGATAGGAAATAAGAGATATAATCATACATAAAAAACAAAGATCAGGAGTAGAATAGGTTTGGGAAAGTATATGTATATTTGTATGTATGTATGTATATGTGTATGTAAATATCTATAACTATAAAAAAAAACATCTAAACTTTATTGTAGCCTTCTAGGGGAACATTGGGGGGAGGAAAAAAAGAACAAAGTAAAAAAGTGCACAGCAGAGAACAAAAGAAAACTCACAAAGAAGCAAAGGGACAATTCTCGACACAATGAATATTATTTATCATCCAGACTTTCTTGAAATGAAAATCTATTGTTACATATTTTGAATCCTCTCTTATGTTCTCTTATGCACACATTTTTTTCTTCGTATTTAAGTTCCAGTATTTAAGATTATGATATATTTCTGTTTCTTTTCTCTATTCTGTATCTGTGTTTTCATGTTTGAGTCTAAAATAAAATTTTGAAAAAAAAAGTAAGGAAATGTCAAACCACTCCAGTATCTTTGTCAAAAAATCCCCAAATGATGTCATGAAGAGTAAGACAGGAACAAAATGACCGAACAATAATAATAATACTTGTTGACTAATAATCCCTGTCATGAAGGGGAGAAAGGAATTATTAAACACCTACTATGTGCCAGGCACTGTGTTAAGTTCTTTATATAATTATCTCATTTGGTCCTCACAACAATCTTGGAAGGTAGGAGCTATTATTAACCCCGATTTTATAGTTGAGGAAACTGAAGCAGACAGAGATTAAGTGACTTGCCACAAATCACAAATCTAATGTCTGAGGATGGATTTGAACTCAGGTCTTCCTGATTCCAAGTCAAATGACTTGGCTTCCTGACTCCAAATTCACTGAACCACATAGCTGTTTCTATGCCTCATAATGTGTAAGAAGGAGTCAGGAGACCTGGATTCTAGGTTGCTTCTGCCACCATGTGCCTTTGACCAGGCATTTAATCTCCCTGGTGATTTATAAACAAAAGGAGTTGAGCTAGATGTTCTTCATGGTCCTTTCCTGCAATAAATCTATGGTATTATAAAAGCTGGATCTTCTTACAGGTAAAAAAAAAGGATGACGAACATTTTCATTTCTCCTCTGTACTCTCAGGTCTAATAATAAAAACCTGGAAATGGTAATCTAATTTATTTGGAATTAACTGGGTGCACTTTGAGTGTCCTATCTTTCTTTTTGAAAAGGAATATGGTTGGACTAAAGTCAGAAAACTCTCCCAAAGAGATGCTGTAAAATGGATTACACTAAGTAGAAGTAGAGAGAGAATAATTGGAGCTTCAGAGCTGCTACTTAGGTTAACACCCCAATTAATGACCAAGAAAAAGATGAAAGAATGAAGGAAGCAACATTAACTATCATTACAAAATGCTATGAATAAAAATAAACCAAAAATGATATTCTATCAAACACACTACTCAACAAGCCATAGAGATGAATGGTTAGGAATTAACATG
This sequence comes from Pseudochirops cupreus, assembly GCA_028627135.1. NCBI lineage: Eukaryota > Metazoa > Chordata > Mammalia > Diprotodontia > Pseudocheiridae > Pseudochirops > Pseudochirops cupreus. The sequence goes on from CM053584.1 coordinate 113,744,412, forward strand.
CTTTAAGAGGTATTAGCTGAGATATTGTGGAACAGGGATTGAAGGCCAAATCTAGAATCTTCCACTCATAATCTGTGTGACCATTAACAAGTCCTTGGCCGCAGTTTCCTCATCAAAAGGGGTTAAGCTAGATGATCTCTAATGTTTCTTTCTTCTAACTTTCAATGGTCCTGGTTGACAACCAGTAATTTTTTCCCTCTCTGCTTAGTGATGCCAGTCACTCCTAGATGATGCTTAAGAGTTAAGCCATTAAATCCAATGTCATTGTGATTATGTGAGGGAAAAGGTCAAATCCTGAGGAGAAAATGTGATAGGGCAGAGATAAAGATAAGACAAGGAGGAGGAGGATATTAAATTATTGTAGCTGCATAAGGGCAGTTGTGGTAGAATGCAAAGGGTAACAGTCACACCAGAAATACTCAAGGAAAAAGGTTGGAAGATAGAGAATAGAATGGAAGAAGCAGGAATAGGGGGTATGTTTAATGACCTTAAATATGAATGGAATGAAGGTGACAGTTTGGAAGCCTGAAAGACAAATGTGAGGGAAGGGGAGAAATGCCCTTTTGTGAATAGGGAGAACTGGCATTTTTAAATGAACTCCTAGAAAAAAGATGGATGCTAGCCTCATTTTAAAGAGAGGAAATGCCATAGTTCCACTAGAGATAGTTCTATGAATGATAAAGATTGTAATCTAGTCTCTCCAATTAGAAAGTGTAAATATTCTTTACTATTCCAGAGAAATTAAAGGTGGACTCTTAAATAACAAAGTGCTTTTGTAAAGGAACTATTCACCTAGAAAAGAACCTAAAAAATAAGTTAGTGACAGGCACATGCAATGTGTATCAAAACAAATGCCGTTAAAAAAAATTTTTTTAGCCTTCTAAAGTTATCCAAGTGACTCATTTGATACCACAAATCATGTTTTATTGTTCAGTCGTTTCAGTCATGTCCAATTCTTTATGACCCCATTTGGCATGTCCCTGGCAGAGATGATGGAATAGTTTGTCATTTCTTTCTCCAGCTCATTTTATAGATGAGGAAATTGAGGCAAATAGGGTTAAGTGACTTTCCCAGGGTCACAGAGCTAGTAAGTGTCTGAGGGTAGATTTTAATTTAGGGAGATGAGTCTTCCTGACTTCATGCCTGGAGGTCTATCCACTGTGCTATCTAACCCCCATCTATATCAAATAATACTGTATTGTTAGCTTCTCATGTATGTTATACCTTTACTCCCTATTATTAGACTGTCACTACTTATAGGACATGGAGTCTATTTTAAAATTCCCTATATACCCCATAGTAACTATCAAAGTTTTGCTTAAAAAAAAAACACATACTCAATGAATATTTGCTTGATTAATGAATGTCAAATAGACCAAATGTCACTCAAAGCAAGAAGGAAAAAAACACATAATCCTGTTTCTTTAAAAAAAAATCTGAAAACAAACCAACATAAGAAAAGGAAAAAAAAATGCATTCTCTGTAATAAATACGGAGAAAAAAGTCAGTAGAGCAAAGGGAAAATGAAGCAATTTGACCTTGGGATATTAAATGAACACACAATGTATGTTTTCTTTCTGTAACATAGCTAATGCAGAAATATATTTTGCGTGACTTGACATGTATAATTGATATCATATAGCTTGCCTTCTCAAAGGGTGGAGGAGAGTTTTGAGGGAGAAAATTTGGAACTCAAAATTTTAAAATACGAATGAAAATGTTAAATGTAATTGGGGAACATATAGGTAAATAAATAAAAAAAATTAGTTAATACATAAGGATATGAGATTAAAAATATTGAGGAGAGGATGCTAAATGGGGACGATAAGGCAGTACAGCGTTGTTTATGTTTCACATGGTTTTTGTTTCTGGAAGTATTTCTTTCTAGGCCCTTAAAAAATTGATTCTAAATATGAGCAATATCATGTCATTAGAACTCTGTAGACTTGGATATCATCAACTTCTCCAGTATAAGAATATCTGCTATGGAAATACTTTAAAATCAAATTCAGATGCATCAAGAAAGGGTACAAACACCCAATACTGCAAATTCTGGGTTAAAATGAAATATATAACCCAGAGAAATGCAAGTGTGTTGGATAGACTATGGGTTGAAGACAAAAATCAAAGAAAAGATTTTTAAGTTTGTTGTATCTTTGTCATTGACTCAATAACATATTAGATCAGAGATGTAAACAATTTACACCTTGGTTTTCCCATATGTAAAATGGTGGAATGCTATTTGAAGACTTCTTAAAGATGATGTTTTCAAAACATTAGAATGAAAAGATGCCCAAAATTTTGTTCTTATGTTTAAACTAAATTTATCTTTACCTTTGGGGTATAAATATCAGTTATAGTTATCATTCTGAGATCACTGAAACAAAACTATAAGTATTTATAATAAGAGAAGAATAAAGAAAAGCAACAACAAGCATATTTTCTGTGTTTTTGAATTAAATAATTAAATACTAGAATATTATTTCTCATTTTGGATTTCAGTTAAAGAACTGGAAAATAAAACATATATCAGTACTGACACTACGAGACCAATAAGCAAGAATAATAATAACTAACCTATAATAGCTATCTTTTATAAAGCACTTCAAGGTTTTCAAAGCACTTTACATATATTACCTTATATTTGAACTTTACAACAATCCTAAGAGGGAGGTGCTATTAATAATCTGATTTCACAGATGAAGAAACTGAGTCTGAGGGAGGTTAAGTGACTTTCCTAGCGTCAGAACATCTAGAAGTATCTGAGATAGGATTCAAATTCAAGTCTTCCTAACTCCAAGTCTAGTGCTCTCTCTACTGCACCATCTAGCTGCCTACAGGGTGCAAAAATGTAAAAGTTTAAGCAGTAGTGAGTTAAACAAAATGAGTAAAGCCCTGTTCAAAATCATGCAAGAAATAGGAACATTCCAATGAAAATTAATAATGGAATTGCTCTTAGTACTCAAATGGAAAATCTGTGATCACATTGATGGGAACATTCCCTCCAATGATGCAGATTGCAATCTATTCATGCCTGCCATTTGGTGTGACTTACAGAAAATAAGAGAGAAATGGAGAGGGAGATGGCAAGCCACTCCAGTATTTTTGCCAAGGAAACAAAAGTCCACGGGGTCATGTACAGTCAGACATGACTGAACAATAACATCAACAGAAAATGAACAAAAATAAGTAGGTTCTGGAGATCAGAAGCAAATTAATGAGACAGAACTTTCAGAATAGATGCAAAATACTACATGCAGGCAAATTATTGGTATCTAGTACTTGGAATTACCAAGTACAATAACGGAAAGACACTATCCATCCTTCAAGGTCCATCTCAATAGAACCCACTCAGCAAAGCCTCTTCCTTCTGCTCTACTCTTCAGAAACCACTCCCTCATCTGAATTTCTGTTACCACTTACTGTCTGTGCTATTCACCAGACATTGTCTTTTGTGGCCCGTATTGTTTATCTTTTAGTGCCAATTCCAAGGCAGGTTAAGGAACATTTGCAATAGAATACTTCTGGAAGCAAAGCTATCATGGATTGTGTGTGTGTGTGTGTGTGTGTGTGTGTGTGTGTGTGTGTGTGTGTGTGTGTATATGTGTGTGTTTAAGGCTAATAATATGTAGGAAAATGGCACCTCATGGAAACTGAAGAAATCTCAGAGAGAATGAATAAGCTTAAAGTATACACTTTGTGACAATGATCAAAGCATTTCATTGTTCTTTACTGCTGGCAAGATAGTAGTGAAAGTAGAGTCAATCTGTACTAATCTCAATTGACTTTAGATCCCACGAAAGTGGAGATGGTGAAAGAAAAACACAGAAAACTTTAATACTTTTATAATCTATCGCTTGACTTCATGGAAGGCTTATAGAATAAATGAATTTAGAGTTTGAAAGAAGCTTTAAAATAATTTAGTCTATACCCTTTATTTTAAATATGAATCTCAAAGTGATTAAATGATTGTCCTAAGACACACCAGCAGTCAGTATCAGAGACAGAGTTTGAGCCTAGGTCTTTGGACACCAAATCCAATCTTCTTTCCACTATTCTGAAATAATAAGCAGCACTTGTTTATCAAGGAATTTTGGTTGTTCAACAGAGCTCATCTAAATCCCACATGACTATTAAATGTTCAGCAAATTGTATCAGAACAGATTGTACCCCAATGTGACTCTAGTCTTTTTAAGTCTATTTTATGTAACCAGACTTAAATATGCAACAAGGGATATAGAAAATAATGTCATAGTGAACTTGTCCCCTAGAAGACTTTTATAACAATAAAGTAGGAAAGAAAATATGAGAATTTTTTTAATACATGTGAATGAAAACATATTCTAATGAAAAGTTTCAATAAAAGGAAGTTTCATAAATTAATGATGATTGAAATATGCCTGTACCATTAAAAGCTTTTTTTTTTACATGATATGCTTTTCTCACAGAATAATAAAAATTAAAAATTAGGAAATAATGAAGATCTATTAAAAATGTCTCAATAAAAGCAATTTAAAGAGCTGCCTAGAAATTACCACACTGTGCAGAATACAATTTAGCATATTCAGGTGATTAGTATACCAGGGCATTAGGGTAATTAAGTTATTGAACTTTCAATTAGTTTTAAAAAATTCTTTGTGAACTTGTGAAGTCCTCAATGATTAGCACTGAATTGTCTTTTTTTTTCATTTTCAAGGAAATGATGGAACAAAATTTCAGCCTGATTTCAACACTGAGTCCAAAACAAGGGGATTGATCTATAAACATAGGAAACACCAAGGATATGTGATTCATACACAGCTGTTGTTTAGAGAGGACAAAATGGAATAGGTATGCATAACAGGGTTGGTTTATTTGTTTTTTTCCATAGTAGTACAGAGTATGTGACTTTGGTTAAAAAAAAATACTAACAATGTTTGAAGGAATTTTTCTTGCAAATTTAGCCCAGTTTAACTTGGAGAGAACCACTGTCAAATTGATTGGAAACTGGCTGGAATACAATTTAGCAAGGATAATGACAGATTGTATCACATCCAGTTGCAGAGAGGTATCCACTGGTTTCCTGAAGGAATGCTGGTCCAGCAGACTTTGAAATATTAATTAGAGATCTCTAAGTGAATGTTAATAAAATTTTGCACATGATATTAAATTTGTAGTTAGTGCAAGTCAAAATAGAGGTATGAAAATATATGGATCTGTGTTCAAGCATACGAATGGTTAGTAAGTGGAAAGTTCTGACCGGATGCTCTACAGGCCACTGCAGAATGAAAACAAATAACAGAATTAGGCAAACTTAAAGTGGAGAGATTTTGATGCTCTCGAGCAGCAGTTGTTAACCTAGGCTCAATAAACTTTTTAAAAATTGAAAACTGTATTTCAATATAACTGGTTTTCTTGGTAATCTCGGTATTTTATTTTATGCATTTAAACACATTATTCTGAGAAAAGATTTATAGACTCACCAGACTGCCAAAGGGGTCCATGCCATCAAACAATGTTAAGTAACATGGAAAAAGGTCACCTACCATAAGTATTCATAGACTTGCCTTCCCCAGTGAAATTTTATATCTAAATAGTTAGCTGAATATTAAATGAGAACCATTTGTTAAATGAATGTTGTTCAATACTAAACATATGTTTAAAGTATCTATAATGTACGGGGCATTATAGGAAATAGGAACTGAAAAAACTAGAAACTGAAGGGAATGGAAAGAGAAATAAGATATGGTCTTTGCCCTCAAAGATCCAGCAGTCCAATAGGGGAGATAAGATACATACACACATACACACACACACAGAACCCTATAACACAAAATAAGTGAGAAATATAGGTAAGCAACTATGACAGTAAAAATCTTGGAATTAGAGGGAATATCAGAGATCAACTGATCTAACCAGTTACAGGACAGAAATACTCTCTGCAACATTATCATTTTGTAAACTTCCAGTGAAGGGGAATGCTCCATTCCCCAAGGCAGTACATTCCACTTTTCAATTCTTCTACCTACTAGAATGATGCTCTTTATGGAACCAAAAGTAGTCTATTTACTGGTGCTAAGGACTAGTCTAATGATTCTTCCTTGTGGAAGCCCCTTAGATAGGTGAATACAGATATTGCTTTTCCCTCATCTTCTATTCTGAGAGACAACATAAATCACAAGTTTATGAAGATCTGGGTTAAAATAGTACCTTTGCCACTAGGTTGGGACAAGTCACTAAACCTTGCTGGGCTTCTGTTTCCTCATTATATAAAATAAGGGTATTGAATTAGATATCTTCAGAGGTTCCTTCTGGTTCTTTAATACTATGATCTGAATTCAAAATCCAATGCTTACTAGCTTTGAGACCATGAATGTGTCCCTAAGGCAAGGTGGTAGAGTGCAAAGAATGCTGTTCCTAGAGTCAGGCAACCTGGGTTCAAATCTTGCCTTAAACACTTGCTTTCTATATGACTTACAATACAAGTCAGTCCACATAGTAATTTAACGTCTCAGATCCTCAGGTTATCCAACTGTAAGATGGGGACAGTAATAATGCTCCCATTACCTACCACACAGAATCCTAGTGAAGAATGTACTTTGCAAACCTTAAAGTGATACAAAAATGTGAGTTATTACTACTTTCATCTTCCTTGTTTGGGAGATGTGGATTACTGCATGTAGAAAGTTATTAGATGTAATTTAGACAATTTGTACAGATACTCAGCATTCAAACCAGACTTTATCATTTAGAAATAGCTACAGGAGCATTTTAATTAACCATTTCTCACAACCTTGTGAGAAGCAACTTGTGAGAAACTAATTTTCTTTAGCTCAAGAAGAACTATGACCCTCACAAAAATTCAGAGTTCACACTTCCTTGGTTTAGTTAGCTAGCTGCTTTGCCTGGTAACACCATGCCGCTCCATTAAAATGGGCATAATATTGAGTAAAGGTGCCCTATCAGTCATTTGAAAAAAAAGCCACTGCAGGTGTGAAGATTAGTGGAAGATTAATGGATTAGCCAGAGAATGTCCAGGAAGCAAAGAAGCAGGTGTGTCCAGTGCTTGATTAGAGAACAATGTTCTTACCATAGTAGATAGTAGTGAAACAAATACTTTGTTCTCTGCAAACAGCCTATCATTAAACAAACACACTCGCTGTTTTTAAAATTAACATAAATTTAGCATAAACTATGTAGTGGCTTTGTTCTCAGGATGCAATCAATGATCCTAAGTAACTATCATTAAACAAACAATTTTGCTAGAGATAACATCATGAAAGAGGTAGGATGACAATTAGGCAGTATTTTTAAAATGCTTATTAAAGGAAGTTTGCCATGATGCCTGATTTTTAGCAGCAGCAAATGATAACTTACCTACTGTCCCCACCTAGTCCGGGAGGATCTTGGTAATTTGGGATGCTGTTTTCCCTTTTCTCTAATAAATTCTCCTCAAATTCCTCTCTTTCAAACAAAATCTCCCTGGGATGCAAGCATTTCCACTTACCTTTATCAGGCTTATTCCAACAAACGCCTGACTAGATTGTAACTTTCCTGGGGGAAGGAAGTATATTGTGCTAATTGATGACAATATGGTAAAAAAACATGCATGTATACACACATACACACACATAATCACACGCATTAGGTATTTGTTGAGTACTGGACTTGGCGAATATAAAACAAATGTCAAACTATGGTCCATTAACCTCAAGGTCAGGAAACAACCTAGCTGAGAAAACAGAAATAAGAAAAACATTTTGAGAAAAAGTTATAGCAGAACTGTACCTATGCTCTTTGCATTTCCTCCACAGTGGTTCCCTGTTAACACAAACATGGACCCCTACATTTGGCATTTAAATATCTTCATAACCTGGCTACCTTTCTAATTTTATTGGTATAATGTATTATGTTAATTTCACTGTAATTTATAATTGTATTATATATGCATACATACAGACACATACACACACACATACACAATGCTAGAGCGCTGGACCAGGACCAAGAAAAACCCGAGTTCAAATCTGACCTCAGACACTTAGTAGTTGCCATGTGACCTTGGGCAAGTCACATAATATATCTGCCTCAATTTCCTCATAGGAAAATAGAAGGCATAGAACAATATTGATTGACTGACTAAAGATAGATTTTTAAAAAAACTTCTGCTAACTTTATTCTTAGTATTACATACAAAGAAAGCCATTTATAGGTGTAGCGACAGAATATCAAAATTAAAATATTATTGTATAATATATTATTTATATAAAATATATAATGATGCTATCTATTCATCATTAATAAGGATCATAAATTTATTAATATTAAACTATTTAAAAGTAATTAAAGGACAGGTTATCATGATATTGACAAAATCTATCCTTTCCCTCTATCCTTTAATGTCAGGAGGTAGTATCTTTTATTGGCAAGGTAGAGGTTAACAAAACCAATCCCCCCAAAAGCTCTAATAATGAAATGAAGATGAAGCAGTTAGGACAGTCTGAAAGTGTCAGCATAACATGATATGGGCTGAGTTTTTAAGTGACCTTTTGAGACTGAAGCTCAAGAAATTAAGTCTAAGACGTGAGAGTATTTGTGGATTGGATTGAGTCTTCCTGCCATGAATATAGTCCCTCTTCAATTCTTTTCCTCCCAGTTTCAAGCTTGCTTAGCTTTAAATGTACATCAGGATTATTTTGAAATGAGAAAATTTCTTTCTAGTCTTCCTAAAAAAAATAACAAAGGGAACTCTGGTGTTAACTGGATAGAGAAAACTGATAGGACAGAGACTTATTCTTTTCTTTGTTTCTTCACATTCCCTGGAAAATGCCAAATTATCTAGACTGGTTTTAATTTTCTCTATCAATAACAACAGATAAGTTTACACATGGGTTAAAGAGAAGGGAGAGGGGAAAAACAGATTTGCATTAAGTAAAGGGAGGCTGGTGGTGAAAAAGAGAAAGAAAGAGAGAAAGAAACAAAAGTTTGTTAAAAAAAAAACCCTACTATTATGTACCAGGTGCTAAGTGCTTTACAAATATCTTTTTGGCCTTCATAAGAAGGCTGAGAAGTACTTTTTATGGTTATCCTCATTTTGCAGTCGAGGAAACTAAGGTAGACAGAGGCTAAATGACTTGACGAGGATCTCACAGTTAGTAAATGTCTAGGGTGGGATTTGAACTCAGGTCTTCATGATTGCAGGACCTGTGTTCTTACCTACTGTGCTACCCAGCTACCTGTAGGAAAAAAAGAACTGAATTTGGACTCAGAAGGCTTAGATTAAACATTCCATTCTACCATATATTGTGTGACACTGGGAAAATCATTTAACCTCTCTGAAGATTTGTTTTCTCAGCTATAAAATGAGGGAATCTAATGAGAAGACCTTGAGGATCCCTTTAAGCACTAAAACTATGATCCCACCTTGATCTCTTACATACAAATATCTGTATGACTCTTAACCTCTACAGGCCACATTTTCTTCAACTGTAAAATGTTGACTTCTGTTGTTTCTTCTTGCTTTAAATTTATAATCCAATGAACAATAGATTTGGACTCAGAGGAACTGGGTTCAAATCCCCATTCTTCCACATATTACCTGTATGAGCTTGGGCAAGTCACTGCTGGGTCTCAGGTTCCTCATCTAAAAATGAGGAAATTGGAATAAATACAAGATCTCTTCTGGATCTAAATCTATGATACTATAATCCTAAAATCCTGTGATATATTAATCTGTAGAAAAGACCCTATTCAAAAGGAACTCTAGACAAATGTTTCATTGCTCCTGGGGAGAAACATTACTCTGATTGGGTTGTGAAAAGGTATACGAGGTACTTTGTTTTATATAAATGATATATTTTTCTTATTTCAAGGTGGTGGGAGGGAGGGTAGATAAGGAAGTGATTTTAAAGTGGCTATTTGAACAATAAATTATAATCATCAATTAATGTTTATTGAGGGACCATAGAGTACCTAGCACTGTAGTAGCAATCATAAAAAACACTTTGATGACTCACTGTAATTTTAAGATTATAAATGAATGGACATTTTCATTATTGTTTGCCCTACTGGTACTGCCTACTATGCATGCCTACAATTTTATCATTCATTTTTCCCACCACATATAAACATGAGACAAAGGTAAAAATCGCATAATATGAGTGGGAAATATTTTAGTGCTTTAATTTTAGCAATCCATCCAGATTTTATTAACCTCTGGGTAAACTATATTCACCAAATTGACAAATTTTATTTATAGGAACCAGAGACATATACTAGCTTCCGATTAATTATATTCATGCCTGAATTTCAGCTTGGAAGGAGGTCTCTATTGGAGTGGTCTAGGGGACTGTGCTTGGCTTGGTATTATTTGATGTTTTTAAATAATGACTTGGATAAATGCATGCTTATTATATCTGGATGTGATAAAAAGCTGGAAAGGACAACAAACCTTTGAATGACAATTGAAAAAGATCTCAAAAGATTAGAACTTTGGACTGAACCTAATAAAATGAAATGGATACATTTGTGAGACATTTAAAAACAAACTTGACCCTGCTATTTCCTCATATCATTCTATAGTTTTGCTTTTCAAACAGAGAAAAATCTAATTCTTCTTGTCTCCAGTTCCTTTCTTCTAACTTCTCTATATCTTGAAATCTGACTTGAGTCATCATTCAGTTCAAATTTCTCTTTCCAAGGTTACCAGTGATCACTTAACTGTCAAATCTCATGTTGTTTTCTTAGTCCTCGTCTTTCTTGACCTCTCTATAACATCTGGCACTGCTGACTACCACCTCCTTACAGAACTTCTCTATTCTCTAGGCTTTTTAAATATACTATTATCTCCTCTTCATAGCTGTCTGCTTCTCAGTCTTCTCTGACGTATCAATATCCATCTATATACCTAAAATCCTCTATATCTGGATGATCCCAAGACTCTGTCCTGAGCCCTTTCTTTTCTTTTTACACTCCCTCTCAATGATTTCACTAACTCAGCGAAGTCAACAAGTAGCTACTTGCTATTTCTGGAACATCCTGTTCCATCTTCTGTCTCTCTACCTCTGTGTAAGCCATTCCCCACATTTACAATGCACTCCTTTCTCACCTCTTTCTCAAAGAATTCCTAGTTTCCTCCAAGACTCAGTTTGTGTCTCCTCTTTCATGAGTTATCTTCCAACTCTAAGCTCCTGTGATTCTTGGAAATACTTCCTTTCTTTATGCTGTTTAGTAAATAGGTTATCTTCATTATGAAGATTTATGTAATATAAGATGTTTGCCTACTAAGTCTAGAATTTGTGTAAAGGGATTTGGATGATATTAATGGATAATGGTATCAAGCCACGGTAACATAATGCACACATATACACTATATGGGCTACATTGGCTATGTGGAATACCATTTTGGAGCACTCTTTTCCCTGAACAGCACTGGATAAATACGGACAAATTCTTACTATCAATCAATCAACACTTATTAAGGGCCTACTATATGCCAGACAAGTACTAGAGATACAAAGGAGAAAAATTCTCTTTGTTCACTCTAACTTATCCATCCTATTGTTCTTGTGGCCTTTCAAACTTCCCCAGGACAAACATACAGCCTTTGGTGGATAGTTTAGCCCTTTTAGGCTGGCATCAGATGTGTTCTGCACTTACCCCAGTGTCTGGCACATAGTAGATGCATAATAAATGTTTATTGATTGCTTGATTGGTAGATGATCTCTTGGTTTCCTTCCTATTTTAGATTCTGTGATCTTTTGACCCTGTGTCATGAAAAAAAAAGGTAAAATTCAAGGAAAGGGGAAGGTCCTTGAGTCGTGTGGATAAGAAGATGGCAACAGAGAGAAAGGAAAATTATTTAATCACTATTTTTCTTCTTTCTTAATGTAAGGAAATTATCTTTGGAATAGGAAGGGGAGAATAAAAATTTTTATCAAGGAATAAAGCTTAAGGTAACTAAACCAATATAGTAAGACAGTGTCCAACTGCCTTCAGTATTTTCAAGTCAAGCCAACACAACCTTCATCTGTGGATACTAAACAAACTGCTTGATTTGTTATTACAGCAATATTTGAAGAGTTATGGTGAAGAGGAAAGATACTACAAGCCAACAGACCACATGCTGTCCCAGTTATTCACACTCTAGGCCAGTGAACTTAACTTGATTTGTAACTTGATTCTCTTGGTCTGGAGAATCTAGTTCAATTGGCCTCATGACCTCTGAGGAAGCTATTGACTCTGAGATTCAAGAATCTGTGATTTTATCATCCTGGACAATAATGATAGAGGCTCACATTTCAATAGGACTTAATGGTGTGCAAAGCATTTTACATACTTTGAAATATTTGATCCTTATAACAACACTAGGAGGTCGGTGCTATTGTTGTATTCATTTTACAGATCAGGGAAATGAGGCTCAGAAAGCTAAAATGATTTGCTTAGGAATACATAGCTAGTAAATATCTAAGGCAAGATTTGAACCTAGGTCTTGTGGATCCTAGGTCCAGGTTTCAGCCTCATAACAACAAGAAAAAGTACCACCCCAAGAGATGTTTTTCTATAGTTGCTGGGACAAAAAAAAAAAACAACCCTCACCTAGGATCTTTTTTTTTTTTGCTTTTTTGGGGGGGGGGAGGAGGGCAATTGGGGTTAAGTGACTTGCCCAAGGTCACATGGCTAGTTTTTATGTCAAGTGTCTGAGGGCAGATTTGAACTCAGGTCCTCCTGCCTCCAGGGCCACTGCTCTATTCACTGCGCCACCTAGGTGCCACCTAGCCACCACCTAGCCACCCCCATCTAACTCTCTTTTAATGAACCACTAGCTGAAGTAGCTAGGTGATAGACAAAATGCTGGGCCTGGCATCAGGAAGATCTGAATTCAAATCCAGTCTCTCAAACTTATTAGCTCTTTAACTCTGGGTAAAAGTCACTTAACACCCTGTTTGACTCTGTTTCCTAAACCGTAACATGAGGATAATAATATCACTTATCTCTCAGGGTTGTTGGGTGGCTTAAATGATACATTTGTAAAGAATTTAGTGTATGTAAAGCCAGTGCTCAGCACACAGGTGCTTTAAAATAATTATTCCTCCCTCCCAATCCCCCAAATCTAGCTTGATTAATGAAATAAAATCATCAAGCATTTATTCAGTGATTAGTATGTGCGAAGCACTATGGTAAGCACTGGGGATATTAAGAAAAACAGTTACTGTCCCAAAGGAGCTGACATCCTAATGGGGAAAACAACCTATAAATAATTAGTTATATAAACAATATATCCACAGTAGACTGAAAGTGATCTGAGAGGGGACAGGACTAGCAACTGGGAGGAGGGAACAAAGAAAAGTTTCCTACAGAAGGCAGGATTTGAGTTAAGTTTTCAGGGAAATCTTCTCTCCTGTAATATTGCCACCACTCTAGTGCAGGTCCTCATTGCCTTACACTTAGATAATTTCAACAACCTGCCAGTTGGTCTGCCTGCCACTGATCTCTCCTCACTCCAGTCTGTCCTCCCATTCAGTTGCTGAAGTGGGATTTCAGTTTAGATTACTAGCCAGCAGGTGGAGATGAGGAGGCAGAGTATTCTAGGCGTGGAGGACAGTCAGCAAAAGTACCTGGAGCCAAAAGATGGAGTATCTTGTTCAGGGAGCAGCAAGGAGGCTAGTGTCTCTGGATTTCATTGTCTCTAGGATCCAGCTACACTGGCTTACTTGAAGTTCCTTAAGTATGGCAGACCATCCCTTGTCTTTGTGCCTTTGTCATGGTTGCCCCATGTCTGGAATGCTCTGACTCCCCATATATGCTTCTAAGTTTCAAAAACCTAAAGAGAAGAGAATAGTACTAAAGAGAAGAAAGTGACCAACAGTGTCATAGGATGCAAAAAGGGCAAGAAGAATGAGAATTGAGCAAAGTTTGAATTTGGTAATTAGGAGGCCATTGGAGACTTTGAAGAGAGTGGTTTTGGTGAAATGAAGTTGGAAGCCAATCATATTGTACATTATTCAGAAAAGAATGAAAGGAAAGGAAGTAGAAGCACTTATAGACAACCTTCTCAAGGAATTCAGCCAAAAAGGGCAGAAGAGATACAAGACAATAGCAGGGATGTGAAGATCATGTGCAGGTTTTATGAGGACAAAGGAGATATGAGTATGTTTGTAGGCAATAGAGAAGGAGGCAGGAGACAGAGAGATTGAAAATAAGTGAGAGAATAGGAATGACAGAAGGGGCAATCTCTTGGAGGGAATGGAAGAATCTAACACCTTTAACTTACAGATGGATCAAGAAACATCAAGAAACTTGCCCAAAATCACATTGGTAAAAAAATCAGAGTTGGGAATTAAACTCAGATTTCCAAACTCCAATCAAAGGATCTAGCCACTTACAGCATCCCATTGAAGAGATGCCTACGGACAGAGTGATCTTGATTTGAACAGCCATTCTAACTGTGTGATTACTTAATTACTTTGACTCAGTTTCCTAAGCCACAAAGAATCTATGCCTTCCTACTACTTTTTCTCTCCCATCCTATAAGGAATATTGTAAGGATGCATGAATCAAATCAGTTTCTAAAATTATACCATTTTCTGACCATTGGAAATAGCTGTTAAATAGAGGACAGAGCATGATGCCTTAGAGCCAAGAAGATCTGTGTTCATTTTCCATCTCTAGCAGATATTAGCTGTGTATTCTTATATATCACTTCAACTTTCAGGGTTCTAGGTAACTATAAGTAGAAGAAAAGACCCCAATTTGCACACATAGAGGGAATTTTCACATCCAGGAGTCCTATAAACCAGCAAAATCCTAGATCTAGCCCTGTCCTATGAATACCAAATTATTAAAATAATGCCTTATGGTTTACAAAAGGTCACAAACTATGTAATTGCTGCTGTTATTAGCAAGAGAATCCAGCACCTTAGTTTCTAAATCTGTAAAATGGGAACAGTAATAGCACCCCCACAGAATAGTTATTAGTATCAAATGAGATCAAATATGTGAAGTGTTTTACAAATCTTAAAGCACTACCTACATTTAAAAATTAATAACAATGAAATAATCACCAAAACTTACAGTTTCTTCCACAGAAAGAAGATAATCGGAAAAAAGGAAAAAAAAAATAGGGGAGCTGTACTTTGCCTCCCCAGTCTCTACTGCCATCAGTCTTTGTTGTTGGCTCTCTTAGGTACCCTCCAGGAAACTGAAAGCTAGTTCTGCTGTCATTTGGCCAGCCAGATAATTTGGGAGTGAAAAATGGAAGCTTTGGTTTCCCTCTTTCTCTCTGCTGTTGTCTGTTTCAGTCCCTCCATCTCTCTTTCTAAGGATTTTTCAGTATACAAAAGAAATCAAGGAGGCATAGGCCTTTATAATCATAAGGAATTTAGTGCTGTTATTGGCTATAATACATGGAGATAGATGCCACACTGATCTGACTGAAAAAAGTTGATCACAGATCTAATCAAGGAATGATACTCCTCTTTTGTTGAAGTCCAGAGTTCACAGTATTTTATTTGAAAAGCTGCCAACAATGTAAAATGTAATTTAAATAAAAGAAAAAAAAATAGTTATAAAGGAGGAACACAAGAAGAAACACTAATGTCAAAGATGTAGAGCAACAAAATTATATAAATATCAAAAGACAATTAAAGAAATCCCTATCTTCGATGTTCAATCACTACTTACATGCTCATAACTGAAATTTTGATTATATTCTTTTTATTCAATTAGAATTCTATAAAGTACATTCTGTTTATGATTCCATATAGAATCTTCTGGTTTTCACATAAGAACAAATAGTCCCAAGAACTTGGCTTGAGTTTTTAGCACTGTAAGGGTTAGCTTGAATTCTCTATATGGCCACTAAGGCTTCAGGGGGGAAAACATGTCTCATTGCCAAAATAAAATTGCTATCTAAAATATTCCCATTGGGTTTTGAAAGAAAGTATCCCCCATGACTTCTCTGAATCTACAATTGCAATTTAATCTATCTGAGAGAAGCAAATAAAAATCAAATTGTAGAAAACATTCTGATATCTTCTTACCTTCACATGTAGGTCTCAAGAGTAACCTGTTTCTCTAAGCATCTTTTAATGAAGAATTGTTCCAGATATTTTACATTTGCCTCTGTCACTGAGAATAAAATTGTCTCATGGAAGATGAAAAATGACATGTCTGTCTTTCACTCAGTGTCTTTTCAAATAGGCAAATGTTGTTCTGCAATTGTGCTTACCTTGGTGAAGAGCCTTGGGTGAACCAGCAAGCTAAGCTAATGTGAGTGTCTGAAAATGAGTGCTGAATAGACACACTCCAGGAACGTAACTTGTGACATAATCAAAAAAGTGATGCAGGATAACAAAAATGAAGACTGATTTCCTCAACTAAAGACCCAAAACAGTCAATATTAATACACAGAAATATCACAAAGGTAAGACAAAATGTGAGAAAACTATTAATACAAGTAATTATCAAAAGACTAAGTACATATGACTTGCTGTTTTTATTCTTATTATCATTATTATCTATTTTTCCCTTCCACTATAGCCTTACTCTCTTATCTAATGCCTTATCATAGTACTTAGGATGACCTTGGCTCCTGAAAATCTATTCCAGGAGAACAGAAACTCTGGTAAGTTCGCAGAAGCTAGGAAGGCTTTGTCTATCAGTTTGGTAACTAACCAAGTAGTTTCTATTAAAGTGTAATCTCCTTGAGGACAAGAACTATATCTTTTCTAAACTTGATATCTTCCTCAAGACCTATCAGAGTGGTCTATACTACAAATACATAGGAAATGTTTATATTTTGTTGTTGCCTAAGGATAACACAAATTGTAAGTGTTGGCACATAGTAAGCACTTAATAAAGACTCCACTTCCTCCTCCTCCTCCTTCTCCTTTTTCTTCTTCTTTCTGCCAGTAAAACACTTGACGTACTTTTAACTGAGAAAATTTAGGCAATTAATCTGGCACTCTTTTATTTTTTCTTTTTATCTAAGTCACACAATGGAAATCTAAACCTTGACCCATTTCTTCTGTCCACTGTTTCATTTTCCAAGGAAGAGGTGGTCTTTCACCTGCTCACAGCTTTACCTATGCCACATCTTCTCATCTCTTCTTAGACTTGCTCTTTTGATCATTGTTTCTCATTTTCAATCTCTTGCTCTCTGCTAGCTACTTTCCTAGTTGCCTAATAACATGCCTAAACTTCTCCCATTCTTGAAAAAAAAATTGCCTCTTGATCCTTCAATACCTTAAAACTATTGGCATAAATTCTCTTCTACTGTCAAATTCTTAGGAAGCCTACCTACAATTGTTTGACTCAATATATGCTTCCACTTAGCATGCAATCATATCTCAGCCCCTTGTAACCAGGCATCTGATTACCACTCCACTGAAACAGCTTTTTAAAAGGTTGTAACAGATCCTCACATGAAACAGTATAGTAGGCATCATGGTATAGCAAAAAGACAGTATAGAATCAAAGAATCCAGGTTCAGATTCCACCTCTGCTTCCTATTATTAGTATGAAGTGGAGTAAGTCACTTAACCTCTCTAGGTCTCCGTTTCCAATTGTATAAAATGAGGGCTTTGGATGAGATGGCCTCTGTATTCCTTTCTAGTTCTAAATCCATAATCTTGTAGTCTCTAAAACAATAAATCTAAAGCCCATTTCTCAGAGGTCAGATTCTTGAACCTTTCTCTTGCTTTTTGGCCATACTTTCTTATGGTCTGATATATTGTTCCGTGATATCAGGACCATAGTTTTCTTGTGTCAGGGTCTCTCCTTCTCCCTCTCTTTGCCTCTTTCTCCCAAATCTGACTTATCAAGGATTGCTATGCACCTATTATGTGCTAAGGAGTGTGTGTGCCAGGTAATAGGGATACAAATACATAAATGAAATAATCCTTAACCTCATGGAATCAATAATCACCTCTATGCATCTCAAATCTGTCTCTCTTTCTGTCCATCTCTCTCTTCCTATCACCTATCTTCAGCCCTAGTTTTACTTCTGATCTCCAGTTCCACACCCCAAGGACCTGTTGGACAATTTAGCTGAACTCCATGTCATGTTCATTGGTATCTTAGGCTCAATATATCTACAGTGGAACTCATTATCATTTTCTTTATCCTCCCACCTCTAGTCTGCCCATTCTCTACTCTTTCCTATTTCATTTAAAGGTAACACCATTATAATAGGGTCTGGCACATGTGCAGAGTGCCTTAAACTGCCTTCCTCCATGTGGAGAAAGTTAGAGATCTTGCTTGCAGGAATGTCTCAGTGATATATAATGGAAGTGACCTAGAGACATTGTAGAGGATGTACAGACCTTCTGTACCAGACTTTGATCATCTGAATAAGAGAGTCTTTATTTTGCTCTGAAAACATTCAAAAAGGCCTGGAAGCTTCACTGCTATCTCTGCCTCATTTGGTGACTCCCTTTCTCACAGTGTCTGGTGAGTCATAGTTCTATAAGGAGAAGCCTCCCGGCCTTCTCCACAGTGTTCTTCCCCCTTGCCTCCCCTCCCTGGCCCCATGTCTTGGTTGATGCATTCTGCATTTGTTCTTTTCTCTTTAAGGTGAAAGAGATTGAAGTCCTCAACCTTGGGAGAATGAAATGTCAAAAGAGAACTCTAGTGCCCCAGCATTGCAAGGCAGGTTTCTAAATCCAGGGCAGTCGAAGTGGAGACTAGGACTCATCTGGTAATCATGCTGCTTCTGTGCATGAATTTGGTGAAACCAAAGCTACATAGGGACTGAGCTAAATTTTGAGCCTACTCCCTGCCAGAGACCATGGTAGTACAGGGGAGAAAAGACCTCTGGGATACTAAGGCAACTTTGCAATAATATTGAAGTCAATATCCTTTATAAAAGACAATCGATGGCAAGTGGTTAAATCGAACTGGGCATCTTTATATTTGTTCATCACTATGGGTGAAACAAACAATGGGAGCTGGAACAGATGGTAATAAAAAAGAGATCATCCCAGGTCCTTGGGATACCCTAGAACTCACCAAGTCTTAATGATAACTACAAAGTTAAATTTGCCTGTTAGGCGATCTAAATCTTATTGCTTGTGCTTAAACTTTGAGCATTTAAGTATAAACAGGAGCGACCATGGATTATACCATTGGCTCCTTTCTTGAATTTTCTCTGCTGTAAACTTCTGTGTATATCTCAGCTGCAATTCTTCCTTCATTATAGTTATACTCCATGTTATCTAACTTGGTGAGTACACATAGGCAATTTTCTTCCTCCTATATTAAAAAAAAATATTTAAAGTCCTATTGACTAGATCTGAGAGACTTTACACAAATATGTTTTTGCCAGTACTTATTCAGCATACTCTAGCTACAGTGAGCATGCTATCATTCTTATATATTTTTTAAAATTAACTTTTGTTTATTTTTTGGTTTACATCATTGATTTCCATAAGATTTTGAGTTACAAATTTTCTCCCCGTTTTTCTTCTACCCACCACCCCAAAATAGTGATCCCACTGTATACTCCCTCCCCCAATCTGCTCTCTCCTATATCCTTCCCCATCACCCCTCTGACTTTCTGGTAGGGGAAGATGGATCTCCCTATCCCAGTGCCTGTATATCTTATTTCCCAGTTGCAATATCATTCTTATATTTTAAAGTACTGATGAGATACAGACTGTGGGAAACCCCTTGAACTTTGATTGAATTTTCCTGCCAGAGACCACAAGCTAGTCCCAAATCTTTGTAACTCTTAACCTAGCCTAGCCCTCCTTTGTCCAGCTACTTCCCACCCTTGACCCTATCAAAATATCTATACCCAAATCTGTTACCCTCAAACCAGCCTAGCCCTCCATTGTCTGTCAACTCCAGGTAGCCTTCAGCTATTTCCTACCCTTAATCTCATTACTGGAGTCTGACATCAGTTCCCTCAAGATCTTCCTTTGACTCTTCCTCAAGATCCTCCCCAAACTCCTTCTCTAAACCACCCCTAAATCCTCCCACACTCTTTCTGTATTTAAGATCCCTCTTGCCTCCATGAAGGGGCTGAGAATTATCTATCACATACTCACTCTGTGTCAGATCATTCTGGCCTGCTTGTCAATAGAAGCTTCACATATACTTAGGCTTCATTAAGGCAAATCTCTAATGAACTTTGCTTTTCTTTGGCTGAGAGAAGACTTGAGTTGAATTCCTTTGGCAGGACCCAGTATTGATATTTTGGTGGTCTTGAGCACCCCTAAACCCTAAACCTCTGCAATACCAGTCAGAAATATAAATGTTATTCTTAAATATCACATTCTTAACCAGCTATCTAGGTGCCTGAGCCACGATTTGAAATGTTAATCAGCTATTTAAGCTTCTTTGTACCTCCACTGCTTCTCATTGTTTTGTGAAGAGATATTCCTTCTAAATTTTGATCAACTTTATTTATAATGTTTTACAAATACATTTGAATTGTAAACAAATATTTCCTCATATATCTCTTCATCTGTCAAAGGGATAAATATTTGCTGATTGAATTAGTATCTACATTCTTTTGGTCTTCTTGTTATGGCCATTAATTTATTTTGACTAAACTCCAGTATGAAATTGTTAAAATCACTATTTATATCTTTTCTCTACATTTCTTATTTTGGGAGAGAAAGGTCTTAAGATTTTAAAAAAGGTTATTTTGGAGTTGTTTGAATTGTTGAATATATGTTTTTCTCATTTTTCTTCCTTATTCTAGATTTTTTTCTCTTAAAAACTGGTGATCTAGGAGCAGTTAGGTGGTACAGTGAGTAGAGCACTGGCCCTCGAATCAGGAGGACCTGAGTTCAAATGTGACCTCAGACACAACACTTACTAGCTCTGTGACCTTGGGCAAGTCACTTAACCCCAATTGCCCTGCCTTCACCCCTCCAAAAAAAAATGGTGATATGATTATTGAATGATTCTAGATTGACTACTGCACCAGTAAAGACTTGTTTTCTTTCTGTTAAAAAGTAGTCAATTACATTTGCTATTTCCAGCCCTTTCCAATTCTTTTCTAAAAAAAAAAAGTAATCATGATGTACAGGTATGAGATTTCCATGTGGACTACCAATTTACGACTTTTCTTGTTCCTTTCTGAAATATATTTTCTAGTGTATTTTTCACTTTCTCCTATGCTCATGTGTGCATTGAAGTTGCCAAATATTAAAGTATATGCAAAATTGACTTGAAGTATAGTTTTTTTCATATAATATGTCTATCTGCTCCTCCCAATCCAGTGTTGACATGAAAGCTGCAATTATTTTCATGGTGGTATTCCTAGAAATGCTTATCATGCACTGCAATATAAGACAACCAATGTCCCAAGAAATGATATTTCTTATTGCCTTTGGATTTGTGATAAAACCACTTCTATCACCTCTTTTCTTAGTTCCTTCCTTTAGCTACCACTTCCTTCTGTCTTCTGGTTTAATTTCTAGCAAGCAACCCAAGTTTACAAAACTATTCAGTAATATATCCTGTTCTCACTGCAAAAGGATTTCACGTTTAGAGTAACAACAGCTAGGATGATGTCTAGAAATGGTTTAAAAACTCTTGTGATTCTTTGACCCCTTTCTTCTCTCTCACACTGCTTTGCCATAACCATGGCAGAATCAAAAGCAGGGAAAATTTCATATGGTGGAATAAGGAGAGATGAGTGCAGAGGTTGGTAGAAATGGCTTAACTACTAAAGGCCTTGAATGGAATTTCTAGCTTATCCTGTGACCACTAGAAAACCATTACCATTAAAAAAACAAAACAGGATACATATATAAACATAGCATGTTCAGTGGGACTTTTAGATTCATTGCAACTCTAATTTAGAACACAGAGAAATAATCCCCAGGAAACATGTACAGAGAGCTACAGAGATAGTTATTCTAATAACTGATTTAATAAAACTTTTGAAATTTTTTGTGCTATTGGATGAAATATTTGAATCATTTTGGTGTGTATCTGTTGCAGTGGCCAATTTAAGATTAATTTTTGTTAGAAAAACATCTTCACGGTCCCAAACTTAGCATGTGGTTGAAAAATGAAAAATAAAAAAAAGCATAGGAGTGTGGTGTTACAAAGTTTTAAACCAAACAAAAAGGACTTTGACTAATACCTTTTTTATTTTTTACAGGTAGCTTTGTGTTCCAAGGGAAACAAACCCTGCTGATTTTTTTAGAACTGTTCATGACATCTTTCGCAGCATGTACATTAAATTATTTTTTAAAAAATACACACTACTCTAAAAATATTCCACAGTCTAGAACGACTGCAGATTGTCAGGGCATTATATCCTCATTTTTATACTTCCTGCTGATATTTGGAAATTTTCACAATCTCCGATGTTTAATCAATGTTTTCTTTTTGTCTGGAGAAGTAGGTATCAAATGGAGCAAGGCATAGGGCCTGCCACTTACTGGGGTCAGCTCTGAACTTGTGAGATTTATTCTTTTTCTACTTGCTATTTCTGTGAGAGGTAGAAAGATATAGTGGACAGAGAACTGGCCTGGAAGCTAAGGTAACCTGGGTTCAAATCCTGCCTTGGACACATACTGGTTATATGATCTTTGGTAAGTTGATTAACGGTGTCGTGCCACACAACTCTCAAAGAGTATAAATTGTAGAGAATGTAGCGGCAGGCATTGGCCTAGGTAGCTACCCTTAAGTCTGTTTAAGCAACATTCTTTAGGATAAGGTTAGGTATCTGGAGTCATTAAGGCTACAAGGTACTTTGATCTGTTATTGATGGCATACTACTTTACTGTACCATATTTGCTTATTTCTTTTCTTCTTCCTTTTTTCTATGCCTTTCCGCTCCCATTCTCCACCTACTCCCTTTTGCTCATTCTATTCCAAGCCTATCGCTAGCACCTAGCACTCCTTTGTTCCCCATCCCTCAAAATCACTTAAAGTAATCTCTTAAATTGGTTTTAGGGATATCTGAATGTAGAAAGGACAACATAAATGGATGGTGTTAATCAATTTCACATTTTCTCACTTCTTCAACTAAGGAAAAGAAGTATATTGTTACAGTGGAAAAAATATTGCACTAGGAAGCTAGAGACTAGAAGTCTGCTCCACAATGTACATTTTACAAGCCATGTGACCTTGCACAAGTCATTTACCTTCTTTGGGGCTCAGTTACTTCATCTAGTAATAATATTAAGGATGATACATAAACTCTCAAAGTAGATGCCAGACCTGATGCTTGTTTGAGGTTGCTTACAGTTCTAAGATCCATGAGTCCATGATTCTATTCATTAAGTGTTTTGCCTTGTCTTTGGAACTTGATAAGGATGAGAAAAAGAGGCTGATTAATCTGAGGTTCACTGCTTTAGTAGTAATCAGTGATACAGATCACAGAACTAGAGCCTGTAAGGACCTCCATACTTTTTCTTAGAAGACCTGGATTCAGATCGCAGGTTTGCCACTTACTTTCCATAAGTCATGAACCTTCTTTTGGCCTCAGTTTCCTACTCTGTAAAATGAGCACAGTAATGCTTGCAATCTCTAATTCACAGAGCTGCTATGAGGATCATGTGAGATAATAAATATAAAGTATTTTGTGAATCATAAAGCACTAAATATATGTCAACTCTTGTTATCATTATTATTTTTACACATATATTCTAATTTTAAATTCTGCAGTCAGATAAGATAAAAAGAAGAAGCCAGCAAGCATTTATTCATAGCTAGGTTTATTTGAGAAGTAATTCTCAGGCAAACATGTGAGCCCAGGCTATAACAATGCCCCACTTTAAAAAATGAAAAATGCCACCCAAACACCTCAAAGTTAACCTTTGCACAGACTCTTCTCCTCCAGCTTGCCAACATAGTTCAACCCCATACGTTCATTATATCTATGAATTTTTTTATTTATGTGTATGCTATCATAATGTTAAAAGTTAATTTCTCTACAGTTTTTTTTTATATCCCTCTTCAGGGACAATGTATTAATGCCATTAATTTAGCACAACTGGTTACCATTACAGGGGAAATAACAGAAAGCATGACCTCTCCCTATTGGGTCTGTAATGTCATCATTGGTTAAGAAGCTCTACATATAATCTATGGCTATAATTATTTTTTTTCTCTCTCCCTACCCACTCCTTTCCTTAAAAACAGAGAAAAAATACTTCTTAATTTGTTGTCTTTTTATGCCCCTCCCTTACCTAGAAACTCCTATAGATGTCAAGTAAAAAAGAACATAAATGTATCTTACATAAGTGATCTCTCCCTCTTTCCATGTTTCAGTAGAAATATGCAGGGTGTTCCAAAAATCTAAGCCTCAAATACCTTAGAAATGTATTAACACTTTTGGGACAGCCCACATGATGAGCAGGATCTCCTTAAAGAAGTTCTTTTCTATGAAAGTTAGACAGGCCCACACAATTTAATGCTAAGGACTATATGGTTGATACTTCTTGCTATTAACTCAGAATTATTAAAAAAACAAACAAATATTGAATTTGGATCACGGGGGAGTCCCCTTTGCCTTCCCAGAATACCAGCCTAAGTACAGGGGTAGGGATGGGGGAGAGGGAGGAATCCAAGATCCGCAAGTAGGAATGTCTAGAAACTTCTCACCTCCGAGATTTTGCCATTTTTTTCTCTCAGCTGATCCATTCTGTGTTTGAATGGTTTGTCTGTTTTGTGTTCCCATAAAAGTTTGGTGTCATATGTCTGGCATATTGACAACTACATTGCTGACACTCCATCAGATGTGCCTTAGGTTAAAACTTATGAATGTCATCTGCGTCAAAACTAAAGCATAAATACACCCTACATAGGTGACCTCTCCCACTTTCCATGCTTCAGTGGAAATATACCAGGTGTTCCAAAAATCTAAGCTGTAAGTATCTTAAAACTACACTAAGACTTTGGGGACAGGCCCCATGAAGAACAGGAGTTCCTTAAAACAGTTGCTTTCCATGAAAGTTAGACAAGCCCACATATTTTAATGTTAAGAACTATATAGTTGATAGTTCTTGCTATTAACTCAGGACTATTAAAAAAATATGCAAATATTGAATTTGGGTCATAGGAGAGTCTCCTTTACCTTCCCCGAATACCAGCCTAAGTGTGGGGGTAGGGGTGGAGAAGAGGGAGGAACCCAAAATCTGCAAATAGAAATGCCCAGAAACCTCTCACCTCTGAGATTTTATAATTTTTTCTCAGCTGATCCATTTTGTGACTGAATGATTTGTCTGTTTTGCGTTCCCAGAAAAGACTGGTGTCATGTGTCCAGCATACCGCCAACTACATTGCTGACACTCAACAAACAATATTAATCCTTATCATATGACTTAATTGAAAGCCTGCACAGGAAACTAGCGTACAAAGTTTCACCTGTCCTTCCAGTCTGATCAAGTGTAATTCTATTCATTTAGAGAACCACAATCTGTTTATTAAATAGACTAGCAATCTCTTCACAGCTCATAATCATTTCATGTAAGTATGTGAAAAAAATATTGACACAGAATTTTATGTGTGCTGATTTGCTTTCAGAAAGGAACAGAACCTATTACTTCTTTTGGTGGCCTCACATACTTTTGTAGGATTTCTTCTCTTTTGAAGATCAACTCCTTGTGTTCAAGGACTATAGCTTCCTTCCATTCTAGTGATACTTCATACAGGTGATTTTGTTCCAATCAACCCAGAAGAACCAGTTGTAAAGGCCAAGAAATGATTCGCTAATGAAAAAGATTGCTGAACTGTCAGAAAAGTGGAAATGACTTAAGATAATTTTCATTTAAAAGCTCCAAATAACCTAATCTGTACAGAAAATAATTTATAGAAAAAGTCAATAAGGTGAGAGCTGAATACATGGTTTATACACACCCCTTCACATCTCATAATCTCCCTTTTGTCCTCATTCACAGAAATATTTTAAGACACTGATCAACATTTATTAAATAACTACAAATACAATTCAAGGTATTTAAGAGTAAGAAATAGTATTTCATGACATGAGCTTTCACTCTAGTTGAAGAAGGATTGATACAATTATAAAATGTCATAGTTCATGGGACCTCAGATCTGGTTTAATCCCTAATTAAGGAGGGATATCCTCTGTAACAGTGTTGTCAAAATCAAATAGAAATAAATCTGTAGGCCATATAATGACTTAGAAAACCACAAATTGACATTATATATGTTACATTATATATTTTTACATTTTCCAATTATGTTTTAATCTGGTTAGGGCAGAGTTTTTTGACAGCTAGGAGTTTGACACTTATGCTCTATAATATCCCTGGCAAATGTTCCTTCAGCTTGTGCTCCACTGAGAGAGAACATGCTATTTTCTGAGGTACCAATTCCATTTTTGAAAAACTCTAACTTTTTTTTATTATATGTAGCCAAACTCTGTTACTCAGAAACCCATTACTTCTCATTTCCCCCCCCAAGGGTCAAAGTAACATGTGAAAGCACTTCAAAAACTCAAAGATAATTATAAAATTTCCTTTTGACTAATTCTTGTGTGTCCCAGTTTTTAATCACATCACAGTCCTAAGCATGTGCCCTTCTTTGTCAATGTTTTTTTCTGAAATATTCCCCACAGAACTGACCACGATATTCCAGATGTGGTCTAGAACACTATTAGGAAGCACTGTAACCTTCCTTTTTCTAAATACTATAATGTTACTCTCTCTCTCAGAGAGACATAATGGCATATTGGGTAAAGCCAACCTTGAAACCAACAAGACCTCAATTCAAGTCCTGACTCTGACATATACCTAGTATGGGACCTTTGGTAAGTCACTTAACTGCTTAGTGCTCTCCAGAAATTCTTAAACTATGAGCCGTGATCCTATGGATCATGACCCACAGTTTAAGAAGCACTGAAGGAATCACAAGTGGAAAAAGTTTAAGAAGCTCTGCTCTAGGCAATATTTTAAGATGATAAGTTGCAGAAAAGGTACCAACCTGTATTAGTGAAGGAGTCCAGGATCATAGATCATAGATCTATATTGAACTGAATTTAAAACAGATATAAGATGAAATTTAACAGCATTAAATGTCAAACACTCATTTATGTTAAAAATTTGACATTACAAATCCACAAAGAAGGAGACATAGTTAGAGAGCCTTTTCATCTGGAAGGTTTGATCGAATGAAAGACCAATATTACTCAACAGTGTCATAGTGTAGACAAAAAAAAAGTTAATGTCAGACTACATTGAGGAGGATAGTTTTGAGAAATAAGAAGGTAATAGTCTAAATGTACTCTGCTCTGTTAAGGTCACATCTGGAAGTCTCTGTTCACTTAAAGACACTAAAATGTGGGAAGAACATTGAATCAAGATAAGGGCAGACAGAGTTGTAAAAAGTCACAAATCCAACCCTATGTAAGGATCATTTGAAGGAGCTTGATATGTTTAGCAAAAAGAAGAGATGGAAGGAACAAAAGGAAGGGAAGAGGAAGAGGAGGAGGAAGAGGAAGGAAAATAATGGATACCTTCAAGTATTTAAAGGGTCATCATTTGGAGGAAGGGTCATCTTCGACATTAGCAGCTATCTAATCCAACTCATACACAAAAGAATCCTCACTATTTTGTATCTAATAAGTGGTCATCTGGCTTCTACTGGAACACCTTCAAAGAGAAGCCACCAACAGCATCTATGGTCAAGCTTTTTCCTCCCTTATCAGTAAATTAGAGTTCTAGTCTCCCTTCCTATCCTATACTTCCATTAATGTAGCCTATGATCATATGAGATCATTACCTATCTCGTTGTTAGTTCACACTGAATTTGTAGTACACTAAAACTCCATTATCTTTCCTAGATGAATTGTTGTTTAGCTGTATTTCCTTTATTTTCTATAGTTATGTGGTTGATTTTTTTTTAATCTAAGTATTTGTAAAAATTTAAATTGATCTTTTTTAAATTTAATTTTGTAAATCTAGCCTTGAAGAATCACAACTTCAGATGGTCATCTAATTTAGTTTCTAACTCACTACAACATCCATGAAGAGTGAACGTCCAGCCTGTTCGAAGACCTCCAATGAGGGAAATCCAATACCACCCAAAGCAGCCCAATCCATTTGTATATAGCTCTAATTACTAGCAAGTTCTTCCTGATATCAACCTTAAATTTACTGCTTTATGATTTTGACACATTGCTCTATTCCATTCTTTGGGACCAAGACCAAGTCTTACCCTTCTTCCAAATGATAACCCTTTAAATACTTGAAGGTATCCATTATTTTCCTTCCTCTTCCTCCTCCTCTTCCTCTTCCCTTCCTTTTGTTCCTTCCATCTCTTCTTTTTGCTAAACATATCAAGCTCCTTCAAATGATCCTTACATAGGGATGGATTTGTGACTCTTTACAACTCTGCCTGCCCTTATCTTGATTCAATGTTCTTCTCACATTTTAGTGTCTTTAAGTGAACAGAGACTTCCAGATGTGAACTTACCAGAGCAGAGTACATTTAGCCTATTACCTTCTTATTTCTCAAAACTATCCTCCTTGATGTAGTCTGACATTAATTTTTTTTTGTCTACACTATGACACTGTTGAATAATATTGGTCTTTCATTCCATCAAACCCTCCAGATGAAAAGGCTCTCTAACTATGTCTCCCTCTTTGTGGATTTGTAATGTCAAATTTTTAACATAAGTGAGGGTTTGACATTTAATGCTGTTAAATTTCATCTTATATCTGTTTTAAATTCAGTTCAATCTATCCTGTCAAGCCCCTTTTCATTGCCAAATCTGTCATCTAATATATTATCTATTTTCTTTGGCTCTGTGTCACTAGCAAATTTGATAAGCAGGCCATTTATGGCATCATATAAGTAACTTCAAAACTTCTTAACAGAATAGGGCCAAGGACAGAGGCCCATTACACTGAACTAGAAATCAACCTCCTTCCAAGTTGATATCAATTAATTAATCAATGTCCTTTGGACCTGGTTGATTAAACATATCACCTGATGAGAAGATGAGAGACTAATGGAGAGGGGCAGAGACAAGATACACTTAAGCATACAAACATCACATGTGCATATATATAAATATATGCATAAATATGTGTATATAAGTATGTGTATATATATATATATATATATATACATGTATAATTTTTAAATCCACAAAATACTGTCTATACAATAAGCACTTTCCTCACAACAAAACTGCAGAGGTGGAAATGCTAGTATTCTTATCTCCATTTTACAAATAGGAAAGCCAAGTCTCAAAAAGGTTAAATTATATACTAAAAATCACATGGCTAGCAAGAAGCAGGTCTAGCTCTTGAACTCGTTTTCCAACTTATCAATCAAGAGTCATGAGAACTCCCGTTGGGATCAGGAAAAAGTTCAGGACAGAATTAGACTTTAGGGGTTGTAATATGATTAGGTAGATGAGAATGAAGGCATAGGGTAATACTTCTATATTAGGTGAGATCATCAAAGGTAAATATTCTGACTTAATGATGACCTGGCAGGGTCCACATGATTAGGTATACATTCTCACTATGGAAGAAGTAATTTTCTTAATTTTCCACTGAAGCCCTGGAGAACTCCCCAAAACTCTGGTGGGCAGATAGAGTATATCAGAAATGTGTGCTGTTTTCTAGGAGAATGAGTTAGTACTCTAAACTTAAGGATGTGGGATCACCCTGTCCCTTCAGCTTGAGGGAAGACTATTTTGCAAACTTAAGAGAAGCACCAAAAAATTAACTTCAGGCTCCATGGTTGAGTGAATTCAATAAACTGCATGATTAGCTGTGGTAATATTTCTGTGTGTCATGAATTTGACCCTCACTATAGGAGCTCTAAGTGTTTCAGTCATCATGGAGTTACAAACTGAAGGAGATTCTTTTTTTTTATGAGAGGAAAGCAGGCTGGTAGATGGAATCAGTGAGACTGCTGATATACTTTTAAAGGATGAATAAAAACCATTTTGGTTTCATCACATTTTTTTTTCAGAAAACTTTTTCTTATCTCAAACTGAAACCTGCTACTCTGTAACTCCAAAAAATTGGTCCTAGTTCTGTTCTCTTTTGCACCAAAGGAAATCAATTTTCTTTACATTATACCCTTTCAAATATTTGATAAATGTTGTGAATAATAATTATGACATAATGACAGCTAGCTTTTATATACCACTTTAAGATTGCAAAGTGCTTTAAATATATCATCTGTTTCCTAAAAGAACCCTCTGAGTGGGTACTATTTTCTTCCCCATTTTGCAAATGAGGAAATTGAGACTAAAAGAGGTTAAATGACTTGCCTAGGGTCACAAAGTCAGCAACCATCTGAATGAAGATTTGAATTCAGATCTTCTTGACTTCAAGTCCAGAATTCTATCCACTATTTCACCTATCCCTTCACGCTTCTAGACTTATATATTATCATTGAAGGTGACACCAGTCACCCAGGTTTTCAACCTAGGTACCATCTTTAATTTCTCACTCTTTCTTACTTCCCTATCCAAGCAGTTGTCAAGTCTTTTCATTAGAGATGAACATCTTTCATGTGCACTATTTTCCATCCTCTGACACTACCTCTACACTTAAGACTATTGAAATAAGCCACTGGTTGGTCTCTGTGTCTCAAGTCTTTCCCTGTTTCAATCTATCCTTGACTCAGTTCTCAAAATGATCTTACATTTTAAGTCTGACCATGTCACCCATGTACTTACCTCCTGGCCTCCCTGCTTTCCCTCAAATCTCAACTGAAGTCCCACCTTCTATAAGAAGCCTTTCCCAGTACTCTAATCTCAAGGCATGCCTGCACAACCTGTAGCCCATGGACCATGGGCATGGCAAAGGATTTTGGCTGGCCTGTGAAAAAGGTAAAAGATGTTTTCCTCTACATTTTTTGCAGGCTGCCCAAAATCCTTAGGCGAGCTGCAGGTTGTACAGACCTGTCTTAGGGCCTTTCCTCTCATATTACCTGCAATTTATCCTGTATATCTCATTTGCACATAGTTGTAAGCATGCTGTCTCCACTCATTTGATTGAGAGCTCCTTAAAAGTATGTTTTTTTTTTTTGCCTTACTTTGTAGCTTCATTGCTAAACACAATGTTTGGTACATAGATAATAAATAACTCTAGGTCACCAAATATCTGACTGCCTAAGTCTCTAAATAGCTTTAAGAAGTAGCATAATGAAAAGACAACTGAATTAAGAGTAAGCAGAACTGGATTCTGGCTGTGGCTGAACCAGTAAATAACTACTTGATCTTGAATAAAATCCCTAAACATCTCTGAACCTCAACAGCTCATTTTAAAAGTACATGGGAAAATTAGAAATGTACATATGATAATACATGAGAACAAATGAGATAATGTATATAAAACATCTTTGCGTATCTTAGAGTATGACATAAATATTTGATATTATTGTTTTATAGTTTTCTTCATTTCTAAAACCCATAGTTCTCTGAATTTCCTCAGTTATCTCACATAATATGACTTCGAGACTCCTAATCAAACTGTTGGACCTCCTTTGACTATGCTCTTGTTAATGAACCGGAAAGATTACTTCAAATGTGGTCTAATCTGTGTAAAGTGCCATGGAACTCTGAGCTCTATCACACAAAGTTGTTTTGTTTTTTGTTTTTTGTTGTTGTTTTTGGATGGTGAGGGACTGTTTTAGTAATAGCATCACACTTTGAAGCCTGTGGTCATTTAAACTAAGCTAAAACAACAGAAGGCAGTTGTGAGAACTCCTATTCATCTCTACTTACTCTGGGGCAATACAGTTAACCACATCTTAACCATTAGATATGCGATGTGGAGGAAGGAGAATTAGAATCTGTAGGTACTCTCACAAGGGAACTGGTATGATTAGAGGCTGAGATAAGGGACTGAATCAGAAAGTAGTTGGTTAGTATACCTTCCTTTTAAAAGAAATCCTGAATAAATAAATAGACCTTGGCACGCTGGCAGTGTGTGAGCTATGCTCTAGCACATGAAAAGGCATGGGGGAAGGAAAGTGATATATGGGGGTTATCATATAGTCCAATGGGCTGCAATATAGTTTGTGATTGAGAGTTATGTGAGGGTAGTCTGGAAAGGATGACCAGAGTCAGACTAATTAATTTTAAATGTCAAATTTAGGAGTTATTTTTTTCTAGAGGCAGTGTGGAACCAATAAAATTTCTTGAATATTAAACTGTGTTCTAAGACAGAGCTGCGCCTTAGAAATATTCATTTGGCAGCCATGTGTAGTTTGGACTGGTGAAGGGAAAGATTGGAGGCAGGGAGACCAATTAGAAGGTTATCACAATAGTTCAGGGAAGAGGTGACCCTCAAGTAGTTTGGTGGTTGTGTGAGTGAAAAGAAGGGGAGAGATGCAAGAGAGGTTGTAGAGAGAGAAATGTGTTTACAATGATTTCTTAATTGCCAAAAATAATGGCCCCTTTTCAATCTTCGGCCTTCTCTACTTCTCTGGAACCCTCGACACTATCTATACCCCTTGCTTCCTGAGACTCTCGTCTTTCTAAATTTCATGCCATTGCTCTCTCCTAATTCTCCTTCTACTGGTCTGAACGTTTCTTTTTAACTCCTTCAATGGATCTTGATCCAGGTCATGCCTTCAGTCTACAGGTATTCCTGAAGGTTTTGTCCTGGGCCCTCTTCTCTTCTTCCTCTGTGCAATTTCACTGGTTTATTTCATCAGCTCCCATCTCTGACTCTTTGTTGGATATTTCAAAGTGAATGTCCCATAAATGTCTTATAGTCAACAAGTCCAAAACTGAACTCATTATCTTTACACCCTACTCCCAATCTCCTCTTTCCAAATTTCCCTTTTAATGTCAAGCATACCATCTTCCTTCCAGTTACCCAGGATTACAAAAAAAAAAAAAGAGTTGATCTTTAACTCCTCATCCTCACCTCTCCTCTAATTTGCAATCTGTTGCCAAGTCCTATTGATTCTATCTTCATAACATATCTTATTTATTTTCCTTTCTCTTCTCTGATGTAACTACCACCCTGGTGAAGGCCCCCATCACATCATTCCTGGACTTTTACAAAAGCTTTTGGGTTGATCACCCTCCCTCAATTCTCTTCCCTTTCCACTCTCTTCCATTCAGTGGCCCAAATCCTAAAGTTTAGGTTGAAACATGCCACTCCCCTACTCAATAAACTCTAATAGATCAAGGATCAAATATAAAGTCCTCTGTTTGGATTTCAAAGCCCTTCACATCATGGCCCCTTCCTACATCTGTAGCCTCCTTACACTTTGCTCCTCTCTATATCCTCTACAATCCAGTGACACTAGCCTCCTTGTCTTACCTTGCATAAGACATGCCATCTCCTGACTCTAAACATTTTTGCTGGTAGCTCCCATGTTTGGAAAGTTTTCCCTCATCACCCATACCTTCTGGATTCCCTGTTCTTTTTTTTTTCAGTCCTTAGCTAAAATCTCATCTTTTTTTAAGAAAAATTCCCCAATCCCCTTAATGCTAGTACCTTCCCTCTGAGGTTATCTTCAATTTGCTATATATACATGTGTATGTATACATCTATGTAGGTATGTATTCATGCATGCAGGTATATTTTATGTGTGTAGTTGATCATAGGCTGTCTTCCTTGTTAGAATATAAGTTCTTTGATGGCAGGACTTTTCCCCCCCTTTCATTGTATTCCCAGTGCTTAGCACAATGTCCTGACATAGTAAGTGCTTTAAAAATGATTCTTGACATGTTAACTTGATTTGGCAAATGACTGCATGTGGGGGAGAGGGGAGGAAAAAGATAGAGTTGAAGATGATTCCAAGGTTGCAAACCTGGGTCACTAAAGGATAACATAAGCCAGGGAGTTAGGATGAGGGGTAGGAGGAAAGATAATGAGTTCTGCTTTAGACATGTTAATTTGGAAATGACTAGGGGGTGTCACTGGAAAATTTATTGGACTTGAAATGATCAGATCTGGGTTTATAACCCAGTTCTGCCTTTAACTAGCTATTTAAATTTGGGCCAAACACTCAACTTTGTATAGCTTTAGCTTCCTAATCTGTAAAATGTTCATCAAGCATTTCATAATCCTTAAACACTACATAAGGAAAAACTGTTATTATTATTTTCACCATTGTGCTATAACAAGGTGAGAATTTTGAGTACTTAAAACATCCAAGTTGGTTAGAAACAGCAGTGAATTCCCTAGCTAGGGGGGGCTTCAAGAGAGGCTGGTGCTTGCCACTATTGTATCTTGTGTGTAAGATCCAGGTCCTCTTTCCCACCTTCCAACCCACAAAGGATAGGGAATCACCCTCTGGCTACAAGAGGAAATTATGGAGGTCTTGTTCAAACCCCTCTAGCTGAGCATAACAGCTGTTGACCTAATGCTTTTGGTGAGGAAAAGGTATGAAATATTCCTGGGGAAAACAAACCTGGTTTGGGCTGCTTTGTTTTTTGAGAAAGAGAAAAATCTGTGGATTGGTAACCCAAGTACATTCTGCCCAGAATTATCCAAGGCATCCAGTATAGCAGTAATAGATAATTATGCAAAGTAGAAGTTTGTTCTAGGGTATCTTAATGAAGCAGTATCATTCAAGGGCATTTAAATTGTTATATAATCATTTCTGTTCCCTTCTGTTCTCCCCATTAGCACCAAGGGTTACTGCTAGGCAATATCACTTCGAAGGATTTTTTTCTGTGAACTACTTCAGAGTTTTGTTTTTCCATATTTCTTTTACAATGTGTGGAAGGCTAGTTAAAAAAAAAAGATAATTGAGGGTTTGGTGTTGGAGTGTCATTAGTATGTAGTCAATGGTCCTCCTTACCATGTCTCATTATTCTCTCTGCCCTCCCACTCCTTCACTAAATCAAAGACTGATGATGGAAAGTGTTGCCCAGCAGTGAAAATGATGTGGATGGTTAGGATAAATCTTGTCCCTTGTGCTTTTTTTTTTTTTGAGACTTATGTTCTCTTTTGATGTTTCAATCCAGAGATTCCTCAGGGTTATTGTGAAGATAAAATGTGATCATGTACCCAAAAGTGATTTATAAACAAGTGCCATCACAACATTCATAATTCCATGAAGAGAAAAGAAGCTTTTTTCCCTCTTTGCCTGGCATATAGTAGGCACTTAATAAATACTTTATGACATACTGATTTATTGACTTTTGTTATTAAAAAGTTGCTTCTCCCTGATACCTTTAAGAGAATAGAAGCTCCTTGGCAGCAAGGAATCTTTGCAACCCCTGGACCTAACAGTTAGGACAACTAGGTGGCACAGTACATAGAGCACTGGGCTTGGACTCAGGAACACTCATCTTTGTGAATTCAAATCCAGCCTCAGATACTTACTAGCTGTTTGACCCAGGGCAAGTCACTTAACCTTGTTTACCTCAGTTTCCACATTTGTAAAATGAGCTGGAGAAGAAAATGACAGACCACTCCAGAATCTTTGCCAAGAAAACAACAAAATGTGGTCACAAAGAATCAGACATGACTGAAATGGCATAACAAAAAGGCCTAACAGTGCCTGGATAGCATTACATGGTTATGTGATTGACTTAGTTGCCCACATTTTGAGACATTCAATTCACCAATATTTAGTAATTATACAGTACTGCAGACTCCTCTCCCCAAACGTTACCCACACACGATAAGGAATGATTCATGTTTTACAACAGAAAGTTATGAAGCACTTGCTCGAACTCCTCCAACTCAAAGTGACAGCTACTGGCCTGACTTTAGCACTAGAGAAGACTTAAAACATAGAGAAGAGGTGATATCTAAATATAAACAACATATTATTTTACAAGATCACCCATGAAAAGTGCATTAAAAGCAAGCTATCAACAATGATAAATAAGAGATACGAAAATGAAACAACCTTGAGGTTTCACTTCACTCCTATTAGATTGGCAAAGACAAAAAAGACAAGGATGGTAAATGTTGGAAGAACTGTGAGAAGACAGGTACACTAATGTACCATTGGATCTGGGAATTGATCCAAACATGCTGGAAAACAATTTGGAATTATAACAGATGAGTCATTAACTTGTGCATGCTCTTTAACAAAGCAATATAACTGCTAGGGATAAACCCAAAAGAAGTCAAAGAAGTCGAAGACAGAAAAAAAGATGCCATGTCTCCCTTTATTTTTGGTAATAGTAGCAAAGGATTGAAAGCAAAGTAGGTGTCTACAAATTGAGAGGATGGGTGCACAACTGTAGTAAAAGAAATAATGGTATAGCATTAGGCTATAAAATGACAAAGGGCAACTAGGCAGTGCAGTGAATAGTGTTGGGCCTTGATTCAGGAAGACATCTTTCTCAGTTGAAATCTGACCTAAGACACTAGCTGTGTGACCTTGGGCAAGTCACTCAGCCTGTTTATTTTGGTTTCTTCATCTCTCAAATGAACTGGAGAAGGAAATGGCAATCTGTTCCAGTATCTTTCCCAAGAAAACACCAAATGGGGTCACAAAGAATTGGACATGACTGAGAAAAACAACTGCACAACACAATGACAAAGATAAAAAAATTTATAGAAACATGGAAAGATGTATAAATTGGTGTGTGGTGAATGAAATAAACAGAACTAGGAAAACTATTTACATGATAAGCATAATAATAAGGAAAACAACCATAAAAATTCAGACCTCTGCAATGACCACTTGTGACTTCAGAGAGTTGACTGTGAACTCTGTGAAGAAACCTTTCTCCTTTCCTTGGAGAGGTTATCAAATATAGTTAAGGCATGCATTGGCAGATATGACTAACATACTGATTTGTATTTGCTAAATTGTACTTCATTGTTACAGTGAAGATTGTGTGTGTGTGTGTGTGTGTGTGTGTGTGTGTGTGTATGTGTGTGCGTGCATGTGTGCAGTGAGAGCCGCTGGAAAATGAAAGCAAGCTTTAAAAAATATTAATGAAACTTTTTTTTAAGTTAAGTATATCTGAGAATTTAAAAGAAAGTGTTGTCTGTAGTCTGAGGGGAAATGTCTTAAGAAATGGGGTAGGGAGGCAGGAATGGAAAATAGGTATCACAGAGGAGGTGCAATTTCAATCAGGCTTTAAACGATGTAGTTTAGGAGGTGTGCCAAGTTAATGTGGGGTGTTCTATAAGCCTACAAAGACCTCTATGTAGTTTCATCTCTCAATTTTATAAGAAAAAGCACTGTAAGACAAAGGCTTAAAAATTCATAATCTAACCTTTCTGTATTTTTATAAGCATGGTCCACTTTAGTTAATACTTCTTTTAGAATGTAGAATGTGAATTTTGATGACTGTTGGAGAAGTTCCAAGTGGGTGAAGAACACATCTTAACCTCTATTCTGCTGTAACTTTGGAGGTTGCCTTGAACCTGAGTATTATGTATCTTCCTTTTAAAGAAAATCCCTTGCTTTCCTCAATAAACCACTTAAAGATCTCTTGATTACAGGTGTTGAAGGCATGAGAGTGGGGAGAGAAAGAGTCCAGGAAGAAGGCAACCTCTTACCTTCCCCAGGGTAGCAGAAGCAACTAATAGCAAGACCAGTGAAGCGCAAAGTTGAACCTTTTTTTTTTTAACCTGAGCGTTAAACTGTGGATTGAGGAGTCTTCAGACAGTGCTATTTATAATCTTTCTATTTCTTATAGTAAATGCACCTCAACTCTTAAAAAGAGAAAAGAAAAAGGGAAATGAGACCCTTATCAGCATCTTGTTTCTGGAACAAGTCAGTCAATCATAGAATCAAAGATTTAAGCCAGAAGGGTCCTTGGAGGCCATAAAGTCCAACCTTTGCATTTGATTCAGAAGGAGGCACAAAGAAAGAGGGGGAAAATGCAATAGAAAAATGTGGTTTGGGATCAAGAAAGGAAAGCAGTTGAAAATTTATAGATTAGCAAGAAGCACTACATTTGCATATTATAAACAATTTCCTCAAGAAGAGAGTTGGAAGGTCATAAACTTGGCAAGTGCTAAACTACATGTCAAAAAATGAGACTGTCTTAATGGATAAAAAGCAACTGATTATCA
Organism: Pseudochirops cupreus; assembly: GCA_028627135.1. Classification (NCBI taxonomy): domain Eukaryota; kingdom Metazoa; phylum Chordata; class Mammalia; order Diprotodontia; family Pseudocheiridae; genus Pseudochirops; species Pseudochirops cupreus. The sequence goes on from CM053584.1 coordinate 113,782,310, forward strand.
AAGGGAAGTCATTTTTTATTAGCTCCATATGTATATTCAGATCATCAACTGGTATGAAAAAAGTAAAAATTAATATTAAATTAGAAAAGAGACATGATATAAGAATTCATTAATATGAGACATTGCACAGAATTACAGTTCCAAACAAATCTTGTTTAAATATTCTGTTGATGATGAAAAAAGTGAAACAGATAAAGACATAGAATTTGACTCTTATCATCGTCATTTCTTAAATAAGTTTAACTGACATAAATAATAGCCACAACAAGGAGACAAACCACCTTAACCAACCAGTACTCAATCTTCTTCCCTACTAAAAAGACATAGCAACCAAAGATAGTACCAATTTAGCATATGAGTTCATTTGAAAAAAAAATATCAGTGAGGAAGATGGAATGTTATGATCAGATTGTCTCACACAACAGCAAATCCAAAAACCAATATAGTAGAAGGGAAATGAGCCTGTAGAAGGCTTGGAATGAGATTCAAGCAAGCAAGACTGCCCTGAGAGCATTTTTAAACAAAACTGGATGAACAACCTAGAGAAATGCGAATTAAAATAGTTGCTACCTTGATCTCTCATCATTGATAATAGTATGCTAAGGCAGTGAAAATGACATTCAAGAAAACGAAGTCAGTGCTGAAAGTGATATAGTTTTCAAGGAATGATTCTCAAGATATTCAATTTCAATTCAATTCAATTCAACACATTTATTAACTATGTAACATGTTCAAGATTCTTTCAGTTATTGGGAAGTTTTGTTGTTGCTGCTGTTTTATTGTATTCCTATAGGGCAGCTAAGTGGTGCCGTGGATAGTGTCAGTTCTAGAATAGGAAAGACCTGAGTTCAAATCTAGCCTCAGGCATGTACTAGCTGTGTGACCCTGGACAAGTCACTTAACCCTGTTACCTCAGTTTCCTCATCTGCAAAATGAGCTGGAGAAGGAAATGGCAAACTACTTTAGCTCTAAGAAAACTCCACATGGTGTTATGAAAAGTCAGACATGACTTAAACAACTGAACAACAAGAACAAAAATTATCTCATTATCAATAGCAAGTGAGATGTAAAACAGAGACATGTGCACAACAAAGATCTTTATGGCTATCATAGATGTTTTACATTTAGTCCAAATGGATTAGCTCTTCCCTATAGATTGTGAGGTTTAGTGCTGATGGAAGATGATATTGTATTGATTACACTCAGCTCTCCAATGAGAAACATGGTCACTCAAAAGAGGTCAGACTAGCAAAACCAAATAAAAGAGGAATGCCTACCTCACAGAGTATTAAAATATATTTGAAGGGAGCCCTTGAGGTAGTCCATTAGTTCACATATCTTGTACAGATTCTATAAAAGGTCGTTTATCTTGTTCCAAAAATGACAAATAGGATGAGATCACTGAAGCGAATGTAGGCATTGTTGGTAATCTAAAGCCCAAACTGTCTCCAGATGTCTACTTCCCCTTTCCCTAACCCTACTATAATAAATCTCAAATTTTGTTTTGCAAATGGATATAGCTATGGTCTGAGAGGTTTAGTTACACTGGTTTTCTCTACATATTACTAGGAAATAAGCTACTTTTCAAAAGCAAATTAATAACTCTCAAAACAATAAATTCAATTTTTGACTTGCATGTTCAGACATACTATGCTTGTAGAACTCTCACTCTATCTCTGTTTGCTGTTTCTTAATACTCATAATTTATATTTGCATTTCCCACTTCTCTCTTGGGTGCCGATACAAAAATAAAGTTCCAAACGGAATTTCCATTTAATAACTTCCAAACAAAAAGCCGAAGATCACTTTAGTGATTCATTATGAAAAACCAAAAGTTCAGTAGAATGAAAATAGTGTCAAAGGAGGAAATTTGCTGAAGCAATCATACTTTAGGAGAGTTTCCATTTGCTGATCTACTTTTCCTTCTGATAGTTTATATCACATAAAAGGGAAATGCAGTTGTATAAACTTAGAAAGACATCCACCATTTGAAAGTCCCAATGACTTTAGAAGATTAAAAATCTCCCTCTGGTGTCTTCTTGATTAAGTGTGTTTCTCTTCCAGTGATTCCAGGAAGTCAAAAATAATAAGAGTAATATAGGGTTCATGAAAGGTATGGATCATATTACTATCCAATTTTTCTGGTGATAAAATGATTCTTCTTATTGACGTTAGTGCTTTTATAACTAAGAAATCCTATTTGTACCATCTTTGTAAGCAATGAAATCTTACTGATTCTATTTATTGGATATTCCTTTCATGTAATATTTCTTCTCTCTCATTTTGTTCTCCATTCTTGCCCTCACATGCCAGTCTCTCGCACATACCTAGGAATTCATAATTACTATTTACTTGTCCCAATACTTTCACATCTAGCCTTTGTCATCTTTCCTCTTGAACCTGCTTTTCCCCTTCACATCTCTATTTCCTTTAATGCCAAAATCTTGAAACGATCTTTGACTACTCCCTTTCTCTCCTCTACACCTACATCTATACTCAGTGGTCAACTACTTTTGAGACTTTTTTCTTATTGATATTCATTCTCAAATCCCACCTTTCTTCTTCTGTTTTTCCCCTTCACATTCTCACCATTCAATTGTAGGTCTCATTTCTTGTTCCACTCACTGAAATAGTTTCCTTATCAACCTTTCTACCTTGGATTTCTTTTAATCCAATTTTCCCCACTCATCTGTAGTTCTATTTGCTATTTGTTTTATCTTTCAGCATCAGCACCTGAAAAATTGCATCATTTAAATAGAATTTCAACCTGATGACTTCCAATGACTTAGTTGTCCCAATGGAAAGTAGCACATAAAATCAAGGTGTCTTCACTCCAGGGAGTTAGTCTGCTCTGTGTGTACTTTGAAAGTTTCAAAAAAAAAATCTTTTTTGTTTGCTTACTGATCGGTCATCTTTGCATGGTATCTGGCAATCTTCTTTAATGAGAACCAACATGAAGAAGTGGCTTATTGTAGTAGTTCTCTTATATGAATGTCAGGACACCTGAATTCTTTCCTTTGGCTCTATTATATACAATATTTGTGGCCTCAAGAGAGGAATACTTCCCCAGATTTAATTTTCCTATCTATGAAATGGTCTACTTCCCATAAATCAGTCATTCTTTACCACAAAATAACATTGTCTATTTTCTTATTATAGTGTTATTAAAATTATCTTGCCTTGTAAGCCCTGTACTGTAATAAAAACAAACAACTTGGTGGAACAGGATACATAACACCAAAACCTTGTCAAATGCTCTCCATAATACTGGATTATCTTAAGTGATTTGGCCACTACAGTTTTGTTTTGTTTTTTAAGAATAATTAAGTCTTTTCTCTTATTACATTGTCATGTGGGAAAACTGATTTACTGGTAAGACTATTCCCTGGTTTCTAGCATCATCTCTATTATAAAGCATGAGTGCAACAATGGACATATAACTGTACTTGACTGCCATGGGCCTCAGTTTCTATATCTGTTAAATAGAGATTTTGATGCCTTTACTTGGTTTTTTGAAAGACTACAATAAGATAAAAATAAGTGAAAATATTTTAACAGTATCTAACACATCTTAATGATGATTTTATTTTGACATTTCTTCAACTCTTAGAAGACTCGCTCTAGTACTATCTAGTAAAAAATAATAAAGAAATTTTTACCTTATTTATATCAAACCCAATCACTGATTTCAGAAACCAATCTTTCAATTCTATCCCATTAATTATTATATACATTTAAGAACATGCCATGTTCTCTTATAAAAGAACACTAGTAATTCTGGGGCTAATATAAACCCAAATTCCACATAGTTGTTAGTGATTTTCCTTAAGCACAGCTCTGACTATATTACTCCACTATTAAATAAATTGTAGTAGTTTTCTATTACATTTCAAATAAGATATGCCTTCTTTTGCTTGGCATTTAAAGCCCTTGAAGACCTGGTACCAACCTATCTTTCAGTTCTCAAGGTCCAATATTCCCTTTCCCAGACTTGATGTTCTAGCCAGCCAAACTGGCCTTCCTTGTTCATTAAATGTGGCAAGCTATTTCCCATCTCCATATGTTGCCGTTGGCTATTCCCCAAGGCTGGAATTCCTTTCCTCCTTACCTCTACCTCCTAGAATCCCTGTCTTCTTTCAAATTGGGTTTAACCAATACCTACACAAAGTCTGTCATGATCACCCTAATTGCTTCCTCAATCTCCCGGGAACCTTCTATTTAAATATCTTATTTCTTTTGCATATGTATATGTGTGTGTATATATATATATATATATATATATATATATATATATATATATATATACACACACACATACATATATATACATATATATACACACATACATATATACATATATATACATACACACACATGTGTGTGTCTATACATATATACACACCTATATAGATACACACATACATATACATATACACATACACATGTGTATAATACATACATATACATATATTTCCCCAGTAGAATGTAAGGTCCACAAGGCTAGAAATCATTTTATTCTTTGTATTTGTACCCCTAGCACCCAGCACAATGCTTGATACATCACTGGCACTTAATAAAAGCTTAATGATTTAGTGATAAAATAATTCCTCTTCTACCTGAAATAATTCCTAAGAGCTAGATGATCTCAGGCAAGTCACAATTTTTCAAAGCCTCATTTTTTAAAAATATGTAAAATAGGAATAATACTTACATTTCTTACCTCATAGAGGTGTTCTGATGATCAAGTTGGATAACAAGTTTGTAAACAAGTTTGCAAGATACGTTGTAAGAGATACGGATGGTATCTGTAATTTCACCGTTAAAATGAAGTTATAGATGAGGAGACTCTCTGCCAATGTAGATTGGCACCTTTTCCATAACTTATGGGCTTATAGGATAGACTAGAACACAGATAGGTTAAGTGACTTGCCCAGGTTCACACAGCCAGCATGTGTCAGAAGGAGGGGCTGATATCTTGACTGGCTTTTTACCAACTATGATGCTTTTTGTCTCTCACTTTGTCAAGTAAAGAGCTATAAAAATATTAGCTGCTATTGTCACAGGAACCTAAGATTTGTTGCTAGGAGGGAGTTTAGACATCATCTAGTCCCCCATTAGACTGTGAGGTCTTTGAGAGCTGGGATTGTTTTTGCCCTTCTTTGTATTCCTAGTACTTAGCTGTGCCTCAGATTTAGTAGGTGCCTAATACCTGTTTAGTGACTTGTTGACTTCTAGCACCTGGCTCTGACTTCTGTTTATACTATTGTTTAAAAATTGGACAGGAGAAAGAAAATTGGATTTGAAGTCAGAAGATTTGGGTGCTGATTCCAGCTCTGCCACAACCACCTGTACGATGTCACATGAGTCATTACTCTTTCTGAACCTCATTTTTTTTCATCTTTCAATGAAGAGGTTGGAGGGAGTGGTTTCTAAGGATCCTTCAGTTCTAAAACTATGATCATATGGCCAAGTAATCTTCAGGACATCATTCAGAGCTAGATTCCACAATCCTATGAGTGATTAAACTGATCGTATATAGACTAGGTAGGACAAAGCGAAAATATCCTGTGCTTGCTCTCTTCTTGTCATCAAAAGCTTTCAACTGTTCCCTTTGAATATCACAAAGTCCTAGATAATGTCTTAAGCAAGGAAAATGTACTTCATCCCAGCTCTCCAGAAAGTTAAGAATGAAGGTAGAAAACACTAATGCTCAATGAGTTATTCAGTACCTATGGATACCTGAACAAGCACTTTGGAGGCTGGTAGATTTCAACTTTTATGTATGACTGAAATAGTCTGTGACTTAATGAATTGTGACTATGTAGATGCCTTGCATGGCTCTTAGCAGACATTACTGATACAAGGTGAATCAAAGTCACCAGTAGCAGATACTACAAAATACATATTGATCATTTAGCCTATAGCCCATTAGATTTACCAAGTAACAGATGATGAAGGAATAGACTCCCACATTCATGAATTCTATCTCCAAATTTCTGTGTAAAGGCAATAATGAAATAACTTGGATTATGGAAGGTTTGTTTCTTTTTAGTCTTCATGAAATTATGGACAAAAGAAATAGTATAATTTATCTGATCCTTTTTTTTTCTTGTTTTGTTTCTTGTTTACAAGGAACCACCAACATATGTAATCTTTAGTAAGTCAGTTGACATCTTTCAAATGGTATAAGAAATGTCCTATAAAATTTGAGAAATGTTCTCTAGTTTTTAATTTATTCCAATATTTAATATATTTCCATACTTTAAGAGATATGTAGGTAATTTTTCTACCAACATTGATTAGGACCCTTCTGTGATTTAGCTGATGGTCTCACAGCGTTATTGTAGCTCAGAATCTCTGACCTTAGCTAGGTTTGTCATTGTACAATAGCTATACAGTCCATCGTTGGACCTGTACTTGAAGCCATTCCAGCTTGTAAGGGCCCACCAGATGTAACGTTTACTGGCTCAGCTTTCCAGAACTTAGAATTGTGTCTAAGCTAGCAGGAAGCAGCAGAGCATAATTTTAGTGGAAGTAGTGAGAGATTGCATGGAATACAGCAAGGCTTTTAAACCCAGCCTCCTGGAATGTGTTTGTTTTTAATATTTGGATGACTGTATTTCAATATAATTTACTTCCTTTGTAATGCTATGTATTTTATTTTAAGTAATTAAGAACATCATTTTCTGAAGAGGTCAAAAGGCTTCCCTAGACCATCAAAGGGGTCCATGACATACAAAAATGATGAAGAGTTCCTCTTGCAGAAGATAGAGAAATGGACCTGAAGTCAGTAAGACATGAGTTAAAATCTTGCCTTTTATACTTACCTACTAACTAGCTCTATGACCAGTAGCAATTCACTTATATCCTCTTAGTCATAATTGCCTCATTTGTAAATTAGGGATAATAATAAACCTGTCATTTCTTGATCATAGGGTTGACAGGAGGTTTTAATGAGATCCAACATGTAAAGAATTTTACAAATTTTAAAGCCCTATAAAATTTAAGTGTTTCGAAGAAGAGTCCCCTATACAAGAGAATTTACAGCTCAATGACACTGCACACATAACATATATTTTGTGTGTATGTGTGTAATGTTACTACCTGTGATTTCTCCAATGTAGGAAATTCTTCCTCCAAGTGAAACTCACTCATAAATGTAGTCTTTAACAGTTTCCTTGAGCACAGAGACATTAAGCCACTTAACTAGGTTCATAGAGGTAGTAGGTGTCAAAGATAGACCTTGAAATGTTTCTCGGACTCGAAGGCTGGTCTATTAATTAACTGTATATTGAACATAAAATCTTTTCATTCTTTAAGCAAAGTCCTAAAAGTATTTTCTTTTCCAATTTTCCCCACACCCATTCAGTTCTGCTCCTATGGGGAATTCAATAAGACATTTCCTTTGTCCTTATAAAATAAAATATTGATGACTGACAGAGTCCCTGTTCTTTATTTGTGTAGTTTTCTGGTACATCTTTAATTTGCCTCTCACTTACCACATTATTCCTGCATCTGTGGCTCATGCCCCTTAGGGCCCTCCCCCAGTATCCTCTAAGCTCCCAAGATCTTGTTTAATTCTGTATGTATTCAGGAAGCATGCTTTAGCCAAACTTCTGCCACAAAGAATAGATGATCTCATTGGCAGGCCTTTCATTTTATTCAGCAGTTCACTTTCTTAATACACAGTTGGAATTCTGTTCACTTGGCAAAACTGGTTACAGCTTTTGGCAGCCATGACACTATTGCTTTCTACATGATACTTGGAACCTCTCAGGTCAGTTTCTAAGTAAATTCAATGCATTCTATATGAATAGAAGTTTTAAAGAAACAATTTCATAGAAAAGCAGAAGGAATGTATTGGGTCCAGGTAAAAAACATGAAAGGCATTCAGGATGAGCAGAATTGATTTATGAAAAGATTGTGGTAGCAGCATTCCTGATGAGAAAGATACCATGAAGGGCATAAGAGATATCTGGTACTAATAATTAGGAGGTGCTTGCAAAGCAGAGAATAATGGGATTTTTGTCTGGACTATTTATTCCCAATTACTTTGAGAATTGGTCATTCTCCTCAAGTTTACTTCCTCCTCCCCCCATTATATTCTCTGTCTTCTTCCCTGACCCTTTTTTATGATTATTTCTTATCTTTCCTCTGTTCCTCCCCATCTCTATATTCTTTTGCTTGGTGATTATTTGCAATGTAGCATGATGCAGTGCAGTACTTTAAGTCAGGAGTTGCATTCATATTCTCTCAGAAACTTCCAAACTGTCTAACCATTAGACATCACTTAAAGTCTCTCATCTCAGTTTTCTCATATAAAATGTTGATAATAGGTTTGTTACCTACCTTACAGTACTTTGTTGAGGAAAATATTTTATAAAAGTTAAAGCACTCTAAAAATGTTATTCATTTCTATAGCTTCAACCACTGCATCCATGCCATGACTTTCTTACAGCTGACTTTTGTGACTATTCTTCTGAGCACTTGGCATACATTTTCCCATAGCCCTGTAGACATTTCTATCAGGAGTAAGCTCTGCTAACATAAGGAATTAAAACACCTATAGCTATCCTTCCTGACTTTCCTAGTTCTACTAATGATATAATTTCTCTCCTTCTCATCCAGGCTCAGCCATCTTTCAGTTTTCACTGTCTCTTGCTTCCCATACCCAATCAGTTCAAGGTCCCGTTCATTCCTTCCATTTGTCCCTTCTCTTCCCACCACCATCACATGTGTTCAGGACCCTTTTTCTGGACACATTCATCAACCTTGTAAATAATTTTACTGCCTTCAGTCTTGTCCCCCTATACCTGGGCGCATATGCCATATTAGATTAATCTTTCAATAATTGGAAGATGCCCTTTGACAAGCCTACATTGATCCCAGATCAATCTCAATCTGCTAAAGGGCTTCTGTTCCTTCAAGGCCCACCTCAGCTGACATTCTTTCCTCGAAGCTTGCCCTAAAACCCCCTAAAAACTGTCCCTGTATTAAAGTAAACTCTCCTCTCCAAATTTCCTATAGTACTCTGTCTGGACCAATTAAGCCTAGCACACAGTAGATACTGATCGACTGATTAATTCTGTCCTTCAGGACCAAGCAGATCAAATCTAATGTCTATCCCACATGATAGCCTTCTGCCTAGTATAACATTCATTGGTGCTCATATCTTTACCCACCACTGGACTATAGGTTTCTTGAAAGCGTGGTCTATGTCCCATATATTTTTGTGTAACTAGATCATTGCACACTGTGGGCACTTTATGTTTGCTTTGTTGTTGATGTCATCCCATTTTCTTCCCTGATGAAAATCTTCCTTTGACTTCCATTCTACTGAGCTTAGTATAAGAAAATACTTGTGAATCAAAATAAATAAGTCCATATGCATTTATTAAATGCCTACTATAAGACACAAGTCATACTAGGTGTTGTGGATGCAAAGAGAAAAGTCAAACAGTCCCTTCCCACAAGGGGATATTTGTATTCCCAGGCTTACCACAGTACTGGGCACATAGCAAGTGCTTAATAAATTATTTCAGGGTGGGCTAGGTGGTGCAGTGAATAGAGCACCAGCCCTGGAGTCGAGAGGACCTGAGTTCAAATCCGGCTTCAGACACTCACATACACTCACACACACACACACACACACACACACACAGAGCTAGTCGTGTGACCTTGGGCAAATCTCTTAACCCCAATTGCCCTACCTTCCCCCCTCAAAAAAAAAGCAAAATAAAGTAAAATAAATTATTTCAGATCTACTAAGAGGGAGCGGTATAAGGACTAGACTAGTGATTTTATTGGAATAGGAAACACCTGGGTGAAGAAACTCTTTATACATATGCATACATATGTGTGTGTGTGTGTGTGTGTGTGTATATGTATATACTCTTATATAACTTGGTACCTTCTTTGTGACTTATAGTCTTAGAGTGTCAAATAGGGCTTTGCTGGGCTAATGTCACAGAGTCACTATTAGAGGTTTGGATTCAAAACTCAGGTCTTCCAAGGTTTGAGGTCAGCTATTTATTAACCTTTCTTGGGCTCTTCTGTAAAATGAAAGGGTTGGACTAGATGGTTTTGGAGTTCTCTTCCCACTCTAAATCTATGAGACTATAATCATATGAATCCCTGGGAGAGTTTGAAAAAAATCCTCAATCTCAAGTTAATAAAATATTTTTTTAAAAAATCATAAACTAGAAAAAGCATTCACATTCTAAGAAAATAATGGAAGAGAGTTTCCCCCCATCAACTAATCATTAGTAAATCTATATTCAGTCCATTAATGACAAGCCAGCTGCAGGTGACCAATTTAAAAAGGTGTGTTTGCTTAATAAAGCCCATAATCAAGCATTAGGAATTTATAATATATCTTCTCTTGATGTGATGTATGGCCTTGTGTTAGTGAGTTCATCTGAATTTGTCTGCATTGTCTATAAATGGAGACAATATTATGCCTCCCAGGGTGATCTTGTATAAATCAATTAGACTACAGACTTTGATCTTTAGAATGTAACATTATCTTATCATAAAAAACAATGTTTGACCTACTGGGTTCCACTTACGTTTCCAACTGGCTTTCACATTGGATCTGTCAGAGAGAGAAAGGTCAACTTCAAACTAGAAAAATCCCATAAAATTTCTTCTTCAAGTGTTTGAGAATGCTGTGAAAATGTATGACAATCCAATTTCAATCTGAACATTCCACAGCTGCTATTATTCCAAAAGAATTTTTTTTCATTTTTGCGTAACACTCAATGCTTATATTAAATTTGCACTAAGGTGACCGTGAACCAGGTTTCAGAGAGCCTGAAACACTGCATATACTTGGATCAATAAAACACATTTCAATTTGGAAAGTCAACAGTGAAGGGCATTACCAGAAATAACTGAACAGTGAGGTTCTTCAATCAATGCAAACTCTATGAATGAAGTGATATTTGAGAGTCAGGGAGAAAATCGTACAGCAGGCACTACAGGGAGACTTTTTTTCTGTATGCATGAACACCACAATTTAGAAAATGAACTTATTAATTATGGAAATGACATTAATTTTCTAAATTCTTCTGAGTAAGGAGTTAAGTTTAAAAAGAATAATGGAAACATATGCTGAATTTCAAGGTAAATGCCACATCTTGACTCATATAAGATATATGTTTGTGCTTCTGAGCTTCAATATCGGCCGAGTTAGTCAATTAATGAGGCTGGGAGTGAGTGTTGAAAAAAAAATTCTTTCTGTAAGCAATTTCAGGAAATGTTTTCTTGTAAAAATCTTGTCACAAATAGATATCTTATATTGCATACTTATGAGGTGATATCTATATTGACGTAAATAGAAGTTGGCTGTTTGAAAATTAATTTATCTTATACATTAGCAAGGTACAACTTGCTGAGGACTGTGGACAAAACCTACAGAAAAGGCTCTGAATGTTCACAGGCCCTGAAGTGGGCAGAGCATGAAGTCCTTTCATTTTGTTCATTGCCAGAGCTACCACATGGATGGAAGAGGGAAGCTATTCAAAGGCAGAGACTTAATGACTATCTCTTTTACTGAGATGTCAGTGACTACTCGATGACATATCAACATTTATACGCTTCCTATTTTTATTTATTTTGTTAAATATTTCTCCATTACATTTTTACTGCATTAGGGCAGTACTCCAGAGTGTTGCAGGCTACATGGCTATGGGTTTGACATCTCTGGCCTAGAGTAATAAAAGCATAGGTGGCCTGTCTAAGCTCACAGAGCAAGAAAACATTAGTGTTAGAAGTGACATTTAAAACCTGGTGCTTCTGATTCTAAGTTAATACTCTATTCACCATGTCACACTTCTTCTCAAATACTGATACCTTTGCTACTATTACTAATTACAGCTGACATTTCTGTAGCACTTGTAAGTTGCTATATCACTTTATTTTATTTGATACTAAGCTATATTTATTCCACTAAAATCCTATTCTGAAGTTTCAGTGTGACAGGGAGGTAATCCCGGATATTTAAAAAAAAAAACATTGATTTTATTTTATTTTTTTTTAGTATTTTATTTTCCCCAGGTACATGCAAAAACAGCTTTTAGCATTTGTTATTAAGACTTTGAGTCTCAAATTCTCTGCCTCCCTTCCCCCCTAGCTCCCCATTGGGGAAAAAAAAACAAAAACATTTATTTTAAATAAAAGGAATATTGTTTTAAAATTGATCCTCCTTTCAACCAAATGTGTGTTGCCTTATTTTGCCTATCCTTTCCATTGGTTAACCAAAGTTTTGTTAGACACTATCAAACTGCACAGATTCTAAGTACAGTCTCGAAAATGGGACTATATGTATATACCTTCTGAAGTCCTAATAAGCTGACTTCACAATGACATCCCATCAGAAGATTGATCATAGGAACCCCTAAATACAGTGTATTTGTTAAGGCCAAGTGGGAGCTGAGGAGAGAAAGAAGTCTTGCAATCTGAATCACTGTGGGGAATAATCAAACCAATAATATCACAATTCCCAGAATTTCAGAGCTTGAAGGAACCTCAGAAATCTTTTGTTCCAGTTTGTACCTAGGAAAGAAGGAGGAAGGATCTCCAAAAGTATAATAAAATGGTATCCACATCATAGAATGCATCCTTAAATTGCCTATATTATTTCTGCCTTAGATAATGAAGTTTCAGGAATGTATCCTCTTTGTTAAAAGAGGAATTTATATGTAAGAATTTACACAGGAGATAAAGCAGAGATTCAATATTTGCTATTACAAAAGGTCTCATCATAAGAAACAGATTTTCAGAACCAAAGAATCCAAATACAACCCATACTTACAGAGGTTTATATGCTGAAGTTTTGTGTGAATTTTTATTAGCTTTTGAAAATCCAAATATATTATATTAAACATCTCTTTCACTTTCTTTATCCCTTAACGTAACACTGTTTTGTTAAAGAAATAAAATCTTATTAATTTCATTAGCTTTCACTTATCCATGTTAAGCCATATATATTAAATTGCTGCTTCTTATAGGTATGGATATAGACATTTATAAATCTCATTTTTAAAATCCTTCCATGCAGAAATATTGTTATAGATTAATCCTTAGTTCATTCCAGAAATATTACTCAATAAAGTCAGGAATATGCTCAATAATGTGATATCCATCATGTGTACCATATTTTTCCTAGCTTATGGTCTCCAAAATCTACTCTTATACAAAATCCAAAGCAAAATCAGAACATATAAGTGGATGATCCATAGTCTTTTTATCTCTTTTTACAAATCTATGAATGTATGGTAGGATAAAAAAATAAAGAAGTCCTATTTAAAATCTATCTGCAAAGTCAGACTATATTAAAGATTCTGTTGCTGTATTTCAATAAACACAAAATACCTTCGAGATAATCTAGAGTTCTAAACCAAGTTTTTCATTGTATAGATGAAGACATTTGAGAACAAATGTATCTAAGGTTGCACAAGTTGCAAAAAGTAGAACCTGAATTCAAATCCTGGATTTTTCATTGATCTCACATGGCCTCCAAATTCCTAAGTCACTTTATTGAAATTTGTTCAGTAAACATAGCTTTTGTGTAAGTGACAAAAGTCCAAACAAAGAAAGCTCCACCACACTGGAAGACCCTTCTATCAGGATTTACAAATACCATCAATAATTCCAGCTAAGGTCGGAAATAAGAGTAGGCAATGAAGGAAAAATTTAGGGTTAAAATAGAAGTGGGATAGGAGAAGAGCTCATTTTAATATTACTTCCTAATCAATGCGTATATTTTAGACAAAAATCTTAGGCTAAAAATTCCTTTTTCTGTGAAAGTACATATTTAGTGATAAATCAATTAATATGTACCAAAAGAGTGAATTATCCAGTAGACAGTGACACACAATAGAGTATAGACGAAAAACCTTCAAATCTTGTTACCTAGCATGTATAAATGTCATGCCCTGGCTTTGTGCTTGCTCTCTCTCTTTCTGTGTGTGTGTGTGTGTGTCTACACATATATATATATAGAGAGAGACACACACACACACACACACACACACATACACATATATGTACACATATACATGTAAACAATACATATATAGAGTATGTGTATATTTATACATGCATACATATATGTGTGCATGTATATGTTACATACATATATCTATGTGTAGATATATATTCATACTTTGATATTGTTGTTTAGTCATGTCTGACTATTCATGACCCCTTTTGGGATTTTCTTGGCAAAGATACCAAGGTGGTTTGCCATTCCTTTTCCAGCTCATTTTACAGATGAGGAAGCTGAGGTAAACATGGCTAAGTCACTTGCTCAGAGTCACACAGCAAGTGTCTGAAACAGGATTTGAACTCAGGAACATGGGTCTTTCTTATTCCAGGCCAAGAACTCTACCCACTACCTAACTGCTTGTTGAGCTGCCTGCCTGTCTTTGTCTCTCTACACACATATATACACACAGAGTTTACGTGTAATTACATGCCTTCATATCTATTTCTCTGAATATATACATACATAAACACATGCACACACATGCACATGCAAGTAAACACATAGTGTGCACATGTTTTGCTTGCACATATGCATACATGTACATGTGTGTATGCAGAGTCATGTGTATGTGTGTGCATATATAATCAACCCCCAAATGAGTAGGGAACTATGCCCTTAAAACTACTGGACACAGAAAGCATTTTGTTGAATAGCTTTCTTCCCTAGATCTGTGTAGTGTCAAAATTGTATGCATTAGAGACAGAACTTTATCCATTCTTTATTTTACAGCTCAAACAAGCTATATTTTTTTCAATCTTCCTCCCCTTCTCACTTGGCAGCCTCCATATAATAAAATGCAAAGAACAGATACAAAGAATATGAACTTTTTCTTTCCAATACTTTCCATTTTTTTTTGCTCTAGGGTTTAGCTGATGTTGATGTTGGAGGTTACATAAAAATTGGTTTCCAAGAGAGAAAGGAAAAAACAAAACAACATAAACCTTACTCATTCAATGCTATCCCAAATACCCGTTACCTCCATTTCTTCACAGCACTGATTTCCTATACCACTCCTATGCCAATGATGTATAGAGATAAGTGAACTATAATTCCAAAATGTTACCATTCTTTCCCATATTTTGTCCGTATCACATTGAAAATGTACCATAACCCAAAGGTTAGTACTAAATATCCATTAAATAATCACTGCCAAAACAAAGCCTAGCAATAGCTACAATGATAAATGAGTTTTTATTTTCACAATAACAGATGTGTTAAATTGTTATAGATGGAAGCAAATTGTGATGATAGAAGAATAGCTGGAAAATTCAGGTTCATTGAAAATTTGATATTGAAACCATAATTAATTGAAAATGTGATGATACCTTAACATAACTGGCCTACCAAACCTAGAGGTGAGAAAGCTTAATTTGAGAGATATATCTGATATACCCTAACTTCAGTGCATATAATGTGGGTATTTTTTCAATAGATCAAGATCCCAATGGGGACAATAATCTCCTCCTGAGGCAGCTGATAATTTCTCAGCAGCCAGATGGTCTTCATGACTTAACCAAGGCCAAAAATATTTATGATTTGGTCATCAAACCTTAGGTGGCAAGCTTCTGTACATGCAGCTCACTGATCCCTTACTTGTAGCTTTTCCAGCATGACAGAACTTGCCAAAACTTGTGTTCTGGTGGTTTAACCTTTGAGGACCCAAGGTTTCCTCCCCACAGCAATGAGGCATCAAAGGATGGCTTTAGTGTAACTATAATGGGAGATCATTTTGCTCTGCTAAGTTCTTAAATAAAGCAACCATTAAAATTAGTTTTTAATGACAAGAAGTTTAAAATACGAAGTATAGATTCAGATCTCATATATTTAGTTAGAATAGTTCTGAAGTTAAAGTGTGGTATAATGGGAAAAAAAACTCTTAGATTTGGAGTAAGGATCTGGGTTCAAATTATGGCTCTGATATTTAATTCTTGTGAACTAAGACAAATTGCCCTCTCTTGGCCTCAGTTTTCTCATATGTAAAATCAAAGGCATGGACTGCAATTTCCAAGGGCTCTTCTAGCTCTAAACTTGTAAGTGAGCTATAACTGTTAAATAAGAGACAATAAATATCTCACTTATCCAGAAGTAATATTTCTTGTAGTTTAAGCATCTGGAATAGTATCAAGTCCAGGGAATAAGATAGGAATACTGCAAATGAAGCAAAGACCAAACTCATTGAGACTCAAAGACCTCAAGATCACACCATGTGTTGTAACTGGTTCAGTCTACCAATCGGAAAAAAAAATGGAGCTTTACAGTGGTATCAAATAGACATTGAAGGCAAATCACACTTGCACGAAAAGCAAGAATTGTATGAGCATCAAGGAAAGAATACAGAAGAGAAGTGGTATTGGTGAGGTAAGGAAATCAGAAAGAAAAAAAAGGAGATAAAATAAAATTTAAACACTTCTGCAGAATTAGATTAAATAGTACCTCTTAGGGACATCATGTTGTAGTTCATGTTTTCTATTTTTCACTTTTTTATTTTAGGATTTTATTTTCAACCAGTTACATTTAAAGACAAATTTTGACATTCTTTTTAAAAAAACTCTCAGTTCCAAATTCTCTATCTTCCTCCCTCCCTACACCCCCCATTGAGAAGGCAAGTAATTCAATATAGGCTATACATGTGTAGTCATGCAAAATATTTCCATAATAGTTATGTTTTAAAAGGAAACATAGAAAAAAAAACAAAATAAAACAAAACCTCAAGAAAAATAAAGAAAGTAAAAAATGGATGCTTCAATCTCTATTCAGACACAATCAATTCTTTCTCTGGAACTGGATAACATTTTTCATCATAAGTCCTTGAGAGTTGTCTTAGAACACCGTATTGCTGAAAATACCTAAGTCATTCACAGTTGTTCACCTTACAATATTACTATTACTTTGTATACAGTACATTTCACTTTGCATTAACTCATGCAAGTCTCTTCAGGTTTTTCTTAGAGCATTCTGCTCATCCTTTCTTATAATGCAATACAATTTCATCACAATCACAGAGCACAATTAGTTCAGCCATTCCCCACGTGATGGGGATCCCCTCAATTTCCAGCTCTTTGCAATGAGAAAAGAGCTGCTCTAAATAGTTTTGTACATAAAATTCCTTTTCCTTTTCCTTTTTTTTTTGTAATCTCCTTTGGGGTACAAACCTAGTAGTGGTATTGCTAGGCAGAAGGGTATTCATGGTTTTATAGCCCTTTAGGCATAGTTTCAAATTGCTTTACAGAATGGTTGAATCAGTTAACAACTCCATCAACAGTAAACTAATGTTTCATTTTTCCCACATCCTCTCAACAATCTGCCCTTTTCCTTTTCTGTTCTATTACCCAATCTAATAGTCATGGAGCAGCATCTCAGAATTGTTTTAATTTGCATTTCTCCAATCAATAGTGAGTTAGATCTTCTTTTCCTTTTCCCTTTCTCCAGTACATTCTTCTCTCACCCCTTATTTTTTTTTAGATGTCATACTCACATATTCAACACATACCTGTACCCTATGTCTATGAATACTTCTTGTATCTGCCCTATCAATGAGAAAGCTCCCATGAGTTACAAGTATCATCTTCCCATGTAGGAATGGAAACAATTTAACCTTATTAAGCCTCTTATGATTTCCCTTTCCTGTTTAACTTTTTATGCTTCTCTTGAGTATTGTTTGAAAGTCAAATTTTCTATTCTGCTCTGGTCTTTCCATCAAGAATGATTGAAAGTTCTCTATTTCATTGAATATCGATTTTTCTCCCTCAAAGATTATACTCCTTTTGGCAGGGTAGGTGATTCTTGCTCCTCTGCTCTGTGGAATATCATATTCCAACACCGTCTCCTCCCTCCCCCCCCCATCCTTTAATGTAGAAGCTGCTAAATCTTGTGTTATCCTATCTGTGACTCCATTTTACTTGATTTTTTTTTTCTGACTGCTTCCAGTATTTTCTCCTTGAGCTGGGAACTCTGGAATTTGGCTATAATATTCCTGGAAGTTTTCATTTGGGGATCTCTTTCAGGAGGTGATTGGTGGATTCTTTCAATGTCTATTTTACCCTCTAGTTCTTGAATATTGGGGCCATTTTCCTTAATAATTTTTTGAAAGGATGTCTAGGCTCTTTTTTTAATCATGGCTTTTAGGTAGTCCAATAATTTTTAAATTATCTCTTCTGTATCTGTTTTTGAGGTCAGTTACTTTTCTGATGAGATATTTCACACTGCCTTTTTTCATTCTTTTGGTTTTTATTGTTTCTTGATTTCTCATAAAACCATTAGCTTCCATCTGCTCAATTCTAATTTTTAAGGAATTATTTTCTTTAGTGAGTTTTTGTATCTCCTTTTCCATTAGGGCAGTTCTGCTTTTTAAGGCATTCTTCTCCTCATTGACTTTTTTGTACCTTTTTACCATTTGGACTATTTTTTAAAGTGTTATTTTCTTCAGTATTTTTCTGTTTCCTTTATGAAGTTGTTGACTCATTTTTCATGATTTTCTTGCATCACTCTCATTTCTCTTCCCAATTTTTTCTTCTACCTCTCTTACTTGATTTTCACAAGCCTTCTTGAGATACTCCATGGTCTGTAACCAATTCATATTTTTTCTTTGGAGGCTTCAGAAGTAGGAGCTTTAATTTTGTTATCTTCTTCTAAGTGAGTGTTTTGATTTTCTTTGTCACCACAGTAACTTTCTATGGTCAGATTTTTTTTATGTTGTTTGCTCATTTTCTCAGCCTATTAATTGGCTTTTAACTCTTTGTTAAAGTAGAGTGAAGGATATGCTGTCCCAAGTTGCAGGGCTTTTGTGCAGCTATTTTTAGAGATACTTCTAGGGACCTCTAAGTTTTCAGTTCTGAAGTAATATGACCTAAGGAGAGGTGTTTACTACTTTCCTGGCCTGTGCTTTAGTTTGTGAGTAACCACAAGCACTCTTTTCTGCCCTGGAACTGTGAGGAGGGTCCCCCCTCCTCTATAGCCACAAGTTCTGCTATGCTAGTGCTCTTCCTTGTCCTATGACTGCCACCCAGGACTGCCACCTGGATCTAAGTATGGGCAAAGCAACAAGAGCCCTGCCTCGGTGCTAGCAAAGAGACCCCTAGGCTCTTCTTCTAACCAGTTGCTTGACACCCTGACCATCTGTTGCCACTGCTGATTTAGTGGCTCTCAAGGCTTGTTCCTGGTTTGCTGGGGCCAGGTCTGTGCTAATGTGGCCTATGATAAGACTGCCACACTCTCATTCAGGTGTAGCAGACTTTTCCTCCTGACCATCTTTGGTATCTGTAGACTGAGAGGTCTGGAAACTGCCACTATTGGCAGCGATTCAGTTGCTCTGCTGCCTGTTTCTGGTTTGCTGGGGCCTGGTTTGAGCTGGTTTGGTTTATGCTGCATTGCTTTCATCTCTCACCCTGCTGCAACAGATCTTTTGTGCAGACTTTTAAAGTTGTCTTGGACTGGACAGGAAAATTATTTCACTCTCTTTTTTTGTGGATTCTGCTGCTCCAGAATTTGTTTAGAGTCACGTACAGGTATCTTGAGAGGTTTGCAGGAGAATTCAGGCAAGTCCTTGCCTTTACTCCACCATCTTGGCTCTGCTTCCATTTTTTCTTTTTTTATTGGCAAGGGTAGGAGGTAGTCGGAAACAGACTATTTTCTGAAAGGGCAAGCTTAATCTGACTGACTTAAGTAGATTCAGAAAGTAGGTAGTGCCACATGGAAGGCATGCCAACTTTTAAGATGGATGTTTCTAGAGGCATGTACTATAGGAGAGTCCAGTATTATAGGCTATAGAGCAGTGGTTCTCAACCTGCCTAATGCTGTGACCCTTTAATACTCCTTTGTGGGCTATCTGCATGTGGGTGGATCCACCTGGAGACAGATAGAGAAGCAGTGTCTGGGTTCCTAAGACCATCAGAAATATGTGTTTTCCCATGGCCTTAGGCGACCCCTGTGAAAGGGTCATTTGACCCCCAAAGGGGTTGCAACCCACAGGTTGAGAACTGCTACTATAGAGTGATATACACATAAGCCATAGAAGGAACCATCAAAAGGAACTCAGTGTGATGGAGAAGGAACTGGCCTTGGAGTCTATGACCTTAAGCAAGTAACTTATCTCTCTCTCTGGTCTTCAATTCCTCATCCATATTGATTCAAGCAATTGAACTAAACAATCTCCTAAGGCCATTCCCAGCTATAGCATTCTGTAATTCTTTTTTATTTAAATCATATTATAAACCCTAAAGTACATAAATGTAAACAAATTTAACATTTCATACTTCCTTCAGTGAAGGCAAAGGGCAGACATATAAAAAGGGAAGCTGTGTTAACTTTCAAAGACAAGAGATTTGCAGACAACTGGAACAAGAAAAAGTATAGATCAGATGAAATAATATATTAAATGCACTTTGTAAACATAAACAGGACACATAAATGTCAATTATGTTTATTATTTTTGTCATAGAAAAATTTTGATCAGTATACTGTTTTAAGGAAGGAAAGAAAGAAGGAAGGAAGAAATGAAGGAAGGAAAGAATGAAGAAAGGAAGGAAAAAGGAAGGATACAAGCATTTATTAAGGGTCAACTATGTCCCAGGCCCTATGCTGAGTACTTTACAAATATGATCTCATTTGATTTTCACAAATCTATGAGGTAGGTGCTATTATTATCATCCTTATTGTGCAGTTGAGAAAACTAAGGCAGACAGAGGTTAAAAGACATGACGAAGATCACACAGCTAGTAAAGTGTCTGAGGACCTATTTCTACTCAAGTTTTCCTTCTTCCAGTTCTGGTTGTCTCTCCACTATCCTATTTAGGTGTTTGGAACATTGAGATTCAATTAATAACGGTTGTTGGGCAGTACTATACCATGCATATAACTAAATCTGAACATCCTGACAATGTTTTTAGATGGGTAATTCTTTCTGAAAAGATCAGAGTTCCTTACTGTCTCCTTGGCCCAAAATTAAGCAAAAAGGTAAAATGTGTTTGTAAGCAAATATGGCCGTAGCCTCTGGAGAGTGGTGGCTTCAGCATTTCTGATCGAGACCTCGGATTAGAAGGCTAGATACTACTGTGGAAAAAGAAACAGATAAACAAATAATAAATCAAAAAGCTAAAGAATATTCCTATAGATTTTCCAGAGAACATATTTCTCCAAATAATAATCCAAGAACAATTTCACAATGCTGATAAAATTTGTCTTTTTGGGTGATGCTCCTGATTTCTATCATCACATGTTCTAATGAATCAAATACCCATGGGTAAAAGCCTAGGATAGACTGACAAGGCAAATGTACTAACTCTATAAGCTATAGTAAAATAAAGCCTTTGGTGAGTAATTCAGGGATTCTATTGTTCTGTAGAACAATGGAAGCAAAAATATTCAGGATTTTTAAATTTCATAACATTTAAAACCCAGTTCTTAATGTTGCTTCTTTCTGGAAGTTTGTTAAATGTCAAATATTAAGAGCAGTGTAGAGGAGATTGTGGACCAGTTTTCCTGTCATCTTCTAATAAAAACATTTAGTCAATTTAGATTCAAATAAATTTGGCCACTGGCTATTTAATTCTGGGTGTAACCACTGTTCTTTACTGAATGGCAATAAGAATCTCAATCATTGAAGATTACCAGGAATCTAGATGCTCACATGATTTTGTCCCCTTTCCTCACTCATCAACTTCAGGCAGAAAATTCCAGGATGAAAATTTTGCAAGCAACTCTTCAGTTTCTACTTTCCTGAAAGAAGTTTGTGTGGGAGAAGGGATAGGAGGACTCAAATTGAGAAAGTAAGAATATGAACGAGGTTTGGAGGGCTTTGGAATTGTAGAGAAGACTGCAGATCAAAAAGGAGGAGGTGAAATTTAGGAAGATGAGAACTTGAAAGAAAAAGGGGATAAGAATATTAAATAATTGAAGAAGTGAACTCAAAACAGAAAGCTCTGAGAAGGTAGAGAAGAAAGAGGTCTAGAAGGAGAAGAATAAGGAGAAGAGAGAAACAGAAGGAACAGCACTGGGAGGAAGAAAAAAACACTCAACCTGAAGAGGGAAAAGGAAAAGGAGCAAGATAAAGAGGAGAACTTGGGAATGAGTGACTTATGAATGACTTAAGGAAAGGAAATAAATTTTTTTCACATGCTTCAAAGTAGCATTTCGATAGTGTCATACTCAAATTAATAGATTTCATGTCATCATATGCTATTTGGGGAGCAATGTGGTACATTTAAAAAAACTGGAATCAGAGCACATGGATTTGAGTTCTGGTTTTCCCATTTAGTGCCTGTGACCTTGGAAACATCACTTAAGCTCTCTGGGCCTCAGTTTATTCATCTGCAAAATGAGGCAATTGGGCTTACATGATTCTAGCTCTAAATTGATGATACTCCACAAAATATAGCAACTCTCTTATTTTTTCTAGTTCAAAATACTGATGTAAACTTCTCCTCTTCAAACTACTTATCCTTCAAATGACAACCTGATTTTTTTTTTTTGGAAGGGGAAATATGTTTGATTGCGACATATATTTCTGAGAGACATGTGCATAATAGTTACATGTGAATAGAGCTAGGAAAATATCTCTTCCTTTGATTAATAGAAATATAAAGCATGGTAGAACCTCCTTTTGCAACCAAAAATATTCATTCTCTTTCTCTTTCTCTCTTCCTCCCTCCACTTGATTTCCTTCTTTCTCTTTCCTTCCTCCCTCCCTTCCTCTCTTTCTTTCTTTCTTTCTTTCTTCCTCCCTCCCTCCCTCCCTTTCTCTCTTTCTTTCTTGTCATAGAACCAGAATGTGAGAGGTTTTACTAGAATTTGGGTGCTCCTGTTTGAGGTCAGCTCTCTATCTACCAAAGCAATTAGATGTAGGAGATAGAAGGTTGGGCCTAAAGTTAGGAAGACTCATCTTTGTGAGTTCAAATCTGGCCTCAGACATTTATTAGCTGTGTGACTGTGGATAAGTCACTTAACTCTGCTTGCCTCAGTTTCCTCATCTGTAAAATAAGCTGGAGAAGGAAATGGTAAACTACTCCAATATCTTTGTCAAGAAAACACTAAATGGGGTCATACAGAGTCAGACACGACTGAAATAACTGAACCAACAATAACTCTGTCCACTACAACAAGGGATCACAAATACAGATACATTCATGGGATCACAAAACCACATGTCAAATGCATGGTCCTGAGTGTCATAGCCCCAGTGGAATGCATTCTTTTGTTTCACAGCAATCCAAAATTGTTTTTGGTATTTTGCTGGGAATGGGAATTATGGAGCACATTGGCTCAGAGAGTCAAAAAGCCAGAGGATGCTAGCTTTTGGTGACTTTTCTCTCTGTGGTGGCAATCTTCTGGATACCACAGTTTTTAAAAAAGGGAATGATTATACTATCCTGTCCAGAAAAGGCTGAATGAGAGCTGTTTTAAACCTTGGGCAGGAAGGGGTCAAAACAAATATTTATTGAAACCTAACTTGACTCTTTTTTTTTATTTAGAAGATGACATGAAAACTGGGCTATAATTTCCACACCCTTTTTAAATGTTTGACCTTTAACAAATTTCAAGGCAAAAGCAACAGTAAGAATTGAATCCTGGAAGTTCATTAGGGCAATAAGAACAGATTATTCTTAACAGGCTTCATAGGCTTAACCAAGTAGTGAGATGTTCCCTCACCTTTATCTTCTATTATATTCCTGTCATACATTGGAGAGGGAAATGGCAAACCACTCACTCCAGTGTCTTTGCCAAGAAAACCCCAAAGAGGGTCATGAAGAGTTGGATACAACTGAAAATCAACTGAACAAAAACAAAACAAAACAAAGCAACAACAAAACCCTGTCATATATACACTAGAAAGGCAGTGTAATATAATTAGTGGAGAGCTGGCTTCTGAGCCACTGAGATTAGATTCTAATCTTGCCTCTGAGACAGGCTATGTGACTTTGGGCAGCTCAGCTGACAGGGCAACTATCTACAAGAAAATGTAAGACCATAAATTATAGAGAAGAGGTTGACCTGACATATGCAAAGGAAGCTTCCTCAACTGGTGTACCCTATAAAAGTAAAATCACCGGTCCAGGCCCGATCCTTTGCATACACTCAAAAAGAAACAGAAAATCTCAGTGTCAGAAGGGCCTTCAAAAGTCCTTTAGGGGTTGGCTAAGTGGCCCAGTGAATACAGTACCATCTCTGGAGTCAGGAGGACCTGAGTTCAAATCTAACTTGAGACACTTAACACTTACTAGCCGTGTGACCTTGGCCAAGTCCTGGAGCAGAGCATGCATTTTTAAAAAATAGTGTCCCCTAAAGATACTACCTTATTCTTTCTCAGTTCATAACACCATTTTCATAAAATGACTTAAAGAATTCTAGAAGCACAAACAAGAATTCATATTCGGCTCCTCTCTGAATTTAACTCTTCCCTTGGAATAGAAATTTATTCAATCAACAAGAACCACAAAGAATCTATTCAAAGTCCCAAAGGCCCCATAAGGAACCACATGCACTGAATCTGCCACTGCTTAGAGTAGAAATGATAGATCTTCTTGATTATTTCCTATTTTATGGCTAAACTCCTGCACCCAACTAATGCCAGGCAATTATCAGTACTTTACTAGCCTTAACAAATTCCTAATGATGCTATTTGTCATTAGTCAAAGGCACCATTAAATTAGGAAGAACATTTCCTACCTGGGAATAGTCTGCTAATTTGTTTATAACTCTTAGCCACTGAATGGTTTACAAAAGAAGATAGCATGGTGAAGTAGAAAGGGCGGTGACTTTAGAGTCAGAGGACCTGTGTTTACATTCTGACCCTGCCACATGCTTTTATTGTTGTTTCAGTTGGGTTTGACTCTGTGACCCCATTTTGGGATTTTCTTGGTAAAAATACTGGAGTGGTTTTCCATTTCCTTCTCTACCTCATTTTACAAATGAGGAAACTGAGGTAAACAAGATTAAGTGACTTACCCAGAGTGACACAGCTAGTAAATGTCTGAAGTGAGATTTGAATTCAGGAAGATGAGTCTTCCTGACCCTAGGTCAGGCTCTATCCACTGTGCAACCCAGCTGCCACATACTATTTGTGTGGCTTTGGACAAGTCACATAATCTTCCTAAAAGGCCTAAAATTCTCTCACTCTCTTTGAAAGGCTGTTTTCTAAAATGAAAATTGTGCCTAACTTTAAATCTATGCTCCATGATATTTGGAGTCAAGATCAATTAATAATTGTGGCTTGAAAATTAATATCCTTAAAGTTTTATGTCCTTTCATTCAAAGATTTTTTTTAAACTAACAATGTATGGGGAAAAAAAATCAGTAAAGTGGTTTTCAAAAAAGGCAAGAAAATGCCAAAAGAACAACCCTGGATGTTCAAAGAATCACAGAATTTTAAAGCGAAAAAATGGTCCTCCATGGTTATCTGACAAAATTATAAGTATTAAGATAATTTGAGGCTTCAAAAAAGTTCTAAATACCACATTAGAGATTGCTACCTTCATGGGGTAGGGGTAGAAAAGACAATGCATATTGTACCATTTTTTGATGTAGCACTGTCTTTTAAGTTCAGGACTTATTTTTTCATGACCTTGTTTTTTTTATAAGATGAAATTTAATTGCTAAGATTTTAGGGGAGAGAGAATAGCACTTTTGTTCTGACTAGAAAGTAAGTATGAAAAGAGACTAACAAAAGGCAGAGGAAATGGGGGTGGGGTGGGGTGGCTGGGAAAGTTTGGTGGGTTTAAAAGCAATCTTTCTACCATAGCTTCATTTAACTCTTTGGCAGAGCCCTGGGAATACTTGCCTAGACCAGGGGATGTGAATAAGAACTGAGAGATTTCTTAGCACAGCTCAGATGAGATTTATATTATGGGAGCCAGAACAGGAAGCAAAGGAGCAAGTTCAAATAATAGATAATCCTAGCCTAGGGGCTTCTACTGGTTGCCAGGCTGGGTGTGACTGGTTATAGCCTTAGGCAATGCACACAAAACTCCACCCTCTCCAGCAAGGGAGAAGTTTATTAGCAGATATAGTCCAGCAGATGGTAGTAGAGAGTAGCAAATGGCCAAGTAGCTAAACCAGTTGAAGATCAATGGTAAAACCTGAGGAGGAAAGACCAGTGACACTCAAAGGACAGTCCTAGAGGACACAGCATAATGGAACTACTAGGTTCACTGGCTGCACAGCAGGAGGCATGAGTGGTCTCAACCACATGCATTTTCCCTGGCCTTCGTGTGCTCCCTTCTAGTTATAACCTTTAGTCAAAGAGTAATAGAAGAAAGAGCTGGAAGTGATCACAGAGCTCCTTTGGTCTAATTTTCCTCATCAAGAAACTGAGGATTGGGGTGGCTAGGTGCAGTGAATAGAGCACTGGCCCTGGAGTCAGGATGACCTGATTTCAAATCCAGACTCGGACACCTGAAACACTTACTAGCTGTGTGACCTTGGGCAAGTCACTTAACCCCAATTGCCCTGTATTCCCCCCCTCCAAAAAGCAAAAACAACAACAACAAATCTGAGGATTGACATACAGATTTTAAGTAACTTGCTCAAGTTCATACGTGATATATCTGTTTATCTACTTTAGCCTCAGTTATTTCTAAAAGGGGTGTATGTGTGTGTGTGTGTGTGTGTGTGCGTGTGCATGCAAACAAATATACCAGCCACCATGTGGAGACCTGGCAATACAAAGAAAGGCAAACCAGCCACTATCCTCACAGAGCTGACAATCTAATGGAAGACACAATTCTTAAATAACTACATACTAACAAAATATTTACAAGAATAAATGAGATAATCTTACCGGAGAGATTCAGTTGTTTCTACTACTGCTATGTTCATACAAGCCAAATAGAAAGCATGCACAAAGGAAAGAGTATTGACCTTTATTATCTGTCTATCAGATTCTCTATGGCTCTACCTACTCACCATCCCTGTGACTTCCCAGATGGCCCTCTGGTCATTATTCCCCTATGTGTGTGGTATTCGACTATTAGAATGTAAGCTCCTTAAAGTCAAGGACTGTCTTGATTTTTGTATTCGTATCCTCAGCACTTTGAGTACTTCATGATACACAGAGAGTACTTTAAAAAATCTTTTTTATTTAAACATTAGTCCATTTTGTGACAAATGTATCTCCTTCCTGGTCATCCATTTTTATTATAATGCTGCTTATGCCCCTTCTCAAACTAACTGAACTCTTTTTATTACTGTCTTCCTTGTGCTAGGGGAATAGAAACTAATTCTAACAGAAGAAAAATTAAATCATTGGAAA
Source organism: Pseudochirops cupreus (assembly GCA_028627135.1). Taxonomy (NCBI): domain Eukaryota; kingdom Metazoa; phylum Chordata; class Mammalia; order Diprotodontia; family Pseudocheiridae; genus Pseudochirops; species Pseudochirops cupreus. The sequence goes on from CM053584.1 coordinate 113,809,600, forward strand.
GGTAAATCATTTTCTCTGAACAATGGCAAAATTCCTTAACGCATGTATAATTTTTCTAAAAAAATGTATCTGCTGCTAGAATGGTTTGCTTTCACTGCTATGAGGAGGAGATATATTTTTAACCAAATAAGGGACAGACGAAATTACAAAAGGTAACAGATACTTTTGATTGTATCAAACTGGAAAGCTTCTGCATATATACAATCAATGCGGCTAGGATAAGAAGGGAAATATCTCAATGAGAAAAAAAAATCTTTGCATTAAATATCTGTGATAAAAGTTTTATATCTAAGCTATGTAACTAATATATGTATATAATACCAATAGCCATTCTCCCACTAGATAAGTGGTCAAAGGCTATGAACAAATAGTTCCCAAAAGAATTGCAAGGTATTTACAACCATATAAAATAACACTCCAAATCACTAATAAGAAAAATCCAAAAAAAAAAAAAGAACAAACCCTGAGTTTTTACCTCAAACCCTGCAAATTGGCAAAGACAATCTGAGATGGCAATATTCAATGCTGGAGGGGTTGTGGAAACATTGGTGCATTGTTGGTAGAGCTGTGAATTGGTATAACCATTTTGTAATTAATTTGCAATTATGCAAACAGGTAATTAAAATATACTCTTAGGCTCAGAGATTCCTTTATTGGAATTATACTCCAAGGAAGCCATTAATAAGAAGAAAGTCCCCCAATACACCAAAATATTTATAGCCACCTCTTTTGTGATAACAAAGAATTGGAAAAAATATAGATGCTCATTTATCGTGCAATAGCGAAACAAACAGTGGTATCAGAATGTAATGGAATATTATTATTCTATAAGAAATAATGAATATAATGAAAACAGGGAAAGATCTACATGAAACAATATACACAATTAAAAAACATAAATGATAGAAACAACTATATCACCCCCCCAAAAAAAATCAAAAGAGAATGTTGTTAAATTATGTAGAACAAGTTAGGTCAAAAGAAAAGATATGAGGAGACACTCCCAAACCACTCAATTGCAGAAGCAGGAGGTCCACAAGTGTGGACAATGCTCTTAATTTGAGATTTTTTCAATTTATTGTTCACATACTGACTTTGCCTCCTTTTTTGTCTTAAAAATACTACTTGTTATATAGTATTGCTGTCTGGAAGAGGGAGCTGGAGAGGGAAAGAAACTGGGGAAAACTATGATGATATAAAACCAAAAGACATCAATAAAATTTTATTTTAAAAAATTTATCAGATGCTTTTGATTATTCATATCTATGACTTCTAGTGCGATCACTGATTTGTGGAATGATTAGCTTATCAAGTTATATATCCCACTGTTTTCAGCATTTGGAGAAACTGTGGTAACACCAATTTGTCAGCCGCTTGCCAGACCACTCATCATTCTCAGCTGGGTGTTAGTACTTTCTCTTTCTAAATTTTTTTTTCATCTGTGATATGGTTTGTTGGATTCCTTCCCTCATAAGGAAAAGGTTCTTAGAGCAGATTTATTTAGGTAAATTTGGTTTTTTTTTTAGTCACATCAACAACCATTTATTAAGACTTAGTATGTGCCAAGCATTGTGCTAAATACTCAGAGTACGAATACAAACAGAAAGATAGTCCCTGGTAAAAGACTTCAGATAAAGGGGAGCTGGAAAGTGGGGGACAAGGCAGGAAGAAATAAAGCATCCTGCCTGGGGATTATGGCAGAGAAAGTCCAGAGTCAGGAATTTAGCCTGAGGAGGAATAAAGATGTGGTCCGGAAGGATGGGGGGTGTGTGTGTGTGTGTCCTCCTTAAAATGTAGGAACTGGTCAATTAGAAGTGGGGGAAGGGGTGGGAGAGAGGAAGGAGGAGAAGGATTCCCTAATGTGACAATAATCCAGACAGAAAAGTTTCTGTGTCTAGCTAGAGAAAGTTCTGCGGAAATGTATCAGGATTGAAGCCTGGAGAGAAAAATTATCCTTTACTAGAAACTTTTTTCCTCATTGCTCAAAAATTGTCCTAGCATCAAGTGCCTAAAGCAGAAATAGTGTGTCCCAGGAATGCCATTATTGTTCAAGGCTTGCCAGCCCTTTCACAGCAAGCATTTTTTGAATTTACTTCAGGAAATATGTTGACATTTCCTAACATCAATGTCAGGGGGAAAAAAAAAACCCTTCACATCAAGGAAACAAAACACCACATATGACGATAGAACCATTATGCCACTAATGGCACTGATCCAGCACAAACTGGAGTTGGCTTCCTTATTGATTGAATTAAACAATATTTGTTGGGCTATAAAACAATCTTCAAAAGGTACTGTTCTGACCTAACATCAATCTACTTTTATGCATTGTCATCTAAATCAGTTATGATTTCTTAAGTTAGTATTCATATATGTCTGAGTTTTTTTTAAAAATTAGTTATTGATATGAAAATGTACATTTTACTATTTTCTCAAACTTGAGATCAGAACTAACAACATTTGTTTCCATAAATGAAATTTGACTTTTATTGACTTTGTATCAGAAGCATGCTGGTAAATGCTTAAAAATCTCATCTCCAGAAAAGAAAAAGTATGCAGCACACACATTAAATTTTAAGTTGCATTATTTACCTTTTTCTTTATTGCTTTCTTAAACCTAGACTAACAAAGAAAACAATAAATCAAACCATGATTTCTTTAGTATAAATATTCATAGTGAAAATGTAACAATGGATTCTCTAATCCAAAATCCAAGTTTTATTGAAACTGAAAAACTGTTCAGTTTTATTCCATTGACTCTAGCAAGTCTGTTTTGCATTTACTTTCTAGTGGTCACATTGTATTCTCAGATAGAAGGTAAGCTCCGAGAAAGCAGCAAATGCTTTGTTTCCCTTATGCCTACCTAGCACAGAACCTTGCATGCTGAATGTATTATTGAATCAAATAAGAAATTACTTTAAATGTACAACAAAAAAAGTATATCCACCTATTGCTTACAATACTGATTAGAGACTGCATTTGAAGCCTTCCTGCTAAACAATTGGCTACCAACTGTAATTTGGAATGTGAAAACCTATAAGTATTTAAGTGGTGTTTGTTCAGATGTCTGTAATATTTTCATTTTCTTCTTAAACAAATGCTAGAAGAAATAAAACAGTACCTTTCTGACATAATGTACTCTTACAAAACTTGAAAATTACTTTCAAAAACAGGAAATCTTTAACTTCTCATTTCAACCAAAGTGACAGCACATTTCATTTAAGAAACATTTCCTAAGGGTACAGAGTGTTAATGAACTCTGCACAAGTACTTTGCAGTCTGCCTACAACTTGACACCACCTGATCTGGCCAGCCATATGGCATACTCAGCTATATCTTGCAGGATGTAGCCAAACCAGATTACTCTATGTCCCCCGAACATGTTATGTGCTTTTTTTGTCCTCCATGCTTTTGTTTAGGTCATTCCCTTTGCTTATAATCTAATTTCCTTCTCTCTCTTCAAATGCTACCTTTTCCATAAGATTTCCCTGATCCTAACTCTTAGCAATAACAATTCCCTTTTAGGCACAGAGTTCTGTTTTGTTCACACTGCATCTATTTTTATTATCATTTGCTATAATGACAATAGACTGGAACTGGGTAGACATGATTTCTAGAAGCAGACTGGCTATTTTATACAATTATGCCTATAATTTGAATAGGAACTTCTATATAGAAAGGATACCTTTCATGATAATGGGAATCATGAAGCCAGGCTGCCCCCTGGTACCTGGAGGCAGTATGATTCAAAATAATCATTAAGGGATCAATACAGAGAATCACAGAATCTAAAAAATACAAGGGGACCTGAAAGGTTGGGTAGTATAACCCACACCACTTAGCTGAGATCTTAATTTAAGACTGTAATATTTCACTTTTTTTCCCTTCAACCTTTTCTTTGTTTCCCTAGCACATAGCACACATGCCTAGCATTTAGTAAATGGTCAATAAATGCTTACTGACTGACTGACTGACTGACTGATGGGATATGGCTAACTTCTAGAGTTGAATAAGACAAGGGTAAATACCCTACTCTACAGAAATTCATTAGACATATACATAGATTCATATTTATATTCACTCCACATGTGAGTGTATATTCAAAGAGTATACAGTCATATAACGAAATCTGATAATCATACTAGATGAAACATTCAGTTGGGAAAAGTATCAAATTGAAAGGGGAAAGCATGGTAGAAAGAAAGAGAAAAAGGGAGCTGAAAGCTTGAGAGTCTATTTGTATGACCTTGGGCAAGTCACTTGAACAACTCTCTGTGTCAGTTTATTCATAAAATGAGCAAAGTTAGAACACATGATTTCAAAGGGCTAGCTCTAAATCATATAATTCTATGATTCTAAAGATCATAAATCTGTGTGTGTGCATGTGTGTGTGAGAGAGACAGAGACAGAGGGACATAGGTAGAAAGAAGAAAAGAAATGGAGGTTGAATTCCTTCATCAACTCACAAAGCTGGCAGGGAAGTATGTCATAATAATAAAGACTGCCCTTCATAGTAATAGCAAAGGATTTGAACTATCCTAACACCTATTAGATTCTCTTAAGTCTGCTCCTACCTCTTTTCACAAATCAGAGACAGACTTTTTTCACCAAGCAGTACTATCAATTGGATAACATTTCTGTGACAGGTGAGTGTCAGCTACAGGGTACATTGACTAGAGAGCTGGACTCACCCTCACCATTAAAAGTAAAGTTAAAAGCCTATCTCAGCCACTTATTAGTTATGCAATCTTGGGAAACTCATTTAAAGTATCTTATCCTCTCAGTCAGCACCTATCTCACAGGGTTGTTGCAATGACTAAGAGATAAAACACACGTGACATACTTTAGAAATATTTAAAAGTGTTCTATAAATATTAGATTGTTATTATTGTTATTATTATGAAAGGACACTAAGGCTTTTTGCTATAATCCTGTCTGACTATATATAGTCCTGTCTGACTCTTCATGATCCCATTTGGGATTTTCTTGGCAAAGATACTGGAGTGGTTTTGCCTTTTTCTTTTATTTGGCTTGCTGAAAGAATGCCATCCAAATGGATGCTAACTGGAAAGAGTTTAGCAGCTGGAAATTAGGCAGAGAGCTACATAGCTTTTTAAATCAGATAAAATTAGGAGAGAAACATTGACCTTGCTGTTGCTTCAGTTGTTTTTCTGTTGAGTCTGACTCTACTAGACCCCTTTTAGGGGTTTTGTTGGCAAAGATACTAGGGTGGTTTCCCATTTCCTTCTCCAGCTCATTTTACAGATAAGGAAACAAAGGCAAAAAGGATTAAGTGACTTGCCCAGGGTCACATGGCTGGTTAAGTGCTTGGGGCTGCATTTGAATTTAGGTCTTCCTGACTTCAGGCCTGGTGCTCTATCCACTGCTCCACCTTGCTGCCCAAATCCACCCTAAGAATAAAGAGAGTTCAATGCAGGGAGAATTTAAATACTCTCTCCTTGTAACTTCAGCTACCATCAATTATCACTTAACTTCATCAAAGTCTGGATTTTTAGCATTTATTTACATAAAGAGTTTCCAAGGCTCAAAAAAGCCATTCAAGTGGGAAAACCCTGCTTTAGCCACTGCACTTTTTCTGAATTAGGAGTCACAGACCTCTTCTGTTTATAGTTTCTGTGTCTGAACTCAATTGCATATTCACTATTTGTGAAAAGAATCTCCAAACTTCCTCTGAAGCATGACTTTTACAAAATCTTCTTTCTTGTAACTTAGGTTTGAAAAATTGTATTTCAAGTCTTTCCCTTACTTTTTCCAATCCAGGTCAGAGCAAATGATGAAGAAACATCACTTACATGGTGTAACTCACCTTAATCCAGTGAATCTTAACTAGAAATTTTGCAACCTATGGCAAAAGGCAGGCCAGCACCTTCAGTTGAAGGGTGAGAAGTAAGGAAGAGTGGAGGGGAGGATTTCACCTGGCAGTTTCTATAGGCCCTTAATGAATGTGTAACTAGGGACAAGGGTCTATGAAAGGCTTTGGAGATACAAAGACAAAACAAAGACACAAAGAAAAATCAGTTCTTGTCCTCACAAGGTTTATATTGTATTGAGGAGACACCACAGGTAAGTGGATAAAACAGACAGAGTGTAGTCTGTAGAGGAAAAGATCACTAACAATTAAGGGGCTCTGGATCTGGTTCTGGCCCTTCTAATAAGAAGTACATGAGTTGACCCTAGAAATGTGGTTTTCAACCTTCCTAATGCCACGACCCTTTAATAATCATATGTGGGCATATCTGTATGTGGGCGGACCCACCTGGAGATGGATAGAGGAGCAGTGTCTCAGTTCCTAAGACCATTGGAAATATGTGTTTTCCGATGGTCTTAAGTGACCCCTGTGAAAGGGTCCTTCAACCCCCCCCAAGGGGTTGCGACCCACAGGTTGAGAACTGCTGGCCTACCTAGAAGGAACTTAGATAGAAGTGCACAGAGTTCATCCCAGGCCTTGAGCAGCCATTGAAAAGGCACAAAGGTGGAAGACAAAATGATAATGCTAATGTCTGGGAACAGCAAGCAGGCCAATTTGGCTAAATAAAACACAGAAGGAAGAAAGGTGAGTAATATGAAATGATCTTGGAAGGGTAGGCTGGCGACAGAGTAGAAATGCCAGATGGTGTTTTATTTTGGAGGAGGTAATAAGGAATCATTGAAGGTTCTTGAGTAGAGCAATAAAAAGCTAACTTGTACTTTAGAAAAATTAGTGTGACATCTACAGAGTATGCATTGAAGAGAAGAAACTCCACAGTGTTAACAGGACAGTGGCAAACTGCAATGGTTCTGATGGGGTACAGAATCTAGGAATCCCCTTGAATCTCGATCTGACCTGAGGCCCTAAGCTTTCTACTGTTACCTACTGAATCGCTACTACCCTCAACCTAGCCTAGCCCTCCATTGTCTGTTATCTTCCCGCCCTGGATCCTATCAAAATATCTATGACCAAATCTGTTACCCTTAATCTAGCCTAATCCTACATTGTCTGTTATCTCCAGGTAGCCTTTAGCTACTTCCCACTCTCAATCCCATTCTCTTGGAGAGAATCAACCAGATCTCTAGATTATCAAGGCCAAGAACTTTCCATTAGTTTATCTCCTGCCAGACTTCAGTCACAGGAAATTGAGTGATGAGCAGCCTGATTTCACATAAATCTTTTCCTACATTACGCCTTTGTAAATTTGTTGCTCTAGTGCAATGCTTTTCAAGTCTTCTAACATGTACCATTTCATTGGAGGGTATGAAAAAAAAACCTGTCTCTTGTCACCTGAGGAAGTATAATGTGCCAACCTCTATTCATAGCTCTCATACTTCATTTTTTTATTTTCCTGTAAACCACCTGGTAGTGTGCAAATATGTACACAATAAAAGCCACTTTAAAAGAATCCCAATAGACTAGTAGGAATATACTGTAAGTGCTAGCTCTGTTAATCCAAAGTGCAACATCAGGATCAGACATGCCCTGCTGAAATCCACATCTTTCCCAATTCAGCTCCGGAGCCCTTCAGCCCAAGGCTTATTCTAAAAGTTTTAGTCAATTGTTTCTAAAGCATCAATAATGAATAATATGCCACTTTGGTATGTATCCCCTCTTCCAAAAATCTTTTGGACCCATGGAAAAACACCAAGAAATTCACATGAATGGAGCCTTTAATGAATTTAAACTTCATAGCTTCCTTAATAATGGTTTCAAGGTAAGATAGGATCAGCTCAATTACTATTTCAACACGAAGTCTTTTTTGATCCCCTTAGTACTGTCTTCCATCTTCTACCTTTAGCTCACATTTATTTTGTATATGCTCATATGTCCACATATCTCCACCTATAGAAAATAGGTATAGAATATCCTTGATGGGAAGGGTAGTTTTATTTTTCTTTATTTCCAGAGCCTAACACAGTGACTTGTACTTAGTACAGGGCTTACTAAATGAGTATCGATGAGCTGATTGATGTAAGACTAGAAATCTGGTTAAGCAAGGAAAGGATATAAGCCTTTTTCTCCTGTGCTTAGTGTTGTTTTTGTTCCCTTCCCCTTTCCCATTCATTTGCACAGGAGTACAAAATGGTTTGGGGGTTGAGAAACTGAGGGGGCTTCGTGATAGGGCAGGGGGTAAGGAAACAGAAAGTTTTCAAATACACACACACGCACACACATTTCTTTTATTTAGTTTGCTGAAAGAGTGACACCCAAATGGAGAGAGTTTAGAAGCTGGAAATAAGGAAGGGAGCTACGTGTCTTTCTAAATCAGACAAAATTATGGGAGAAATATTGACCTTGTTGTTGTTGCTTCAGTCATTTTTGAGTTGTGTCTGACTCTTCACGACTTTTTTTAGGGGTATTGTTCGCAAAGATACTGGAGTGGTTTGCCACTTCATCCTCCAGCTCATTTTACAGATGAGGAAACTAAGGCAAACAGGGTTAATTGATTTGTCCAGAGTCACACAGCTAGTAAGTGCCTGAGGCCAAATTTGAACTCAGCCAGGTCCAGTACTCTATCCACCGTACCACCTAGCTGACTGACATTGACCTTGGTGACTAATTAATAGAGTTCAAAATCTATAAGCCTGAAAAGACTAGTTGGGGTATCTTTGACTCAGTGTCCTGAAGTCTTCCTCAAAGCGCTATAGCCAATTAATCACGATTTATTTAGTGCCTCCTATGTAACAATTATTATGCTAGGGATACCACAAAAGACAGTCCCTGCTCTCAAGGAGTTCATGATCTAATGAGGAAGACAATATGCAAACATATATAAGAAATGTTGTTTGTCCTTCATTCTCAGAGAAGATCATGACACCAGGAAGATGTCATGACTTGCACCTGAAGTGGATTTAAATGAGTGGAATCTGTGCAAAGTCACCAGTCTCATTCTCTTCTCCAGAGCCATCTGGGCAAGATATAGATCAGGATGACTGGAGATGGCCCCCAAATAGGAGACAATTAACAGAAAGAAGGTACTAGAATTAAGAGGGGTTGGGAAAGGCTTCCAATAAAAGATGAGATTTTAATTGAGGCTTAAAGTGAGCCAGGAAAGTAAGTAATTAGAGTTGAGGAGGCAAAGCATTCCAGCCATGGAGGACAGTCAGAGAAAATGTCTGCAGCTGAGGTATCTCGTGCCTTATTCGTGGAATAGGAAAGGAGGCCATTGTCACTGGATAAAAGAATACGTGGCAGAAGAACAACGCAAGAAGACTGGAAAGGTACAAAGGACTTAAGATACGAAAGGTTTTGAATGCCAAACAGAACATTTTAGATTTGATCCTGGGATGATAGGGACTCAGTGGAGTTCATTTAGTAGGAGTGTGGAGGTAGTGACATAACTGTACCTGTGGGAGAGGGGAGGAAGGGGTAAAAGCCTCTGTACTTTTAGCTGAAAGAATGATGTCAAAGTGTGTGCCACCTCCCATGAGGGAGAGATGATATCTTGACTTGGGCTTCTAACTGAAGCCTAAATCTGGGAGGCAAAAGAAGCTCCCCAACATCAAACTACCACCTATGTATGTATTATGTATTTATCTAGACATGCATGTATTGTGTATATTTTTGTTTGTATATACGATGCATACACACATTTATATAATTCCATATATAAATATTTATATGTGTATATGTGTATATACATATGTGTGTGTGCGTGTGTGTGTATATATATATATATATATATATATATATATATATATATACACATATATATTTATATATTCCCAACTGCTTTTAATTCTAGTACCTTTCTGCTAATTGTCTCCTATTTGGGGGCCATCTCCAGTCATCCTGATCTATATCTTGCCATTGGACCCAGATGGTTCTGGAGAAGAGAATGAGACTGGTCACTTTGCACAGATCCCACTCATTTAAATCCACTTCAGGTGCAAGTCATGACATCTTCTTCCTGATGTCATGGTCTTCTTTGAGAATGAAGGACAAACAATATTTCATATCTATCTATATCTATCTATCTATCTATCTATCTATCTATCTATCTATCGAGAGAGACAGAGAGAGAGAGAGAGAGAGAACATGGGATCAGCACAGCAATGCTGGATAATGGCTGGTGGAGACTACATGTCTCCTGAGACTTTTGAGAAGCTTGCCTGGCATAAGCAGCATAATGTAATCATCAAAGGGTATCAATGGTCCTATGGTGTTTGGGGCCTAAGTTGTTCCTACACACATATACCTTCCTTAGGCACACATTTTCCCTATGCGTGTGTTTTGCTCATGCATTTTTCATATGCTTATCTGTTCTTTCCACTGGTAGGTAGCTTAAGTATTTACGAGAAGGTGAGTACTAGATTTGTTGGGAAATGTTTTAAGGCTACTTTTCTTCTTGTACTACTTAATATTTTTACTACGAATTGTGTCCTCTAAGCACTTTGACCTTAATATAGCCTTGTTTGTAGATCCTTGTGCACATATGCATATCGGTTCTTTATAGGTGCATTGCCAACAAGGGAACTTAACAACTTAAAGATCTCTATTTAATCTTTAGTCATTAAAAAGGATGACACTTTAGGTCACTGTAGAGACTGAAGACAGTTTGGCTTGAAAGTATAAGGTAGGTTAGATGGCCTCTGTACAATCTGTGGAGCCAACCCTTTGAAGATGACCTACAAAAGTTTTATATTCACAGTGTCTTCTGCAGCCTTGACAGTGAATCAAGGGCCAATCACTGCATGTGCCAGGCTGAAAAGAATGAATATTAATCATAGACAGATGGCCCCACTGGTGTAGCAGGTTACTTGACACTATTTTTGAGCAATACAGGGTTTTTTGAAGTTAAAAAGAAGCCTCTACAGAACTTTTTTTCTTCCTATTTTGACAAGGGTTGAGGTGATGAAATAAATATCTCATTACTTCCCCTCCCCCCCCGAAATTTTGATGTGTGCTAATGCAGTATTTTTTAAGGAAGTCAGATGACTTCTTAAACAAGGCCAAAGTACTGCATTCAGTACCACAGACATGCATCTCCTACTTTCTGGATCCTTCTCCCATGGGTTCCCCTCTCCTTTGTGTACATACCCCTACATACTTGACACTCACAGTTGTAACTTCCTAAATAGCCTGTTTAGGAATGGTGCTGGACCATAAGTACATAGATGCTGCCTTTAGCTACACAGGCTTAAGTTGGGTTTCAAATGTTACTCCAGAGGATAGATATACTGTAGAGATTAAAAAGAGCTATAGGAAGGCCTCCAGAGTTCTTAGGGAAATTTTCAGTGGAGGACTTGGGACAAAACATGGACAAGAGTTGCACAGGATGAGAATATGTAGAAGGCTTGCAATCTGTTCTGAACTACCTAGAGCAGCGGTTCTCAACCTGTGGGTTATGTTCAATTTGTAACAATGAAAATACATCCTGCATTTCAGATATTTACATTACAATTCATAACAGTAGCAAAATTACAGTTATGAAGTAGCAAGGAAAATAATTTTATGGTTGGGGGTCACCACAACATGAGGAACTGTATTAAAGGGTCGTGGCATTAGGAAGATTGAGAACCACTGACCTAGAGGGTAATGAATTGTCCCTCAACAGGAGTTCTTCAAGTAGATTCTACATAACCACTTATAAGGAATGTTGTAGAATATATTTCTCAGGCCTAATTTAACTGGATGATCTTGGAGGTCCCTTCCAGCTTTGGGATTCTATGATTCTTCCTCAGCATCAGAGATCACTCAAAGTATCACAATAAAGCATCTCTATGCAATGTATTAGCATTTTTCCATTTCTTTATCTCATTAGGAAACTGTTGTTCTATGTGTATCCCACTGTGAGGGAGGAGGGAACATTAGAAGAAGGAAGAAAACAAAGCAACTCAATAACATCTGAAATGTAGCCTCACCATGCATGACTGGAAGTAATATCTCTGCCCTGAGAACTGTATTCTGCCCAGGAATATTATTCAGGGAGATGCTAACATGTCTTTATGCTGATGTGTGGGTATGTGCTCAGGATAAAGGGAGTGCTATGAGAGAAAGATTTAGAAAAGAAAGGGTGACAACACATAGAAAGGGTATAACCATTTTCCAGATACTATATAGTAAACAGTTCTCCCCAGCAGTGTGCTGGAAATAGTTTGAATGAGTAGATAGGATTATTGTTAGTCCTTTGTTCTAGGAGAGGACCCTCAGGAGGCTGATGCCTTTACTTGCAAGTGAATTGGATTCAAATGAGGCAAAGCTGTGCAGTCACCAGCCCCATTTTCTCCTTCAGAGTCATCTGAGTCCAGTAGCGAGACATAGCTCAGGACGACTGGCACCTACTATGTGCCAGGATTTACAAATATTATCTCATTTGATCCTCACAAGAACCCTGAGAGGTAGGTGCTCCTATTATTCCCACTTGAATTAAAATGTGGCCTCAAGTCTTTCTGACTCCAGGCCCAGCATGCTACCTTACTGCTGCACCTAGCTGCCTTAATGAAGATTAAGTTTAAAACTGTGTAGTGAGTTGTACTACTATCCAACTGGTTCTTGTCTTCATTAAATAGAGCTGAGAAGTGAGGAATTTTTTTTTCTTTTAAAGCTCTAAGTAGTCTTGAATTACAAGGTAATATCAGAGGCCCAGAAACTGTGAAAGTCAATAAAAGGAGTTCTTCCCACTTCCACCATCATTTTGGGTTACCTTGCTTACTTTTAAAAGGTAAATCTCTTAGTATGGGTTAAATGGTATTACGTTCCAGTGCAAAGAACTGCAGTCCTAGAATTAAGAGACTGGCTGGAATTAAGAGAATTGGCAGTCCTGGCTGGAACCAGCTATTTCTTTGGGTAAACCACTTATTTATTTAGGTCATAATCATAAATCACTGATACAAGCAGACTATGAGATATTTTCTTACAAACAGGAGAACCCCCTTTTTGTGAAACAGCTTAATAATAGGATTGTCTATAAGCAGAGGACAGTGGGACTAGATGACCTTGGAGTTTCATCCCAATTCTGTCATTCTAGGTTCCTGGATATTTTGCTGCCTTGTTCTATTGGACATGCACATTAGGTTTTTTTTCTTCTCTTCTGTCTCTGTCTCTGTCTCTGTCTCTCTTTCTCCCCCTCTTCCTTCCTCCCTCCCTCCCTCCTTTAACTAATTTTATAAAATACTTTAAAAAGAAAAAGCATATGAAGAGAGGAAAAGCGATAGATAAATGGTTATTCTACCTCACTTATTCTAAAGAGTGATGGATCCTCAATTTGTAGTTTATCTAGCCTTTCATGTAATGATTCATGGGGCCCAAGACAAAAATATTGCACTTATTCTCCTTATTCCTCCATTTTTTATGCACTGAGAGTAATTTTAAAAAGCCCTTGAGATTAGTAAATCTAAATACATATTTATATAGTATACAATATATGTGTATATGTTGTTTCTTTTTTTTTAATTTTTTTAAATTTACTCATTTACTTTTAATTTACAAGATTCTGTTCCACAATCACTTGAGTTTCAGATTTTCTCACCTCCCTTCCCCCCCGCCCCGGGTGGCATGCAATCATGTTGTATATGTTGTTTCAAAAATTCAGTTTTAACTTTTAAAAATTCTCTCTGTCTCTCTCCATATACACACATACACATGCACATCTACACAAATTTATATGCACACGTATATCCCCATGACACTGCCTTCCTTCTTTCCTTTGCATTGGTGACTCATAGTCGGGAGAGATAGAGACAGAGAGAGAGACAGAGACAGAGAGAGAGAAAAGAAGAAGAAGAAGGAGGAAGAGGAGGAAGAAGAGGAAGAAGAAGAGGAAATGAAGAAGAGAGAAGGAAGTAGTAGTAGTTAGTAGTAGTAACAGTAGTAGTAGTAGTAGTAGTAGTAAATAATAGTAGTAGTAGTAATAGTAGTAAAAATATATATAATCAACATAGGTAGTTAGGTGATTCATTAACATATGGACTTGGAGTCAGGATGACCTGAGTTCAAATCCTGAGTCAGACACTTAGGAATTCCAGTGGCTCCTGGCAAGTCAGTAAGTCTGTAAAATGGGGATAGTAAGTATACCTACTCACAGGGTTGTTGTCAGGATCATATGAGATAATACATACAAAGCTCTTTGTAATCTTTAAAATATCACAGGAATACTAGCTAACACTACGTGGTTAACATGTATTTACTAAAAAAAGAGTTAAAATTCTAAGTTACCACAAGGTAAGTGAGTCTTCCCATTTACATGACTCTGAAGCAACACTGGCAATCACCATTTACCCAAAGATCTACATGGTTGTGCTTTTTGTTTATGTGTGTTTGTTTTTAAGGAGAGAAAATAGATAGGCTATGCTTATTTTTATTTACAAAGGCCAAGTAAGTATTAGACTATTTCTAGGTTAGATATAGCAGAGGCCTCACTACCTAGTATCCTTGACCCACTTTAGCATGCAAGAGTTTCACTCTCAAAGTTTCACTCTTTACTTTTGTTACTAGAACTAAGAAACCTGCAGACTCCAAAACAGAACTTCAAGGCATATAATTTTTAAATATCCTTAAAAAATTTTAAAGACACTTTTGAAACATCTACCAAAAATGACATTAAAAAAAGTATTCCAGTAATAAAGCCTGCCCTCATCTGCATTTTTTTCTCCCATAGTGGCTGACCAAATATACTTATATATGTGCATAACATCTACATGATTGTTTATCTACATATATATACCCAAGTTCATATATAATATAAACACATGCACATCTGTAACACATACAGATACATGTTATGTATGCAATACACACTCACACACATGCATGCGTACACATAGGCATCTTCCTAGCATTTACTTTGAAACCTCTCTGAAAGTGAATATAACTCTATATCATTTGACTAAGTGGTGTTTCCTGGGTTGTAAAAGGAATTCTACTCATTTGCATAAAGATAAAAAGTGACTTCTCAGCTGTTGCTGTGTAGACTTGTCTCTCCAGCAAAATGAAAATCTGTCTGCTATTTAAAATGGGAGGAGCAAGGAATCACAAGAGCAAGTGGATTTATCAGTCTTAATATACCACTTTTTACTATAGAGTAGAAAATGGTATAAGGTATACATGCTAAATGGGACTCCAAAGAAGAGTCAGAAGTAACTCCATGGTAAGGCAATGTGAACCGTAATGAAGGTTTAGTTTTAGAGTCTATAGTGCTTTGGAGTTGCCAAATTCTTTACTTCCATTACCTCATTTTATATTTATAACAACCCTATGAGGCAGGTTA
Source organism: Pseudochirops cupreus (assembly GCA_028627135.1). Taxonomy (NCBI): domain Eukaryota; kingdom Metazoa; phylum Chordata; class Mammalia; order Diprotodontia; family Pseudocheiridae; genus Pseudochirops; species Pseudochirops cupreus. The sequence continues at coordinate 113,824,800 of CM053584.1, forward strand.
TGTAAATATTCTTATTCCCACTATACATATGAAGAAACTGAAGCTCAGCATAAGGTAGAGCTTTTTTTGGGGGGGTGGGATGGGCAAAACAGAAAAAGCACTAAACAAAGTCAGTACAATGTATATTCCAGGAAGACAGGGAATGCACCTTATGTTTCCAGCACTTAGCAAAAGATTAACAAATGTTTATAATGAATGCCTGAGTCAGAGGAATAGGAGTTCAAGTCCATGTTCAGCCACTTACTAATCATGTGACCTTGGAAAAATCACTGCCTCTCCAAATCTCAGATTCCATACCCACAAAATGGGTATCTAACAATACTTGCACTACTTCTCCCACAGAGTTGTAAAGATCAAATGAGAATGCATTCAGAATCAATTTGTAAATCACCACATGCTATATAAACATGCATTATTATGACTAATTATTGGTATTATTGCTAATTATTATTAATTTCCCTGGGACCCCACTGCTAGTAGCTAGATCCAGAACATACCAGTTCAGATCTCTTAGCTCCAATTTCATCATTTAAGGCACGATGTGTAATACTGCTTCTTTCATAGAAGCACCTTGAACTGTTTTATCATCATGTATCACCCGTTTCAGAGGACATTCATACTTGACAGATTTCTAGCTTTATGTTAAGGCATTTGTGCAATGGATCAGGGGAGAAAGGGTTTGTGAAAGCAACTTAATTTCTATTAGCACATAGCATGCACACTAATATTAACCTTCTTTGATCTTTCCTCCGTTGCTCTTGTTGGAGATGGATGGTGAGGATCAGAGAAAATAAATGAAAGATCAATGATATGACTCAGACACAGGCACTGAGAACACACCACCTGGAAGAAATTAAAAAAAGCAATAATCTATCTCATTCTCCTCATTCTGTTCATGTAATCAAGGCAATGATTTCAAAGTTTATTTTGATTATAACTGGCAGATTGTTTAAGCTCAAAAAGGGTGGGAGGACATAAGTCCATGTACTGATTCATTCATTCATTTTATTCATTTGACAAATATTTATGGGGGAGGACAAGAATGTTTTTGGCTTGGGGGAACCTGGCAAAGTTTTATAAAGGAGAGAGAATTCCAGTTGTACCTTGAATTTTAAGAGGTGAAGTCTAGAGGTCAAGGGCAATGCAGGTGGAGGGAACAATATGAGCAGAGGGACAATGGGAACGTGAATGACATGTTTGTGTCACAACAAATACTCCTATTTGGACAAAGTATAAGGAATGTAAAGGGAGGTAAAAGGTGATAAAACTCAACATAGATGAAAATATGAATCCAATCTCCTTCATCAGTATCTTTTATGCACCCTAGGTGAGATTAAACAACCAAGATTTTAAATGGGTTGGTCAGAAACATAAAATTCATGTTTATTATGTACAAACACCTCAAAAGATGCATTGGGAGACCTTTTTGTTAAAACAATGCAAATCTTACTTACTTACATAGAGGTTCTGAAAATCAGCCACTACATGGAAGATCTTCTGCAGATTACAGTTAATTCTGATTGACTGATGTGAAATACATTTCTTAATAAATCTCATGTTTCATAACACAGGGATTACAATTTACATATATACTATACTTTCCCTTCACCTGTAAAATTCTTCTCTGATGAAAAACTACTTTCCCTGGATGTCATTCATTCCTTCAAGTCTGGATAACAGATTTGCCCTCATTCCAGTCTATTCTTCCTTGACCACTTTCTTTTCTCTCTCCGAGTTCAGATGCCTTCCTACCCATCCTGGATGTATGGGTATGACTGGGCATTTTAATGATATTCTCACTATCCCCCTAGATTCTCTGTCCCCCCCTTGTCTTCCCCTCAACTTCTGACATACATGCCTTATCAATTCTGAAACCAATGCTCCTATCCTGAGGAAAGTAATGAAATCATGCTGATTTATCTGCTACAAATTCATGCTATTTGACCTCAGCAAATGCCTCAGTAATTCAGTCATTCCTCTCTGACCAAACCCCTGCCATATTCCCCACAACGACCTTTTCTATCATTTTTAAGTGCTTGTAGCCCCCAAATCATCAATAAAGTCTTCCAAACTAAACTATTTTGTATTCACCTCAACGTCTCATAGGATTGTAGGTTACAAAGGCAAAAAGAACCTTAGAGATAATCCAACACACACCTCTTTAGTTTACAGATGGAGAAATACATGGGTATTGAGTAACAAAGTCAGAAAATGAAATCAAATCTAGTATCCTTTCAACTATAACGTACTTCCTCTAAAACATTTCTACAATTCACACATTCTTTTTGTCTTTTCTGTCTCAGTAAAACAAACAAGGAAGCTTTCTCTTCACCAGAAATAATTCATCTGCCCATGCTGTTTACACTATTTGTTTTCCTGCTTCCTTGAGGATTTTTCTACATCAATTATTGCTCACCACCCACTCTCCTCTTCATCTTCAATTTATCTCCTTTCCTATATCTTTCCTGTCTGCTTCCAATCATTTAGGTTTCTCTACTCCTGAAATTCCTTAACTTGACACTTTCACCTTTTCAAGGGACCATTCCATCTTTCCTTCCCTTTATTGTCTACCATTTAAAAAGAGTAAATCTATAATCAATATTTCCCTTTGCTACTCACTCACACAAGAAAAATCTCTCTTCTCAGAACTCATAGAATTCTGTTTTGTACCTTGATAAATGCATTTATTATATTACACTTTGATGGCTTTGTATATGTACCTAGAAACCCTACAGCAAGACCTCTAGTAGTTTTGGAAGATTTATGGGAGGGGATGAACCAGACTTTTTCAGGTTGAAACATGTTGGAAGGACTCTGTAGTAATGGAGGCAGTATCCACATTGATGAAATCACAGGTACAATGAAACAGTGTATAATAGGAAAGTGGGCAACAATTCTAGTCCTTATGAGCATGCAGAGAGTACCGCTCTGAAGCAATCACCATGTGGACTCTGGAGAATGCACATACATTTCATGGTTCTGGTCTACTATCCACAAGGTAAAGAGGAGCCTTTTGGATCAAGAGTGGAGCTGAAACTGGGGTAAATTCAAAAGGCACTAATCAGCAAGGGATTGTTCCTTAGTCTGACTTTTTCCTGTCTAATGCATTCTAATGAGGAGTCAAGGACTCTGCATTCATCAGGGAGAGAAGCAATAATCTGTTTTCACCAGGGCTGGCATAATATGGTCCATAAATGTATGGTCCTACTGTTGCTTCTGTTGCTTCTGTTGCTGTTGTATCTATTCTTCCTGCATTAAGTTAAGAAAATTAGAGATGGCAGCAATCTTGTGAGATTCAAAAAGTCACAAAAGAAAGCCATCAGGGTTCTGTGAGTGAAATCTATGCTGAGTTTTGTGGCCAGCCAGTACTTCATCAAAGTCCCACCAAACAATATTTGGGACCCAACCCAATGGTAGCTGAGATAGAAACTTTTTTAGCTATGCCATATTTGTCTGTGAACTTGGTGGAACCAATGCTATCTAGAACCTGTGTAAAGTCTAATCTCAGTCTCATCAGGGACCATAGGAAATAGGAAGATTGCATTTCTAGAGCAGCCTGCCTGCCTTCCTTCCTTCCCACACTTGCAAAGCGAACATTCTTTTGTAACACAACCTAATGGAACAGGGAAATATTTTAACTGCAGCTGACAATGGAGAAAATACACTGGAGTGGAAGCTTGAGGTAAAAGCAATAGAGAATGCTCAAACTTGAAGAGATTTGATACTCAAAGACCTGGAACCCTGAGGGAGAGATTTCACCTTTGCATCTCTCCCTACAACTAGCACAGATTAAGGCTTCATTAATCATTTGTTTAGTTAAGTAATTTTAAGATGAAATACCAGTGGCCAGAGAGCTTTATTGTAATTATTTTGTTAACTTCACAACATCTGAAGTTTGCTGTTTTGGTTGTATAATGGGAACAATATTACCTGAGTATTTATTATTTTGAGTTGTTTTGATCCCAAAAGGATAAAAACCTTATAAAAATTCCTGATAGCATTTTAAGAAATGATAATATTATAAATATAGCATACATTACTTATCTGAATCTGTTGGGAAAACATACAAGAGAGATATAAGTAAATCTGGCTAGTTCGGAGAACCCTTTCTATACATAGGAATATAATACAATCTAGCAGTACACCAAGTTGTACAATAGGAATTTTCCAACCACTCAGTAATGAAATTGCATATTGTACTTATAGACTGGCTGTGTCCAAAGACTTGTAGGATGTTAGAATTGATAGGGATCAAAAACTTAATTTTTATCTAATTCAAGCTTATAATTATCCAGATGAAGAAACTGGGATGCAGAGTATTTTGAAGAGAAGGGGCTTGAAGGGTCACACAGCAAAGAGGACAACCAAAGATACATTTATCCATGAGAAAATACTATAAATGTGAAAGTATCTCACATTAAAATTCTTGAGACAGTAGTTTATGGGTCTTTCTCCAAGAACAGATTTTGAGTTCTGAAAATGAGGAGAAGATAAATTTCTTTGCTTCTTTAGCCACAAGATATTTACAAAATTTAAAAGAAGAGGTTTCTATAAATTATCAGAAAGTAAAAAATCCTAGAATCCAGAGACAACAGGATTACTTCATGAACAGTTATAGGCTCCTAGCATCATCTGCCATTCATGAGGCACGACATGTGTTTCCTCAGTTTGAAAAACTTAGAAGTGAAGAACAAGAATTAGGACAAGACATAATTGGTTCTTGGCTAACCCTTGGAAAAGCACTGTTTCCTCTATAAATCATGGAGGCTGCCATTAAAATGGTGGAAACACATATTGTATGTTAATGGAAGTTTCTTCTGAAATGATTTTTCTTGATCAATTTCTATGATAAATTCTGTTCAAGACCATAGCCAGAAAAAGTAGATTCTTTCACTCATTTCCATAAGGGCTATGCATAGAAATTGAGCATGACAGCTGAGACATCAGTGTAATGGCCTTTTTAGTACATGCAAACATTACATACAAGTAACAGACTACGTACAGAGTGCTAATACAAATGTCTACCCTCAGGGATCAGTGTTCCTAGGAAAATTTCACCATGATTTAGAAGTCTATTGGTTTGAGCTAATGTCTCCCAAAATAAAGAAAACAAATTGTCTTTACCCCTTTACTTGCATCTTCTGTTATCCATGGGGCAAATTGAATTGCTTTGCTATAATAATGTTTATGCATAGAGTAGGGTTTCTAACACATGAACATAGAAAGAGATTCTCTATCTCTCATACTTTCCTCTCTCTTCCCCCCTCGAACCCCTCCCCTCAGTTCACCCCACCCCCACCCCGTCTTGATCAAATCCTATATAATCTTTGTCCTTTCTTTATTCTTTCTTCCAACATAGTTACCAAAGATTTTACTTCTAAACAAAAGCAACTACGTGATATGATGGATGAAAGTGGTGCATTTAAGTCAGGAACATCTGAATTGAAATGACTCAGAAATGGACCAACCGTGTGACACTGGTCAAGTCACTTAACCTCTGCCTCAGTTTGCTCATCTGTAAACTTGGGTTAATAATAGCACACATCTCCCAGATATGTTGTGAGGATGAAATGAGAGAATATTGTTAAAAAGTACTTAGCACAGTGCCTACCACATAGTATGCTTATGCCCTTCCCTTCCATTCTCATCCTTTCCCTTCCTATCAATCCTAATCAGCAAATAAAAAGTTATTAAGCACCTACTGCTGGCAGCTGAGTGGATAGAATGCTAGACTTGGAATCAGAAAAACCCAACTTCAAATCTAGCCTCAGACACTTAGTAGCTGTGTGACCCTGGGAAAGTCACTTAATCTTGTTTGTCTCAGTTCCTCACCTATAGAATGAACTGGAGAAGGACATGACAAATCCCTCCAGTATCTTTGGCAAAGTGATCCCATTATGAAGAATCGGAAATGACCAAGTGACCGAACAATCACAACTACAACACCCAAGCACACAGCTCAGCATACAGTAGGTACTAAAAATGTTGGTAGAGCTGATATTGTGCTGTCTTCAGTGATGTAAAGAAAAGAGAGTTATGAAGCAGGGTAGAACAATTAATTGCCATATGTACACTTGTTAAATGTTCTTATTTAATAGAAGGCACATAACTCCTCACCCCACACACACAGTCTTTTAATTTTACAAAGAGAGACAGTTCTGGAAATCTCCTAGCCAAACAAGTAGGGGAATTTTTTCCGCCTCCTCAGTAAGTTGGTACTAAATGTTCTGAGATCAGGCTTGAGGAAACTCCAAACAAAAATCTGATTGTTTCAGAACAGTGGGAGGTGGGGACACTCTTTGTAGAAGTGCTGGAACACCTATAGTACAGGGATACACTCTGTCCCCCTTTGTCAATATCCGGGCAGCCTACCTACATTACTTCCCCAGATTTTCTTATAAGCATATCAAAATGTGCCAACATTTTGCATCCGAGACTTGGGAAAACCATGTCATATTTCATTTGTAGACATTCCATTTGGAAATGCTGGAACCAAAGGTCCTGTTTTGAATGGTACCCTGCTATTGAGAGATAAAAGGCCAACTCAAAATATAATTTTTGGTTGCAGACAATCTATGTCTAGACCTCTGCTAATAGCCTGGGGGCATGAGGCTTTAAGGGAAACTTAAATGCTCTCCTTGCCTCTGGCACTGGTATCCTTTTGTAGAAAGTCTTAGGAAGGAAAAAAAATTCTGAATTCCTTTAAATGCAGAAATGGGTGAAAAACTTTCACTAAGAAGGAGCAAGGCTATTTAAAAAAACAACAACATTTTTTTGGGGGGAAAATGGCACAAGAAGTAACAGTCTTAGAGCTGGAAAGACCTTTAGAGATCATTTTTGTAAGCAAGAATCAGATCTATAATGATGCCTCATTTAATTGGAGGTTAAACATTTCAGTTAAAAACTTGTTGTCAGGAGGAAGGAACATGATCCCGGGACAATTCTTTAGTTTTGGACATATCCAATTCTTATTTTTTCCCTACATACATTGAACCTAAGTCTGCCTTCACTATACCTTCCCCTCATGTCTCCTAATTCTGGTTACTGGGGCCAAGCAGAACAGGTTGAAGCTCTTTTGTACATGATGGCCCCTCAAATACTTAAAGATAAGCAACCAAATATCATCTAAATCTCTACTCCCTTCTAAATACTCCCATGTCCTTCTTCAAATGGTGTGGTCTCTCATCTCAATATCCTGGTCCCTCATTTGTGAGTACTCATTTGTCCATTTTCTTTCTAAAATTTGGTGCTCAATAACAAATGCTCCAGATATAGTATGACTGGACTAGAGTACAACAAGCTTAAAAATCTGCCTTGTCTTAGACATCGTACTACATTAAGATCTATAATATGGATTTTTATTTTTTAATATGTTAAGTTTTCATTATATTTTTTTCCTCTAAAATCTCATCATGAGACAAAGGTAATCCCACGCTCTCAAATGCCATGCTAGTCAAGCATGAGATGAGAAGGTCCTATCACACTGGAAAGGCTTTAACTATGGTTCTAACAAAATACTGTATTAACTGTTGCCAAGAGATGATGCTAGCTAGGTTTGGAAAGGCTAAATGCCAGATAGAGGCCTTAATGTGATGAAATTTTGGCCAAAGAATTTTCACAAACTCTACATATAATGATTTTGCAATTTACATGGATAGAAGAAATACCCACTCAGAAGAAATCACAGATCTTTGAAGTCAAGTATCTCTAGTAAAACATTGGGTATAGGGAAAGAATGCTGACTCTGGAATCAGAGGACTTGATGCTTATCCTTTCCCGTATTTGGGCAAATGGTCAAGGAGGAAGGAAGGAAGGAATGAAGGAAGGAAGGAAGGAGGGAAGGAGGGAGGGAGGGAAGGAAAGAAGGAAGGAACGAAAGAAGGAAGGAACGAAAGAAGGAAGGAAAATTTCCTCCTCATTAAAATGGGGGAGTTGGATTTAATGGCTTTTGAGGTCCCTCCTACTCTATATATACAATCCCAAGATCCTCAAGTAGAATACAGTTTTCTCTAACCTTAGACTAGTTTTAGAACTGAAAGTAGATTGGTGAGGGAGATAGTTACAGACCCCAAACCATTTCAATGGTGAAGAAGCAGCTCCTGAATACTGAGAAACAAAAAACAAAGACCTGAAAATTTCAGTCATTTTGCCTTATAAAAGGAAGTACTCTGATGGAAGGCAGTGTAGGGAAATAAACACAATGAGTCTGAAGACCAGGACTTGAACCTGGTTCTGCCACCATAGACTTCTACTTTTATGCACATGATGTTAAATTCATAATAACTAAAGTTAGTAAACCAAGTAGTGCCTTTCAACTTTTCTATATAAGGAAAATGAGTCTCAGAGATGGGAACTGACTTGTGAGTTATTTAGTGAGAAGAGAAGCTTGGATTCCAACCTGACCTTTTAAAATCTAAATCAGATTTTCTTAACCTGGGATTTGTGAAATTAAAAAAAATATTATTTTGATAACTTTATTTTAATATAGTTTCCTCTGTAATCATATGTGCTTTATACATTCAATGACATTTTCCTGAAAAGGGGTCCAAAAGGGAACCCTAGACTGTCAAAGGTGTTCATGATACAAAAAAAAAATGGTTGAGAGTTTCTACAAATACAATAAATGCTCTTTTCACTCTTCTTTCTCTCATTATTAGTAATGTCAATTTCTGATTCAAGCTCCTGTTTCCTAACTTTCTATTCCTACCATTTTACATTTTGATATCTTTATCTAATAATGAAGCAACTGAGGACAATTATAAGTGGCCTTTTTAGAGGCAGCATTACCTTCCAGTGAAACAGTGGAAGAAAATAAAACTGCAGGAGGTGGGGAGGGGAGAAGAAGAAACTTGCCTAATATTTCATGTTTGGCTCTGTGGGTGGGTCTTGAATTCTTAACTTTTCAGCATGCCACACTTATGTTGCTCACTCCAGGTTTTTTCTTGACATCTGAAGAGGCAGTGTATCTAGGGAGTATATATTTTTGTATTTCTCCATATGCTGCTTTTTGTCTTTCTCATCAACAGACTTTGCCAACAAAACTTGTGAGTTCCACCCGAGGCCATCTCTCTAACTTATGTTTAGTGCTGGCCTTGAGAAAAATAAATTGCCAAACCATTGCTGAATGCTTTCCCTTTTTTGAGAAGTGGCACCTCTCTCAATCTCCCCTCAAAATATTTATTATCTCCTATTTTACCCATATTTCTTATAATCTCAGAGGTCTCTAGTTTGTTCATGAACATCTTTCTTTTTTTTAAGCAAAAACTCACCTTTCTTTAAATGCTGTATACTTGAGAATTTATTTCACAGGTTTTCTAATGAATATTTTAGGTTGATCCTGTTAACTCCACTATTTTCCTTCCTACCTTTATACTTTTGATTACAGAAACCCTTCTGCCTTCTGACTAGCACTCAAGTCACTGGAATCAACTTCAATATTCAAGATGCAACCATTTCTCCTTCTTTACCAAGGTCATTATATCCCACATGGAATGTGAAGAAAAGACCATAGGATTTTAAAATATTAGATATAATATATTAATATAATATTAAATGTATCATAGTATATACAATATCTATATCCCTTACCTGCTAATAACAATGCAACATTTACCCAGGTGTTTAAAGAGGATTTAGTATGAAGCATCATTACAAGGAACGGTGATGAACAATGAAAGGCCACAGCCTACTCCACAAACTCCATTTCAATAAATATTTATCAAGCACATCTATATGCAAGATACTTTGCTTGGAGTTGGTTCTTAAATTTCTTAAAATGCTTTTACAGTTTTCTCCTGGTTTTCCAGTAAAAATAGGGCATTCACCACACTTTTTAACTTCCTACTGCCATTAAACTGTTATCAGTCAGGGTCTTGATATTAACAGTTTTAGTTTTGTGGTCACTGAATGGGCTATCTATAGTTGTCTTCCAGCTTCCCAAATCTGATGGTCTGGCATATGAAATGGGAGTGTGAATTTAATTGGAGACTTTCTCTTGTCTCTCAGTGCTTTTTCATTGAATTAATCATTGGGAATATGCTGAAACTTCTTTATGTTCATTGTAGAGTTTCCATTTTCTTTTAGGTGATGCATAATTTTAATTCTTTGGAGAATGTGTGATAAGAAGTTGGACTAACAACTCATTCAGTTGATCCATCAGGACATATATATATATATCTTGGTCAAACACTACAGATGAATAATACTCTGGGCAGAGATTTAAATAGAAGGAAAATAATTAGCTGGATTGCATTAGAGAAGTTGGGCAGAACCTTTCTTTGTTATCTTCAGTGCTTCTCACAGTACCTGACATCTATTAGGTTATTAATAAATGCTACTTGACTGCTCATTGAAGATACAAATATGAGATAATTTACTTGATCAGTACTAGCTGGCATAGAGTGGGAGAAACTTGGTAAGGACAATAGGGATGTGATTGTAGTAGATGTACTGTATTATATGTTATATACAATATATTGTAATGTATAACATGTTACATATATACATATATATGTGTGTAAAATAATATTTTTGTAGCAGATTTTATGGTAGATAAGAACTGGATACAAAGTAGGTTTTAAGGAATAGTTGAATAAGTTTGTTATATGAATGCAGTAGTATTTTATTGCACAATAATAAATGATGAATGTGACAGATTTGGATAAATACTGAAGGACTTACATGAACTGTTATAAAATGAAATAAGTAGGGAAAAGAGTTCACACAGTAATCACAGTAATAATCTAAGGGGGAACAACTTTGAAAGACTTCAGCTTTCTGATCAAGTTATCAAAGTTATCATAATCATGATTTCCAGGCTGTCATCTCACCAAGTCTCTACTCTCTAATCATCTCCACCACACTAGAAATTTGAACTCTAATCCTTTGGTCCCTTGGATCTGATAAGTTAGTTTTAACTTTTTCATTCCAGGGTCCAAACCACCATGATATTTCCTTGTCATTTTTTCACTATACCCCTGTATCGTCCACCATTTTCAGCACTCCTTTATATGTAAACTTCCCTCATTAATCCATAAGCATGGTGAGATCAGGGATGAATGTTCTTTCTTATATTTGTATCCCTAGTGCTTACCACGGTTCCTGGCACATAGTAATCAATTAGTAAATAATTAATCCATTTGTCTATCAATCTATCTAGCCATCAATCCATCCACTCCTGACTTAAAAAGCTTGAATATTTTATATACACACTCACATACACACATCACACACATACACATATATCACCTCTGGGCAGAGAGATGATAAACTAGAGAACACAATGAGATAATGCATTCTTAACTATGCCCAACAAGTTGATTTATTTGGCTCAACTATATGGTTTTATTACAAGTGAAGTATTCTACTCTAGAATGATAAAGGAAGTGGGTTAATGGCTAATGGGTAATGATAAACATGAAAAATCAATAAAACATTTTTAAAAGATCAGAAGTTGTGGTTTATGATTGTGATGGAATACTACTGTGCTATAAGAAATGATGAGCTCAATGATTTTAGAAAAACATGGAAAGACTAATGAAATAATGAAGAGTGAAATGAATAGAATGAAGAGAACACTGTAGACAGTAACAGCAATATTGTTTTAAGAATGAGTGAATAAGCAATTTTGATTATACCCAAATTAACTATAAAGTACAGATAAAGAAATATGCTCTCTACATCCAGAGAAAAATGGATAAATATAAGTATGTAAAGAATAATTTTACATACATATGTATATATGAGTATATTACATATATACATGCACAATATACATATACATGTATATATGTGTGTATATATATGTAGTGTGTGTATGTGTGTGTGTGGGCGTGTGTGTGTGTATGTGTGTGTGTGTGTGCGTGTGTGTGTTTGTTTCTAATCATAGCCATCTCTAGAGCAGGGGGAGGAGGGAAAGGGGAAAAAAGATCAGAAAAAAAATGCAGAAAGAGACAGAAATATATATATTTCCTAAACTATAAAAAAGTTATAATTCCTTATTCAATCCCTTCTTCCTTGTTCTTTATATCTAGAAATGTCTATATTTGTTGATGAGTAATTTTGAAGTAAATAAGAAAAAACATATTTACTTCATGCTTCCAATGATTCCAAGCTTCACTCTAAAATCTAAACCCAATTTTTAAACACCGATACTCTTCAGGTAATGGCATATGGCTGCAACTCATGAAACAGCACAATTTCCCAAAATAGTGAAATAGTTGGCCTTCTGTTTAACCTCTGTTGAAAGTCCAAACAAATGGTTTCTTTCCCTGGAATTGTGCCATTACTATAAGCCAGTGGCAGTCAATAATTAATGGAAATGCTTCCACTTTCCTGGAAATGCATAAGTCATATTTACACTAAGGAACTCAGCTATATTTTCATACTAAAAAACCTTAGCTCAAGACATAAAGCTTGTATTAATTAGCCTCTCAAATGATACATAATTTAAATGATAATTCAGAATTTTTAAAAAGCTAATCTACTCTGCTGTGGATGTAGTCAAGCATCTGCTTTTGAGCCATAAACTTACTTTAAGATTAAAGTAAACTCTCAGAGAGAAAGCACAACATGTCATTAAATCTTCATCATGCCTACTGGCTTGATGGTAGTAGGTGCCTAATAAGTTTTGGTTCAAGTTAACTGTGCAGTTGAATACCAGATAACATTTCTCTATAAGTTCTAGCATCTTATGCTCACGACAGAGTTGTTTAAATACAGAAGAGTAAATATCTTATGTGGCATTATATGGTAGAAAACACCAGATTTAGAATGAGAAGACATGATTTAGGCTCTGCCACTTACTAGCTTACATCTTGGGCAAGTCCTTTCTTTCATCTCTCAATGCATTTTTTTTCATTTGTAAAATAAGGTGATGTATTAATTGATCTCTGAGTTCTCTTTCAGCTTTAAAATTCTGAAATCCTATAACTATAAGGTAAGCAATTTTCTGCAATTTTCATTAAACACCTACTATATACAGAACATTATGCTAAGTATTGGGTTAGTTTACATAATACAATAGTCATAAGAAAGCAGAGTTAAATCCAAAATAACTTAGTGTGGGTTAAGTGGTACCAGTAAGCAGAGCACTGTATTCTGTGCTTGGGCAGCAGATGGCCTTGTAAGCACTGGAAGGCATGAACACAGTACACAGTGTAGAGTTATTTAGCTACTTATAAGGTTATTATTTAGCATCGATATTCTTTAAGTGTCCATGAAAGGTTAGAGTCTGATCTGAACCCACCCACAGCCTCATGAGTTATGCTCAGCTTCTGTTTGTCTTTCATAAAGGCTTTTGTCTTTCTCTGAGATTCTATTTTTTCCCCCACTTTCTTCTTGCAGATTATTTTTGTTAGTTGAGCTTGCTTAACAATTCACAAAAGTATTTCTTCTTCAACATTCTGGAAGCATTCACTTTCTATAGTATTCCTGTTTGCAAATCTTATTAAAATGACTTTACATGTCAATTTCTTTTTTTCGTTTTGTAAATATTAATCTTAAAATTTTGATTTTTATTCTTTTGTTCTTTGTATTTTGTTAAAACAAATTATATTAAACATCATTTGTTTAAAAATGTATTGTATAACTCTTGTCTGAATTCCTTTAAGGAAAAAATATTCTAATTAAAATTGTGGAAAAGTCAAATGTATTGCCTTGATCTATCACCAGTGATCTTCAAGCAAAAACTGTATGACTACCTGCTGGAGATTTAAACAGATAAGTACATATAATAAGACAATGTGGGAATTTTTATATACATATGTACATACATATGTATATATACACACACATATATTTGTATATGCATATATACTTATAAACACAAAACGTGTATCACTAATTATATATGCATGTGCATATATATATATATACACATGCATATATATGTGTATGTACACATATATACATACACACACATATACACACATATACACCCATACGCATCTGCACACAATATCTACAAATTAAATGCAAAGTTACAAAGTAAATAAAACTTTTTTTTTTTTGCTTTTAGGTGGGGAGAGCACTAAGAACTTGGGGGATCAGAAAAGTTTTCTTATAAGAGGCAGCATGAATTGAGCCTGAAGGGAGGTTGGAATTTCAAGTGTCAGAGGTTGAGGTTGAGAATGGAAAGGAGGCCTACAGGGTAGTCTGTGTAAAGGCAGAGAATTAGGAATATAGGTGGCATCTGTAACGATACTGGGATTTGAAGATCTTCCACGCCCCTTGAGCTTGCTGATGTAGCAGGAAGGGGTGGAGCAAGAGAACGCCGGAACCAAGCTAGTCGCTGTGCGGTGCTGACTGGAAGCGGCGGCAGAGGCAGTGGCTGCGGTTGCGAACTCCTTTTGCTTTGAGCAGGGCAGAATCTCTGCTAAGGACTCC
>CM053584.1:113839684-113858088 GCA_028627135.1 Pseudochirops cupreus
TCAGGGTATATGGATACTCTCTCTAAGAGTTAACATTCTCAGGCCCTCATTAGAGTAAGCTAACTTCTCTTTGCAAAATCCACCTCTCATTAATTGTTAACCAATCAGAGTTGATTGCCACCCTCTGGAGAGAGATGGCCAAAATATCATCCTTTCATTAAAATGCTGGCATTATTAATAAAATTATTTTTTACCCAGAAACTATGTTTCTTGAATCCTATTAAATGCCACATTGGCCATCCTCTCAAGAAAAAGAAAAGATTCAAAATTTACTCTGAATGCATCAAATTTCCATCTGGAAGTGGATACCATGTTCTATTATGAGTCCTTAGGAATTTTGGTTGGTCTTTTCATTGATCTGAGTTCCTCAGTCTAGCAAAGTTGTTTGTCTTTATAGTTTTGTTGTAATTGTATAAATTGCTTTCTTGGTTCTGCTAAGTTCACTTGCTATCGGTTAATATGTCTTCCCAAATTCCTCTGAAAGACTCCCCTTCATCATCTTCTACAGCACATTAATATTCCATTATGTTCATATAGCATAAGTTGTTCAGTCATTCCCTAATTAATGTGGACTCTCTCAGTTTTTAATTCTTGGTCACCTTGAAAAAAAGAAAAACTACTGTAAGACCAACTGCCATCTTGCAGATTTTCAATGACCTCTCTGAGATCACACAGAAGCTCAGTGGAAAAGCTAGGGGTATAATTTTTTAAAAATAATTACTTTATAATTCATATAAACTGAAAAAATTTAGATCACTGAAAAACAATAAGCATGGAAGACAGCAGACTAGAGTAGTCTAACAGCAATATAGCCTGGCTCAGTCAATTTTCTCCTCCAATCAACTTGAAAATTATGCCTCAATTGAAATATGAAGTGGCACAGCCAACAAAAGGTTGGGGTGGGGTGAGACATTTTTCCAGCCCAAGGAAACTTAATGAGTCTGAAGGAAAGGTTTGTGACACTAGGCTAGGGGCTGACCCAGGTCACAAGTAACAACACCATATGTGAGCTTTAGAGGTGACAGTGACAGCAGCAGGAAGAGCAGCACCAGCAGCTTTGGTAGCTCTCAATTCAAATTTTAAGAGGATTGGATAACTGGTCGGAAAGAGATTACAGGAGACCCCTGTGCTAACGTTAGGTACAGGTGTGCATATTGTTTGGGAACTCCATTGCTAATATGCAGTTCTAGGACACAGTTCCAGAGCTAAAGAGTGCTTATAGAGCCATGGCTGAAATTCCAGAGTAGAGAGAAATATTAGTGCTTGCAACTGCAAGGGAAAAGGGACCTTACTACAAAGGACCAGAGTTCAGACCAGGAGAACAGTGACTCCACCTCTTCCCATTTCAATTGTGGAAGAAATGAAAGAAAAAAATTACAGACTTCTAGAATGGGCTATGAAAACAGCAATGATAAAAGTCTGAAATTTGGGAAAGCACCCACCCCATCCCAAGGTGAGTAGACTATAACTTTTAACATAACATTCAAAGTCAAGAAATAGACTGCAAAAATGAGCAATTAAAAAAAAATAAATCTGACCATTAAAAGCTACTCTGGTGACAGAGAAGACCAAGACACAAACTCAGAAGACAACCTCCAAGTAAAGCCTCAGAGGAAAATTCAGATTTGACATAAGTTAAAAAAAGTATTCCCAGATAATCCAAAGAAGGAACAAAAAATAATTTTTAAAATGCGGTAGGAGTGATAGAGGAAAAACTGGGGAAAGAAATCAGAGAAATGGAATAATCATTTTCCAAAAAAACAGTTTGCTAAAAGATGCACATATACATGCACATACATATAATAAAATAATCCTTTAAAATTTTTTATAAAAGATTTTATTTTCATGACTTTATTCCTTCTTGAAAATTAACTTAAAAATGGAAAACAAAGGAAAGTAATGTTCTATAAATGATAAATTTTCAGACTCTTTCTGGATGTATCAAAAAAAAAACAACCATGCAAGTTTTTTTTTCACTTTTTGTTGAGTAGAATGGCTAAAAAATGTGGCTAAAATTTTTCCTCAGAGGACAATGTTTAATTTGGTAGAAGTATTCTGACACATTTCTAACCAAATTTTAAGTAAAATTAAGAAAGGAAGTACTTTAAAAAGCTTTCTCTGGCCCCTCTCAAATTTGAGATTTATTATTTTATTGGACATACAACACAGATCTAGACAAATGAACTGGGCAACACAGCTCTCAAACAAAGGAAACTAATCATTACCCAACGAATTCATTTATACATGTGTTCACAACAATATTTGAGCAAGAATTTTATTAAATTGGTCTACAACCTGCCAACACAAGAAATCCACTTGAGATAATTAATATTTCACAAGTTTTGAACTCTACTTTGAAACTGACTGATTTTCAGCTGAAATAAAGAAATTTTAAGTGTACCCAATCATGAAAATTTCCTTTTTCACTTTCTCCTTAAACACCCATAAAAATAACTGCACTCTTCAATAGTACATAAATTGCACCTTTATAATTTATTGCTTTTTAAAAGTTATGTGGTTATTCTTTTGTTCAGTCTGAGATCGATTTGAATCAAATATTTTTAAGAATAGAGCATACTAAATGAGTGCGTCTGATACAGCTAAATACCTGCATATACCAGTTATATATTTTTAGACATCTAAAAGACACCAGATCAAGCTGTCAAAAAAATTTTATAGATCAATTGATCTATTTTCAAGGTCTTTAAAAAAACACTTTGAATGTCTGGCAATGAAAATAATTGTTTCATTATTAAAGACTTGAGATCCAAATCAGTGAAACATAGGAACCATCATTTCACAATTGTTCTAATTAGTTAACCTCATCTTTAAAATATTGTTTTTCTTTAGCATCATGTATTTGAATAGAAGCTTAAGACATACATAGATCCAGATTTCAAAGGGGAAATGCCCTTCCAAACTTTCCTCAATTTATTTTCTTTAACTGAGAAAATTTGTAAGAATTAATTCTTTTTTGAGATAGGATCTGAAAACAATACTTTTCTTATAACACTCTTACGTAGAATCTTAGCAATTTCTCTGTGTACTGCATAGACTGACTTCATAAAGTTGGAAAATATAGTGAGCTAAAGATAAAACTCAGTACAAATTGAGTTGGCCAGGGAAAACATGTTCAAAGCATTATTAGATACAAATGCATTTTTTATGAATCTTTGCATAATATCTGACCATTTTCTCAAATAAAAATGCTTGTTATAGAAATTTTCTCATATAAGGATGTATTTTCCCCCCTAGAATCATATAGAAAGGAACTTGAGTAATAATTTATCAAGATTGTTTTCTATTATCCACAAAAGAAATACCTCCTGTAGATCAACAGGTGACATAAAAGAATGATATTTACATACTGCCATTGTAGTGGCAGAAGTATAAATAAAGTTGATCATTATGCAGATATCAATCCATTTCAGCATTAACAGTTGCATGTTCATTATTTATAGAGAACAATCTTGGTCCATTAACACATATAATTGAGACCAATAGCCCGAAGTCTTTCAGTCAAGGTACACAGCTGAAATGGTCAATAATCATTCTTCCCATTGTTTTCTGTAGGCAAGTCCTTTATCTATAAAAATACAACACCAATTAAATTCCATCATTTTCCAGCTACTGGATGAACAAGATGCTGAAAGCCATTATTATACAGCATACTACTACATAGGGCCTATTTTGTTTGCTGATTCTGGCACACTTACAAAATATGCCCAATGGTCCAGTTTTTTTTTTAATTTTTTTGTCCAAAAAAGTAGGAGCTGAAGATCAGATATATACACAGGTACATATAAGTGCAAGATTACTGCCAGTAGGCTATGAAAGTTGAAAATGGCAGACAGAGTGAGACCTCTGATACCCCCAGCCACATCCCCCTTCCAGGACAATAAGCAGAAGAGACAAGAAAATAATATCTTTTTTTTTCCTTTTTGGAGGGGGGAAAGTAGGGCATTTGGGGTTAAGTGACTTGCCCAAGGTCACACAGCTGGTTTTGTTAAGTGTCTGAGGCTAGATTTGAACTCAGGTCCTCCTGACTCCAAGGCTGCTGCTCAATTCACTGTGCCACCTATCCACCCCCAGAAAATCACATCTTAAAAAAAGAACAGACCAAATGGCAAAAGAAATACACAAATTCATAGACTGAAAAGCAGAATTGGTAAAATGATAAAAGAACTGCAAAAGTTCGCTGAAGAAAATAATTCCTAAAAAATTGGAATTGGCAAATGGAAACTAATGGTACCCTGAAACATCAAGAAACAAGAAAATAAAGGTAAAAGTATGAAACAATAGATGATTATGGGAAATATCTCAGAGGAAAAACAAATGACATGAAAAATAGAAAAAAAAAGTAATTTAAGAGTTACTGGACTACCTGAAAGCAATGATAAAGAAAAAGAGTCAATTCTAAATGAAAACTACTCTAATAGCTTAGAACTGGAGGGTAAAACAGAAATTGCAAGAATCCACCAATCACCTCCTGAAACAGATCTCAAAAAGAAAATTCCAGAGAAGGTCAAAATCAAATCCAAGAGCTCTCAGGTCAGGGATAAAAATGCTGAAAGCATCCAGAGAAAAATCATTCTAACACCATGGAGCCACAGCCAGGACAATACAAGATTTATCAGCTACCAACTTAAATGAGCAGAAGGCTTGGAATATGATATCATGGAAGGCAAAGAATCTATGATTACAACACAGAAAAACTGAGTTTCCTTTGGGGAAAGAAGGAAAGTGAGAAAAGGAAGAAAAATTTAATGGAATTGAGGTAGTTCAAGCATTTCTGATGAAAAGAGTAAATTTGAATAGAAAATTTGACATTCAAAAATAAAAGACTCAAAAGAAACATAAAAGGGTAAACATGAAAGAGAAATCATAAATGACTTATTAAAGTTAAATAGTTTACATGCCTATATTAGAAGATGATATATGCAATTCCTGAGAACTTTATGGTTATTAGGGTAGGTAGAAGGTGTGTTCATAGATAGAAGGCACAAGTTCAAATCATCTATGTTGGAATTATCTAAGAAAAATGGAGGGGTGAAGAAAATAAGTGCACTTAAGAAGGGGGAAGGGAGAAAAAGAATGGGGAAAATTATTTCATGTAAAGAAGGTCCATTTTGAAGAATTTTTACAATGGAGGGGAAAATCAGGAGCAGGCAATGCTTGAACCTCACTCTTATCTGAATTGGTACAAAGAAGGAAGAACACACATGCAGACATACACACACATGCCTATCCCCACCCCAACTCAGTTGGGCACAGAAATCAGTCTTACCCAATATGGAAATAAGAGGGGAAAAAATTAAGAGAAAGTTGGAGGGGGAGAAAAGATGACAGACAGAGGGAGGCAATTGTAAGAAGCAAAATGGGACTTTTGAGAAGAGATGGAATAAAAGAGAAAGAAAGAGGGGCAAGAGGGAGGGAATGAAAAAGGGAGAGAGGGATAAAGGGAGGGAAGAAGAGAAAAAGGGAGGGAGGGAGGGAAGGAAAGAGAGGGACAGAGACAGAGACAGAGAGAGGATGTAAAAGAATATACTGTTATCATAACTGTGAAAATGAATGAGATGAATCCATCCATAACATGGAAGAGGATAGTACATTGGAATAGAAACCAGAATTCAATAAAAAATATATTCTTTACAAGAAACACGCTTGCAAGAGACATATGCATACTTGAAATAAGAAATGGGAACACAATTTATTATGCTTCAGTTGAAGGGAAAAAGGAAGAGGTAGCAGTTATGATCTCAGACAGAACAAAAGAAAAAAACAGATCCAATTAAAAGACATAATTGGTCAAAAATATATCTTGTTTAAAAATCCCACAGAAAATGAAGTAATAGCAGTACTAAACATATATGCAACAGATAACATAGTAGCCAAATTCATAAAGGAAAAATTAAAAGAGTCACAGGAGAAAATAGTCAGCAAAACTATACTACTGGGGAACTTCAAATTTCACCTCTTGGAATTAGACAAATTTAACCATACAATAAATAAGAAAGAAGTTAAAGTGATGAATAGAATTTTAGGTTAGGTAGGAAAGAACTCTGGGGAAAACTGAATAGAAAAAGAAAGGGAGTGTATGTTTCCTCAGCTATACATGATACTGTCACAAAAACTGACCATATATCATCTATAGAAAATCAGAAACACTAAATTCATCCTTTATAGATTATAACCTCATTTTTAAAAGTGCATTATGCATTAGGTTTTGCATGCATAGATTAAAAATTAATTGGAAAGTAAATATTCTAATCCTAAAGAGTGAGTCAAAGAACAAACCATAGAAACAATCAATAATTTCATTTAAGCTAATGACAACAATGAAAAAACAGTAAAATCTGTGAGATGCAGCCAGAGCATTACGTAGGGGAAGTTCCATATCTTTAAACATATAGACACACACACACACATACACTCACACACACACATGTGTGTGCATAGATATACATATATGTAATATAAAGCAGAAGGAGATAAATAAATTGACATTCAATTAAAAAAACTTGAAACATAAATAAAAGATCATCAAATAAATAAGACAAAAGGCCATGAATATCAAAAGCAAGAAGAATAAAAATGAAAGCTAAAATAACATTGAAACCACATATAAAACTGAGATCTGGTTTTATGGAAAAATAGATAAACCAAATAATTGAATAACTTAATTTTTAAAAAAGAAGAAAACCAAATTATCAACATCACAAATGAAAAATGTCGATTATACAACCCATGAAGATGTAAAATTAAAGCAATTATTTGGAGCAATTTTACCCAATTATATGTCAGTAAACTTGACAATGTAAGTGAAATGGGTTAATATTTACAAAAAAATGAAAATTTCCCAGATTAACAGAAGAGGAATTAGAATACTTAAATAGATTTATCTCAGAAAAAGAAATTGAGAAAACCTTCAATAAATCTCTAGGACCAAGAAAACAATCTGGTATTTGTTAAGAAATAGAGTGATGGATCAGTAGAACAGAGTAGGTACATAATATACAATAGTAAATGACCTTAATACTCAAGTGCTTTTTTCACTTGATTTTTTTTTCTTACAATATAGTTCATTTGGAAATATGATTTCCATAACTTTACATGTAAAACTGATGTATTTCTTGCCTTTTCAATATGTGTGTGATGGGCACAAGGGAGGGAGGAATTTTAGAACTTGAAATTTCCAAAAAATCACTGTTAAATATATTAAAAGAAAAACAAAGCATGTCCACTATGAAAAACAAGTAAATACTAAATTGTGCAATTACACATTGTAATATTTATTGGAAGAGAAGCAAATCACTCCAAAATTTTTTCATCTGGATAATGGTAGCACTTTTCAAAAGAATATGATAAGGACTACCAGTAAACTCTTTGCCAAAATATAGTATTTTATAAATAAGTATAAAATGAGCACAGAATATAAGCATTCTAGTTTCCTTTCTGTTTAGATAGTATTTAATGGCTGTAGGAAGGAGAATCTATGAAATAAAAGGATTTTTCAGATCCAAGTAAACACACAGAAGTCCACAGAATCACAAAATTTGGAAATTGAAAGGAATCTCAGAAGCGAAAAACCAAAACCAAAACAAGATAAGCATTACACATAAAAGTGGATTTGACTAACTATTAAATCAACTCATTTAGACCAATTTTAACCTAGAACATTTAGGAGACCTACTCTCTTTCATCCTTCAAACATTCTTTATCTATGAAACACAATAAATATGAATAAATAAATACCAGGTTTTAATTTACAGGTATAAGAAAGTTATACCTGAATTAGTACAACAACATGGGCACCTGGAGAGGCATTAGTTTCTATAGGAATGATCCACAGAATCCAAACTTCACAGGAGCAGAAGTTTTATTTTGTTTTGTTTCTTAAATCCCATATCTGTGCAGGTTCCTAGAAGCATCGGTATATACATGTAGAAATAATAATGATAATAAGATGTCAAAAATGATGTCTAAACAGCTCATGTGTTCTTGAGTTGCTTGGTATGAGGAAGTTTGGTACAGAGCAAATAGCACTCATCCTAGAGTTCCAGGACTGAGGTTTAAATATTTTTACCCTTACCCTTTGACCTTGACATGGCAAAAGTTGCTTATCTTCCTAGAAGCATGTTATTCTCACGAAGTTTTTGGAGTAGAGGACCTTTGTCATTCCTTCCAGCTCTGGATATCTGATCCTAATAGTGCCAATTCCAAAATGCCATGATCCTTTTCCATAATGAGCTTACAGTTTCTAAGGGATAATATTGATTCTAACAAATACAAAGGAGGATTTTAAAAATCTAAACTAATGCAAACTTTGTAAATTCATCATCATCTTAGTCATTATGGTGAATCTTGATTTATAAGACTCTCCATTTAGAGTTAGAGGGTGACCTCAGAGACCAAGTTCAAATTCTTCATTTTGTAGCTGAGAAAACTCAGGTAGAGAGAAGTTTAATGACTTGCCCAGAGTCACAAAGTTGAGTGACTGAGGCAATATAGGAACTTAGATATTGCTGACTCCAAGAAACTACAGCATGCCAACTGATTGAGATATTTTAACTGTGGGAAGGGAAGTGAGAAACCAAGAAATAAATTTGATAAGAAATGATAACAGACACTAATAACAATGAGGATGCCGAAAACAATATTATAATAATAGCAGCTTATATTTACAGTGCATTAAAAAACAATGCTGGGAAATAGGTATCATAAATATGATTATCCTTAATTTACAGTAGGGAAACTGAGGCTCAGAAAAATTGACTTGCTCATAGTCATGCAAAAGGAAGCAATGGAACAGGGACTAAAGTCAGTCTTTCTAAAAATAATAAATCCAGCATTTTTTCCATGGTAGCAGCAAACTGTCTTTATTCTTTACAACTATGGCATATGCTTGGAATGGCAAGTATCTCACCAAGTTACACAATGGGTAAGACAAATATAGAGGACTCACCATTTTGTGGAATATAATTAGAATTCAGTAAGAAACTAGAACATTTACAACTATGACCTATCATATTTTGGTGTTTCATCAAAGGATCTTCACTTTTTACAAGGATTAGTGGGAAGTTAGCCAAGATATTTCAAAGTATAATTAGTTTAATTTAATTATTAAGATTCAATTAGGTACTATATTGAAGATAGGGAGCAAACTGGATTTAATCTTGAGATCATCTCACACATTAAATATTTATGTGTATATATATTTATATGCACATACATACATAATACATACATACATACACACATACATACATACATACAGGTTCAGACCCTGGCCAAGAGTTTCCCCTGAGCATATGAGAATTTGCTTTTAGTTCTCCCTGCTTTGTAGTAGACAAGCTTGCATAGCTCAATGAAGCTATGAGTTATCCTGTGAAGGAATACCCAAGATGGTCAGGTCATAGTAGAGAATTTTGACAAAAGGCAATCCACAGGAGAAGGAAATGGCAAATAAATCCAGTATCTTTAAATCCTATGGACAGTATTAAAATTATGAAAGATATGACACTGGAAGATTTTGCAAGCTTGGCTTCAGAAATCTGTGAATTGAGAATTACCAAAAGTACATGCTGGTTTTTAAAGAAGCAGAGGAGCTAGAGACATGATTGCACACATTTGCTGGGTTATGGAGAAAGCAAGGGAGTTCCAAAAAAGAACAAACAAAACAACACATTTACTTCTGTTTCATTGACTACCATAAAGCTTTTGACTATGTAGATCACCAGTCCTCAAAGAGATGGGAGTACCAAATCACCTAATTTGTCAACTGAGGAACCTGTATGTGGGTCAATAAGCAACAGTTAGAACCAAATTTGGAACAACTGTTAAGACTGGAAAAGGAGTACACAAAGCTGTAGAGTATCACCTTACTTATATGCACAGCACATCATGCAAAATGATGAATCAAAAACCACAATTAAGTTTGCTGTGGAAAATATCAACAATCTCAGATATGCATGTGATACTAGTCTGAAAGAAGAAAGTGAAGAAAAAATTAGAAATCTCTTGGTGAGGGTGTAAAAGTGGGCTTGAAGCTAAAGATAAAAAAAAAAAAAACACCCTAAGATCTTGGAAACTGATCTCATCATTCCTGGCAAAAAAAAGGGAGAAGAAATGGTAGTGTCCAATTTTATATTCTTGGCCTCAAATATTGCAGACTGTGACTGCAGTCATGAACTGAAAAGATGCTTGTTCCCTGGAAAGAAAGTTATGGCAAATCGTGACAGTATACTAAAAAGCAGAGACATCACCTCGCAAACAAAGTTCTGTGTAGTCAAAGCTATGGTCTTTTCAATAGCAATGTATGACTAGGAGAGTTGAACTCTAACGGAAACCAAGCACTGCCTAATAGATGGTTTCAAATTGTGGTGCTGGAGAAGACTTTTGAGAGACCTTTGGATGGCAAAGAGATCAAATAAGTCAATACTTACAGATATTAATTCAGACTATTCCACAGAAGGACAAATACTAAAGCTAAAGCTTACATACCTTGGTCACATTATGAGAAGACGAGACTCACTGGAAATGACTGAAGTTGGGAAAGACTGAAGGCAAAAGGAAAAGGGAAGAGCAGAGGATGAGATGGATAGATAGTGTCACTGAATCAATAAACATGACCTTGGAGAAAGTGGAAATAGTGCAGAAAAGAAAAGCCTAGAATGTTATCATCCATGGGGTCATGAAGATTCAGCACGAATGAATGGCTGAACAACAACCAAAAAGTAAAAGAGCCTTCAATTCCTATGAAAATTAACAAAGACCTAAAATATAGGACAGGGCTTATTTAACCTGATAAAAATGCAAAGAAAGGGGTGCCCAAGACCATAAGGAGTATACACATCTCCTCTTCCCTTACTAGAGCTTCCATGTTTCTTATGGTCTTATATATTCATCTATATATGTATAATAGTAAACTAATACTCCCAACAAATTTTGATGAGGAAGGAAGAAGGCAAAGGGAGAGATGGTATTTTGTACTTGAGATAGTGAGATAGGCGGGGAGAAGACTTGAGAGGAAAGAATGGTACAGAAGACAAATGGGAATATTACAGACAAATCTTGTCCATGTCACAATTTTATAGCCATATAATAACTATAAAGTACATGCACTGTGGCTAGTAGTACAAGCTAAAGGAATCTATTTTGTTTGCAGTTTCTTTATCTTGCCTCTGACACTGTATTGCAACCACAACCCAGTTTTTTACCTTGCTAAAATTGTAAGGAAAATTTGGTAGAGAGGCTTTACAAGAGATCGTCAGCCTGAATAAGAGACTTTCTTATTATTAACTACCAGAAACAGGCACTAACGAGTCAAAGGATACCACCTCCCCTATTCCAATTCTGTGAGACTCTCAACAACAGTACTCTCCAATCCTGAGGTACCCCATACCTATTTTACCTCCCACCTAAATGAAACCTTTTGTTTCTTCAGGGAAGGTATTGGGTTTGGGTTGTGGTTTTGGTTTTGGTTCTAGTTTTTTCAGCCACTGACAATTTTACCCACATCACTCGCCTTCTTTCTCCTTATTTCACCATGAAAATTCATTGATGCAATATCTAAAGCTTAATTCATGTTTTAATAACAAGACTGTTGATGGACTAAGAACTAATGAATCCCTAGCTTCTACCCTGGAACATGTACTGATATAAATTTCTTAAGTGCAAACAAGAACAGGTTGTTCTGAAAAAGTCCAAGTATTTCTAGAAAACCACAAAATGTTTTGCAGCTTTATTCTCCAACAAAGGCCTGTTGAAATTGAAAAGAGAAAAACACCCTCCATCTGGTCTTCTTCTTTGTTGTTATTATTCTGTTGTTTCAGTCATGTTCAATTCTTTGTGATCCCATTTGGGGTTTTCTCCAAAAATGTATTGTATTGGTTTGCCAGCTCCTTCTCTGGCTCATTTTACAGGTGAGGAACTAAGGCAAATAGGGTTATATGACTTGCCCAGGGCAACAAAGTTGGTAAATGTCTGAGGCAACATTTGAACTCATTAAGATGAGTCTTCCTCATTCCAGACTCTGCTATCTGGTATCCCCTATTCTCCTCAAATTATTATATACTTCTTTGTTATATGTTTAATTTATTCTGTTTTTATCTACTATAAGTTTCCCAAGGGCAGAAAAATGTATTTTTTTTTTATTTCATCACTGTTTCTTCAGATTCTATATGGTATCTTATAAATGGTTTTGACTATTTGGTATAGGGAACTATGAGGAGGTAAACTTTCTCTAAAAATGCAAATCAGAAATTGTTTTACAATTTATAGTTCTAGAGTTGTTTGGGGGGACTGAGATGTTAGGTTAGCATATAGGCACAAAGCCACTATAAGTCAGGTGGAAGTTTTGAACCAAGTACATCCCAAATCTTAGATTATCACTTTATTTGCTATGCTTGCACACGATGGGCACATAAGTTCATTTTCTAATCATTTTCAGTATTTTTTTCCTATGGAATTTCTTGGGGGTTTCTTATTTGGTTGATCTTCTAGATTTTCAGTTCTAACTTTTTAAAAATATTCTGTTCAGTTCCCTATTTTTATTTTTACTTACCTTTCCGTTACATTTATCCAGCATTGACAGACAAACATTAAAGTATCCTATAATAGTTTTTACCCTATGTGTCTTTTATAATTCAATTAGCTTTTATTTTATGAATTTGGATGCTTTGATATTTGATACATACATATTTAATAATTTATCAGTTATACAGTGAGGTTGTATAATGTAGAGAAACACCCTATGCTTTTTCAAGACCTAGGGTAAAATCCTGACCTACACATACTCATTATATGACCCTGAACAAGTATTTTAATGTCTCAATGCCCCAGACAACTCATTAAGACTATAAGGCACAGAGAAGGTGTCGACTCTTACAGGTAGAAGTTCCACAGCAGGCTCTCCCTGCACAGATATAAGCATAGATTGAATAATAGATAGACAGATAGATAGATAGATAGACAGACAGACAGATAGATAGTATGTAATGATCTATCCATACTTTCTCATACATTCTTCCTTTAGATGACCAGTGGGGGCTCAAGAGACAGCTGGCTTACAACGCAGGATTTAGAATGGGGCAAAGAACAGAATGAAGCAACTAGTCCATACAAGTGGTCCTCTAAATTTCGCATCATCAGCAATGAATTCTAACTAACTGAATTAAATTATAATAAAAATTGATATTGAAGAGGTTATACTTATATTGATAGAAGCATTTTAATTATATGTTTTAAAGGTATACAAATCATAGAATGCCAAAAAATGCCAAAAATGCCAAAAATCTTTGTCATGCAAAGACCAAATCCTCAATAGTAGTAGTAGAATTTTGAATCTGGAAACCACCCTTACTTTCCAGATGATAAAAGAACTGGGTTACTATTTAAGGCTGTGTAGTTAGTGAGGATGTATCTAATACACATGCCACAGATGAATACAGAAGCAGGCATATTTAAAACTCTGATAAAGGGAAGCCATTATTGTAAAGACAAATAATTGTAATGACTGCCTTCAAAAAAGGAGGGAAAGAAGTGGAATTTTTCAATACCTAAAGTGGAATTTTTCAATACCTAAAAATCACACTTCATAAATATCTGCCTCTTCTACATATCTATTACATGCTGAGAAAATTTCTTTAAATTGGAAAAGATTTGTATTATTTTCTGAAAAGGTAGAAAAGTTATTTCACTCATTAACATTCAAGTCTTCACAATTCTACTTCTATAGCCTAGAACATGAAAGATTTAAAGAGGCTTAGTTTAATGTAATCTATGCTAATCTAGGGCCAGAAAGAAGGTCTAGCCACTAGAGCTATAAGTAGGGTAAAGAGAGAAGAGCTTTGCACCAGGGCACAGGAAATTAGAGAACACATAAATTTAACACATGGACACTATAAGAACCCAGAAGACACTTATGGCAACTAATTCCTCTTTGCACTAATTTGTCTTTATGACTTCATATATTATTTATAAATTACAAAGCTGGTTTGAGGGCATATTTTTGTTCTTCCTGCCAAGGTAGCAAAGGGCTTCATGTTGCTTTCTCTGGGCACATTTCTAGACTGTTTATCTCAGTTGCAATAATTGGTAGTTAGTACTGTATCCCTGAGTGCAGTCCTCGACTGAACAATTTCACTACCCCAGACATTGCCAGGGCAATGCTCCCATCTACAGAAATCAATTCCTCCTCTTTTTAAATATCCATACTTGGATTTGAGAGAAAATAAATGCAACTGGATTTTAGAGATGGCAATTCTTCGGGTATTAGTATTAGGAAGAAATGATAGTCCACAAGCTGTCTTGAGAGAAGTGACTTCCATAAGTAGAATGAATGGAAAATAGTCAAATCTGATTCATGGCATATGAAGAGGGAGTTTTGAAGAACCTTGAAAAACTTGTAGTAATTCTTGAGTGAGAGAGAGAGGGGGGGGGAAAAAAAAAACAAGTAAAAACATGAGCAGCCCAGAGACATAACTAGAGTTATATCACCAGTTTTGGAAACTTCAGTGGGTAATGATTAAGGATTTTCCAGGATAGAAGAATAATTTTAACTTGATTTCTGTGGTCTAGTGAGGAATCTTATTCTGATAAGAGAGACTCTGATTTGAAATAGGAAATAAAATTTGAAGGAAACACAGAAACATGTTCCACATTAATCTATGCTAAAATGAATTTAGTTAGGTCAATGTCTATGCAGTATCCTGCATTTTTATAGTTTGTCCCCTTAGAACTGCTTGCTCTTCACTGTGAAATAGTTTCCATACCTAAACACCTACCTAAGTTGTGGAAATTTACAGTGGGGAGGAAAAGCCGTGGAAGGCATCTATCTATCTATCTATCCATCTATCTATCTATCTATCTATCTGTCTATCTATCTATCTATCTATCTATCTATCTATCTATCTATCTATTATTCAATCTATGCTTACATCTGTGCAGGGAGAGCCTGCTGTGGAACTTCTACCTGTAAGAGTCGACACCTTCTCTGTGCCTTATACTCTTAATGAGTTGCCTGGAAGGGTGGGGAGGAGGGGTGTGGGAAATCATGGACACAAGAATATGATCTTTACCATTGCTAAGAAATTTCTGAAGCCTTAATGAAATAATTCCCCTGAAATTGGGAATAATGGCCATATTTCATTATACCATTATCCTCAATAACGTAATCAATTTGTTCATTGGAAGACATTAGAAAATTCATTCCTGAGTCACTTAACTAGCAGCAACGATTGGCGGAAACAGCAGTTGAACACTGTAGGTGGTCAGATGGTACTTTAGTAGCTTCATAAACCTATGATTCATTGGAATATGACAGTTCCTTGCACTGAGGTAGAAGTCAACTTTTTTTTACATCTTGTCATATAATATAATCCTTGCTTGTGTTTTCATGTGAATCACCATAAAGGCTTTACTCAACCCACTGAATATTGCTTTTCCTGGTCCTCTCTTTCTCTCCACAGCTATTGCCTTAACTCTCAGATTATTTCAGAATCAATTTTCATTGGCTGTATATTGTATGTACAGCTACTTGCAGGATTAGAATGTGAGCACACTGAAGGCTGGGGCAATTTTTTAAAAACTTTGTTTCTATTCCTAATGTATAGCAAAATGCTTAGCATATAATATATTTGTACTAAATACATGCTAGTTTGACTTGACATGACTATCAATATCAATTTATTGCCTCTTATTATTACTATGGAAACTACTTACTTTTCTTTCTATATATGCTCTAAATAATGATTTTTTTCTGACATTTCTCATGCATAAGTTATTATTTATAATATACTTAAGCTTATATATAACCACAAGTATAGTTCTACTCTGTTCTTATCCTCAAATTCCATTCTTCTAGGCTTGTAGTGTTCTATGATTTATAATAATATAATATAACCTAGAATACACAGATGTTAAAAAGACACTGTTTTGTGGTAGAGTAGGTTAAGAAGCACTGATGTAATTTCCCCAAAGCATTTCAGCTCAATAAAGTTCCTTCTACTAATCAGTTCTAGGCACATAGAAATTGTCTTTCTGTAGTGTTTACTTAAGATACATATATCAATGGAGTAATTCAATAAACTGCCAATCTAGTGGTATGTTATAGTCTGTAAAATATATATACATATATATATATCATACTATATTGTATTTTTATATATCATATATATATTTACACACATATTATACATTGTGAAACAAATGTGTGAGATAAAATTCTTTTTATACTATGAACGGTTGCACTAATGTCTTGTATACAGCTATATTTTTCACTGAAAAATCTAATATTTCAGAAATGTATGTAATTACTGCATTGTCACCTGTACATAGGAATAGTTGCAGAACTGCTATATCAAGAGATAATCCTTTTATTTTTTAGATAATGAGCAGATTGTGTTCTATAACACTAATAAATATGTCAAATAAATACTTATTTTTGTGGTAACATAGAATATTAGAAAGGGAGTTAATTGTGGCCAAATTACTTAATGTCCCTTTCCCTCAGCTTTCTCATTTGTTAAAAAGGTGAATAATACCTCGTAAACCTGTTATAAGGACCAAGTAACATAGTATGTGAAAAGTTTTTATAAACTTCAAAGCATCATAAAAATGTCCAACTGTTATTATCTCATCTCAGTAGATCAATGAATGTGGTTGTCTCTAAAGTCAAATCTGTCCTAGAGTGTGTAGAATGTTACTTTGTGTATGGGAGAAACTCTGAGGATACCTCTGGAGGTTCATTTTGTTCTACTAAGTAAAATACTTTTAAAAATATGAAGTAAATGGTGAAATCTTGTATTCTCTAGAAATGAATGAAAATGTAAAAAACTTAAGTAATTTTTGTACCTATAATCACTATACTAAAGTCCTGTGGATAAAAATAGAAAATCAAGAGTCTCTGCATTACAAGAGCTAACATTCTAAGAGAAATAACACACATAGAAATATTCAGGATAAGGAAGATGTAAAGGAGCCATAATTCTTAGATTACAGTGGAAAAGCAGATGGTAACACATATTATTTACTATCATTTTCACTGACAAAACCTATTAGTTTTTGATTTTGGATAATTTGACAGTGCCAAGGACTTTGACAGGGAGAACCAACTTTTTTGGGGTCTTCAGAAGCTGCTAAAGTTGCGAAGATGGCAGCACCTCTGAAAGCAGTTGCCAGTTTCCAGCTAAACAAGTAATTTCCCTCATAAAATGACTGTAGGCATTAGAATGGAAGCAGGGCAGATGGTTTGATGAGTGGTGCTATTCCGGAGAATCTTATCCTTACTTGTATATTTGTGGCAACTGATCAATAATTGCTATTGATGGTATTAGTATGGTGACACCGGTGGGTGGGGGTGAGGAGGCAGACTTGGAAGAAAGACCAGTGGTACTGAGACCATTCCTGCTGCTGGGGCTCTTGGGCTCCTTGTCTTTGGTTGTGTCCATCAGGATTTAAGAAGATTTAGTGGTTATGGTATAGCTTGCCTGGCACCATCTTGTTTTTTCCCTTATTGTATCTTTCTGCTTTACTATGTGTTCCATATTTACTAACACAGAAAGCAGTCAAGCAATGATTACTGTATTAAAATGAATCCACTGGGGGCGGAGCCAAGATGGCGGTGTAGCAGCAGTAACATATCGCAGCTCTCACATAGCCACCCAAAAATACCCATAAAATAGGACTCTAAACCAATCCTAGAACTCCAAAACGCACACAAAGACACTTCCCACTAAAGTCAGCTCAGCTATGAGGAACCATATCAGCACTGTGAACCAAAACCAGCCTGCCCTGAAGCTGCGGCTGTGCCCCAAGGGCAGCTGGACAGGAGGAGTGGAAGAGCCTCTCAGGTAAGCGGATTAGCAGCAGCTGCGAGTGGGAATTGTGAAAGGGGGAGATAAGCAGTCCGACAAAAAGGTCTCTAGAGCGGAAAAGCGAAAGGCAGAGGTTTTGCACCCGCCTCTGCATTGTAGCTTCCTGCCCGCGGCCTGAAGACAGCAGGGGCATTTAGCAACTGTGGTAAGGCCAGTGCTCTCGCGTTGAGCGGCCTGGATCCGGATCGCTGTCTTGGGCCTCCGTCTTGGAGTCTTTATTATCCAGTCAGCTGAAGCATTTAGGAAGACTCCCAGCATCTTCCTGAGAGCTATGGCAGCTGGGAGGACCCCAGCGATTTCGGACAGAGCTTTCCCTTCTGGAAGCAGAGCCCCACAGAGATTTAAAAAAAAATCACAGTCTGAAGAACCATGAGTAACAATAAACATAAGAAGCAAAGTAAGAACAGCTCCCAAACCCTTGATTCCTTCTTTGGGGAAAAGAAAGATCATGGGAGAGAGAGGGAGGAGGAGAGCGCAGCCAGAGCACCCCCACCAGGGGCCTCCAATAAACATGAAGAATGCCTGAAA
>CM053584.1:113858588-113883030 GCA_028627135.1 Pseudochirops cupreus
CTAAACTTCTTTGGACCTCAGATTGGTTAGACAAGAGACAGACTAGTGATGGTTGGTTGCCTTGAGTTGTTTGAAAAACAGGAGAGTGTGCAGCGCTAACCCTACATTTTTCCACTGGTGCTGGAAATCCTTTGGCAGGACACAAGTGGCCTGCAGCCATCCATTGTGCAGGCCTGGCCTAAACACTCTTATTAAAGAACAAGTCTGACCATGTCCCTCCCATGCTCAAACACTGTGGTGGCTTCCTACTATCGCTAAGATTAAATACCAGTTTCTTAGCCTGGTCTTTAAAGTGCTCCATAATTTCTATTTTATCTTCTCAGACATTTTGCATTACATCATGCAGTTTATTCAGACTACATTACTAGCTATTCCCTGAAGTCAATTGCCTTTTCCTACATTCAAACATTCATGTTGGCATTCTTACTTATCTGAAAAACACATTCTCCTTATCTCTGACTTTCAGAATTCTTCTACAAATCAGCCTCTTCTGTGAAACCTTCCTTAATTCCAAGTCATCTTTCCCAAACCTTAGATGAAAAAAAAAGTATGCTTCCTCTCTTCAAATGCTTTCAGATCCATTTGTTTCGATCTTTTCCTTTGCTTCAACAAAACTGGTATCACAGCAATATTTCTCTGCACACATATCCATAAATACATACACAATTGTTCAAATGTAAGGAGAGGTAGGGACCATGTTTTTTTTTTTCCTTTATATTCCCAGTACCTAGCATCATCCCTTAGGCCATATAGTAGGTACTTCAAAAAGTTAATTCTTATTTCAATTGTATCCAGCTCTTCCTGATCCCATTTGGAATTTTCTTGGCAAAGATACTGAAGTAGTTTGCCATTTACTTCTCCAGCTCATTTTGTGGTTAAAGAAACTGAGGCAAACAGGGTTAAGAGACTTGTCCAGGGTCACATAGCTAGGAAGTGTCTGAGGTCAAATTTGAACTCAGGAAGATGAGTCTTCCTGACTCTAGGTCCAGTACTCTTTATCCATTGTGTCACCCAGCTGCCCTCAATAGATGCTTAATAAATGTTTATTTGTTTATTAGGATCAGTGGATTAAAGTTACAAATTACGTTTTTAAAAAAGAACTATGGATGAGAGAATATATAAACATTGGAGTAATTGAACATGGGGAATTGTGTTGTCATTTCCGAACATATGTATGGTACTTTCCAATTCAAACATCCTATGATTCTAGAAAACTTTTTTGTTTTTACATAAAAACTCAATATCTCTAAAACCATTTGCACCCCTGGCCTGTTTTTGCAGTTGCCTACTCTATTAGATATTTCTGTATAACATGGTTAAACTCAAAACATTCTTAAAAAAAATACTCTGGCAATGGGGTATAGAAATCCATCCTGCCCTATAAGAAAGTAAGGGGAAATGGGGTAAAGGGAAGGATGGGGGAGATATATGATAAGACATACTGGGGGAAGGAGTAATCAGTATGCTTGCCATCTTAGGGTGGGGGGCAGGGGAGTGATGGAGAGAAAATTTGGAACCCCAAATCTTGTGGAAATGAATTTTGAAAACTAAAAATAAATAGATAAATTCTGAAAAAAACAAAAAAAAATACCCTGAAATGTTCTGTCATTTCTTTTGATGGCTACACCATATTTTCAAGTCACTCAGGTCAATAATTTCAAAGGTGTCTTTAATCCTTCTCTCTCCTTCACTCTACATATTCAATTGTCAATTATAGTTTATTCTACCTTGGCAAAGCCTCTTGCATTCCTCCCTTTGTTTCTACTCCCCATTACACTTTAGTGGATCTATAATCTAATTCATGCTGGTTCATCAATATGCAGATCATAACCCAACCAAACCTCATCATTTGAGACTCTGTAA
Source organism: Pseudochirops cupreus (assembly GCA_028627135.1). Lineage (NCBI taxonomy): Eukaryota > Metazoa > Chordata > Mammalia > Diprotodontia > Pseudocheiridae > Pseudochirops > Pseudochirops cupreus. The sequence continues at coordinate 113,860,452 of CM053584.1, forward strand.
TTTTATAAATCAACAGCCTGAGTGAATCAAATTGACCCCTTTTACCAAAAGAAATTGTAGCAGAATAATTGTCCACATAGTTCATATACCTATACTTTCTATTTAAAAACAGGAAGAAATGAACTATGCTTTTGATTTTTATTAAATATAAAAAAAGGGACACTGAGAGAACAGAGCTCTTTAATTACTGTGATAACGCCCATGATCAATGGAGTAGCCAAATGCTTAGATGAAGACAGTTGCCCATAAAACAAACAGCCAACAAAAAACCTGTCTAAAGCACAAAGTTAACCATACCAAAGGCACTAGAGTCAATCTACTTTCATTTAGCATTTGTGATTTACTAAATTACATAGAATATAACCTTTAAATGACTGATCTTGCCTTATATTTTGCTCCCCCACCAATAAGAATCATTATGATTCCATCACCACCCAATAGTTTGATTGGCGATAATAGCAGGAAGGAAAATGTTTCTCCCTCTTTTACAACTTCTGATCTTCTTCAATAATTATCATTGTTCCCATCTTACTATCCTCCTAAGTTGCTTTTTCCTCTCCTAACTGGAGAGGACTCTTTTTTTGGGCGGGGGGGGGGGGCGGAGAAAGGGCTAAGTGATTGCCTGAGGTCATACAGTTAGTATGTATCTGAGGCTGCATTTGAACTCAGGTCCTCCTGACTCTAGGGCCAGTGTTGTATCTACTGTATCACCTAGTTGTTCCCATGTAGTTTTGAAAACGTAAAGAAAAATTCACAGGAATGGAGCCCTATGCTTCCTATTTTTTGAAATGAAAGCCCACATTTTTTTAAAGGCCATACTAGGTATGAAATAGTGTAAAGAAAATTGGTCCTGGTGCCAAGAATACCCAAATTCAAGTCCTGCCTCTGACCTACCAGCTGTGAAATCCTGGGCAGGTCAATTAAACTTTTAGTGCTCCAGGCAATTCTCTAAGATAGGGGTTCTTAATGTGGGGTCCATGAACTTTAAAATGAAAATTGATAATTGTATGTCAACATTAAGCTGTAGAGAAGGCACTTATATGTTGTATTGGTAGAGTAAGTTTCCTCAACTTCATGTTCCCTATATGAATGGAATCACAGGTCTAGTTCCTATTTTATCCTGTCTTAATTACTCCTTATTAATTTCTATCCAACCTTTAAAGTCCAACTCAACTATCACCTTCCTCAGACCCCATATAATACTTACTTTTGTAACTCTTGAATGTAAGCAACTCTAAAATTATTGCAGAACAAGCACAGGGAATTCCCTAAAAAATTGCATTTATCCTGATGCATCTTATTAAACTATTACATTATAATGCAGTGTATTATCATACATTGTATGTTATCATTATTCATTTTTGTGACTTATTCTCATATAAGCTCCATAAGGGTAAGAATGATTCTTCGTCTAAATTCTGTGCACTTCCTAATGTTGCTTAATACTTACATGCTGAATAAATATTAAATTTTGTTATGTCTAAGATATCGTATAGTGAATTATTCAGAATTAATAATAGTTTTACTCCTAAATCTCTTAGAATAACATATATAATCTGCAGGGTTACTTAAACTTTATGTTCCTTACACTGAAGACTTCATTCTATATAATTAGATATACTAAAGGAAGAGCCTTTCAATCTCACCCCCAATCCAGCTTGGACGAGGAAACTGAACCCAGAGAACCTAGGCGATTGGCTCAGAGCTGCACAGTTAGAGGGAAGTTTAACATAGTTCTCCTTAGGCCAAGTCAACATTCTTTCTGCAACATCACATTTTCAGCATACGTTGGATTGGAGCATACGTCTGATTTTCTATCTTCTCAGATGAGGCAAGTCTTGGAATGACAAGGAAATCAATCCAGCTTTACCCAGAAAAAAAATAAAATGATTAGAAAAAACTCCCAGTAGTTTTCCTGTAGCAGCTAAAGATGTAGAAATACCCATTCTTACTTATACTTCTCCATTCTGCTTGCTCATGGATACTTTAATTCCCTAATATTAGGGAAATTTTTCATCTCTTCTTTTAAACAAAATTGCTTTTGATCTTGATAAGATGGAGAATTTTGCTGGTTTAGTTGTTTCTCACTAGCTGCAGAATACTTTTTGATATTTCATGGGATTTTACTAGTAGTTTTTGAAAAATTCCTTTTGTTGATGGCTAATGGAAATCAAATAGATCTCAAACAAGTTATATCGTTTTAAAATGTACATATTGCTTCCTCCAAATAGAATGAGTTTTCCTTAGTTTGTACTTTGCAGCTCATTATGATACCCATTATGCTGAATTTGTGTGCATAAGTCTAATACTTAATGATATGTTCTATGCTCTTAGGATAGTGTGGCTAAGTCAATATTGTATGGAGCAAGAGATCAGAATATTCATTTACTTGCAGCCACATAACTGACAAATTTTAGGACTGCAGTCAAGACATCAATCATCCATTGCTTTCCTATTTGCTAAACTCAAGAAAGAGAGTTTAATATTAGCAGTCCACAGTAGTTACTGGACGTGTTGTATTGGGTGATTAACAAATTGTCAATGATATAAAATAAATTTCTTATATCTCCAGAATATTGGGAGGATGGAGTGTCCTGATCCACACGTGTATGAACAGGAATCCACTTTCTTTCCAGAGTCATATTCTTCCATTGTCTCTGTTTCTGTTAATGGAATCCTTATCTTCCCAGTCACACAGACTAAAAGCCCCAAATAATTTCTGACTGTTCTTCTGCTCTGTTTTACATATCCTATAGTAGTTATCAAGTCTTGTCAATTTTGACTTGTACAATTTTCCTTGCATCAGTACACGTCATGTAATCTTCTTTAAAAAACATTGATCAAATCTCACCCACCCCACCACAATAGTCTAAAATCCAAACCCACTTTATCCTATTACAACCTTATATGATTTTATCCAAATCTACCTTTTCTACTTCTTATACCCTGCTTCAGTTGAACTAAACTACTTTTTTTGTTTTCTGGAATATGTCTCTGTAACAATATAATCCTACCTGTCCTTCAAGGCTCAGCTCAAGTGCCACCTTTAGTGAAGCTTGTTCTGATCTCCCACTCAGTCATCATTTCCTCTCATGATACTTGGACCACACCTCTCTCCTGTATCATACTCCATGGATCACAAGTTTTTGGTGGGCAGGGAGCATTTCTGGCTGATAATTGGAACCTTAACAATATGTAGCAAAATGCTTACCACCCTATCTTGTATATAGTAGCTGTTAAATTCACCAGCAGAATATTCTGCTAAATAGTGCTATTACATATTATAAGTAGAATACCAATTCTCAAAGAATTGATAGGTAATAAAATCCACATTATGCAGCATAATTGCATTTTTTCTTTAATGACTGAGAATGCAATTCAGAAGTTTTCCTTGACATGAAAATACAAGATGGACCAAAGTGGGTTAAATAGATCTGATGGCAGAGTCTAAACGTGACTTTCTTTACTAAAACGGACATGAGATGAAGTTTACTGTTTGTTGCTTTCACATAAAGGAAAAGCTAAGAAAATGCTTCTTGCTACTAGATTCTTCTACTTCTTTGGATTTGGAATGAATGAAATTTTTCTGTACTTAGGTCTTCTGAAGAAAAAAAATATAATAGGTAGTATCTAGGCTTTGAACTCTATTATTCTTCTTCTCAAGTTTAAAATTAAAGCAGTATATATTTTAACAAAAAATATTCAAATCTTGGAAGCTGAATGGACTACAGGAAAGGCTTATTTTTTGTCCACTGGATTAGAAATATAAGATGATGGATAAGAGCTGATAAGCCCTTTAAATCATTTCTTTTGTCACCAACTAAATCAACTATGCGGCATTAATTTTGCTTGCTTACATGAAATTAATTGACATTAATTATAATTTACACCACTGAAGAGCACACATTTTATTGGATTTTTAGATAATTTTTCCTGAAAAGTATTTTCACCCCCTTTGATAAAAAAACAAACAAACCAACTCTCACCTCTCATCAGGAAATATTTCTATACATATGAGCACAAACATCAATTTAAAAATGAAAATACAACCTGTTGACTGCAGCTGCTTTCACTGAGTTTTTCACCAAGGAAACAGCAATCCATCCATCACTGACTGAAGTGAATGCTATGGAGAAGTTGGCACTAGAGGGATGTGTCATGCGTCGAAATATGTTATGGGAGCCAGAGAAGCTATGAATCATGAACATTGAAGAGTGAACAGGCAGATAGAAATGGGGAGAGGAAAGAGTGAGAAAAGATCTGAAGTTGGTGGAAGAGAAGAGATGGGAGAAAAATTCATCTGGATAGACCTATCTAGAAAAGAGCAAGAAATAGAGTAAGAAGAACAGACAAATCAAAGATGTACATGGAGGGCGTATTTATAGTGAGTCTATCCTTGTTGAGACTGTGTGTAGCAAGAGAGAAAGCCAGGAGTTTAAATAATTTATTTTTCTATTTTCAAGTCCTCAAACTATTTTTCTCATCTTAATTCCTAGATCCATTTTTTAAAAAATGCAATATTCATAACTGTGAACTTAAGGTTAAGAAGTGACTTTATGCTGCTTTTATTACTTTGTCAATCCCCATTAACTTTACATGATCCATACAAATGAAATACTCCTAAATTAAGACATATCATTTTGATAGGATTTCACAAATCAAACTTTTCTTTATCCACAACAACGGGCAAAGGAGACACTTGACTCTGAACTGTTAGTTTATTTTATTTGAAGAATAATCATGTTCCTGTATCCAAAGGACTAACCTCTGTCCCACTTATTCTATTTATACCTAAGGCTGCAACTAGTATGATCTGATCTAAAAGTCTTGCTGAGATTTTGCAAGGCTGGTAAACAGAGATCAGAGGTATTGCCAAGTCAGCAACCTAACAGATGGCAAACTGCAAAGCATGTAAGGGAACCAACAAGACAACAGAAATACTGAGACCACCGTAGGATGCAATGGGACTTGATCCAAGTGAATTATTGGGTACATAAGAAAAAAGCAATACGATTAAGAATCTTAAAAAGGTTGGAGCTGGAAGGGACCTCAGAAATCACTGATCTAATGCCTTCCTTTCATTGATCAGGGCACTGAAGTTCATAGAAGTGAAATGACCTGTATAAGGTAACACAACTAGTTAGTTAATTTCTGTTTCTCTAATTAGTTAATTTCTTTTCCCTAAATGATTCCAGAATTAGTTAATATAAGACACCCTCCTAAATGATAAAAAGGCAATTTAGTGCTATTTCTTTTGCCACTGACAGTTTTGAAAAGGTATATGCCAGACTACTATTCCAGAAAAATGAGAATCCTGAAGCCATATGTGATTTATCCTGTGAAGTTGGATGCGTAAGTTTTCTGTAGTGTTGATGGGGCTTCACAGGCTCCTGTAGGGAGAGACCCTTATATGGTCAATACAAGTGCTTACAATCTGTGGCCAAAGAAAAGTTAGACAAAAAAGGCCAAAATGAATAGACCCTGGCATCCCCTGTCATTGTGGCTCTAAGGAAGAATTACAAGATTGCATATGGGTAATGTCGAAGTCATTTCTGAATCAAATCCAGATCCCAGTGTTTTGATCAAGAAAAAAATTGCCTATGAACTTTCTTATTCAAAATCATACACCACATAGAATATTGTGTATGGATTGCTGTATCTTAAGAAAGCTTATAGAGGAAGACATTGCAAATGAACATAATGAAAAGACAAGATAGGTTCACTCTGGTAATGCAGAAGGAAAAAATTCCCTCTGATCTAGAGGGATAAAAGTTAGGAAGTGTGGTGGAAGAAGTTTAGGGGTTCATGAAGGAGGTGGGCAGGCAAGGTGAATAAGGAACTGATTTCCAAATGGTGTGATCCCAGAATGAGGGTAGGGGTGGGAGGATTCAGCCCTTAAAGACTAACCATTGTAGATTTAGGACAAATGGGAGGAACTATTGCTTGCGAAGCAGGATAGATTAGAATGGGGAAGAGATTTCCCTTAAAATGACCAAATGCAAAGTGGTGAGAGGCAGTTCAACAAGTAGCTCAAGTGCAAACTATCTGAGCTTTGCAACCAGATGGAGTTTTAATTGTCTAAACACATCTGTCTTTTTCCATAGACTTCCAAACCTCATTGCCATACAGTATCAAAAAATTTCCTATTTATGCTGTGGCAATTTTAAAAATAAAGTTGCAAACATGTAATCAGAATCAGCTGAGGGGAATCTTGGACTTTGAGCTCTCAGTGTAATCTCCTTTATTAGGATGTAAATTCCTCAAAAAGGGGAGCTATTTTGCTCTTCTTTGTATCCCCTGTACTTAGCACAATGCCTGGCACTTAATAAAATGTTTATCAATTGATTCTCATATGCAGGAAAATTTGAGAACCCTAGGAAACTAGACTACTCAGAAAGCAGCCTCCCATGGGATGGGATGATGGTGACTGGAACTTTTCCCTAAGAATCTACGGTAATTTAACTATGTCCATTCATTGAACAATGCAAATTAGAAGATACCTAGATTCTTGTTAGCTGCGTGATTCTGGACAAGTCACTTAACTCTTTTTGCCTTAGTTTCTTCATCTGTAAAATGAGCTGGAGAAGGAAATGGCAAACCACTCCAATATCTTTGCCAGCAAAATCCCAAACAGGGTCACGAAAAGTTGGATACCACTGAAATCACTCAACGACGCCAAGATGGCACTGTTAGGCTCTGGATAACTAGCATACAATTCCTAGAGAAAAGAGCACTTGATTTGACTATAGCATAATTGAAAAGACATCAGGCTTGGGGTCCTCATATCTGAATATGGTAACAACAGGAATGATTGACCAGTGAAGTTTCAAAAATTAGTTACAGAGTTATACAAAAGTCAGAAATGTCAGTGCAATACAACAAAGACAATGTTAATTTGTAGTTTTCTAAGTTAATATGTGGCCCTCAGGAGTCGGTTTCTATTTGAGTTTGACACCACTGACATAAATGACTGCCCAGTGAGAAGTATGACTTGATAAAGTAGATAACATAAATATAAAAATATAGATAATATAAATAATATAAATATTAAAAAGTAGATAATATAAAACAACACCATTCAAATTTAGATCATGTCTGGAACACTAGGGTCAGGAATTCATAGTAATGGTGTTTAAGGAGAATATTTGCTAAGTTGGAGAGAGTCTAGAATCAGTAAGTCAGTCAATAAGTATTTGTTAAGTATCTATAATATATATTCTAGGCACTGTGCCAAGCCCTGGGGATACATAGAAAAGCAAAAGAAAATCTCTACTCTAAATGAGCTCACAGTCTAAGAGGAACAAAATGTGAAAACAATTATGTACAAAGAAGATATACAATAAAAAGTGGAGATAATCAACAGAGGGAAGGCATTAGCGTGAAGGAGGATTAGAAAATGGTTCTTGTAGAAGATTGGTTTTTAGCTTGAACCTGAAGGAAGTCATGGAAACCAGGAGAAAGAAATGAGGAAGGAGAGCATTTCTGGCATAGGAAAGAGCCAGTAAAATAGCATGGTGGCAGGAGATAGAGTATCTTGTGGAATGAACAGAAAAGAGGTTAATCTCCCTAGATCAGAGTATACATGGAGGAATAAGATATAAAACTATGGGAAAGGTAGGTGGAGGCCAGGTTATGAATCAATCAGTCAATACACATGTATTAAGTACCTCATATGTGACAGGCACTGTGCTCTAGGGCTACAAAGTTTATAGTCATAAGCTTGTAGTCTAGTGGGAGAGATAACGTGCAAACAAATAAATACAAAGCAAGCTATATACAGGACAAATAGGAAATTAAAAGAGGGAAAGCACTAGAATTAAAAGTAGTTAGGGAAGGGTTCCTGTAGAAGAAAAGAATTATGTCAAACAAAGGATATTTTTATTGGATTCCAGAGGTAATAGAGAGTCACTAGAATTTAGTGAATGGGAGGGTAACATAATCAGATCTGTACTTTAGGAAGATCATTTTGATAGCTGAGAGGAGAAATGACCAGAGTGAGGAAAGATTTATGTCTCTGAGATTAACTCGTAGGCTACCATAATATTTCAGGGATGAGGTGATGAGAGCTTAGACCTTGTGGGGAAGTGTTAGAAGAAAGGACAGTGGTGTGAAGGGAAAATTTACTGGATATGGAAGATGAGAGAGATTGAGGAATCAAGAATAACACCCAGGTTGTGAGACTGGTTAAGTAGGAGCATGGTGTTATCCTTGACAGTAGAAGTGAAGTTCAGAAAGATTTGGGGGAAAAAGGTGTTGAAGAGACGAAGGTTGGAGATATGGCATTAGATGAAGATCAATAGAGAGGTTAGGGCTGATTAAGCAGATTAAAATAATAATCAACTGAGATAATAATTGAATCCAAGAGAGTTGATGAGATCACCAAATAAAATACTATAGAAGGAAAAGAATACAGTTCCCAGGACAATGTGCTATGGCACATCTACCTTTATCATACATTGCCTGGACCAACTCCAACAAAAGAGACTGATAAGGAGTGGTCAACCAGGATGAAAGGCCTTGAGTCTATGTCACAGAAGGATAATTTCAAGGAACAGAGGATGTTTAGCCTAGAGAATAGATAAACATCATTCCAGAAGTGGTATGATAAGGGACTAAATTATACTGACTATACCAGTGCTTCCAAATTTGTGTGTATGTGTGCACATGTGCACATGCACTCACATGTCTGTCTGTCTGTTGGGTCATATACACTTTGGTCATCGGCTAAAGCTTATGGATCACTTCTAAAATTAATTATTTTAAATGTCTAAGATAAAATGCACAAGATTAAAAATTAAACCAATTACATTAAAACACATTTATCAAACTATCCCTCCTTGCCCCGCCCCCCCCCAAAAAAACCTCACATGTCTCAGGTAAAGGAGTCTTGCACAATACATTCTGTCTCAGTGTTTGTCTCTCCTGTATGTGTTGATTTCTGCTTGTGATGTGTTGAGTTCTCAGACCTTGTTGGGAGGTCTCTGTTGACTACACAGGCAGATAGTGAATTGATAATAGTGTCAGCAATGTGAATGAATATTATTGTGGCTCTGTTAAGTTTTGTCTTCCCCAAAACAGGAACTGTGAAGGATTTGAGGTGGACTGGACACTGTGAACTTCAGTGTGGAATGAGAACTGGACAAGGAGCTGACAAGGAGCTGAACAAAGAGCTGAGAGCTGCCTGCCTTTGAATCCATGTAAGAGTTACATAGATTTGGGCAGGAGCTGGGACCATGGAAAAAGAACCACAGAAACTGAGAGCCAGCCTCAAGTCAAGATGAAAGGACCTATTCTTGGGTACCTAATGCTGACTGAGAAGATTATGATTTACTGTGACCTAGGAGTAGAGAACTTTGACCTTTTTTCTTTGTGTCCCTTAAGGAAGCTTGCTTCTTAAGGATGATTGAGTTAGGGACTTACTGAATGACATCTTTTGCTTAAAACTAGGTGACCACTTTGGTGAAAACTATGTGGCCACTTTTAGTAATAACTTGTTATGTTATAACATTGTGAATGCTGTACTTTGATTTCTGTCAGTGTTTTGTCTTAGTTTGTTACTGAATAAATAGAGAGTTCACTATGCTATGTAATCAGAACCTTGAAGCTGCTCGCAGCAGCAGTCCTCTGGAAAGCTGCTTGTGCTTAGCTTTACAGGCAGGTATCCAGAGTTTGCCATATCTAAAAAGTTCTCAAAAGTAACTTAATGGTAACTTTGTTTTTTTAAAGAAACTAAATGAAGTTTTGCAGGAAAAAAACAACAACAGGGAATCCAAAGACAGACAAGATGAGAGATGCCTAGATAGAAAGGTGAGAGGAAAAAAAAATCACTGAAGACTCCTATATTTAACCAAAAAAAAAGTCTTAGAAAACAAATAGTTCATTAAAAAAAGAAAAAGAATTAGAAATTGATCCTCCAGCCATTTTTGTATCTCAGTTTCCTTCTTTTGCCTCACCCCTTTAGGTGATGTTTAGGGGCAAATGGATCTCAGTCATTAAATAGGACTATATGCCCTTGTTCCTCCCCTCCACAAAGGTTACAAAGACAATTTACATTGATTTAGGTTTTTTAAAGCATTTCCAACAGGAATATGAGATAAAAATCTTATTAATCCTATTGTAAAGATAATTGAGGCTCTGAAGGAATAAGTCAATCATATAGCTAGTAAATGTCTAAAGTGAGGTAGAAACCCAGATTTTTCTGATTCCACAAGACTTCTCTATTCTCTATATCAGTGGTGTCAAATTCGCATAGAAATGAGGGCCACTAAATCCTAAACAAGGATTCCTACAGGTCACATACTGACTGAAAAAAAAAACCCACCATACATTAATATTATCCCTGTTTTAGTGTATTTTTATTTATTTTGCTAAATATTTTCCAATTACTTTTTAATTATTTACCTTTTAATATGAATCTGACAACAATACTTTTAATATGGTTTGGGCTACATTTGAGACTATTGTGCTCCCTACACAGCTGTGTTAAACATCTCTGCTCTGTGTCATTGCTAACTCTCAAGGAAACTCTTCTAGCTCTTTGGAGATCAGGAATATTACTCATACCTAGTGCTCTGCTTCTCACTAATTAATCCATGTCTCTTTTCAGTCACATACATTCAAGAGAGAATAAGTATCAAAAAGACATGCATTCCTACACATAGGAAATATATCTCTGTCTCCATCTTCTCCTACCCCAAAGTAACATGTGGCTGTTGTCACTAGGGAGGGAATTGTCTGAGACCATTGAACTCCCACTTGGGAACAATAAGCAGAAAAGCCAACACTGCTACAAAACATGATATATTTCCTCTTGCTCATTATTTTATTAAATAGAATGACATCAAATATTCTGGACTTAGTTGTCAATGTTGTTAATAAACAGCTCTCTCCCTCTATATATTATAACATATATAATTGATAACTATGTATATATTATATATAGTTGATAAATAGCTATATATATGTGTGTATGTATGTGTGTGTGTGTATATGTATATATGTATATGTATACATACATATGCATCAAAGCAATGTGGAGAGACTGGTAGTTAAACCTCAAAACGAATTTCATTTTATGGGAGTTTCTAAATTCTATTTCCTACTTTCATACCCTAATTGCCCAAGCATTTCTGAAACCCACAGTGGAAGAATATCTGACATATTGTTAAGCAGGAAAGTAAATCGGATGTGATGAGAACACAGAGCTGCTACCTACTTACATGTTACTTAGGTAATTCTACATTAGCTACTGAATTGAATATTTAACAAGAATAGGGTTAATGACCAAATTCTCTGGCTTATCCATCTAGGGATGCACAAAGAGTCACTGAGGGCAATGTACCTGGGAAATTCAATGCAAATGGGGAGGAAGAATAAAAAGAGTCTAGAATATCACATTGCCTAAATGAAGTTAACTAAATTAGCAAAAGGAATCAGCTAACAAGAAAAATTCTTGTTATAAAAGTGTTCAGGAAAACTATAGTCTACATTTGCTGCCTCCATATCCTCACTTAATACTAAGAATGCTGAAATATGACTTTTATCTACTTAGTAATACTGAAAATGTTCTCAGAGGTTATTGATGGTCTCCTAATCCAATGATACTTCCCTAGGCTTGATTCCTATGAAATCTGTCCCTTCTGACTTGATTCTATTTAATATTATCTGAGTTCTCAAAAGAGTGAAGTTATCTGGGTGTTGGCATATACATTTGGATAGTTTTGAGAGAGAGAGACAGAGAGAGAGAGAGAGAGACAGAGAAATGACAGAATCATTATTAAGCATTTACTATGCAAAAGCTCTTGAAGCAGAGAGGGGAAAATCTGAGTTTGAGTTTTGCCTCACAGATTTGCCAGTTATGGGCCCTGGAGAAGTCACTGAACCACTCTCAGCCTCATTTTCCTCATCTGTTAAATAGGGAAAGTTATAGCACCTACCTCAGAGGTTATTGTCAAGTGAAATAATGCATGTAAAGGATTGTGTAAGTTTTAAAGTACTATGTAAATATAAGCTGCTAACACTGATTTCTCAATTTAGACATTTCTGAAGGATGTAAGTGACTTCTGTTCTCTCTACATCATCTCCTTTGGTGATGTCATCCTTTCCCATGGCTTCTATTATCACTTTCGTGTGGAAAATCCTCATCTACATTTCTACCCAAAACCCTCTTCTGAGATCCACATCCACAATTATAATTGCCATCTTGAATGTCCTATCAGTAATTCAAACTCAAATCCCAATTCATCATTTTCTTCTATACCATCCATCATTCTTCTGACTTCTCTGTCTGTGAGCACCACCTTCTTTCTAGTAACTCAAGTTTGAAGCTCCAGGGCCATCTTTGTTTTCATTTGTCTCATTTATTAAGAGGTAGCTAGGTGGCACGGTGCAGAGAGCACTAGACTTTGAGCAAGGAACACAGTTTCAATCTACCTTCAGGCACTTACCAAGTTGTATGACCCTGGGCAAGTCACTTAACCTCTGCCTCTGTTTCTTTATCTATAAAATGGGGCTAATACTAACACCTAACTCCTGAGATTGTTGTGAGGAAAAACGAAATAGTATTCGCAATAGTGTTTACAAACTTTAAAGCACTATGTAAATGCTAGCCATTATTATTATTATTAATTTGCATTTGACTCTCAAAATGAATCATTCATCAAGTCCTATCAATTATTCTAGAGTGTTTTGTGAACCTATTTCCTCCTTTTCAGTTTTAATACTAGGCCAAGGCTTAGCTCCTCATTGCTTCTCTCCTAGATTATTATAATATCCTTTTAAACTCTTTTCCTTGCTTCTCTATATTCTTCCTTTCCCCATCAAATCTACCTACCAATTAACCAAGTAATCTACCAAATGTACATCTGTGACCATGTATCAACACTTGTGGAATACCCAAACTCTATGCTTGGCCTGGAAATGTAGAGTTTTTCCCCAAAAATTGTTAATGGGAATAAGCTCCAGAACATTTAGGAAACAAGACAGTAAAGAACAAAAAATGCACTGGATCCTGATGTAGTACATGATGTGTTAACAATATTATGTGTGTAACACTATATGTTTTGCTTGTCTTTTCCTGCCATACTTTTAATCATAAAGCAAAAATATCCTTTTCATTCTGCCATGAGTCATACCATTTTTTTTTCATTCTATGTAATAATCATCTGGGCAGAAGATTGAAGTCCACAAAATGTGCTTTGCAAACTGCTTTACTAAAAAGAAAATTGAACAAACACCACCATGTATCTGAAGAGAAATGTTATGACCAGAGGGTATTTTCTTTTGTTATGTTTTTTGATAAATTGATTCAAAATACACATTCTTAGCTTTAGTGCTATGATGGCCAAGTCCTTAGAGAACATATGGCAAAATAATTAAATTTGTCCATTGTGATCTCTCCATTTGAATCTCAATCTTTTTTAAAGGTATGTAATATGCACAGATCTAATGCCTGATTTCTCTATCTCTTTAAATAGAATCATTATTCTTCCAATCAACCAAGTTCAACACCTTAGAGTTGCCTTTAATTTACCTTCTCTAATCTTTCCACAACCAGTCTCTGTGATTCAGTCTGGTAGCTTTGTTGTTCTAATACCTAAACTTTCCTTTCCATTTCCATGGGCACTACCCTGGCTCTAATCAACTCCAGACTGTATGGCTTAGGGATAGTAGAAGTCTACAAGTTGGGTTCCCAGATTGCAGTTTCTTTTACTTTCAATCTACCATGCATACTGCTCACAGACTAATTTTCTTTAAACATTCCTTTCATTGTGTTATGTTCTTATACAAGGTACAGCAAAAAGCTTCTTATTTTTTACTATATCATGCATATTTCTCTGCTTGTCTTCCAATACCCCCCAAAATTAGACCCCATGGCTTTCACAGTGTAAATATTTCGCATGTAATAAGTGCTTAATAAATGAATGACTATTATGACTACTATAATGACAGTTATGACAAAAAAGTCCTATTGGTAGGAGCACAGAATATGAAATTTCATAATTTCCCCCCATCCTCATTAGTTTGTAAAAATTACTCCAGATGCTAAATAGATCAGTAACTGCACTATCAACAATTTACATTTAAAAGAAAAAAAAAAGAAATCTTGGGACTTACTTCTGCAGTTGTGAACTTGTTATTTATCACCAGTATTAGGTTAAGACTCTTAGCTTAAATTGTGCTGATGTTTGCTATGAAAGATGTATTCACTAAGGTCATGCAGATAAGGTTCAGGAAAATAAAAGACAGGGAAGATCAAAGATTTACTAGGTGACCCAAGGCAGCACGAACGCAGTTGGTTACATGTGGCAAGATATTATTGTAGAATGCTTTATGTTGGGAGGTAGAAAGCAAATACATCACTACTTCTTTTTCCTGAATGATAAATAAGCTGAATGAAAATCAGAATGCCTCATAAGATAAAGCATATCATAAAGATAACAGAATTATGAAAAGTGACTGAAAAAAATCGCCAGCGGTCGCTTAATACTGTGGCCTATAGCAAAGAGGTGAAGACTAAATACATTCTGTTTGGAAAAAAAAAAAAACCTCTAAAGATTTCAGACCACCTTCTCTTATGTCTTTAAGCATTTTCCAAATATTAAAGGACTTTGACAAAGGTAGTGTGTCAGGGGAGAATAATGGAGATAAGTCCCAAATATAAACAAGCATTATTGTTTTCATCTTTTTAGGGTTTTCCTAACCTATTTATGAATACTAAAATTACTCATCTAGCAGAATTAATTCAACACAATATAACTAGTATTCACTTGAAATCACATGCAGTTTATAGTTAATTATGGAATAAATTAGATTTTGTGTAATCAGTAGAGAATCTCTGTGAAGTCATTACTGACTTCTTGAAGGAAACAACTGACATTATTAACACTCTAAAGAAAACACTTTAGGGGTGGCTAGGTTGTGCAGTGAATACAGCACCAGCCTTGGAGTCAGGAGGACCTGAGTTCAAATATGGCCTCAGACATTTAACACTTACTAGCAATGTGACCTTGGGCAAGTTACTTAACCCCAATTGCCCTTACAAAAAGCAAAAACAACAACAAAAAAAGAAAACACTTTAGCTTCATAATTATGGAAATCAAGGCATTCTAGAGTTACATAGGATATTAGTCTCTTAGCCATCAGCTCACTTAAATTCCTAATTTTCCAAATGAATAAACTGAGGCCCAGGGAGTTTGATTTTCATTCATTAATTGACTTTTTAAAAAAATAATTATCAATTTTGTTCAGAGAATTGTGCCAGGGCAGCTACAAAATTTAAATCCCATATAGGTTGATCACTGCCCTCATAGAACTCATTAGCTTAATCTCCCTAGCAGACAAAGAAGATATTAACCCATCTTCCTACTACACACAGAAGATATTAACCAGTATTACAAAGGAAATAAGAAAAAGGAAAGATAAGGACATTAACATTGCTCAAAAATTGCACAGTGACACAATAGAGGGTGACAGAGAAATATAAAGCTGTTTTATTTAGATCTGAAACGTCTTTCTTCTAAGTTCTTTTCTTTTTTTCTAGATCTGAAAGAAAGGGCACAAAATGGGGATCTAAGTCTCCCATTTATATTGCTGAAGACTGTATAGATATTAATTTTGCTATTTAAAAATTTATGACCAATTGAACTTCATTTGTCTTAGGCATGTACAAACAGCATTCTTTTTTTTTTAAAGAAATAACAAGTTTTTCATTTTGCATGCTGTACAGACTGAAAATGTCATCATGATGAGAAAAAAAGGCATATTTTCATGTCAAACAAACCTCAGAAGAGTAAGTTGAAAATAGTGAAATAGAAATGATACAGAAAAAAAACAAATTAACAATGGGAAAAATATTTTTAGTTATAATATTCTGTGTTATCTTTAGGTGCTCCATTAATTGTCTTTCATACATGATATATAAACACTTGACAAGCTTTTAAAGGACAATATTGATATATTTCCTAGGATGGAATAAATTAACAAAAGATCTAGAAATAATTCAAGTTGACATGACTACCTTGCCTTAATGGATAATCTTTTTAAAAGCTATAATATCATGATTTGCCTCCAAATCTCAGAATATTCATGTAAAAAAGTCACATATCATGATCTCCTTTCTTATAAAGACAATCTGAGGGACAGAAGTATCAACTGACCAGGGTGGGGCTATTCACTGTTAATGCCAGGCTAAAAACTCTGGTTTCTTTGTATTCTCGGCCTATTATCTCCTTGAAGTCATCATTCTTTTGTTTCTATTAGAGTTTCTATGTGTTTATAGTGACCTAACAGCTTCTGCTGGCCTGAATTAATTGCTGATGCACAAATCATTCCCTCATCTCTCCTATCTGAAATAATTATTTGAGGAACATCGATGTTCTTCCATCTTGATTCTCTATTGCCTACATTAGAGAGAGAGAATCACTAGTCTGAGAAAAGAAGGGTCATACTTTTTATGTGCTCACTATGAATGTATAGTAAGTGTAAAATAAATTAAAATGGAATGTGAAACAAGAAAAAATGGGACATTGTAAGAAATGAGCTCAAAATAATTAGTTCTTTCTCACCTGCTAGCTTTTGTTATTCATTTTATGTATTTCAACAAAGTAAAGACATGCTACCTGTAATTTTGTTTTTAATGCATAGACATTTCTTTATTCCTTTGCTTTTTATATTTCCCAAATGGTTTATATTCTTCCCTTTTTATTTATGGGCACTGTATTTTCTGGCACAGTTTCCGCACTTTCTACATTTATGCCTGGTGTTACTGGGCCTCAGTCTTTCTGATGAAACTTTTTTCTATTGCCAATTCTATTTTTGGTCACAATTTGTCCTCAGAGATTCATTCTCAATACATAGACCTCCCAAGATCCTTTCTGATATCTTGAAGACATATATAAAATAAAAGTAAAATCAAGGATTTTTTTCTTCAGAAATTTTTCTCTAAGAAAATTAGCAGACTCAATTTTGTTATCATCCCTACTAAATGTGAATTACTTGGTTTCACTACAACTAGCAGCAGTCACTGATATAAATGTTCTATCATTTTTGTCCTAAATATATCTGTGAATAAATGGCATAATATATTTATTGAGTCTACAAAAGTTCCCACTCTCTGCATCTATAAATAACTAAAATAATTTTTAATAATGATGATAACTAGTTTTCATATAGCACTTTCATGTTTGCAAAAGATTTTACAAATATTACATTGCTTGCTCCTAACAACAACCCCAGGAGGCATATATTATTATTATCTCCGTTTTATGGATGAGAAACCTGGGGCAGAGGCCAAGTAACTTAACCAGTGTCAGCTACTGAGCATCTGAAGCTGGATTTGAATTCCTAGCTCCAGGTCTAGCAGTCTATCTACTATGCCACCTAGATGCCAAAAATTTCCAAGCTAGAAAATAATAAAGCTTCAACTTTCCCCAGCTCTAATCAACTTTTATCAACATAGTGGTGAACGTACAGAAAAAAGCACCAAATATCAAGGAAAAGAACAAGTTCTCTCATTGGTCACTTAGCTTTCTTAAACAGGAATGAAGAGAAAGAATGAAGTAAGGGACTGATCAGCAGGCTCCGTCCAACTGAAATGGGCATGTCACTCTGCTACATTTGTCAGCATCATGTCAAAGGGAAGTAGGTAGGAATGAACTTCAGCTGAGCTTGGTGGTATACAACTATAATCTCTTTCACCTGGGAGATTGTGGCAAGGAGACTGACTACTTGTCAATTCTGAGACGTAGTGGGTTGTGTTGGTCAGGGGTCTTAACTAAATCCAACATTACTATGATGAGACCCAAGAAGCAAAGGGCAACTGGGTTACCTAAGGAAGGCTGAATTAATACAGGTTGAAAACAGAACAGGAAAAACAGCCACCATGATGATCATTAGTGCTACTGGGACTATCAATAACCATTGTACTTCCAGCCTTTGTGAAACAGAGAGACCCAGTTTAAAAAAAAAAGAAGAAGAAAAAGAATGGCCCATAACCGAAATAAACCTTGTTTGATGCTTCTGAAGCACCCTGATTTGATGGGAAGAATGTGTTTCATAAAGGTGCAAGAAAATTTGCATTTGCACCTCAGCAATATTTCAAACTATGGGCAAAGCAGAGTTGTGGTTTTTTTTTTTTTGAAGTGGAGATTATCCCCAGGTTTATCCACGTGTGTGCAAAATTTGTTTCGTGTGAACTTTTTTGCTAACCCAAAAGGTCTTTCTGGCTCACCAGACCCAACTATCTTACCACTTACCTTTGTGGAAGAATTCTTCTCCTTCAGAGCATCCAGTTCTCTAAGAAAAATCTGAGTTGTCTAGCACTTATAAAGTTAGAAACCTCTAGGAACCACTGCTCTCTTCCCCTTCTTCCAATCAAAATTTTGGATCTAATAAATGATTGTGATATTCGCCAATCAATTAAGTACTTATTAATTATCTACTGATAATATGAACATAATAAAATGATTTCTACTTCCAAGGAACATAATCATTAGAATGTAGAAGTTCAATGCTGGGACCATCAGATAGTGGTCATTAATTGCTCTTACTTTTCCTGGGTTGGAAAAAGATCTCTCACAAGAATTTTGCAACTTTTTTTGTGTGTTTCAATCTAGTTACAAGTCTTTATGTGCAGAACAAAGAACAAATTAATATATGTATAGGAAATAGGAGTACCTTAGGCAATTTTAGCTAAGTGGTTACTAGTAAACTCTTGATGAACTAATAGAAAGTTGTCTTTTAATATACCAATTGATAGCAAATAATTTGATGTTCTTTACATTTTTTGGTCACTTTCCAAATGTAATTTCATGAGCTACATTGCAAGGTTACATTGAGACTACAGATCATGCTTCATTGAATAAAGTAGTATGCCAGGAAATAGAAGAAATGAACTCTGGTCCTGGCATTCTTGTTACTGGCTATGAAACCACCATGGAATACAAAGTAGTCTGCTAAAAATATTAATAGGATGATTTACCCACTCAAAAATATGAAAGGACATTTTATTGGTGGATGATAGATCACTCAGCAGAGTACAGAAATATGTATTTCTTCTTTTAAAAGGGATCTTAAAGGCCATCTAGTCTAGCATATACCTTAGCAAAAATTTCTTCTTTATAGTTGAAACAATTAATAATTTTAGTAAAGTAGCAGAATATAAAAGTAAATCCACATAAATCATAGGCATTCCCTTATGCCACAAATAAAACTCTCAAGAAGTGATAGGAAAAAAAAATACCCCTTTTAAAATAATTCTAGATAGTATAAAATACCTGGGAATTTACCTTGTCAAAACAAACTCAGAAACTATATAAATTAAATTATATAACAATAGTTTTTATACGAATAAAGTCAGATTTAAATATTTGGAGAAATATTAATTGTGCATGGATAGGCATGGCCAATATAACAAAAATGACAATTTTACCCAAATTAATTTATATATGTAATGTCATCTCAATTACATTAACAATTTTTAATGAATTAGAAAAAAAACTCATAAAATTCATTTTGGAAAAACAAAAAGTCAAAAATATAAAAGGAAATAATGAAAAATAATGTAAAAGAAGGAGGTTTAGCAGCACCAGATCTAAAACTATATTATTAGGCAGTAATTATAAAAGCTATCTTATACAGGCTAAGAAATCTAAATGGAATAGAGGAGACATACAATTTATAGCAGAAAAAAAAGACATAACAACCTTGCATTTGACAAGTGTAATGGCTTAAATTTTGAGATAAGAATTCATTATTTGGTAAAAAAAAAAATTGTTGGGAAAACTGGAAGACAGTATGGTAGAAATTGGGCATAGACCAATATCTTACACCACTTACAAAGACAAGACCAAAATGGATACATGACCTAGATATAAAAAGAGATTTCACAAGAAAATTAGAAAACAGACTATATTACTTATCAGACTTATGTACTGGCAAACAATTTACTAATAAACAAGAGATACAGAGTAAAGTTAGATGTAAAATGTTTAATTTCAATTACATTAAAAAGTTTTTGTACAAATAAAACAAATATAGCCAAGATCAGAAGGAAAGCATAAAAATGTGTAAAAAAAATTATAGACAGTTTATCAGATAAAGGTCTCATATCAAAAATATGTAAAACACTTTGCCAAATCTGTAAGAATAAGAGTCATTCCCCAACTGATAAATGGTCAAAGGATATGAACAGGCATTTTTCCAATGAAGACATCTTAACAACTTATAGTGGTATGAAAAAAATTCTCTAAATCATCATTGATTAGAGAAATGTAAAATAAAACAACCTCAAGATATCATTTTATACCTACCAGACTCAGTAAAATGACAGAAAAGAACAGTGACAAATGTTGGAGGGGATGTGGAAAAATTGGGACACTACTTCGTTATTGTAGAATTGTGAACTGATCCAACCATTTTGGAGAGCAATCTGCAATTTTGCCCAAAGAGTTATTAAGCTGCCTATGCTCTTTCACCAGCCATAACCCTACTTGGCCTATTTCCAAAAATGATTAGGGAAAAAGGAAAACAACCTATATGTTCTAAAATGTTTATAGCAGTTCTCCTTGTGGTAGTAAAGAACTGGAAATTGCAGGAATGCCCATCAATGTGGGAATAACTAAACAAGTTGTGGTATATGATTGTGACAGAATACTAGTGTGCTGTCAGAAACGATCAACTCAATGATTTTAGAAAAACACAGAAAGACTTTCATGAAATAATGAAGAGTGAAATGAGCAGAACCAAGAGAACATTTTATACATTAACAGCAATGTAGTTTTAAGAATGACTTTGAGCAAATAAGTTATTTTGGCTATTATTATTACCCCAATTAATTATAAAGGACATATGAAGAAAGATGCTATCTGCATCAAGAACAAGAACTGATAAATAAAAGCATGTATAGAACAATTTAATGTATCTATCTATCTCTCTTTCTCTACCTATTTGTGTCTAATGGTAGCCATCTGTAGGGCAGAGGAGAAGTGGGGAGGGATGAAAAAAGGGAAAAAAAATGTACGTGCTAATGTAATAGGAATAGCAAATTGTACATAGGAGATTTGCAGTTTCATGAGCAATCATCTTTTTTATTGTACTATGTTATGAAAATGCCTGTTTTATTCCATAAATTAAAAATTAAAAAATTATAATAATAATGAATATTTATGTGGCACTTAAACTATGTTAGGTGGGCATTATACTAAGTACTTTACAATTTTTATACCACTAGATCCTTTTAAAAACCCCTGGAGAAAGATATCATTATTCACATTTTACAGATGAAGAAACTGAGAGTTTCAGTGAATTGCCCAGTATCACACAGCTAGTTAGTGTCTGAGGCCATATTTGAACTAACGTTTTCCTGATTCTAGACCTAGTGCTTTATCCAGTTTCCCACCTAACTGTCCCTAATATAGCCAAGAAGTGAGCATGTAGCTTCTGCTTGAAGACCTTTTATGAGAGAGAATTCACTGTCAACTGAAGTAACTTATTTAAGTTTTGATAGCCCTAAAGTTTGGGAAGATTTTTTATTTCTATTTTTTTTTTGCTTGCTCAGTTGCTTGTCTGTTCTCAGTAATTTTTGTTCACTATTTCTAGTTCTGATAACTGAGATCATGCAAGACAATGCTTATTCACCTTCCATATGACAGTCACTGAAATACTTGAAGGCAGATATCCTCTATAACCCAGTCCCATACTTCTTTTTTTTTCTTTAAATTAAACATCTCACTTTTCTTTAGGGTGTAATATCAAAGTAGTAGTAATATGAAATACATCTTCCTGGCAGAACTCTTGAAAACTGTCCAGTTCTTCATTATCTTTCCAAAAATTGTGGTACTCATAACAGAACACTATATTTTAAATGTGTTCTAATCATAACAGAATGTATTGGTTCTACCTCTTTTCTTACTCTGGACACATCCTCATTTCAGAGATTCTATTAACTTTCTTGGCCTCTATATCATAATGTTGACTTATATTGCACTCAAAAGTTCTCTAAAAGTCTGAGTTCTTTTTCATGCTTATGTGTTATCTTTCTCCATTTTGTTTAGTTGATTTTTGAGCTCAAATTTTCTCACATTTTTCTCTAACCAATTTAATTTTATTAGATTTGGCTTAAATGCTCTAGTCTATTGATATCTTTTGGGATCTTGAATCTTTCATTTTACATATCAGCTATGTCTAAATTTTTTGTCATTTGTAAACTTGGTGTGCATGTATCTATGTTTTTATTCATGTCTATGAGAACAATGTTGACTGGTCATTCAAACAGTTCTAAATTCACTGTATGAGAATTTATATATAGTGAATCTACAAACACTTAGAAAATTATGTTTAGGGAGATTTCAACATGAAAACTGATTATTCATTTAGTAGTACAAAAGTTCAATCACCTGGATTCTTTATTACATAGGTAAAATGTTAAAGTTCATTTTGAATAAGCAACACATTACTACCACTACTATTACCACTACTACTACCACTACTACTACTACTACTACTACTACTACTACTACTACTACTACTACTACTACTACTACTGCTACTACTACTGCTACTACTACTGCTACTACTACTA
>CM053584.1:113883130-113898919 GCA_028627135.1 Pseudochirops cupreus
ATTAAAGAGCTTATCCTATTCTAATAACTTTATGTTGAAGAAAAATATAAACTAAAGTATAAACATTTAAATGTGATTTTCCTCTTTGCTAAAGCGTATAGAAATTCTGGATAAGCCTTAAGTTAAACAGATGTTCTGGCAGAAGATCATTCAAGTTCTGATTGACTCTGTATCTTTGGTTTTCTGTTTTTGGTGTGGATAAATTACTGCTTGACATTGAAACATTATAATGTGAAAAAGGCAATAAGTCTCCTTCTGATCAGTTAGAGATGGAAGGTTCCCCTCTTTACTTTTGGCAATACAAGGTATCAGGGTAGGAGAGACAGGAGGAATACTGTCATTGAGAAAATAGAAAAACATGCAAAGTGAGAAGAGGAGCCAAGAGTTAAGTGATCATGCTTATGAAATGGTGGTCTTGGGCATGGACTCACTAAATAGAATAGAGCAGTGGTTCTCAACCTTCCTAATGCTGAGACCCTTTAATACAGTTCCTCATATTGTGGTGACCCCCAACCACAAAATTATTTTCGTTGCTACTTCACAACTGTAATTTTGCTACTGTTATGAATCTATCTGATATGCAGGATGTATTTTCACTGTTACAAATTGAACATAACCCACAGGTTGAGAATCGCTGGAATAGAGGAAGAATGGCAAAGGGGACAAACACAACTCTGGTATGAGAATCCTTTTCATCAAGAAATACAACATATCAGAGAATAGCTGGATTTATGATTTTTCAATGTAATAAATGTGATAAGGGACCAAACAACTAATACAAATTAACCAAGATTAAGAAAATAAATCTATGGTATGTCTCATATGTGGAAATTTTAATTGCTGCAATCAAAATAATGAGGCTTTAGGAAAATTTCTACTTAAACCTAGAAAACATAATTCATTTAAACTAAAAAAGAATAATTATATACATATTTTAATAGTTCAAATTGAAATGTAAACTTTCAATAATTCTTCTTATGCCATGCTCAGACAATGTAAGCAATCCCTATTTGGTAACAGCAGTAAAAATACTATTTCCCTTTAAAAACTCCCTGTACATCTACTATCAGTATGCTGCAAATGATGCTGCTTAATGGATAACTTCAGTGGCATTTCAAAAGCCCAGTACCTGTTTAGAAGAACATCTGTAGTTTTGATGGACCCAGCTGGGACCTTTGAAGATCCATCTGTGTCTTCTTTGAGAAGATACTGTAGGCTAGATGTTACTTGGCAGGGTTTCTTCAAGCTGCCATTTGTAAGATAACCAAAGAATCCAAGATTACATGTTTTACCAAATACATAAAACACCCAAACCACTGAAAGAAGATGCAGAACAAAGTTCGTCTTCGACCTTCACATACTTATGCCTTTACTAACTGAGAGATTCACTAATACTTTGAGAAAGCCACAGGTAATGAAAAGGAAGCAGCTCAGTAAGTTGAGAGTTTTTATAAAGGATAAACCAAGCATGATATTTTGGTTACAAAACAAACAAAAAAAATTCTAGTGACATTTGATAACTAACCTTTGACTTGAACTAGTCATAGTCAGAACTGCCTTTAAAAGACCAACCGATTAAGAAATAACTAGTGAAAGTTCAGTCATTTAAAAACAATTTGAAAGCATGAAGAAAACTAAGTATTGGATAAATTTGGAATCATTTACATATTTGCTATTTATGTCTCCGTGTTTGAATAAGCAATTGCCAAAGGTTTTTATTTAAATATGCCTCATCTCAATACTGTCGCAATTTATACAAATAGTACTTTACAGAAACAGAAAAGGGAATCGTGATTAAATATTCATTCATTTATTCAGCAGATATTCCTTATGCACCTTATATGTGCAAAAGGGTGGTATGAAATTAAATTAGACATGGTGCTCACCCTCAAGAAGATTATAGTTATAAACTTAAGCAGTTGTAATTCAACAGTTTATTACATATTATTATATAATATATAATATACAATTATATAATATATTATATGATATATAATATATATTACATATTATTATATAAATATTACATATTTGACTATAAAATTATTTCTTAAACATGATATATTTTGGATATTTCTATGCTATTTTCAGGCCTAATTTTTTAGCATCCTTATACTATTTGCCTAAATTATAAAGCATAACTAGATTTTAATCACAATGTAGACAAAATGATTCCACAAATTTAACTTTTCGTCTTGATTTTCTGGGGTCATATAGGTCAGGAAAAACAAGCATCTATTATGTACTTATTACATCACTGGAACTATGCTAAGCTCTCTGAATATACACACAAGCAAAAAAAAAAAAAGATAGTCCCTGCCCTAAAGGAGTATATATTCTAATGAAGGAAGAGCACACACAGAAGGGAGCAGAAAAGGGAAGAGGGATAGGAGGAAACCCACGTGAGGACATAGTACTGAAGTTTAAAAAGCCAGAAGCAAAAGATAATGAAAACTCGTCAGCCTGGGACCTTCTCCAAAATGGAGACCACAGGAGAATTCTAAAATTGTACAGTGAGTATTTAAGAGAAAGGACATCTCTGCTTTTTGCAAGTTGTGTTATCTTAGGCTAGTTGCTTACCTTTCTGGGCCTATTCATTCATTTGTAACATGAACAGTTCAAAATCCAATTCATGAGTCTATAGTCAATCTATAAACATGAATTAAGCACCTACTATATACCAGGCACTTTGCTAAGCACTGAAGATAAAGGAAAAGGAAAAGACAGTCTTTGCTTTCAAGGAGTTCAGAGTCTAGTGAGGGGAACAACATGTAAAAAAAAAAAAAAACTAAAGCTGTATCCAAGATAAATTGGAAGTAATCAACAGAGGGAAATCAAAAAGTCATCTGATATATCCTACATTACAGTTACCATGGTAGTAGCATTGGGTAAAGAGAAGAGATATATTTGGAATTAGTGGCTTCAGTTCAGTTTGAGCCACCTTGTCTCACATTGGGGAAGGCACTTCCCATCTATAAGTCTCAATATCTCCATCTGTACAGTTAGGGGCTTGAAGTACATGACCTTTACTATGTCTTCCAGATTAAAATCTATAATCCTATGACCCCAATTTGTAGTTCAATGACACAAAGCAATAAAAAAATAACTAGTTTTGTTTCTGATAAAGGTCACTCAAGATAATGTGAGTTCCATTTTAAGTTTCATAATATAGACACAAGGTCTCTGCTTGACTCAAAGATTGTGATATTTTATTTATGTACCTTCTTCCTTGGCCCTAGTCTACAAAACAGGCCAAGGAAAACTCATTTATTCAACAAGTTTTTAATATATTTTTTAACAATGTTTAAGGAATTAAATAAATTTCATGAAATTTTTATTTCATTTTGATACTGGCAAATGACAATAAAAATGTTTATATATAGTATTTAAAAATGCTTTAGGATAGTGTTTTTCAATATTATTTTTACAGTGAAGATAAATGGTAGGTAGAAGCCTAAGAAATGATCATTGCTAATGAATTAAAGTATAAAAAAATCATCAATTAAAATATTTTAATGGATCTTATCTTAATTCAGTGACTGGAAGAAGCCATTGTAAATAGAGGACAGGAGCAGAAAAAATAATGATAAGGTAGTAGAAAAAATATTAGACAAGGAATCAGAAAGCTTGAGTCCAAGTCCTGGTTCTCTGTCACTTACTCAGCACGTGACCACAAATAAGTTATTTAACCTCCTGGAGTCTCTGTAAAATGGATTGAGCACTACTTATACTCTCACCAATCTAACTCTGCCAAGTCTCAGCCTTGCATTACTCCCACCATCTGCTGCCTTTGCTCCTATTTATATATTGCTGAACAAAGCTCAAGAACATTAAAAAACTGTGTTGATTGTGCCCACTACAAATTTATATTATTGGATCTCAACTGGGCCCTCACCATGGCAAGGACATCATTTTAAATTTACCTAATTGATTTACTATCCCAGTCATGGTATTGGTTTTTCCAAACTTTTTTTTCCCATCTCAAATTCCCATGACTCCTCATCCTTTCACATTTGCAACTGAGAAACTTGCTCATACTTAACTGAGAAAACTGAGGTCATTTACTGAGAATTCCTTTTCACCTTCTACTCATCTCAGCACTCAAATGTCTTCTGCTACCATCTCCTCCTTTACCCCTCTCTTAGAAAAAGAGGTAGTCCTTGTCCTTGCTCAGGTCAACCCCTTTGGAGACATAATCCATTCTGTCTTCTCCAGCAGACCACCTCCTCTATCATCTTCACCTTAAATGATCTTCAATCTCTTCTTATCTACTGGCTGCTTTCCTTGCTGCCTGAAAATGCACCCATGTCTCTGCTGTGCTACAAACACAAACAAACAAAAAACTTTACTTGACCTATATGTCACTTCTGGTTATAGAATATCTCCCTTTAGTCACTGAACTCCATGAGTTATCTACAGTAATCTACAGTAAAGGTCTTCACTTCCTTCTCACTTTCCTTAACTTTCTAAAACAGTCTGGCTTCCAACTTTGTCAGTCATCTGAAACTGCCTTCCCCTAAATTATCAATGACTTTTTTTTATGTTGTCATATCTGATGGTCTTTTCTTAATTCTCATCCTGTAATCTTTGACACTACTGATCACTATCTTCTTCTTGATACTCTTTTCTTCCCTATGTCTTCATGACACTGTTCTCTCTTGATTCTTCTACCTGCTTGCTACCCTTTACTAGTTCATCCAAATTAGACCCACTAACCATAAGTGTTCTCCAAATGATCTGTCCTGGGTTCTCTTTTCTTCTCCCTTTATACTACTTCAGCTGATGAACTCGACTTCAATGGACAAATTTACATTTTTTGTTGCTATATCTCTGTTTTATTCACACAGTTTCAATCTCTCTGCCGACCTCTAGTCTCACATCTCCAACTGTCTCTTGGAAATATCAAAATGGATGTTCTGTGGACATCTTCAGCTCAAGATATACAAAACTGATCTCATCTTTTCCCTCCAAGACTTACTTTCTCCAACCCTCTATCAAGGAAGTCACACATCTGGTTGCCATTTTTGATTCCTAAACTCCTCACATCCCTATATGTAATATCTAGCCAAACCCTGTCATTTCTACTTTTGTATAAGCTTCTTTCTCTCTTCTTGACACTGCCCCCATCTTTGTGCAGGCTTTCATCACTTCTCATCTAGAAGACTGTTTTTGTTTGTCCTTCATTCTCGAAGAGAGCCAATGACACCAGAATGCTGATATCTTGACTTGTAAGTGAATTAGATTTAAGTTCAAGATGACTGGAGATGACCCCAGATGCAGTAGAAGACCTTGACCTTTTTAAGTCAAGGTCTTTCCTATATCTTAGTTAGTCTGAGGCAACACTCATTCAATGATTTAAAGCTAGGTAAGAAATGAGGCAAAATATGAACTCTAGTTTGCCTACTCAAAAAAAAAAATCAAACTCAGAAGGGAAGACCCTCAGAATTTCTGGCCAGAACAGAAAAAAAACTGCTATTTTGTGCCATCAAAACCCAAACAATGACCAAGTGAGGCTTGAGTGGAGACCTTTTATTGGCCAATCAGTGAGAGCCAGAATGATCTGGCTTAAGTGATCATGATCAAGTATCTCCATTTGAATCTCAATGGGTTTTATCAAAGCCTGGTTTTTCAGAGCTCCCTGTCAGGAAATCATAAATGAAACTACATGAGACAAAATAGTTAATTGTCCCAGTTTTTTTTTTTAATAATAGAATCAATAAGTAGGGAAGAGAAGAAAAAAAAATCTAGCCCCCCAAACCCAGGATATCTTATAAGGTTTCAGCAGAGCACCCACATGTAAGGGTATGACTCTCCATGTGAACAGAGGGAGAGGAGGGAGGGAAAAAGGAAGGAGGAAGGAAAGAATGTAAGAAGGAAGGAAAGAAGGAAGGAAGGAGCATTGTCAAACTGGAATTGGCCAGTTGGATCTCCCATGGGGCAGCTACTACTACACACAGATTGCTGTTTGTCCTTCAAATTCTGGAGGAGGACCAATGACATCAGGATGGTGATATCTTGGTTTTCAAGTGAATTGGATTTAAATGAGGCAGGGCTGTGCAAAGCCATCAGCTTCACTCTCTCCTCCAGGGTCATCAGTGTCCAGTGACAAGATATAGGTCAGGATGACTGGAAATCACCCCCAGATACAGTGAGAGACCTTGACTCTTTTAAGCTAAGATCTTTCCAGGTCTTAGTTTGTCTGAGGCAACATCCATTCAGTGATTTAAGGTTAAATCGTATGTGGTTGTATGGTTTGTCCCTTGTTCTCGAAGAAGATCATGACATCAGGAATATAATAAATGACATGAGTTCGATTTGAGTAAGGGACATCTGTGCAAAGTTACCAACCTCACTTTCTTCTCCAGAGCCATCTGAGTCCACAGGCCAAATATCTATCATGATGACTGGAGATGGCCCAGGATGTAGTGGGAGACTTTGGCCCTTTTAAACTAAGGTCTTTTCAGGTTCTCACTTTGACTGAGGAAAAAACCCATTCGGTGAATAGGTCTCTTTAAGAAGTGAGTCAAGGGATGACCCTTTTAATTAAAAAAATAAAAAAAATCAAACTGTGAGAGAAAGACCCTCTGGGGTTGCTGGCTGAAAGAGAAACAGTGACTATCATTCATCTTGAGCTAGGAAGGCCCCAAAATAACCATTAAGTAAGAACTTATTGTTGTCCAATCCATGAAATTCAGATTGCACTTAAGGCGTGTTCTTTGAGAAATAAATCTAAGAAATGAGGCAAAAGATTGTAAGCACTTCAGCACTCTCTCTCTCCCTCCCTCCCTCCCTCTCTCCCTCTCTCTCTCTCTTTCTCTGTCTCTGTCTCTTTGTTTATTGAATGACTGTACTACTTAAGTCACACAGTTAGAAAGACTGAATTGTATAATGCACATAACTCACTGCTTTGAAAGAATGCTACCAAAAGTTTTCTGTGAAGCTTTAAAATGCATAATTGCATTCTCTCTTTTATTGTGTAAAGTTTCACATTTCATTAATTCTTATATGTCTCTTTGTGCTCTTTGCACCTATCAGGAACTTTAAATTGTTATTGAATTGTTTAAGAAAAATTACATTTCATGTGCAAATAATAATAGGACTAGAAAGTAAGAGTTATATGAGTGTTTATTTTTTAATTGGAGATATTTAGAAATGCAGACAGGTTTTTAGTGGAAAAGATAGAGGAATGGATATGGGCAAAATGTCAATGAAATATAGGGATAAAATGGTCATGGGGTGGGGATTGGGAGAAGAAGTCTGAAACAAAAGTAAAAAAAAAATGTTTTTTTCTTAGATATGCCCAGATCTATATATCCCTCCCCAGTCTCCCTCCAGAGCTTCAGTCCAACATCATTAACTGCTTACTGGGCATTTCTAGGGAGATGACCTACAGGCACCTCAAACTCAATATGTACAAAACAGATAATATTACTTCTATCCTACACTGCTGTCCTTCCACCCTTAACTACACTATTTCCATCAAGGATACTACCCTCTTTCTTGTTACTCAAATTTGCACTTCTGGTATTTTCCTCAATGTCTTACTCTCATTCATCCCACATATCCAATCATCTGCCAAATAATTGTCTTTTCTACCTCCATGATATCTTTTGTATCTTTCTTATTTTAGTTTAGACCCTCATCACCTCTCACTAGCATTACTATAAAACCACCTTAATTGGCTTCCATCATTCAAGTTTTTCTTTTCTCCAATTGCTCCTCAACACTGCTGATAGAGTGATTTTTTTAAACTAAAGCATAAGTCTGACCATGTCACTTCCTTATTCAATGAACTAATGCTTTTCATAACCTTTAGAATCAAATATAATATTCTCTGTTCATTATTTAAAGTCCTTCACAATCTGGTCTCAATCTACCTGTTCTGCTTTATTTCACAATATTTCCCCTCCAGCACCCTTCAATCTAGTCAAACAAGTCCTTCTTGTTCCTCAAATGTGCTTCCACTTCCCATTTCTGTTCCTTTGCACTGGTTGTCTCCCATGCCTAGAAGCTAGTCCATATTCATTGCCACCTCTAAGAATCCCTAGTCTTTTTCAAGACTGGCTCAAGAGCTCATGTAGAATCAAAAGGCCTTTTATGACTCACTGATTTCGTGTCCCTCAATTACCTCTAAATTATTTTGTATTCACTTTTACATGTACATGGTACCTCTCCAATATTGTGTAAACTTCTTAAAGTAAAAGCATTTGATTTGTGTCCTCACACCTAGCAAATTACTTGGTATATCTCAGTGTTTAATAAACACTTGTATATTTTTGTGGGCAGCTGAGTGGCACAGTGGATGGAGTGCCAGGTCTGAAGTCAGGGAGACTCATCTTCCTGAGTTCAAATTTGGTCTCAGATACTTACTAGCTATATGACCCTGGACAAGTCACTTAACCCTATCTGCCTTATTTCTTCATCTATAAAATGAACTGGAGAAGGAAATGACCAATCGCTCCACTATCTTTGCCAAGAAAACAAATGAGGTTGCTTCAGACACTACTGAAGCAACAAGATATATAGTTTTATATACCATCACTGAGGGGATGTGCTTTGCTTGGTTATATATACTTGTTACATATAATTTGTTTTTCTTTCTTTCTTTTTGATGGGGTGGTGAGAGAGAGAGAGAGAGAGAAAGAGAGAGAGAGAGGGAGAGAGGGAGGGAGGGAGGAAGGCAGAGAGAGAGAGAAATAGAGAGAAGGAGGGAGGGAGAGAGAGAGAGAGAGAAAGAGAGAGAGAGAGAGAGAGAGACAGAGAGAGAGAGAGAGAGAGAGAGAGAGAGAATTAAGTGGCACAATGCACAGATTGTTGGATTTGAACTTAAAACCAGAGTTCAAATTTGGCCTTATGTACTTACTAGTTGTGTGACCCTAGCCAAGTCATTTAATACTGTCCATTTCATTTTTCTTTTTTTTTTTTTTGAGGAGCAAAGGAGATATTTCTCAATAACTTTGCAAACCTTAAAGTGTTATATAGATATTGGCTATTATAGCTCTTATAAAATAGGTTTCTGTTAAATAAAAAACAATTTAAAATTTAAAATTAATTTAAAATCTAGAGGTGAGGGGGTGTTACAGATTTGTAATATTGCATGCATTTTCAGATGAGGTCAATATAATGTTAGTTTTAATTGTTTCACTTGCTATAAGAGACTCTCATTGAGTTGGAGTGAATTATAATTGTAATACAAAAACAAAATACAATATAATTTTTAAAAAATACTTGATTGGTGATTTTATTTAATCTGTCCATCAGTGAATAAGCTTTGATTAAGCATCTACTATCAGTCAGACACTGTGATTGGTGTTGGAGAAACAAAGAAAGGCAAAAAGCCATAGGGTATGCCTGCTGTGATGGAGCTCAGAGTCAACAAGGATTACGCAGTAATGACATTTCTGAATTTACTCATACTCCATTCAGTTCAATTAATCGTTACTACTATTTCTTAGATATATTTAGTTTGTATTTCTAAGAAATGCTTGAAGATAATCTCCAAAAGCCTATAGTACTATCATTCAAAATTTCTGTAGCTAATGGTCCTTTTCTCTAGTTAGAAGTACAGAAGAACCCCATTATGATGTTGTCAGGGAACAAAATTAACACATTGTTTACAGACTGCTTGTTTTATACTGACTGAAACACACTCTACCTTACAATGCCTATTGGGCACATAGAATCATATAAATAATAATTTAATTCCATTAGACTGTAAGCTCCTAAAAAATGATGTTTTTAGTCATTTTCAGTTGTGTCCAACTTTTTTTTGAGATATTTTGGCCACAGATACTTGAGTAGTTTACCATTTCTTTCTCCAGCTCATTTTACAGATGAGGAAACTGAGGCAAACAGGGTTAAATGACTTGTCCAGGGTTACACAGCTAGCAAGTGGCTGCGGCTGGATCTGAACTCAGGAAGTTGAGTCTTCTTGACTCCAGGCCTGGCAGTCTATCCACTGTGCCACCTAGTTACTCTTGCTAAGGAGTAGAAACTGTTTTTTCCCTTTCTTTGTATTCCTAGTCCTTAGTACAGTTCCTGGAACAACATAATTGCTAAATAAATGCTTACTGACTGATTGTGGAACTAAGTTTTACATTGCAATGTTACTTAATGGGACAGTCAAAATACTGAACAAATTAGAATATTTTCTTTTTTTTTAAATGGCAGGTTCACCAGAATGAATCAGTGGTCCAAAAATTTGGGCAAAGCAGAAACTGTGAGCCAAGATTTGCTGAACTGATATTTATTGTGCCTATGCTTGTATCATCATGCGCAAAACGAGATCTGAATAGATGAGAGTTCTAAAACTGAAAAGTTTGAACAATCACATTGCTTTAAGGATAGAGTAAAAGAAATGTCGGTCTTTATATAGCTTTTTTTCTTATCTGATGCTAATTTTTGTATAGGAATGTGCAATATTTACATTTCTGAATTTACTTATACTCCAGAGGAAAAAACTATGTCAATCAGTTACTTAATAAGAACTTTTACGTCCTACCGTATGTGTCAGGTACTGTGCTAGATGTCTGGGATACAAAGACTAAAACAAACAAAAAACACCAAAACAGGCATTGCCCCTAGGGACAGTATATTATAGTTAGTTTTCATAAACAAATCAGAAAGCAAAATATCCTTTTTCCTATATTGATCAACTTCCTATTTTTTTAAGGACTACTTTCTAAAAGGTTTTGTCCTGCTCACTTAAAAATATTTCCCTGATTCTTCTTCCCCTTCCCCTCATCCCAACTCATGTTTAAAGTAAGTTTCTTCTATGAGAATAGATGAGCAGGATTTTAGCCAATTGTAATCTGTATCCCAAGGTGTCACTCAACCATGTGGAGGCAACAGCAGGTTGATAAAGAAAAATGGTCGTTAGAAGAAAGAAAAATATTTTTGAAGTCTCCTTATTACTCCACCCCTGTTGCCCTTGTTGTAAATAATCAAGGAAAGGAAGCATTTAAATCTAAGAGAGCAGGAAAGAAAACTCCCACCCACAAATTTAGACTGTGCCAGCATGCAAAAGATATTCATGCGTTAAGCCACCTCTCCACCTGGAACATCAATGTTTTTGCTTGATAAATACAGTTTTCTAAAGTGACTGGGTCTGAGAACTGAACCAACCATTGCTGATGCAAAAACTGACAGGAGCCTTCGCCACAGTATTCTAAAACTCTCATCTCTGGTGATCTGTTCCCTAAAACAGATTGTAAAGGAATCTCCCCCAGCAAAACGAATGTTATTTCCATATGCGAAGACTCCAGTTTCAATGTTCCTTTTTTTCTATCTTGGTATTTCTTTCAGTAAGTCTTAAAATAAACCTTCTTTCAAAGATCACTCAGTCGCGAAACAGCATCAACAGCTGCACTTGTAGCAAACTGCTACAATATCAGACTTCTTAATAGGCCACTTATTTAGACAGTAAATAGGAGAAGATAATTCCCCTTAATATCCCAGCCTTGTCACCTGGGGGAAACGGAGCCATCCACCTATATCAATTCTGATCCTTTACAGTGTTTGACTTTTTGTCCTTGACAATGAATGCATGACCTAGAACTGTTGAACACTACCAATGAGATTTCTTTTCACAGTGTAATTAGCACATCTCAGGAGTAGCCTAAAGAATGCTAGGCTTTTCAGTGTTAGGGGAAAGAAAACTGACATTAGAGTTTAATTACTTAATACAAATCTATTTAATATAACAACACCTATACCCTGCCACAGATTGTATTCTCGCACAAATGCAGTGCTGTGATTAATGAAAGTCACTCTGAGAATACTATTTGCTTTAATATGATTTTAATGTCATCTACAATAAAGAACAAATAAAAATGTGAGTTACCAATACTATTTCTGGTATAGCCAAATGTTCAATTGATAAAAGAGTAAATATTATAAAATTATTTTGTTGCATAGAGCACCATTATGTATTACTGTGGTATTTACCATATTTCTCCCAATTCAATTCAACTTGACCTTTTATTGAACATTTATTATATATAAGGCAAAAAGCTGATAGATCTGGAAGAGAAGGTGGGAATCATCTCAACCAACTCTCTCATTTGATAGGAGAAACAATACCATTGCATATGAACTAAAAATCTTTTATAAACCAAACCAGGATACAATATCCCTTAATTATTGTTCTTCGTATTCCCTGTACTTACTGTGTACCTTTTAGTAAGTTACCTTATTCCATTTTTTTGTCTCCATTTGCAAGATCAGAAAAATATTTCAATTAGAGTCTTATTCAGGTTATGATAAGAAAATTATATAATTTCTTTTATATTAAAAAACTCTCTGAAGGCACACTAAATATGCATAGAAAATCTAAGATAAGATATAATGTGTACACATTCAATTTGATAAAATTTCTTATATGGAATGGCTCTGTAGCAGAGGGAAGCAGAATGATACTGTAGATAACTATGATGACATAAGACATAGAAGGCATCAGTAAAAACATATTCTTTAAAATTACAATAAGGTCCAAGGCACTTGTATGAGAATTCTTTAGATTAAATGTCAGATTTCACAGTGTTAAATTGACAGTAGGTGGCACAGAGGATAAAACACAGGACTTAGCATCAGAAAGACCTAAATTCAGCCCTAGCCTCAAATATTTACTACCTGTGTGACTTTAGCAAGTCACATAACCTCTCTCAATTTCAGTTTCCTCATTTCTAAGTGGTATTAATAACACCTATCTCTGTTATGTAATTAATCCTTTGCTCTTATTTGCCTGTTCTAAAAATTACATAGCCATGCCACTTGGATCTGGAAAAATTTATGTTATCTAGTCCCAAATGGGCCCAAAATGCATGCATAGAAATATCTTCCAATTTGTTAAGAAAATAGAGGCCATTGGGGCAACTAGGTGGCACAGTGAATAGAGCACTGGCCCTGGAGTCAGGAGGCCCTGAGTTCAAATGTGACCTCAGACACTTAACACAAAACTAGCCATGTGACTCTGGGCAAGTCACTTAATCCCAATTGCCCCTCCAAAAAGCAAAACAAACAAAAAAAAAAGAGGCCATCCTCTCACCACATATTTTACTCACCCAAATATGTTTTTTTTTTAAATTAAATTGGTTTATTTATTTTTAATTTACAACATTCAGTTCAGGAGTCTCCCTTGAATTTCAGATTTTCTTCCCCTCTCTCTCCCTTCCCCACCATCATGGCAGCATGCACTCGGATACACGATCTACAAATATCTTCCCTTTAATCATTAGTCATCACCCAAATACTTTCACAACAATGCAAATATAATTTTCCTTTGCTCCAGTTTAGGATGAAAAGGAGTTTTTATGCGTGTCAAAGCCAATTTCTCTCCTCCCATCTAGATCTCTTCCCAACTCATCTTTCCCAGGAGCAATTTCCTTTCATCATTCCCTCTCTCCATTTCCTTTTCTGTGTCTCTGTCAAAAATACTCATCTTTCCCCCATTCTTTAAAAAATCCCTCATTTCATAGTGCCATCCCATCAAACTAATAATCTATATCTTTGGGGGCGGCTAGGTGGCAAAGTGAGTAGAGGACCAGCCCTGGAGTCATGAGGACCTGAGTTCAAATCTGGCCTCAGATTAACACTTACTAGCCATGTGACCTTGGGCAAGTCACTTAACCCCAATTGCCCTGCCTTCTCCTCTCCAAAAAAAAAGCAAAAAAAAAAATCTATATCTTTCCTCCCTTTCACAACAACTGTAACAACTCATTCCATTCAACCCAAGTATTCATCTTGTCATGAAGCTTTTAGTAGCCATATCTTTAAAACGTGTTTTATCTCTTCAGTCAATTCTGATACTGATTCTTCAGTCACTTTGTCACTAGATACTTATGAACAGTAAAATGCTTACATTGCTACTTTTTTACTAAGAAGCATGAGAACTGTGTGATATAATGTAAATCAACACAATAAGAAAGTTGTTCCCAGCATATAAAGACATTACCTTTAGCAGGGAAATATAAAGTTGTTTACTTTCAATAGTTTTTGTTTTCTAATAGTAAGAAATTTTCCTATGGACAGAATGCTGGATTGAGAATCAGAAGACCAATTCCAGATTTTCTATTTATTACAAGTATGATCTTGACTTAAATCTCTGATATTAATTTTCCATGATTGTGAAATGAAGGATTGATTGTTATAGTCTTTTTCAGTTCTTATATGATTTTAGGATAACCATTCAAATTTCACAAAATTGATCTGATATACACTATAATTTTAGTGAAATGTCCTGCAACATTAATTCAATGCCAACTACATAAAATAAAAATATATTCACATTTTATAATTAACTGAGTAATGAATCAGCACTCTAAATCATCCTTGTACCTTAAAAGAGGTTTTAAAATTACCCCTCCACCCCCACCCCGGCATGTGTTTCTAACCACCAGAGGTTTCGAAGCTTCACTACAACTTATACCATTTGACTAACAACAAAATTAAAGCTTCATGTCAGGGACAGCAGGATTTTATGACATAAAAGCATGAATATTTATATACTCCATTTATACTTAGATGCTCTATTTAGCTAGCATTCAAAACCCTTCTTAACCTAGCCCTCTCCTGTCTTTCCTATCTTTACCTTATTCCATACAACATACTCTTTGATCCAGTGACACTGACCCTTTGGCTGTTCCACAAATAAGACATTCCATCTTTCAGCTCCAGGAATTTCCCCTGGCTGTTTTTTTCATTCTTGGCGTGCTCTCCTTTCTCAAATATGCCTACTGATTTTCCTGGATCTCCTTGAATCTTAACTAAAATCCTATCTTCCCCAAACTTTCTTAAGGCTAGTGTCTTTCCTCTGTTTATCTTGTATACAGCTTGCTTTGTGCTTATATATTTTCTTCTCCATTAGATTTTGAGCTACTTGAAAAAAGAGACTGTGTTTTGCCTCTTTTTGTATCCCCACCATTTAGCATAATATCTAGCAAATAATAAAAATGTGATTGATTCCAGCTCTTAATCTAGTATCCTTGGATAACCTTTATTTTTAGATGTTATTTAATATTTTATTTTCCTCAATGACATATAAAAACCATTGTAACTTTTTTTGTTCTTCTTTTTGTTTTCCAAATTTTGAGTTCCAATTCTTTCATTCCCTTCCCTTTCTCAACCCTGTTGAGAAGGCAAGCAATTGAATATTGGTTATACATGTGTAGTCATACAAAATACATTTCCATGTAAGTCATTCTGTGAAAGGCAATAGAGATCAAAACCAAAACAAAACAAGAAAAATAAAGAAAGTAAAGAAAAATTATCTTTGATCTATATTCACACTCTATTAGTTCTTTCTCTTGAGATAGACAGAACCTTTCTTCCTAAGTCCTACAAAATTGTTTTAAAGGGGTGGAGTCAAGATGGCAGAGTAAAAGTAGGGACTTGCTTGAGTTTTCCCCAAGCCCCTCTAAATACCTGTAAAAATGACTCTAAACAAATTCTAGAGCAGTAGAACCCACAAAATGACAGAGTGAAACAAACTTACAGTCCAGGACAACCTGGAAGGTCTATAGGAAAGGTCTGTTACAACTGGCTGAGAGAGGAGCATAGTAAAGTGTGGGCTGAGTATGCTCAGATGGAGCCTGGTAATGCCAAGCAAAGGCAACTTCCAAGGTTTGAATTACCATCATAGTAAACCCCATTTATTCAGCAAACACTCACAGAACAGAGAAAGTCAAAATACAGTGTAACTTGTTCCTTTAGCAAGTAAGTTCTCAATTCAATCCAGGTACTACCCCACCCCTAGACAGTACATTCATTTAGTCAGTCAAAAGTCTCTTCTCA
>CM053584.1:113899419-113926757 GCA_028627135.1 Pseudochirops cupreus
TAGGTGGTCTCTCTGATTCCCTGGATCCCCTTCCATGGTCCCAGCTCCTACTTGAATCCACCAAACAGTCACCTGGATTCAGAAGCAGCCAGCTCCCAACTCCTTGTCCAGTCTTCCAAGCAGTTCTTGTTACACACTGAAGTTCCCAGGGTCCAGCACATCTCAAACTCTTCACCACTTCTCTTGCCTGGACCTCAAGGATCAGCCAGGCCACAAACAAACAAAGTCTTACCCTGGTCATGTTTCTTCAGTCCTCTAGCACTTCAGCTGGCCCTAGGACCCAGAAGGCATATCGGCTTTCCAGGCAAGCCCTCTCAGCCTTCCAGGCAGCCTTAACCAGAGTCTGGTCTCAGGAAAACTCCATCTCAGTTCTCAGTCATTTCTCAGCTTCCAGATGCTGGGAGAAAAACTCTCTCTCTCTCTCTCTCTCTCTCTCTCTCTCTCTCTCTCTCTCTCTCTCTCTCTCTCTCTCTCTCTCTCTCCCTCTCTCACACACACACACCAGCCTCCTGTTTCAGCCAATCCCCTTCTTCCACATCAACAGGGAAGTTAATGCCTTCTCAACAGTGGGACAGAGTTTGCACCTTCCACAGTTAGCCCCAAGGTACTAGTGCTAAGTATCTGCTAAACTGATTACTATTACACCCCCCTGGAGAAGACAGAGGAGTGGTGTCTTCAGTTCCTAGACCATCAGAAATATGTGTTTTCTGATGGTCTTAGGCGACCCCTGGGAAAGGGTCATTTGACCCCCAAAGGGGGCACAACCCACAGGTTGAGAACCGCTGTGCTAGGTGATGGAACTGAGACTCAGATTAGTTAGGGCTAAAGTCATGAATGTACTAAATGGCAGAACCAGAATTTGATCAGGTCCATTGAATCCAGAATCACAGTTATTTTAATTCTTCCTCTCTCCTCATCTAATTCTACCCATCTTTTAGGTTTCTACTCATGTTATTACTTCACAGTGAAACCTCCTTTACTGCTGTGACTCATAGTGATCTCTCTTTTCTGAATTCCTACTAAGAGTCAGAACTATCCATTTGAATATACATTTTAACTTCCTTCCAATATCATAAAACTTTTCAGAACTGGGAGATTAAAGACTATTCAAATCATTTTTCTGCATGAATTCTTTTGGCAGTATTGATCAAAATATTGATCACATTAATCAACAAGCTTGTTTTTAGTGGCTTGCTATGTATTAAGCATTGTGTTGGGCACTGTGGTTACAAAGGTTAATGTAAACCAAGCCCTCATTTGAAGGAGCTTTCTTATATTGTAATGGGGAAAACATGTTTATGTACCTATGTGTGGATGTGGATAAGTAGATACCGAATAAATTGCAGCTAATGTTTTGTGTAAAATATTTAAATACAAAGGAAGTTACTGAGGAATGGGAGTAGCAATGGAAGGAATAGGGATAACAGTTCTATGATGTATTCTCCAGTCTTCTTGGGCATGGTGTCATTTTAATCTTGTCTCCTTTAATTCACTTGTCAGTTCCCTTATGACAAAGAACAGATTACAAAAAGGATATAATTCTCTGTCTTAAGCTTTCTTGTCATGATTCTTTTTTTCAGTCAGGGAGATGAGTGAGGGAAAAAAAACCCCAAAACAACAACCTAAATAAGGTCAGAAGACCATGGGTTGACTCCTAACTCTGGTACTTAACCAATTGTGAACTTAATCAAGTGAGCAAAGCATTTAAACACTTTAGAGTTTCAGTTTCCTCATCTATAAAATGGATATAATAACACTTGTACTATCCTCCTCACAGATTATATAAGTCAGTTATTCAATTTTCCTTTATATCTCATAGGAGGATAGTTCTTGCAACACATCTCTATTATTACTCAAAAAAGTGATATTTCTATGAAGTAATAAAAATCATTGTTATTTGAACAAAATGAAATGTAATGTAAAGATTACACTGATTTTTGAAGGGAGGGATTATTTTATTATATAAGTAATAATAAAGCACAGTCTAATATAAAGAACATTGGTCCAGGAGTCAGTATACCTAGGCTTTGATGTTGGTTCTTTTCCTTAGTTCTATGTCCGTAGGCATTAAGGGAACTGTTCTTTTCATGCGTAAAATGAAGGAGTTGAAATATATGTTCTCAAAGGACTCTCTTAACACATTTCTGTGAATTCTAATGAAAACCTTATATATTTCTGGGTTCAAACATAGCTCAAGTCTGCCTGAATGGATAACCAAACCCCTAATAATGTCGACTGTTCAACACTAGAAGTTATTCAATAAATTATGTTTATTGACCAATGATTTGAGATGTTCCCTAATGGATTAATGAGTAAATGACACATTAAATGTTTGCTATTTACAAAGCACTGTGCTGAGTGCTGGGGTTACAAATAGAAGAATAAGATAATCTCTGCTCTCAACGAGTTCACTTTCTTTGAAAACTGTTTTCAACTTGCTTCAGATTGTTCATTCCTCCTTGAGAATTCTATTGAATTTTTTCCTAAGCTTAAATGAAACCATTTCTTGAACCCCAAAAAGAAAAAAAAGCTAGAAAATAAAAATTTTAAACTGCCCATTTTTATCTAAGAAAGAACTTGCCAATGCCTGCTTTTAAATAAAACATACACAATGTCTGCCTCAATACTATTTATGTAGCTTTGGTTGAACTCTGGTACACAGTAGATTTTATTTCAAAGTGACAAGTTTATGTTAGAAAAACATATTTTGTCATTGGGTGCATGATTTATTCTTTGAAGAATTGT
Source organism: Pseudochirops cupreus (assembly GCA_028627135.1). Lineage (NCBI taxonomy): Eukaryota > Metazoa > Chordata > Mammalia > Diprotodontia > Pseudocheiridae > Pseudochirops > Pseudochirops cupreus. The sequence continues at coordinate 113,902,165 of CM053584.1, forward strand.
CTTCTTTCCATGAACATTCATTTAATTAGGCAGCCTTTCTGTCCTATGCAGCAGATATGTAAATAGAACAAACTTAACATTTTCATGTGGCAGAGTTAGAAATTCCATTTGTTCTACCAGAGCAAGACTAGCTTATTTTTATAAAAATACTTTAGAAAGACATAGTTAATGACTCTTCCTGTGATACCTAACATAAAATAATAATTCATTTGTCTAGAGTGTTCCATATTTCTGGAAAATTGTTATCTCATATAAAGCATATTGGAATATATGATAGAATTTGTCCCTTTTTATGTAGATACTGAGCATCATATAGACACTGGCATACTCTTGTTTTTACATTTGAAACAAGTGATATTTATCAATGCACCATGTTTCCAGGGGTGCGTTGAGAACCCTAGACCTGAGACAGGGCCAATTGATCCCTAAAGCGCAGAGCTGGCCTGATAAGTTATGTGTAATGCATCCATTTCAGATGCACTGGGATATGTCACTGATATTAATTACTTTACTCCAAATGCCTAAACCACTTCATTTTCTCCTCCTTTTGTGGTCAATACTGATGTCTGATCCCCGGTTGCTGATATTTTTTGTTTACCACAGTACTAGGTCCTATTGCCCCAGTTATACCCAGCTGTCACCATATATTCTGGCACAACCACATTTCCTTAGTTCTTTGAGGAAGGACTTCTGTTTCACATATAGCTTGACTGTGCAAACCACATCCTACTGACACCCTTGAAAAGGGATTTTTGGTTGATAGGTATCTTGTCCCATTGGTTAGTACAGTTTAGGATACTTTCTCTATTCATCCTTAAGAACGAATGGAGGAGCTCATGGGAGTCTCCATGGTGATCAGATCAAGCACATGTGGCCTTGGCAGCTCAGACAACATACTCTTACTGACTTTGAGATCAGATATTTAGATCTACAGTATTCTGACCCAAGCCCTCATTCCTTCCTCTCCCCTCCCTGCCCTACTTCACCTTCTTCGTAGAAACACAAATGCTCTTAGGCCTCTGACCTTGCTACTCCCATTCAAACTGAAGAATGTCATTTATAACTAAAACAACTGTTTAAAAAAACTGGGAGACTTTGATGCCGTCATCTGAAACTTTTCAAGTTTTTTTACAGACTTCTTTGGGACAAAATCATGAGCTCTCAGAAGATTCTACAAGGGCTATAGATTAAGTATAAATAACCTTAATACCTTTAGGAACCTTGGATAATAGTTTCCTTGGAATAAAAATTCACAACCTGAAGGTTCACTGACCAAAGAGCCTAAGGATAGATTTTAGGAGGAAAATATAATGTGGGCCTGGCATAGAAATCTCCTAGAGAAGGTCTTTGATTGGATAGTAGTTAAGAATTAAAAACCTATCTTAGGAATCATAGTTTCATTATTTTCAAGTCAAAACAGTAATCCAAGGAAATATTGCCAATGATAGACTTTCCCTGTATGCTTTAAAGAAACATTTTGATTAGTAAATCAAGTTAATCCAGTTGAATATACAACAACAAGAATGTTCAGAAACACCTAAAAAGAATGTTGGCTGGACCTGCCAATAAGATTTACTAATTCTGTCACTTTGGATGAATCACTTCCCCATCCTGGGTCTCCATTTCTTCTTCTGTAAAATGAGAGGTTTGAATTATATGTCCCATGAAATCCTTTTCAGTTCTCAATCTATGAACCTATGACCCTTCCCATTTGCTTTATATCCTATTAATTTGATTAGCATATATTTTTATTTCTAAATAGAAAGATATGTAAACATAGCAGATTTTGTCTGAATTATTCTAAGCTACCAGTTGGTTGGTTTGGTATTTGTAGGGCTTTTTTTGGACTTTCATGTATAAACTCATAACTATTTTTAAACCTTAATATGATTGCTTTTCTTTAAAGAAGAAATGTAATCTAACCAAAATCACCTAGTATCTAATAAAAATAATATAATTTCAGGACATTTGGAGACTGAAAACGTATAAAGAAACTTTCATTGTTTGTAGTATCATATTTAGAGTTTGCTACTAGAATTTTCACATTTCCATTTTTTTTTTATCTGAGATTGACTTCTGATGCTGTCTTTGAGTCAGAGATTTCAGATTTTGGAAGTTTTGTCAGCTCAGGTAATGATGGAAAGCATGAGTGAGAAAATTGTTTTGATCAGCAAAATTCTGAAGATTGTAGACAGAAATTAAGGGAACAGATTGGTCAAATCATTACAGCCAGCTCTTGTTGTGTTGGAATAGGGATGTTAGCATATTGATTTTGACTGAATAAAAATTATCTCCAAGGCTAGTTCTGGCCATAAAATTAGTTCTGAGTCTTGATTTTTATGTCTGAATCAGACACCAATTGGGTCAGTGTTGTCTTATGACCCTTTGACCCTTTTCTGTTGCATGTGTTTTTAGCAGGTTGATGGCACCAACAGTAGTTAGTAGAGGCAACATAATGAGAGTTTTTCTTCTCAACAGTATTTGATAGACATTCTGGTTTAACTAGCACAATCTAATGTCACTAATGTTGGCCATACTTATTTCTGCATTCTAAATAATTAAAATTTGTTTTCTATCTGAAAACATTAATATACTGAAAGCATTCATGTCTGCTGATTATACTGTTCTAAATCTGATCCAATAAATGTATAATGCAATGAATTTTAATAACAAATGATCTGCTCCGGTTTGTGATTAACTTCTATTTTAATTTTATAAAACAAAAAAAAATTGGTCCAACTAGTATCCCATTGTACCTTGCATCCTGACATTGCATCTTCTTGCAATACTTATCAAAGTACTATGATAAGATTTTGGAAAATAGTAAGACAGAAACTCTGGACACTTGCTATGTGAAGCTGAGTTATGGTGAATCCATGATCTTGTCTATGAGGGTACTTCCTTTATTGACAATCACAATCCATCCCCCTCTCTTATCCTTATAATATTCTTGTCCTTTTCCTTTCAGTTGTCTTCCAAAAAAGATTTGCCCAATGCCTTCTATGATTATTGTTGCAGTACGTGATTTATCTTTTTTATTATTCCTTACTTCTACTACATGCCTGGCCCATCTCCTTTTTTAAAGTTCAAAAGAGCATTTATATAATTTTTAAAATGAAATTGTTGATTATATCATGTAGCTTGTTTGTACTTAACACATATTTTGCATTGGCTTTTAGGCAGTTTTCAGTTCCTACCATGAAAACTAAATGCACAAAAATAAATATATATCAAATTAAAATGGACTGAATATGAAGTAGTTTAGTGATTGTAGTAGCCAGGTTTTACAGTGGTTAGAGTTTTGACTCAGAGTCAGGAAGACCAGTTCAAATTCTGCATTAGACATTAAATGTGTGTGACTCTAGGTAAGCCACAACTTCTCTCAGCTGTAGTTTTCTCTTTTTTCAAATGGGTATGGTAGTAGTTGTGAAAATAAAGTAAAATAATATATTCAAAGTACTTTGCAAACTTTAAAGCACAATATAAATGTTAGTGATGATGATAGAGGGTATTTGTAGTGAGATAAGAAAAGACTTAATCTAGAAGAATAGTCCAGTTAAGTCACTTGCCTATAGTCCGAGAGCTAGTATTTTAGGCAGACTTTGAATCCATGTTTTCCTGACTCCAATTTGAGTCATTTCAGTCTTGTCCAACTGTTCATGAACCCATTTGGGGTTTTCTTGGCCAAAATGATGCTGGAGTGGTTTGCCATTTCCTTTTCCAGCTCATTTTACAAATGAGGAGACTGAGGCAAACAGGGTTAAGTGACTTGCCCAGGGTCACCAGCTAGTAAGAGTCTGAGGCTAGAGGAAGTCTAGCTTTAGAGTACAGCACACTCAAAACTTTTGTTGAGAACACAAATAAAAATATATTGCAGTAGACAATATCCTCTCCTAAAAGTATGAAAATTGCTTGTTGACATTCATTCATGAAGAGTACCAAATGGACACCACTATTTTGGAGTCAAGGTACAGTTTATCTGACTGTGGTTGATCAAACCAGTACATGCTTGGAATGCTCTGCCACAAATCTGGCACAAATAGTTTATATGAATATTTAGGGTGGAGATATTTCTAAATTTGTGCATCTCACATTTCTTTTGAGCTACTGCAATTTTGCTTCACTAATAGAGCATAGCACCTTCTTTGATGCAGGCACGTCATGCTGGGTAGTCCTTTGTCAGTGTTGCCCATGTCACATAATCAGTTCCAAAGTTCTTCAGAGAAACCTTGAGAGTGTCCTTGTATTACATCTTTCTGACCTCAATGTGAGGGCTTGCCTCATGTGAATTCTCCAAAAAAAAAATAAATCTTTTAGGTAAACATACCTTTGGCATTTGTACAATGTGGCCAGCCCATCTGAGTTGCACTTTCTGTAGTAGAGTTTGAGTGCTTGGCAGTTTAGCTTGAGAGTAGACCTGTGTCCAGTGCCTTATCTTTTCAAGTGATTGTCAGAATCTTCCTAAAACAATTCAAATGGAAGTGAATCAGTTTCCTGGCATAGTGCTGATATGTTGTCCAGCTTTCACAGGTATACAGCAATGAGGTCAGCACAATGGCTTTATAGACCTTCTGTTTGGTAGGCAATCTAAGATCTCTTCTTTCCTACATTTCCTTCAGAGCCTCCCAATGAGCTAGCTCTGCCAATGTGTGTGTCAGCATTATTAGAAATGTGTATAACTTTAGAGAGTATATTGCCAAGGTAAGTGAATTTATCCAAAGGCATATGAATATACTTAAATAGAAAATATAATATACCTAGCCAATAAAAATATGTACTGGGTATATTCTTTTTTTTTTTTTTGTAGACTATGAAGATGAACCAAGACATTACACAAAAATTTGGCTGTAGAATTGCGGTTCTCAGGACTGTATATGAATTCACTTTGCTTTACATTTTGTCATAGATTGAGAACTCAGAGGGAATTTGGCAACCATTGGGTCCAACTTCCTTATTATATAGATAAGGAAAGTTTCCCAGAGAAGTTATTTACTTGCCTAGTTTTACACAAGTTATTTCTTGTGTAATAGAGAAGAGATAGGAATCAAACTGAGGTCTTCTAAAAGTTTTTAAGTGTAGCCGAAATTGTGTCTCACAGTTTACTGGCAAATAGGATAATTCAAATTCCTTAAAAGGGGTTGCTGTTTAAAGGAATTATGTTGTTAAATATTTGCGTAAGATGAAAAAATCTAAATGCAGTGTCAATATCGTGGCCTGAAGTTGTTAAAAACAATTTCTTATGTTTCATGTGATTTAGGTTATAATTACAACTATGTCATAATTAATGGAACAAAAACCATAAATCTAATGCTGATTTGACAGGCTCAGTTGTTTCAAAAAAAAAACCCATAAGATAGGATGTTATAACATCCTTTACTTTAAATTTGAATTTTGCACAAAGGATGTAATTGTTGCAAATATTAGAGTGAGTTGGCATTGAAATCATCCTATTTTGAACTATGTATCTACATTGGACACGAGGTGCAGACTATGACTTAAGGAGCAGAGGATAGAAATTAGTCTTAAGTATGGAAATATATTAGAATGGGTACTGATTTCATAAGTGCTCAATTCATTATTTAATTTTTCAAGTTTAGGCCAATTTGTGCTTCCCTTTATAGTTTCATGGGCAGGCCACGTCAGATAATGGGGAGAGAATTAGCCTTGGGATCATGAAAATCTAACATATACTAGCATTATGACCCTGGACAAGTCAATCAAACTCTCACTGTCCATGAGTAGCTTTCTAAGAATAAATTGTGGTATTTTTGCTTACCTGCAGTAATAAGGAGTTTCCTCACTGTGAATTCTCTCTTCCAGTGAAACTGCAGGTTGGAACCAAAACAAAATAGAGCCTCTCAACCTTGTCTCATTGTAGGAACTTGTATTCTGTCCTCTCTTGATATGCACATGCATGCATGTATACACACATACATGTGTGTGTTTATGTTGTATATGCAGGCAGAGAGAGAGAGAGAGAGAGAGAGAGAGAGAGAGAGAGAGCACCATACACCTCAACACCTCAACTATACTTTGTCTTCAGTTCTGTAAGCACTTGACGCTGGCTATTTCATTTTGTTAAATACAACTGAAAGAGCTAGGTTTTCACTATAATTTCATTTTTTGCTTATAATTTTTAATCGCTTTTTTCATTTCATTTCATGTATTCATTTGCTCCTTCTGTATCCATTTCTCCTTCTAATGGAATTCTTTAGAGATGTGTCACTCTATGGCTGGCTTTTCTAAGTTGTTATTCTGGGAAAAGGTGAATAACAGAACCCATCTTTCCTCAGATTTATTTTTTTTTATCCAATGGCAAATTGGAAATATACAATAGTCTTTAAGTTAATAAAATGTTTAGAAAGCTGAACAGTAAATTCCGTGCTCAAGTAGTTTTCTGGGTCAGAAAATTTTAAACTGTGAAATTAACTAGAATTAACCTCTATCTCTTTTTGTTATATTAAAAGAAAGGAAAAGATATCTGAGGATATGTAGTTATTCTAATATGTGATAATATAAACCTGGGAAAGGTAGCTAATACAGTGGATTAGAATGTGAAGATTCAAAATATCCTTGACAGGCTAGAACATTAGACCAAATTGAACAATACAAAAATCAATAGAGATAAGTATAAAGTCTTACATTAGCATTCAGTCAGCCTCACAAATACAAAAAGAAAAAGGTGTGTGTGTATGTGTGTGTGTGTATAATGAACACACATATGTATATACACATACCCACATATGTATGTAGATATGTGCATACATATGATAAATGTCCATTATGACTCAAAAAATACAATATGGCATCTGCAAAATGTAATATAAGTTTTGACAACAATAAGATAAACTGTGTTCAGTATAGTGACGTCAAAGTCCCACATTGATCAGATAACATTTGAAGTAGTGTGTTTGGTTTAGGGAACTACATTTTAGGAAATATGTTGATAACTGTAGATCTTCAAGAGAAAGAGATTTTAAAAAAAAGAGGCAGCATGGTGTAGGGCATCAATATCATGGCATAGGGGGCATTCTGAGAAAACGATGGTTCTTGTAGGTCAGAAACTTCCAGGCTCTCAAATTTTACTCCACAAACAGAAAATTGTCATGAAATGAACACAGAGCAGCAAAAATAAAGTGTTAAAACAGTTGTCCTCCTAAAATAGCTTAAGAGGACCTAAGAATAGATAGAATCTCCAGGGACTGAGGTTTGGTCAGAATGAGGTATAGACACCTCCAGGCTGACTCCACTGAATCAACAAAAAGTAGTCCCTGAGGGCAGCTCCTTGGGAAACAGACTAGGCCTCAAGAAATTTCATCTCAACTTTCACCTCATTTAGGGCCTTAAGAAATTTCACCTCACAGCTTCAGGAACTTTTACCTCATGGTCTTTTACCTTATAAAGAACAACAGAGGGGTGAGTGGGAGAAGAGTGAATGACTGTCCCTTCCCCTAACCACCTCCTACCACCCACCATCCCACTCTTTCCGGATGCCAGACCAAGAGGTGCTGAACAGAAGTGATCCACGAGTTGAAAATAAAATAAATTTTAAATTATATCATGGCATATTAGAATCAGTTGAAAGAAATGGAAATCGTTAGACTGGAGAAAAAAAGAGTCAGCAGGTACTGAAAGGTTAATTGCTTCCAAATATTTGAAGGCTTTTAAATGGGTGAGGGTTTAAGTTTATTCTTGGTCCTAGAGGAAAGAACTAAGCAATGGGTAGAATTCATAGAGGGAATTTTAAGTTATATGTAATTATAATTTCTATAAAATTATAAGTTAAATGTAAAGAAGCATTTCCTATAAGTTAGAACTATCCTTCAGTATAGTGGACTGTTTTGGGAGATAGTGGTTCCCTTCTCACTGGATGTCAACAAGCAAAAACTGGATGGGCTCTTGGGCTGGTTTTAGAAAGAATTCTTGTTCCAGTATAGCTACCATTAGACACGATAGGCGTGTATATGCAATATACATACTTCTATTTCTCAGTTCTTTCTCTGGAAATAGTGTCTTTCTTCATATATCCTTTATAGTTAAATTGAGTATACACAAAATAACTTATTCACTCAGAGTCTTTCTTAAAACAATATCATTACTGTATACAGTGTTCTCTTGGGTCTGTTCATTTCACTCTTCATTACTTAGGCAAGTCTTTTCATGTTTTTCTAAAATCATTGAGCTGATCATTTTTTTATAGCACAGTAGTATTTTATCACAATCATATACTACAACTTGTTCAGCCATTACCCAAAATCAACTTCAGGTAATAGAGAACAATTTGGTAAAAAGTGGTGATTTGTATGCTAATTCTAATGTGATATCCAGTATTTCAGCTGGTTCTTCAGACTTTATAGGGTGCTGAGATTATGTTCTAAATGAATTAGTGGTCTCATTAAAGATAATTTCATTTCTATAGTATGTTATGCTACATATAAGAGTCTCATGAAAGATATTAAAACCTTTGAAACCTAGTGTTGGTATGTGCATATACAGCTCAATAAATATAACTTCTCATTAAGAAACTGGAAAAAAGGAGAATGTGTTTCAATGGAGTTTCCAGAACCACAGAAACTCAGTGTTACTATTTTGTTTGAAAAGAATAAATATACACTTCTGTAAAGAGAAATAAAGAAAAGTTCATAAAGTAAATAAAGAAAAATCATTCTCATTGGAAATACTTTTGCTTTTGACCTTTAAGACACTTCAAAAATTAAACCCAAACTGAACCATTTTTGTTTTTATTTTTTAAAGGTGTAAATGATTCTGATCATTGTTTATGACCACCGGCTTCTAGTAGGCCTTTGGGGCAGAATACCATGGGAAAAGATGCAGCTCAGGAGATTTTCAAGAAGTTTAAATGGCGCATCTAAAATTTAGGGAAACAGTAAACGGTGCATTGGATTGTTAAAACAGCTATCCTACAGAGTTTACAATTAATGAAAATTGCCATATTTGATTTTAGTATGAAGTATGCTTTTTCAGAATTTAAAGCCCTGGTTAAACCTCATGAACTGAAATTCTAAGTAAGGGCATTTGGCTAGGGTTTGTGATCCAGGCTCTATTCTCAGCTCCTCTGAACTTCTGTGCAATTTTATGCCATTTAACTTCCCTGGGCCTCAGCTCAGTAAATTTTTATTGGTTGATAGATTTCCTCATCTTTAAAATGGGACCAATAAAACCTGTTCTAACTACCACACAGTTTGCTAGGAGGTTCACATAAGACAAGAGTCAAGGAAAGTGCTTTGACTAGAAAATAAAGTGCTATCCTAATAAAAGATTAATTATGGGGTAAAAAAATCCCTCATATTGGAACAATTTGAGAAGAACAAATAGCACAGGAAGTCTCTACTGACATGTGTTTATTTTGGTCCAAAATTGTCATTTATTGTCTTCTCTTAAAAGGTGTAACTTCCCCTCTGCTGTCTAACAAATCATCTTCCATCAGTAAAGCAGCTCCTATATAATCCCATCTCTATCAGATGTTCTCATTCATGGAATTTACATGGCAGCCAAATAAACATGCACTTCCAAAGTGGGTAGGATTTGGACTCATAAAATGAGGGAATTAGACTATCTTTAATGTCCCTTCAGGCTCAAAAATCCTATAATCATTTTTTCATAAATAATGAAAATTATTAACCCTATATGCATATTTAGTCAAAGACTAGTGGTGAGAATGCTAAATAGTTTGCAGTTGCCTTTTTTTTTCTGTATATCTCCAGGGTCCCTAGCATATTACTTGCCATGTGGTAGTCATTTAACGAATACTTGTTGATTGGCTAATGTATTGATTGACTTGGATCCCAGAGACCTGAGTTTTAATACTATATCAGATATGTAATTTCTGTGTCATGATGGGCAAATAACTTTACCTCTCAGAAACTAAGTTTTCATGTCATCTATAAAATGAGCATAATAATACTTTCTCTATCAATCATAGAGGTATAACAAATACAAGGTTAATAGAGTTTTGCCCAGGATTCCACCATACAACAAGAAGAGAGTGCTGCTTCTCCAAGAAGAGCATGTTTCTTCTCTGTGGTAACCCTGGACTTGTGCCTTATGAAAAATGTTCTCCATCAGTATTGTCTCTGGGACATAAGTTATCACAACTATTACAACTATCCCCCTCTCCTACACCCGTGGTTCCATTCAACTCTCGAAATGGAGAAAGGGTGTCCCTGGATACCCCGAGTATCTAAGGACCTGTAGTGATCCATGCTTCTCTTAATAAACAAAAATTGAACCTGGTTCAAAAATACCTAATTGTTCCTTAACCAACCTTATATTATTGATGATAAAGCTTTGGAGACTTTAAAGTATTGCAACACTATGAAGTATGTGTGTGTTTTTTTTAATTATTGCCTGTATCTTTATTCATTAATATTGCCTGTATCAGAGTATAAGTCCCTGGAAGACAATGGGATGTGATGAAATCCTTTGGACCTCTCTGTAACTGATTATAGTGTCAACATTAGAAGTTCCTTACACTAGTTCAAGTTAGTGGAATTGTTAGAGTTCAAACACCTAAATTTCTCTTTACCAACCAATCTCTATGAAGAGTGGATAAACATTCAGTTTGTATGTTTCATTTAAATTCATTCTTGATTTTTCCATTAGAATAATGTAATTCATATTAAGTATTTGTTGTGACCGTTGTTTACAAGACATTGTGCTAGCCATACCTTAGCTACTTAGACAAGATGACAAAAATGAAAACCAGTTTCTGCCCTCAAAGAGCCTACATTTTGTGTAGGAATATAACGTGTAAATAGATATAGAAATGTGGAAGATTGTCAGGGGATGCTCCTTGAGTGGAGCTGAGCATAATGTATTCCCTGATCGAATATAAACTCTTTGCAAGCAGGGAATATTTCATTTTTTCTTTGTATTTTAGCACCTAACACAATCCCTTGTACATTGAAGGAAATTAATAATATTTGATGATTCTTAAGATTTGGAAATTACAAGGGATTACCTTCCATACCTGGGCAGTTAGTACAAAGGTACTGAGATAGGAGATGGGACCAGCAAGTGGAGCATTATTTTTTATATTTTCTGAAATAAGCCCGAAGGAGCCAAAATGGAGAGAAGCACAGAAGTTGCCTGAGCTCTCTCCAGTTTCCGTCGGAAACTATGTTAAATCAAGCCTCTAAACAGATTCTGGAGTGAAAGAACCCACAAAAGGACAGAGTGAAGCAGTTTTCCAACTTAGGATAACTTAGCAGGACTTCAGGAAAAGTCTGTCTCACTAGGATAAAAGGAGAGCGCAGCCCGGAGCAGATGGTGTCTGGGCAAGCCAACGGGAGGCTCTTAGCCATAATACAGATCAGTAATCGAGGCCCCTCGCTCCTGACTCAGCAGGCCAGTGGCACAGCAAGCCAGCTTTGAGGCTCCAGCCCTAGCACAGAAGGCTAACTGCCAGTCCTGGAGCTCAAGGCACAACAGGTATGACCAGGCTACGTCACCCCCCAGTGCAGTGGGCAAGCTGCAAGCGCCTGAGGCACTAGCACAGAAAGCCAGTAAAAAGACTACTGAAAAGCTTGGGACATTGTCCCCTGTACTCTAGGAGCACAGCTCAACTTTTAAAAATGAGCAAAAAAAAAAAAATTAAGAAGAGCCCTGATCATAGAAAGCTGCTGTGGTGATAAAGAAGATCAAAACAAATTCAGAAAAGGACAACGAAGTCAAAATACTTACATGCAAAAGGCTCAAAAGGGAATATGAATTGGTCACAATCCCAAAAAGCCTTCTTGGAAGAGCTCAAAAAGGATTTTTTTTTTTTTACTGTAACAAATGTTTTCATTTCACTTTTATTTGCACTCTAATGTTGTATTTACTCCTGTGCCATAAGCTTTTGTTTCTTCAGTTTCTTCTGGGATATATTTTTCTTTTGAGCAACCTCCTTTGCTGGTTTAGGAACAATTTGTTCCTTTTCAGAAAGTATCATCTCAATACGGCAAGCAGAATTCATGTATGGGTTGATTTGACCATGAGCCCTGTAAGTACACCATCACATTTTGGGAGCCTTGTTAACCTGGATATGCTCAATGACAAGAGAATCCACATCCAAACCTTTCAGTTCTGTGTTACTCTATGCAATTTTAAGCATATGCAGCAAGAAATCAGTGCTCTTTCTGGGCCACCAATTCTGTGTCCAACCCCATTGCTTAGCCTGGGCACACCTGCCAACTCCACCATTATATCAACAGAAGGGAACACATTGTTTCTTCAATGTGGCATCTTTCAAATACTTGGTTACTTTTCAGATATGCATGCCCTTGATAGCTTGGGCTGTTTCACAGGTGTTCTTGAAGTGAACCCAGAGATTTCAACCTCTTGACTTGCGTGATTGTGTGGGGTTCTTTGGATCAAGAGAGTACCTCACCATTTTAAATGATTACCTGGAATGGCTCAAGGGAAGAGGAAGAGCAAAGGCTTTCAGGAGACTTGATGAAAACTTGGCTATCTCAAAAATATTTTTTTAGAAATTTATTTACTTTTAGTAAATTTACAACATTCAGTTCTACAACTTTTTGAATTCTAGATTTTCTCCCTCCACCCCCCTCTCCCCAGTGGCAGCATGCAATCTCATATGGGTTCTATATATAGCCTCACATTTAACATTAGTCAAGTTGCAAAGAAGAATTATAACTAATGGAATGAACAACAAGGTAGGAGAAACAAAGGAAAATGAAATGAAAAAGAGAGAGAGAGGAAGTAGTTTGCTTCAATCTGCATTCAGACTCCATAATTCTTTCTCTGGATGTGGAAAGCCTTTTCCATCATGAGTCCTTTGGAGTTGTCTTATGACCTTGTATTGTTGAGAAGAGCCCAGTCTATCAAAGTTGGTCATCACAGATACATTTGTCTATAATTGTTCTCCTGGTTCTGTTCCCCTCACTCAGCATTAGTTTATTTAAGGTGCTCCAGGTTATTATAAGGTCCATCTGTTCCTCATTTCTTATCGCACAATATTATTCAATTACATTCGTACACCACAACTCATTTAGCCATTTCCTAATCGAAAGACATCCCCTTGATTTCCAATGCTTTGCCACCACAAAAAGAACTGCTATAAATATTTTTGTACATATGGGTCCTTTTCCCATTTGTATAATCCCTTTGAGATACAGACATAGAAGTGGCATTGCTGGGTCAAAAGGTATGCATATTTTTATAAGCTTTTGGGCATAGTTCCAAATTGCTCTCCAGAATGGTTAGATCAGATCACAACTCCACCAACAATGCATTAATGTTCCAATTTTCCCACATCTTCTCTAACATTTATCATTTTCCTATTTTGTCATGTTAATTAATCTGACAGATGTGATGTGGTGCCTAAGAATTGTTTTGATTTTCTTTTCTCTAATTAATAGTGATTTAGATCTTTTTTCATATGATTATAGATATCTTTAATTTCTTCCTCTGAAAATTGCCTGTTCATATCTGGTGACCATTTATCAATTGGGGAATGACTCATATCCCTATAAGTTTGAATCAGATCTCTGTATATTTTAGAAATAAGGCCTTTGTCAGAGATACTGATTGTTAAAATTCTTTCCCAAATTTCTACTTCCCTCCTCAGCTTGGTTATATTGGCCTTGTTTGTACAAAAACATTTCAATTTGATGTGATCAAAATTATCCTTTTTGGATTTTATAATGCTCTCTATCTCTTGTTTGGTCATAAATTCTTCCCTTCTCCAAGTAAACTATTTCTTGCTCTCCAAGATTGCTTATCAACATTTATATATAAATCATGAACCCACTTTGACTTTATTTTGGTATATGGTGTAAGATATTGGTCTATGCCCAGTTTCTGTCATGCTGTTTTCCAGTTTTTCCAGAAACTTTTGTCAAATAGTGAGTTCTCATCCCAGAAGCAGGAATCTTTGGGTTTATCAAACAGCAGGTTACTATAGTCATTGACTACTGTGTATTATGTGTCAAATCTATTCCACTGGTCTACCATTCTATTTCTCAGTCAGAAAAAAGTGGTTTTGATGATGCTGCTTTATAGGCCATCTTCCCTAGCATTTTTTTTTCATTAATTCCCTTTATATTTTGGACCTTTTGTTCTCCCAGATGAATTTTGTTATTATTTTTTCCAAGTCTATAAGATAATTTTTGGTACTTTGGTAGGTGTGGTACTAAATAGGTAAATTAATTTAGGTAAAATTGTCATTTTTATTATATTAGCTTGGCCTAACCATGAGCAACTGATGTTTTTCCAATTATTTAGACCTGACTTTATTTGTGTGAACAGTGTTTTGTAATGTATTCATATAGTTCCTGGATTTGCTTTGGCAGGTAGACTCCCCAATAATTTATAATTTCTACAGTAACTTTAAATGGAATTTTTCTTTCTATTTCTTGCTGTTGGGCTTTGGTAGAAATATATAGGAATGCCAAGGATTTCTGTAGGTTTATTTTATGTCCTGCAACTTTGCTAAAGTTGTTTATTATTTCAAGTAGTTTTTTTTTACTTGATTCTCTAAGTATATCATCGTGTCATCTGTAAAGAAGGATAGCTTAGTCTCTTCTGATGCCTGCACCAAGTGAGGCACCTCATGGAGGAGTGTGAATTGAAGAGACATGGGTCAGGTGGGTCAATGAAGACTGAGCCAATTTATTAATCTGAGAATCCAAGTATATATAGGAAAAAATAGTCTTGCAAGAACCATTGCCATGGAACACTTCCCTGTGCCCTAGTTCTCCTTTGTGACCTCTTTGTTCTCTAATCTCAGTTATCATGGTTTAAGAGACAGGCAGGATGTTCCAAGAACCTCCCTTGTCCAGAGGAGTGGTGAGCCAAAATCCTGAGAATTTGGGTCCTTGAGGTGAGAACAGGCAAGAGTCAAACTCTGGTCAAGCTCTGTCCTTGATTCTTCAATCCTCACTGGACTTTTCAGAGCTGGCCCTCAACACTTCTTTGCCTCTTCTAATTCCTTCATTATCTTTTTCTTCTCTTACTGCTACAGCTAACATTTCTAGTACCAAATTAAATAACGGGTTATAGTGGACATCCTTGTTTCACTCCCAGTCTTATTGGGAATGCTTCTAGCTTATCCTCATTACATATGATACTTGCTGGTGGTGTTAGGTAGATGCTACTTATCATTTTAAGGAAGACTCCATTTATTCCTATGCTCTGTAGTGTTTTTAATAGGAATGGGTGTTGAATTTTGTCAAAAGCTTTTTCTGCATCTACTGAGATAATATGGTTTCTCCTAGTTTTGTTGTTGATACAATCGAATATGCTGATAGTTTTCCCAATATTGAACCAGCCTTGCCTTCCTAGAATAAATCCTACCTGATCAAAGTATATTATTCTCATGATAAGTTGCTATAATCTTTTTGCTAATATTTTATTTAAAATTTTTGCATTTATATTCATTAGGAAAATTGGCCTATAATTTTCTTTCTCTTTGTTGGCTCTTCCTGATACAGGTATCAGTACCATATTTATATCATAAAAAGAATTTGGTAGGACTCCTTCTTCTCCAGTTTTCCCAAAGAGTCTATAAAGTATTGAAACTGATTGTTCTTTAAATGTTTGATAGAATTTGCTTGAAATCCATCTGGCCCTAGAGATTTTTTCCTAGGGAGTTCACTGATGGCTTGTTCAATTTCTTTTTCTGAGATGGGATTATTTAAGTAATTTACTTCCTCTTCTGTTAATATGGGTAATTTATATTTTTGTAAATATTCATTCTTTCCTTAAGATTTTCAAATTTATTGGCATATAAAGTGGGCAAAATAATTCCTAATTATTGTTTTAATTTCCTCTCCATTATAGGTAAGTTCACCCTCTTTATTTTTGATACTGGTAATTTGGTTTTTTTTTCTTTCTTTTAATCATATTCACTAAAGGCCTATCAATTTTATTGTTTTGTTTCATAAAACCAGCTCTTAGTTTCATTTATTAACTCAATAGTTTTCTTAATTTCAATTTTATTAATCTCTCCTTTGGTTTTCATATTTCTAATTTAATAGTTACTTGAGGATTTTCAATTTGTTCTTTTCCTAGATTTTCAGTTGTATGCCCAATTCATCGATCTCCTTTTTCTCTATTTTATTCGTGTAAGCATTCAGAGATATAAAATTTCCCCTAAGAACCACTTTCACTGAATCCCATAATTTTTGGTATGTTGTCTCATAATTGTCATTATCTTGAATGAAGTTATTGATTGTTTCTATAATATGATGTTTAATTCACTCATTCTTTAGGATAAGATTATTTGGTTCACAATTACTTTTTAGTTTACCTTTCCATGGCCCTTTATTACTTATAATTTTTTTATCATCATCTGAAAAATATGTATTAATATTTCCACCTTTTGGCACTGGAGTGTGAGGTTTTTATGCCCCAGTACATGGTCAATTTTTTTGTATGTGCCATGTACCATTGAGATGAAGGTATATTCCTTTTTACCCATATTCAGTTTTCTCCAGAGGTCTACCTTCTCTAAAATTCTGTTTACCTCCTTAACTTCTTTCTTGTTTATTGTGAGGTGTGATTTATCAAGTTCAGAGAAGGGGAGGTTGAAGTCCCCCACTAGTATAGTTTTGCTATCTGTTTCTTCCTCTAACTCCCTTAAATTCTGCTCTAAGTATTGGTTGCTATATCACTTGGTACATATACATTTAGTGCTACCCCTCCTTTTTTAAACTTTAGTTGAAGCATAATATATTCTACTCCAGGCTTTCACCTATATTCTACTCCAGGCTTTCACCTTTACACTATGTGTATGCCCTTGTTTCAAACATATTTCTTGTAAACAACATATTGTAGGATTATGGTTTTTAATCCATTCTGTTATCCACCTCTGTTTTATGGGAGAGTTCATCCCATTAACATTCACAGTTATGATTGCTGTTTTTGTCTTTCTCTCCATCCTATTTCTTGCCCTCTCCCATTTATACTTTTATTTTTCCCTTCTCCCTTCCCCTCCTCAAGAGTTTTGCTTTAGACCATTCCCTCCCTCAATATTCCTTCCCCATCAGGCCCCCTCCCTTTATCTACTCTTTTCTCTTACTACTTCTTCCCTTCCTTCTAATAACCCCCATGCTTTTCTTTCCCCTTTTCACTCCTACAGCCTGTATGATATGTTAGATTACTATAATTAACAAAGTATGTTATTCCCTCCTTGAACCAAATCCCATGACAGTAAATCTCAAGCAATGCTCTACTCCCTCCTTTTGTTCCCTCTACTATAAGTTTTTGTGTCTTTTCATGTTAAATTCCTATACTTAATTGAGTATGTTATTCCCTTCTTGAACCAAAACAATGAGAGTAAAGCTTGTATAATGTTCATCTCCCTCCATTCCTTTCCTGTACTATAATGTTTTTATGCCTCTTCATGTGAAGTAATTTTCCCTTTTTTCCCTCCTCCTTTCATCTTGCTGCATCATAATCCCTTTGCACCCCTTAATTAGGTTTTTTTTTATCGTTACATCAGTTAATTTATACCCACACCCTCTATCTATGTATATCCCTTTTAAGTGTTGTAATAATTATACAATGCTAAAGATTAACAGATATCACCCTCCCATATAGAGATATAAAGAGTTTGCTCTTATTGAATAACGTGTGTGTGTGTGTGTGTGTATTTGTGCATGTACATGTTTATTTTTTTCCCTATTTACCTTTGTATGTCTTTCTTGAGTCTTGCATTTGAAGGTCAAATTTTCGTTTGAGCTCTGGCTTTATCATCAGGAAGGTCTGAAAGTCCCTTATTTCATTGAATGACCATCTCCTTGCCTGAAATATTATGCTCAATTTAATTGGGTAGTTGATACTTGGTTGTAGTCTAAGCTCCTTTACCTTACAATATATTATATTCAAATCCCTCTAATCTCTTAATGCAGAAGCTGCAATGTCCTTTGTGATCCTGACTGTATTTCCATGATATTTGAATTCTTTCTTTCTGTCTGCTTGCTATATTTCCTCCTTTACCTGATAATTCTGTAATTAGGCTACAATATTCCTTGGAGTTTTCAATTTGGGATCTCTTTCAAAGGTGAATGGTGAATTTTTTATGACAAATTTACCCTCTGGTTCTAGAATCTCAGGACAGATTTCCTTGATGATTTCTTGGAAGATAGTGTCAAGACTCTTTTTTACATCATGGCTTTCTGGTAGACCAATAATACTTAGATTCTTTCCTGGATATATTTTCCAAGTCAGTTGTTTTTCCAATGAGATATTTTACATTTTCTTCTTATTTTTTAGATTTTGTTTGACTCATTATTTATGCTTCAGAGAGTCATTCACTTCAACTAGTCTAATTCTAGTTTTTAGTAAAATTGTTTTCCTTAGTTTTTAAACCTTCTTTTCCATTTGACCAGTTTTTATTTTCAATGATTTATTTTCTCCATTTATTTTTTGTACCTCCTTCTCCATTTGGCTAATTGTACTTTTTAAGGAATTATTCTATTCAGTGAATTTTTTTCTATTTTGCTGATTATATTTTTTTAAATGATTGGTCAGTTTTTCTTCTACCTCTTTAATTGGGCTTTTAAAATCCTTGAGCTCTTCCAAGAATGCTTTTTGGGCTTGAGACCAATTCATGTTCCCTTTTGTAGCTTCAAATGTACGGTATCAATGTATATAGTATCAACCTTTTCTGAATGTGAACCTTGCTCTTCCCTTTTACCATAATAGGATTCTCATGCTTTTGTTTTTCTAATTTGTTTTTTTCCCATTGCAATTGCCTATTTCTTGGCTTTTAAAGTGGATCTCTGCTTCTGGGACACAGAGGGCTCTGACCCATGTTTCTTATATTGAGTGTTAGAGACCTGGTTGTTGGCTTTCTGTGCAGTGGCCTCTGAGTGTCTAGACTGAGACCAAGGCCAGGACTTTTGCATTTCCCAGATGTTACACTGAAGCTCAGAGCTGGAGGTGTGAGGAAGGAGTCTTCTGGCCACTTCAGGTTGTTACCACCAGGCCCCTGGGCTACAGTTCAGACAGGTTCAGTCATGGGTGTCCAGATTGTGCTGGTGTCTGCCAATTCCCCTGGTTGTGTGAAGGTACACCTGGGGTTATGGTGTTAGTGCTTGCTGACTCCACCCCCTGGGGTTCAGGATGTTCCACTGAGATGCCTGCTTGTCCTGTACTGATGCCCTTCAGCCTCACCATGGCCACAGACACACCCTTCCTGTAGATATCCTAAACCTCTTGCTAGTTCCACTATTTCAGGATTTTACAATGCAGCAATATTCTCTGGGTTTTTCAGGGTCAAAGGGGAGAGGATGGGAGCAGTTATGATTTATTTTTCCATCTTGACTCCCAGAAGTTCAGGTAGATGATTTTTAAACATCTAGACTTTGGGCTGCTAGCTCCAGGAGTAGTTGTTGCTGCTGCTGCTGCTGTCTGATGCCCTGAGCTTGTCTCTTACCCAGCTCCAACAGACCCTTGCCCTGAGGAGAGAGGTTTGGGAATGGCCCCTGTGTTTGGTGAATCAGTTTCTCTGGGCTCACTCCAGCTCTGCTGTGGTCAGGTCTGTGCTAGTGCAGCCCACACACACTGCATGCAGCACTCTGTACTCTTCCCCTTCCCCTGCCTGGCTCAACAAATCCTACCTGAGCATTTCCATTTTGTTTACCTGGGCTGGAAATCTGCCATACTATGTCTTCAAGTGCATTCTGCCACTCTAAAATTTGTTCAGATTCACTTTTTAGAGGTAACTGAAGAAATTTAAAAGTGAGCTCAGGTGAGTCTCTGCTTTCATTCTACCATCTTGACTCCACCCCTCAAAAAGGTAGCAGAAAAAATGGGGAAAGAAATGAGAATTATGGAAGAGAGAAACAACAATTCAAAAAGGGAAGGATAGAAACTGACTGAAGAGAACAATTCTTTAAAAAAATTCATTTGGCCAGATTGGTAAAAAAAAATTCACTGAAGAAAACAACTCTTTAAAAGTTGAATTGGCCAAATGGAAAAGGAGGTACAAAAGCTTACTGAAGAAAACAATTCCTTCAAAATTAGAATTGAGCAAATGGAAGCTAATGACTCTATGATACATCAAGAATCAGTCCAACAATATAAAAAATGAAAAAAATATGAAAATATAAAACATATCATTGGAAAAACAACTGACCTAACAATTACTATGTTGAAGGACCATAGATCTTAGAATACAATATTCTATAGAGCAAAAGAGCTAAGGTTACAACCAAGGGTAATTTATCCAGCAAAGTTGAGTACAATCCTGAAAGGGGGGAAGGGGGAGAAATAGAATATTTAGCAAACTGAAAGACTTTCAGGTTTTTGTGACAAAATCCTCAAAACTTAATAGAAAATTTGACATATAACATCCAGAAGAAATTTAAGGTAAACCATTAAATACCAATTATGAAGGACTCAAGAATATCAAATTGTTTACTTTGTATATGTGAAAATATTAGCAGTACTCTTATGATTGTCATCATTATTTGGGTAGTTTGAAAGAAAAGTGTGGGTTGAGCTGAGTATGATGGGATGATTTTAAGAAAAAATAAAACTGTAGGGAGAGATAAAAAGGAGTAATTCTCTCATACAAATAAGACACAGAGGGGGAAAACTGATACAAAAGAAGCTATTGGGAGGTGAGGACATGAGGACAAGAAACAATTGAAATATCTAAGAACCACATTCAGAATGACACAGTACATAGCAACTTCTACATTAAAGGATTGGTGGGGGAGGGGGGAACAGGGAAGATTGGAATATGATATTCTTGAAGGCAAAGGAGTTTGTATTACAATCAAGAATCAACTACCCACCAAAACTGAGCATGATATTTCAGGGGGAAAGGTGGACATTCAATGAAGTCAGAACCTTCAAACTTCCTTATGAAAAGACCAAAGCTAAACAGAAATTTTAATCTTCAAATACAGGATTCAAGAGAAATATAAAAAGAGAAACAAGAACAAACAAACAACATGTTATTCAGTAAAGTTGAACTGTTTACATCCCTATGCAGGAAGATGATACTCATGACTCTTGAGAACTGTATCTCTATTAGGGTAGTTAGATGGAGTATACATTGACAAAGGGTTTGAGTATAAATTGACTTTGATGTGATGAAATAAAAAAAAAATTAAGTTAGAAAAAAAAGAATTGTACTGTGGTGAGAAGAAGGGGCAGGCAGAATGAGATAAATTACATCACATGAAGAGTCACAAAAAACCTATTACAGGAGAGGGAAAGAAGGAAGGGGGTGACAATTGTTTGAACCTTACTTTCATCAGATTCTGTAGAAAACTAAATGGGGATAAAAAGGAATATAGATTTTTCTCAATGGTGTATAGCACCTACATAAAAATTGACCATGTATTAGGGAATAAAAACCTCACACTCATCAACAAAGTAAAAAGTCAAGAAATAGGTTGGAAAATGAGCAAACAACAGAAAAAAAAATCTGGTCATAAAAAGTTACTATGTTGACAAAGAAAATAAAAACACTGAGAAGAAGGCAACAAAGTCAAAATTCCTACATCCAAAGCCTCAAAGAAAAATATGAATTGGTCTCAGGTATGATAGACCTCAAGAAGGATTTTAAAAACCAAGTAAGAGAGGTACAGGAAAAATTGAGAAGAGAAATGAGAGCAATGCAAGAAAGTCATGAAAAAAAGTCAATAGCTCAGTAGAGGAGACTCAAAAAATACTGAAGAAAATAACATCTTAAAAAATATATATCATAAGCCAGATGGTAAAAGAGCTTCCAAAAAACAATGAGAAGAATGCCTTGGAAAGCAGAATTTACCAGATGAAAAAAGATAGACAAAAATTCACTGAAGAGAACTCCCTAAAAAATAGAATTGGCCAAATGGAAAAGAAGGTACAAAAGCTCACTGAAAAATTAATTCCTTAAAAGTGGGAATTAGGCAAGTGGAAGGTAGTGATTTTATGAGACATCAAGAAACGATCAAACAAAATAAAATGAAGAAATAGAAGAAAATGTGAAATATCTTATTGGAAAAATAACTTGCCTGGAAAAAAGGTCCAGGAGAGATAATTTGAGAAATATTGGAGTAACTGAAAGCCATGATCAAAGAAAGATCTTAAGCATCATGTTTCAAGAAATTATCAAGAAGAACTGACTCAATATCTTAGATCCATATGGTAAAACAGAAATTGAAAGATTTGACCAATCACCTCTTGAAAGAAATCCCAAAATGAAAAGTTCCAGGAGCATTATAGCTAAATTCTAGACCTTCTGGATCAAGGAGAAAATACTTCAAGCAGCCAAAATGAAACAATCCAAATATCATGGAGCCACAGTCAGGATAATACAAAATTTGGCAGCTTTTCTATTAAAGATCAGAGGACTTGGAATGTGTTATTACAGAGGGCAAAAGAGCTAGGATTACAACCAAGAGTCACCTACCTCACAAAACTGAACATAATCCTTCTGGGGAGGTAAGTAGGGGATAATTGACATTCAATGAAATAGAGGATTTTTAAGCATCATCCTGATGAGAGAAAAAAAAGCAAAGCTGAATAGATATTGACTTTCAAATACAAAATGCAAAAGAAGCATAAAAATGTAAACAGGAAAAAGAAGGAAGTTGATAAGTTTAAATTGCTTGTATTCCTACATGGAAAAATGATATTTATAACTTCTAAAAACTTCCTCAATTTTAGGGCAGTTAAAAGAAATATAAACAAAAAGCAAAGGTGTGAGTTGAATGTGATGATATGATTATGATAAATAAAATTAAAGAATGAGAAAGAAGAATGCACTGGGAGAAGAGGAAAGGGAGAGGTAGAATGGGATCAATTATCTGACATAAAAGACGCTTGAAAGAAATTTTACAGTGGAGAGGAATATGCAGAAAGCAAGGAAGGCAGTTCATGAACCTTACACTCATTGGAATTGGCTCAAAGACAAATAGTGTACTATTATATTCCACTCAGGAAAATGGGAAGGGAAGGGAATTGGGTGGGGGGGGGGAAGATGGAGCTGATAGAAAGGTGGGCAGCTTGGGAGAGGTAAAAGTCAGAAGCAAAATACCTTTGAGAAGGTACAAGGTAAAAGGAGAGATAGAATAGGATAAATGGGAAGAAATAAGATGGAGGGAAATACATAGTTCTTAGTCATTACTGTGAAAAAAAGATTTACAGCGAGTTTCTCAGATAAAGACTTCATTTTTCAAATATAAAAAACTAAATCAATTTTATAGAAATAAGAACTATTTCTTGTTTGATAGATGTCAAAGGACATAAAGAGGAAATTTTTATACAAAACAATCAAAATTATCATCATATCAAAAATTCTCTAAATGTCTTAACGAAATAAATGCAAATTCAAACAACTCTGAGCTACTACCTCACACCTGTCAGACTGGCTAATATGACCGAAAAAGAAACTTTTTGGAACTATGCCCAAAGGGATATAAAACCATGCATATCCTTTGACCAAACAGTACCACTACTAGGTCTGTATTGAAAAGACATATAAAACAAAAAGGAACATGACATACATATACAAAAATATTTATGGCAGCTCTTTCAGTGGTAGAATATCTGAATAAGTTGTTGTATATGATTGTGATGGAATACTATTGCTTTAAGAAATGTTGATCAGTATGCTTTCAGAAAAACATGGAAAGACTTGCATAAACTGATTCAAAGTGTAATGAGCAGAGCCAATAGAACATTCTACATAGTAACAGCTTTATGGTATAATGATCTATTATGAATAACAGCTATTTTCAGCAACACAATGATCTAAAACAGGATTTTTCTCCTTAAATAATTAATTTTTAATTTTCAACATTTACTTTCACAAGATTTTAAGTTACATTTTTTCTCTATCTCTCCCCTCCCCCCAAGATGGTGTGCATTTTGAGTGCCCCTTCCCCCAATCTGCCCTCTCTTCTATCACCCCCCCCCCCCACTTTCTCTTATCCAATTCTCTACTGTTTTCCTGTAGGGCAAGATAGATTTCTACACCCCATTGCTTATTGTTGCATGTAAACAGTTGCATGTGAAAAACAATTTTTAACATTCAGTTCTAGAATTGGGTTCTACAGTCTCTCCATTTTTTCCTCCCCACTCACTCTCATTGAGAAAGCAAGCAATTTGATATAGGTTATACATGTGTAGTCATGCAAAACACTTCCATAATAGTCATGTTGTGAAAGACTAACTGTATTTCCCTCCATCCTGTCCTGCCCCCCATTTATTCTTTGACCCTATCCCTCCTCAAAAGTGTTTGCTTTTGATTACTCCCTCCTCCCATTTGCCTCCTCCCTTTTATCATCTCCCCCTTCTCTAATCCCGTTCTCCCCTACTTCCTGGTAGAGTAAGATAGATTTTCATGCCCAATCTAGTATGTATGTTAAGTATGTATGTCATGAGAGTAAAGCTCTCTCTTTCACTCTCATCTCCCCCTTTTCCCCTTCATTGTAAAAGCTTTTTCTTGTCTCTTTTCTGTGAGATAATTTACCCCATTCTACTTCTCCTTTTTTCCTTCTCCCAATACATTCCTCTCTTACCCCTTAATTTTATTTTTTTTATATATCATGCCTTTATATTCAACTCACCCTGTGCCCTCTGTCTATATATGTGTGTATATGTATGTGTGTGTGTGTATATGT
>CM053584.1:113927257-113966741 GCA_028627135.1 Pseudochirops cupreus
AATATTATATTGTGATATATTGTAAATGTTTGCCTTGATTTGTAATGGAATAAACAGAGCCTTCACTATATTGTGTAATCCGAACTCTAAAAGCTGTTCACAGTAGCATTCTTTTGGGAATCTGCTGGTGCATGGCATTATAGCAGGTCTGCCCACATGTAGATACACCCACATATGAGTATTAAAGGGTTGCGGCATTAAGAAGGTTGAGAACCACTGACCTAGCAAAAGGTTGGTATGTGATACAACAGATAAAGTGCTGGACCTGACTGGAGTCAGGAAGTTGTTCTTTGTCGTTTTGTTCATTTGTTTTACTGGTGTCTGACTATGACCTATTTTGAGTTTTCTTGGCAAAGATATTTGAGTGGTTTGCCATTTCCTTCTCCAATTAATTTTACAGATGAGGAAACTGAGGCAAATAGTATTAAATGACTTGCCCAGGGTCATACAGTTATTAAATGTCTGAGTCCAGATTTGAATTCAGGAAGATGAGTCTTTCTGACTCCAGAACATGCACCCTTACTGCACCACCTAGACCCTCCCCCCCCACCAGAGTCAGGAAGACTCAGAGCTATTTGACCCTAGGGAGGTACTTTAACTTCCATAGGCCTCAGTTTTCTATCTGTAAAATTGGGATAATGATACTACCTACACCTCAGAGGGTTGTTGTAAGAATAATATGAGAGAATATTTGTAAAATACTTTGCAAATCTTAAAGTATTGCATTAAGGCTAGCAGTTGTTGTTATTGTTAAAATCAAAGAGTTAAATTAAATGATCTTTTTGATCCCATCCCATGAAAATAAGAGAGGGCATTTTAGGTGGGGAAAAAGTATAAGCTATGTCTCAGAAGCAGGAATTATGACAGCATTTGATGGGATGAAAAGAAGTCTGGTCAGATTAGAATAAATGTTTCATTTTGGGTAACAGTGGACCTGAGTTGAAATGTGGTCTTAGACACTTAATAGCTGTGTGATCCTGGGCAAGTCACTTTTTCCTATTTGCCTCAGTTTCCTCATCTGTAAAATGAGGAGAAGGAAATGGCAAAACCACTCCAGTCTCTTTGCCAAGAAAATCCCAAATGGAGTCACAAAGGATTGGACATGACTGCAATGAAGTGCAACAAAAAGAACATCAGGGTCTTGAGAACTAGCATTGTAATTTCTACTTCAGCTTCCTAAATCTTATAATATCTTAACCATTTTTGTGAGGCTAGAAGTGGATTTTGACCATATCTATGGACATATTGAAGACAAAAATTCAGTCAATGAGTAGATTTGTTTATTTAAATGATAACTCAAATTCAGGAACTTTACTTTTAAACTTCTAGAAAGAATAGTTTACAGTAACTGGCTCTATCAAACAGTTACAGAGGAGGAAAGTTGGATGTAAAAGGTATTGAGTTGGACTAAATAGGACTTGGCAATGTGCTAGATCTAAGGGTTGTGAAGAAAGGAAACAATAAAAATCACAGAAATATAGAATAGTTATAAAAGAAACTTTGGTTTTAAAAGAAAGTTTATAGAGTTATCACGGTTTGCATTCTCTGGGGTTTGAGAGGAGGAAGATGCAATATTTAAGGAGATGGGTAGATGCAACATAATTTAAGAGGAAGGGAAGAGGGCATTAATGACTAGAGATCAGGAACTCATTCATAGGAGGTAGAATGTGAGTTGGGTTCTGAAGGAAGCTGAATTTTCCAAGAAGTGAGCATGAGGAGAAAGTGTATTCCATGAATGAGAGTCTTAGAAAAAAATTCAGAGGCATGATATGGGATGCTGAGTTGTCAGAAAAGCAAGTACATTCATTTGGTTAGAATATAAAGTGAAAAAAGGAGGGTAATATGAAATAAAACAACACAAGTATATGGAATCCAGCTGCAATTTAAGTACAATATCAGAGTGAAATTTTGTATTTTACCCTAGCAGAAGTAGCTAGCCATCAAATGTGTTTCAAGGGGCTACCTGTGTTTGACGAAGCTTATATGGAGGATTATCTGGAGAGAGGAGAGATTAGAAGCAAGGAGTTAAATGGGAGGTTTTTTGTAGGAATCCAAGTAAAATATGATTAGGGACTGGAGAGATGAAGGTGAGAGTGAAGAGAAGAGGACAGATGTAAGGGATGTTGGGTAGGGAGAATCCAAAAGAGGTGTAATTGTAGAGGAAAAAATTCAGCAAGGATAGAAACTTGGGGAAGTGGGAGAAAAAGGATAAGCAGTGGGGGAATATAGTATGAAGGATCAGGTAAACACTTAGCAGGGGAGAAGCAGAAGAGACCAATGTCATGCATATCAAGGGAAAATCAGAAGAAATGGGTATTCCCAAATGTCAAATAATCAAAAAGTTCAAATAAGATGAGTACTGTGAAAAAGCCACTGGATATTACCAATTAAGAAATCCCTAAAGATATTAGAACAGTTTAACAAGAGCACAGTGGTGATGGTGAAAATCTACTAACTTTTAAATCCCCTGCAATCTGATTTTCCAACTTTCCTCCTCTATAGCTTTTTGATACCACCCTAGTTTAGACCTTAAGCACACTTTGCCTTATCGCTATTGCCATAGCTTCTGAACCGGTCTCTAACCTGCAATCCATCCTTCAGAAAACTGCCAAAAAATCTTAAAGCACAGGTACAATTATGTCACTCCTTTGCTCTAAGTCTTAGATATATTCAGTTTTCAAAACCCCCTACACTCTGAATCCACTGCATTTTTCCAGCATGAATTTGCTCTGATACCTTTCACAGACTCTACCTTTCAGCCACTTCATTGATTAGTTACTCTTTCTCCAGTCTTATCCTGATATCATCTATTTGTGCACACCATTCTCATCATTGCCATTAACCCCAGCTTTACCTGTTGAAAACTTCTTCCTCCTCCAAGGGTTTGCTTGGGCACCATTATTTTCCAGGCCTTCCCAAACCTATCCAAATGAAAGTGAATTTTCTGTCTCTTGGCTTGCTTTTTTTTTTCAATCTACTTTCTAGTACATTATTTTTGTATATGTCTTCAGGGACTATGTTGCTTTTAATCTTTGTATACTAGTGCCTAGCAAAAAGTTTGTGGTCAATAAATGTTGAAGTAAACTGAACTGACATAAAGGGAATACCACTGACATTCCTTCTTTTTGAGGGGTGGTTTCCAATTTCTTGAATACAATTAACTACCCTTAAAAAATATGAAACAAGCAAAACCTACCCATCCCAACTACAATAACGGGTCATTTGTGTACGAAGCTTCAAGCTCAACTTTGCTGATAGTCAGTGGTTTCAGTAAAGCAGCAGACATATCTCCTACTTACCTAGTTTGACCTCAGAATAGCATGGCTAAACCCCATTTAAAATTCTGAACCTTTCAGCTTTGCGAAAACTAGTAACAAAAGGTAGGGAAATTGGAACATATTTAAAGGGGAAAAATCCCTTGCAAAAAATTCCTTCTAAAATGTTCACTATTGTGTTGAAAGATAATAGTTTTGCAAACTTTGTTTGTGCTCTCTAAATTCTTGGAATATGTAACATTATATTCCATTGCATATTTTTTGCCCATTTGGAAAACAGAAATTTGTTCGACAGAATGTAATATTGAAAAAAAACTCCCGTAAACGCATTTAAGTAGGTTGACTTCATTCACCATCACAATTATCATGTTATACTCAAATCCTTTCTGGAATATTTGTCCTCTTTATTGTTGAGCTGACATTGCAACTAGTCCATTTAGTCCATTTGAGCATTGCAGACCAGAGATGGTCCACATAAACACGTTTCACTTGACTTCCCTTTGAATACATCCCCCTTAAATGACAGATCTCTAGTAAATCCTCTACTTAGTATTGGGACTATGTATACAGCAAAACTGGTTTGTAGGTGCTATGTACAACAAGCTTGCAAAAGAGGACAGGTCCAATCAATATCTTTCATGGAGCAAGTTGCTACAGAAAACTGTTGTAGTTGGGTTCAATAAGCATGAAGGCTTCAAACAACAGTGTTACTTGGGAAATTAGGTCACACTCCCCTATCTCCATTCGTTTTCCCCTTCACAAAACAAAACAACTTTAATATATCTGAAGATGCAGGATTACTTCTTGGTGGGTAATCATGGACCGATATTCTCGTTATTGGCAAAAGGATACAATGATATAAAGACTTGGCTGACAGGCTCCATGATCAGATAGAAATCTACCATCATTCTCATCAGCATTAGCACTTTCAAATTCCATAACACTTGGCCCGGAGTATGGACAGTCTTTAACTAAAACTCAACGCAATTGGACTTATCTGCCTCAAATTTTCTTGCATTTCATTACCTTTTCACCCCTGTACCAAGTCTAGCATTAAGACCACAACGTAAACAACTTCTGGGTTCTAGGCCAGAGAGTACAGCTTATATCATTGAAGGAGTTATAATAGCTGGAGTTCACGACATCCTTTTCAAAAGACTCTTGGAGCTAGAGCAGCAACTACCGCCACTGAGATGTTGATGTCCAGGAAGAACTGAATTGCCATCTATGAGCTCCTTTTTAAGGAGGGTGTGATGGTAGCCAAGAAGGATGTTCACATGCCAAAGCACCCTGAGCTGGCAGACAAGAATGTGCTCGATCTCCATGTCATGAAGGCCATGCAGTCTCTAAAGTCTCGTGGCTATGTTAAGGAGCAGTTTGCGTGGAGGCATTTCTACTGGTACCTCACCAATGAGGGCATTCAGTACCTCCGGGATTACCTTCACCTTCCCCCTGAGATTGTGCCTGCCATGCTTCGAAGAAGTCGTCTGGAGACAGGAAGGCCAAGGCCCAAAGGTCTAGAGGGTGAGCGACCTGGCCGACTTACTTGGGGTGAAGCTGACAGAGACACATACAGACGAAGTGCTGCTCCTTCTGGTGCTGACAAGAAGGCTAAGGCTGGGGCTGGGTCAGCAACAGAATTCCAATTTAGAGGTGGATTTGGTCGTGGACGTGGTCAACCTCCTCAATAAAAACTGTAGAGATATGTTTGATATTGAATAAAATTTGGAAAAAAAAAGACTCTTGGATTTTGGATAAAAAGGATAATATAAGCACAAGTCATTAGTTACTATTAATAGTCACTACAAATACATCAGTAAAGCCAAGTACATGCCAGTTCTCGAGTGCTTCTGAAACAAGTGGGTGATTTCAAACTGAATTGGCAGTACATTTTTCAAATGGCAATGATTGTTACCACTGCTCAGTTAGGTCAGCTGCATAAAAGAGAGCCTAGCCATTGCTCTAAAGTTTTCACCTCTTCCCTTCACTTTTCCTGGCTTCAACTCAGCTTGGGAGCACTGAAAAACTCTTTATATGAGAACAAAGGAGGTAGGGTTATACAGCAAGTCTGTTCCATTTGTTCCATGGAATAAAAAGTGTGCAGAATTATTGGGTCGTATACAGGAAGAGGAGAGGTAGGAGGTTTCAAAAAAAACATCCTGTCTAAGGATGAATATATTATGCCTGATATAACAAAGACTTTACATTTCTTATTATTATGATTTACCTTAGGTAATTTTCTGAATTATGTGAAATTATCTTTGACCCCTCCACACATAAAAAAAAAATTGCCTTTGAGATATTTCTAAGCTCCATTTCCTTTCTGGAAAATCCAGTATATTTAGATGACTCTTCAGTGTGACTGTCCACCCAGGTTTTTTCTTCCCAATTTATGATGGACCTTGATCCCCAAACCAATCAAAATATATCTGGTCTGGGCTCCATTCCCTGAAATGCTCTGATATATCCAAGGTGATAAGCAGATTTGATAAACTAATCTCCGTTAATGGATGCTAATGTGGTCTTCTGTCCCCATTTGCTCTTCCAAAAAAGACATTCAATTTAAAAGTGATTTTCTGGAATAAAAGCCTTAACTTAGTTCTAATGGTGGGGAACTCAGGCTCTGAAATGGTTAAGGAGGTATAATCCTTGAATGTAATAATTTGCCTTTTATCTCCAAAAAAACACAAATAATTAAATGCCTACTTTTTTGTGGTATAGTGCAATCAGGCTTACTTCCTTCCGCTCCGCCCCCCCATGCTTTTTATGTGCTAAGTATCTAATATAGTCATTGATTGTACTAGTTAATTTTTATTTTAAATTTACTAAGAATTACCTAAGGAAGAGATTTATGTCAAAGAGAAATCATAGGGTGTGTCAAGGGTTGTTTACTTAGGAACAGTTTATTAGAGACCAATGTTGTTGTTCAGTCCTTTTAAAGTCACATATGATTCTTCATGACCCCATCTGGGGATTTCTTGGCAATGATACAGAAATCATTTGCCGTTTCTTTCTCCAGCTCATTTTACAGATGAAGAGACTGAGACAAACAGTGTTAAGTGACTTGCCCAAGGTCACATAGTAATAAGTGTCTGAGACGAGAACTGAATATAGGAAGTAAGTCTTCCATATTCCAGGCCCTATACTCTATCCACTGCACCATCTAGCTGCCCCATAGGCCAGTGGGACACAGTCAAAAAGGACAGTGGGGATCTTTCAAAGTCTTTTTTTGTTCTCCTTATTGTCAGAGAAGTAGTAGAGTAGAAATGCAGAAGAAGATGTACACATTCAGACATAGGAAATTTGCTGATTTGTTCTGCTGCACTATCTCTCTTGGAAGGGAAGGTTTTCACTGTGGAAGAGGGTGGGATATAGGTAAATTGATAGTGATACATATACTTTCCCCTTCCCCCCTAAACATCAAAAAAAGATGTTTTTAAAATGCACAGAAGAAAACAAAATGGAGCAAAAGGGGACATATACATCCAGAGTAGTTGTATTATGAACTTAGTAAATTTTATATAGCTATCTCTTGAGAGAAATCTTGGTGGCACAGTGCTTTTAATTCAATGCAATAAACATTTATTAAATGCCTACTGTATACCAGGCACTGCCTTAAGAGCTGGGGATACAATTAGGAAAAAGAAAGAGTCTCTGTACTCAAAGAGCCTACAAATTAAAGAAGACAATACACAAAAGGGGGTGGGTGACACCAGGAGACATCTTGTTTTGTGAAACCAAGCGCAGCAGCAGATGCAAAACAGAGTGAGCTGAGGGACTAGTTTCTAGTTTTCTCTATAAAGTAAGGCATCAGGAAGAATGTGGTACTTTGCCCTTTAATCCTTCAAGTCAGAGGGGAGAAGAGATTGAGAGAGATAGTATCAATCAAGGCTAGAGTTAGTAGTGTGGTGGTGAATTTAGAAGTGATTGAGCTTAACCTGGGAGGGGCATCCTGTTGCCTGGAGCTGAAAACAGGCAATAGCAGCAAATGTAGAGTGGAGTAAGCTGATATTTTTCAAGTAAATATATCACTTCATTTCCAGGGAAAGGACTTAAGGTAGAAGGAGATAGACCTTCAATCACCTCATTAATAAACCACCCATCCATGTTGTAGGGATGGCTTGATCATTTCCAGCTTAAATTTCCCTACTGACCACTGATCTTCCCAGCCCCTTTTTAAAAATTGTTCTCTAATGTCTCCTTATGGTTGGGGATGACCTTGCATAGTTCTGTTAGTTAAGACTAGAAATGATCAGGTTTGGGTGTGTACCTCTCCTTGGAGGATATCAGTGGAATTTGAGATTCTCAAAGAGTAAGCCAGAATGACCTCAAGATATAAGCTAACAGGAATAAGATCATGAGAGGAAAGAAACAAAGTGAGCAATAATGGGGAAAGATGGGCTACATCATTTGCATTCCCTTTGTGAAAACAGCAACTTGGAATGGGAACTTTTGAATAATGGAGATTTTTAGCCTGTTGCAGTTTTGCCCGTAAATTTTTCCTTATGGCCAACTGAGGCCTTCTGTCCCAAAGACCTTGAATGCTATAGGTCTGAAGTTCCAGAAATCCTCTGGAAAGATATACTCATTTCATCTTCTCCACTCCAACCCCCACCATGTCTTTTATGTAGGACTGACTTTTTTCGTATAAACATTTCAGGAGGATTCCATTAGGTCTTTAATTTATTCTGTGCAGGGAAAAGTTATGTAGTATATTGGTGTTTTCAGTCTGATCTAAGATTTCCCAAACATAATTAGTGTATATTGAAATCTCATGTTTACCCCAAATTTTTTAAGAAGTGTTATTTATTGTACCTAATTTGCCAACATACATGTGACCCAGGATCCATGCCTGGTGCCTAAGACTTTCCTCATTGATTGAGAGCATGATTAAATGACATTCCGTGCCTGCAGAAGGGGTGGAGATGGCAAGTAATCATTCTCTCCATGTGAGGAGCGGTATACACATAGATCAGGTTTGAACCACGTGTCAGAGGATTACAATTTTAGAAGACCTTTGCTGTGCTTGTTCTTTTTGTTGTTGTTCAGTCATGTCTGACTCCTCATACACTAGAAGGGCTTGCCATTTCCCTATCTAGTTTGGTCTGCTAGGCAATCCCAAAGACAGACTTCATAACCCTTTCTTTTTTATCTAGAAAATATATTGCTTTAGCAACTATTCATTATATGAACACTATTCTTCCCAAAGCTTAACTTGTCTGCAGTGCTTAGAATATGCCTGATGGTTATACAAATATCTGCATAGTATTTAGTCTGTGTATACTGTTTCTTACTCACATATCTTCCCCAAGCAGCCCCCCGTATAATAAATATACCATGCAGTAACTATAGACTCTGTGAGACAGGGGGAAGTAGTACAAAAAACATTAATTAAATTACCTTGAAGGAACTGAACAGAGAAAGTCTGGGAATAGAAAAATATCACAAGTTCTCTCTGGCTAGTTTTATATAATGCTGTCTCAAAACCCTAACAGGCTTCTCTAAACAACCTAGCTATATCAGCATTGAGCAGAACCCTCATCCTGGCATGTGAGTCACACCTTCTCAATGAAGCAGTTGTTCCTACCATTCTCTGATCACTCTATCCCAAATACTCCTCTTACGCTAACCCTAATAACAGTCCCTGTGCTCCAAATACTTCTGATCCCTACACTAGAGATGATAATCCATCCATCTGGGACTAGCTGTTCCAGCTTGCTATCATCGCCATTAAATGATAGGGCTGAGTGCAAATCAATGAATTGTGGAGCTTTCCTCATTTAGAGGCAGCCTCTTATGCCCAATGGAACTTGAAATGTATAACATTACCTGACAATATAGAGGTAGAGATCTAGGTTGAGGCTTGGAGAGACAAGAGGGAAGGAGGACATTACAGATGGAGTGGGTACTGAGTCTGTTCTCAATATTAAGATTTAACTTGTTGAGAGAGCAAAAGGTCAGCTAGACAGCTATAAACAGAGCAACTAACTGCTAAGCCACTGCTCATTTTCCCTTTACTTTGTACTCAAGCATCTCTGATTTCATCAGTATAAATATTCCCTTTATAAATTCAGATACCAAACCATTTAATGTCTTGGTAGATCATCTTTGCAAGTTGTAGTGAAAATATTTGCCCCAAAGTTAAAACTTTGGAGTTGAGTCTCTCTGAACTTAACTAGTCTGGTCATTGAGTTACAGCTACCAATGGTCCCCTACCTTGGTCTTGCCTGCTTGCTAAAAGCAGATTGAACATTGTATTCTACTGACATAACCTTCAAGAACTCAGGGCTACCTCTATTTCATTGAGAGGCATCAGAATAGAAAATGGAATCTTCCCATGAATTAAGAAAGGAAAGAAATAAACATTTTACACAAACATTACCTCTCTTGCCCTTTGCTTCCATGTTTGCATGATTGAGGGGACAGATTATTGGCTGAGCTAAGGAGATAAGAACATTCCTAGACATTTTTTTCCTACTTTAAATTTCCTCAAGAGAAAATACTGCAGCCTCTGGAGATACTTTCCCTAATGCTGTGAAAACACTAGGACATACTCTTAAGTGATTCTCAGAAAAGAGGTAACAGGTGCATTTGGTAATCTACCATCACTATCATATTGTCAGAGTATTTTAAGCACAGGTTTTGAACGATCTTTTATTTCGAGAAAAAGAAAGAGAAATAGAACCTGTGAATCAGTGCAAAACACACTGTTACTACAGAAGAACATATATCAATTCCCATTCAATCTTAAATGTCAGATCAACTTGGTAGAAAGGAACAGCAGGATTACAAACTGATATGAGAGGTATTTTAATAGTGAGAAGCATTCTATGTCAATAAAAGCAGAGCATATCAATATTTACTTGGTCACATATTTACTTTCAAACAAACACTCAGAATTAGATTTTCCTATTTCAGACCTCATAAATAAAATAAAAATAATTCAACAAGCATTTATATGTAGTTAGATAGCATAGTGGATAGAGTGTTGGACTTGTAGTCAGGAAGAATTGAGTTTGAATCATGTTTCAATCACTGTGTGAACATGCATTTTCATTGGCTGTTCACCTATGCTTAGAGCTCTCTCTTTCCTTTTCTCTACCTCCTTGCTTCCCAGGCTTCCTTCAAGTCTAAGTTAAAATCCTATCTCCTAAAAAAACAAAAACAAAACAAAACAAAAAGCCAACATTTCCTGGTAACCCTTAATAATAGTGCCTTTGTTGTTTATGTGTTTTCTCCCCCATTAGATTGTAAATTCGTTGAGGACAGAGAATATTTTTGCCTTTCTTTATATCCTCAGTGGATACTAGAATGCCTGGTACAGAGTAAGTACTTAAGAAATGTTTAATGACTGAAGGGTGATAAGAAAGTCACTTAGCTTCTCTAAACTGTTTCCTATGATTGTTCCATCATGGCTCCTCCAGGGACCAAGTCTTTCCTCTTTTCAGTTTCATTTTGTGTGTAGTCTTCCCTCACTATCGGGGAGGGCAAGGATTGTATTTCTTTTTCCTATTTGTATTGAAAGCACTTAGCACAGTTCCTGGCAATATATTAGGTACTTAATAAATGTTTATGAATTAGAAGTTCTATAATCAAATGTTAAATATATTATTACTATTATTAATTACATGCAACTGGGATTTAAGATATACAGGCACTGGGGTAGGGATATCCAGCTTGCCCTACTGGAAAGTCTGAGGGGTGATGGGGGAGGATATAGGAGAGAGCAGATTGGGGGAGGGGGTACACAGTGGGATCGCTGTTTTGGGGTGGGGGGAAGGGGAAAGACAGGGAGAAAATTTGTAACTCAAAATCTCATGGAAATGAATGATGTAAACTAAAAATAAGCAAAAGTTAATAGAAAAAAATAAACTTTTATGGACAGAGTGACTGCCTACAGGGTCTTCCTATTACTGATTGGGCATTTAGAATAGGAGTTAAGCTACTTCATTTGATTTTTTTTTTTCTAGGAAGAAAAATGGGCTCTCTCAGAGCAAGCCATTATTTGGTGAATGAAAACATGAATAACTTCTTCAAATTTATTACTTGCTAATGGATAAGCAGTTAGGGTTTTGTTTGTTTGTTTGTTTTGTGGGTGGAAGACAGGGCAATTGGAGTTAAGTGACTTGCTCAAGATCACATGGCTAGTGTTAAGTGTCTGAGGCCAGATTTGAACTCAGGTCTCCTGACACCAGGGCCAGTGCTCTATTCACTGCGCCACCTAGCTGCCCTGCACAGTTAGGTTTTATAAAAGACAAAAAAAAAAAATGTATTTCCTGGTTTTATGAAAAACTTAAAATAGTAACAATTGATAAGCTCCTAGAAAATATGGACAATTTCATTTATTGCACTTATATACAGAACAGCTATCACAGTTCTTTGCATGTAGTAGGTACTCAATAAATATTTTCTGATTGATTAATATTCTTGCAGTGAGGGAGATTCTGTGCAAATATAAATATTTTATATGTTCTATTCACATCATTTTGGCAGACAGCTAAGGGAAAACTGAATTAGGAATTGCAAGCCAATTATTCCAATTATCCAATGGAATGTTTTTTTTAAGGGGGTTGTAGGTTATAGCTGTTTTTCCACAAGCATCTTTATTTCAAGGGATTTCATTCCATCATATTATATTCAATGAAATAAAACTAAAAACAACGATGCCAAAATAGTACTAGAGCTGTGAATTTTATTGGGATCACCTGTTATGCAACAGGAACAGCAATAAGGTTAACAATTAACCTTCATTTTTTTTTCAAAGAAATATGAGTAGTTGGAAACCCAAAAATACAAAGCAAGGTATATGACAATCAATTTGAGTTTCATTCTGATTGGATTCAATGTTATGAAATATTCTTGAATAAATCTATCACTGACAGTGGACATAGAAAACATATCAACTCTGTTTGTTTAGTATCACTGCTTAAACCTGAAATTTTTATATACTAATGAAATGGTCATAGATATAAATAATAAATAAGGATTTTACAACCTATTTAATGACTAAAGAAAATTAAACTTTGATGCACTTTGATGTTCTGTGTATATATAAAATATGCCTATATGTATGTGTATATGGATGTATACATGCATGTGTGTATATATATACACACACATACATATGTATATATACACACACACATATGTATATGTACACACACGTATATATACACACACATACATATGTATATGTACACACACACATAGTTTCAAAAGAGTGACAGTATGGGAAGGTGTAATGAACTTTTCAAACCTTGTAGCTGTGTGATTCTGGGCAAGTCACTTCACCTCTGTGAAGCTTAGTTTCCTCCTCCATAAAATGGACACACTAACAGTTGTGGTACCCATCTTCCCAGTACGCTTTGAAGCCTAAGTGATGTGCATGTAAGGGACTTGTCAAACTTTTAAAATATTATGTAAATAATAATGAATAAAAATGATAGAAATGACATTATTTTCATGTATTGCACCACCACCACCAGCAACAGTAGAGGTAAAAAGAGTAAAAATGAAAATCTCCCCACGTGATGGCAGTAACAAAAACAATTTAGCCACCACAAGTACCACTACAACAACAGCATGAAATTAAATGAAAGGTTCAGTTGTTATCCCTGATTTCCTCCCAAGAGTTAAGAACACATTTATATAGGGCCGTGATGTGCAGTTTGTATAGGAATTGTCGGTGGTGAGAGTAGGGCTCAGGGTTGGAATGGATTCTCGCTACACTTGCGGTCTATAAGTGGAGTGCAACAGCCAGTCAAAAAATGTGTTAGCAAATTACATCAGTAGCCAAAGAATAACTTTATTTATTGTTTAGACATTCTAGCTTCCTTACTCCATTGATTTCATCCCAAATGAAACCAAACATGTTTGGGGGAAAAAAAATTTGCCAAAACCTCTTTTGACAAAGACATTTAAAAGAAGTTCTACTTTCCAAAGTAGACACTTTTTTTGGAAAGATAGCTAAAAACAATAGTATATTTCCCCACTTTTTGACAACCAAATAAGATACACACCAGAACTAAATGAACATAAATACAAAATACTGTTTGTGGACATAAATACAAACCTAAATAATTGTACGAATATTAGTTGCTCGTGGGTAGGTAGAACCTGTGTAACAAAGTAACTCTGATACCTAAATGATTTTACTTATTTAATACCAAACCAGTCTAATTCCCAAAGGATTATATTACATAACTAGAAAAGATAATGATGAAATTCATCCAGAGGAACAAAAAGCTAGAAATGTCCAATTAAATAATTTCTAAAAAGTAGAAAGGGGAACTACCAGTGCCATGTCACAAACTATTTTACAAAGCAGTAATTATTAATAACAATTTGCTACTTGTTAAAAAAAATAGAGAGATTAATCATTGGAACAATCTGGTTCACAGCATACTGTAACAAATGAAATTAGAAGCCTAGTGTTTGATAAACTCAAAGATTCCAATTATTGGGCAAGGAATCACTATTTTAAAAAACATACTGGGAAAACTGGCCAACTGGCAGAAATTAAGTTTATACCAACACCTCGCATCACATAAGAAGATAAAACTGCAAATGGAGAGATATTCTAGATATAAAAGGTCATATCATTTTCAAATTTTCCATCATTCCCCCTAAAAATATGCAAGTAGAAGAACAAAGAAGTGTTTACTTTTCAGATCTTTAGATAAGGAAGAGTTTGTTAACAAATAGCAAATAAGAAGGATAACAAATAAATGGAAACTTTAAAAAATTTCATAGCATTAAAAAAAAGTCTGTACTAACAAAGCCAATATAGCTAAGGTAGAAAGAGAAATAGTTAAATTAAAAAAAAAAAACAAAACCAAAACAAAACAAAACAAAAACCTTGGCAATAAGTTTCTCTGAAAAAGGTCTTCTTTCCAAGATATGTAAGAATTGAAAAGTTGTCAGAGGAGTATGAATAACAAGTTCTTAAGGGAAGAAATCCAATCTATATGTAGACATACGGAAATATGTTCCAAAACACAAGTAATTAGATACATAAAAATTAAAACAATCCTACCTTTCAGATTGGCAATGTTTAAAAAAACAAATGAAAAATGTTAGAGGAAATGAGGGAAGGCAGGCACATTGACACAATATTAATGGAGCACTGAATTGATCAAGTCATTCTGGAAAGTAATTTTGAATTAAGCTACAAAAAATTATAAAACAGCATATACTTTTTCACCCAGTTCTACATTTGATACCCTATGATCCTATTTAAATAGAACACGAAGAGCAGACCACTTCTAAACAAAGAATTTTCTTTAATAAAAAGTATGTTGAGAAATATTTTTCATGTTTATACCAAGTCACATTATATTTTGATATCTTTGGGGAAAATTACCTTTTCTAGACTCTACCCCGCTCCCCAAAGAGCTTAGCTCTGCATTTTGTCTTTGACTCATCAATACTTTTTTCTTTTCCTCATGATCCATACAGATCTTCTCAAAGAAATTTCTTTGTTTGGAAGGGCTCTTCTCTTCATGGTCAATTTAAATAGGATCATAGGATACAAAATTAAAGAGCTGGAAGGTTGTGGCTAGATCAAGGCTACAAAAGTAGAAGCAGCCAATCCAGAATTTGATCTGAGGTCCTTTGATCCTCAAATCAACATTTCCCCTATTGTGCTATAATGATTTTAATTAGATTTGTTTGTTGGTGTGACAAAGGCAATAAAAGAAGCAACACATGGATCATCTCCAGTGTATAGAATACAAAAACAAAATTATGTCTTCAGTAAATTGATTTGAACGTCTATTATTGTTATCCAATCACAAATGTTCAGAACAACACTGGGAATTGAGCAAATGAGGTGTCACTTTACACACATTTGAGAATGCACGGGGAAATATGGACAAATCTTGAAACATAAAATGCTAAGTAAAGAAGACTATGAGAAGGCAAAATAATAGTTATAAAAGGTACCACTTGTTTAAAGATGGCACTATAATCTTTTTTCCCACATGAAATGAAGCTGAGAACTACAACTTCAGAGTAACTACAAAAAATTAGCTGAATTAGATTTACTGAAATATTGGTTTATGTTATTACCATCACTATGTAAATCATTAATGGGTAAGAGGAGGCTGAAAACTAATCAGTCCTTACAAGAACCATTATTTCACAAATTGCCTGCACCTTAGGGAATATAACCTTGATAGTGAGGCATTTATTTCTTTAAGTTTCTTACAGATGAAAAAGTGTCATATTGGGCAGCTACATAAGTTGATGGCTAAAGGTTGCCAATATGGTACTGCAGTTGATCATTCTGAAAGATAATGAAGGGAAGGAGTGAAGGAAGAGTTTTTCCTTCCTTTAAAAAGAAAATTTGACAGTATGGGAATTGTGCAGATGATTTCTTCAAGAGACAGAAATGTAGGTCATTTCCTCTTTTGTTTTAAAAGTGTAAGCCACTGCACATATGGCTAATTCCATTATCTTTTTCTCAGCTTTGTGCTATCATTTTCTAGTCAACCAATTTATTTCAATGTATTATAAATATCCTAGGTTTTTTTGAGCAACCATAATAGCTTATTTATAGGTTTAAAAAAAGGCTTCTAAAATCCTATTTGAATCCAAACCAAAAACAAAATGTTATAAATTATCTAAGTGCTACCTGTCAACAGATTTTAAAAAAAAGGAAAATTTTACTAGAAAAAAATATACAAAATTCCCAAACATTATTTTGGATAACATATTTGTTTTACCTTTTCTCTCTCTGCCTCTGTCTCTCTCTCTCTCTGTCTCTCTCTCTGTCTCTCTCTGTCTCTCTCTCTCTCTCACACACACATACACACACACACACACACACACACACACACACACAAACTTCCAAAATTCCTTACATCAAAAGTTGGATATAAGGAAAAAAAAAACCCAAACCCAAAACTTCCTAACAATTACAGCTATGCAAAAGCAGAATATGCTGTCCTGGAAGCACATTCATGAGAGACCTCTTGTTTTTAGTCCTTCATTCTTGAAGGAGACAAAACGTGTCTAGAAGGTGATGTCTTGACTTGCAATTGAATTGTATTTAATTGAGGCAGGGCTGTGCAAAGTCATCAGCCTCACTCTCTCTCTCTTTCAGTCATCTGGGTCTAGTGGCAAAACCTAGATCAGGGTGACGAGAGATGACCCCGGATGCAGTGGGAGACCTTGTTTTTTATAAGCTAAGTTCTTTCCCAATCTCAGTTTGTCTGGGGCAACACTCATTCAGGGATTAAGGCTAGGTAAGAAATGAAGCCAAAAGATGATGTATTTTACCTAAAAAAAAAAAAATCAATGTAGTTAGGGAAGTCCTTCAGGATTTCTGACAAGGACAGAAACAATTGCTATTTAAACGTACTCTGACCCAGCAAAACCCAAACAATGACCAACAGAAGGCCAATCAGGGAGAGCCAGAGTGATTTGGGTTTAAGGCATAGTCAAGTATCTCCATTTGTATCCCAAGCCTGGTTTTCCAGAGCTCTATTTCAAGAAATTTATAAAAGGTTGGTTTTACATTTGTCAGGCATAGATGACAGCTTAGGTTTTCAGGTATGAGTTAGTATATTCCAGTCATAGAGTAGAGGATATTCTTTTGTAGGAGTCAGTTGGATTAAATGGCTATTGTGAATTTTTTCTACTCTGATATTCTATTACTGACTGAATTTCTTGTTTATAAGCAATCAGTGCAATGATGAGCTTTTAGTGAGATAATATGAACTCCTTGAGGACAGAAGAGGAGGAATGTTGCCATTTTACTTTTTGTTTTCTTATCGGTAGCACCCAGAACAGTACTTAGTACATAGTAGGACTTTAGTAATTAGTTGTATCATGAGAATTAGCATATGTACAGATTATCTTTGCTGTCATCTTCCTCATGGAGAGGTTGAGGATGCCGCCTCTGAAATATGACATATCATGTAATAGCTTTGGAGAAACTAATGTACATAGATTTTCCATAACTACATGGTTAGTCTACTAAATACAGTTAGGAAAAGCCTTTTTGATTGACAGGGTAGCCAGAATTGAGGTGCCTTAAAAATATGTAGGTGTCCAGAGTCAATGAGAGAAAATACAGTAGGGGTAGATACCTTGAACTTTCTACCCAGTAAAGGTACTTGTGGGCTCGTAACAATACATTTTTCCCTCTGCCTACTTTGGTGCTTGTTCTTTCATTTTAAGTGAAGATTAAAGAGGTTTGAACCTTGTGAGTTTCAAAAAGTTAGAAGATCAAGCCTCTAAGCATCACAGAATCTTATATTTGAGTTAGCTTGCATCTATGCCGAAAAGAACAGAGAGACTTTCATGAGTGGGGGGAGATGAGACCTTCCCCTCAAAGGCTGAAGACAAAAGGTATCTGATAATCTCCTTTTTTACTGTTGTTATTGTTGTGGCTGTTGTACAAGGCAACCATACTTATCAAGAGTAAGGTAAAGAGTATAGCCTCAAAAAAGGAAATATACTTGCTATAATCTAAAATAAGCTAAAATAGTCTTTCAAAGTATATAATGCTTTCCCCACACACATTAGTACCATATTTTGGCTACAAGAAAATAGTGAGCTCTTTGGTAAGCTAACGCAGAACCATCACAGGTTGAGTATGAAGAAGAAATATTAAAAACTTGAATACCTTTTGAGATATTAATCCCCTAATTGCTGCTAAGAAATAAGAATACTGAACAGAAAGGCCTAGTTTTCAGAAATGAGAGGCTGAGGGGACTCAATCAAAGTGAGAGGCAGTTTTTGCTGAGACATATCACAAAAGAGAGCAGGTCCTTCCAAGAAGTTTGTTTACAACTAGTAACAAGAGCTCAGAGGGGAAGAGACCTATAGTTATGGATTTTAGCATCATTTCTAGTAACTTTGAAAGTAACACTATCTTATAATCTAAGAAGCATCATATAGACTTGTACTGTAACATGCAGAACTTAGCTCGAGATCATTTCAATTATTTTGCTAGGTAATATTTTTTTAACACTCGTGTGAGCAATTCTTATATCCTTCTAAAAGACTGAGGCATTATGCCACCAAATGCCTTTTTCAGTGTTATGCTATGAGTCAGAGAAGTCTAAGAACAGTCTTAGGGTATGCTCAGATCCAGTTTTTTTTTTTCTCCTCACCCTTATGGCCACATTACCTCCCAGTAGGTCCATTCAGGCACACAGGAGATATGTCCTAATTGATATGTTAGACTGCACTCAGACAGAATTTTGTTCTGAATCAATTATCTTATTATATAACATCCAACCTAATTCGAACCAAATGTAATACAGAAAACTAAAGTTAAAGAACACTAATTTTAATGGGATGACAATATCTGTCTGTACAATGGAAGAAAAAAGATGGCAGAGATATCAATGGGCGGCATGGTGGTTTATCCAACAATCTTGTTGTAATTATGATAAAAAGAAAGTAAATTATAAAAATCATCTTTATTTACACATCCCCTCAGGTACCAGGGAAGAATTTTTTCTGTGATACTAAGCAATGACCATGTATAACCCCCTTAGTCCTGGGTAAGTTTCAAAGACGAATAACAAATAGTTCCTCTCTACAACATAGTAGGAGGAATAAAGAATGTAAGTTGATAAACAGAATATAAATTTAATCAAATGCAAGACAAATCCATTCTAATTTGGGAATTGGAGAAGATTTCTTTGGTGAGCCAACAGTTAATATAATAATAATGGTAATATAGTAAATAATGATAATGATGATATATTATTTGATCCTCAACAACTCTGAGAGGTAGGTACACTGTTACCTTCATTTATAGAAGAGGCAAACAGTTAAGTGACTGGCTCAAGGTCACATAGCTAATAATGTCTGAGACCAGATTTGGACTAAGGTCTCCTTGACTCCAGGTCCAGTGCTATATCCACCACACCATGTAGCACCTTTGAAAGATGGGTGTATGTGAACAGATAAAATTGGTTGCACGGGGGAAACTCATGAGTAGATCAGTCATTCAGTCAACATATATTAATTAACTACTCACTATGTGCCAGACATTGTGCTAAGTACTGGGAATACAAAGAAAGGCAAAAGCAAACAAAAAAAAGGAAAAAAAATAGTCATTTCTATTAAGAAGTTCAGTCTAATGGGAGAGACATCATGCATTCAACTGTGCAAAAGTTATATATATATATATATGTGTATATATATATATACACATAAACATATATACACACATACATACATACATGCATATATGTCTGCATATCTACACACACACACACACACACACACACACACACATACACGTATAAAAACTTGAGAAAATGAGCAGTGAGAAGGAATTTGCATTAAGGAGAATCAAGAAAGGAAGAAAGGACTCTGGTACCATCATGTAGGATTTTAGAAGCCAAGGAAGTTAGAAGGTAGAGATGAAGATCAAGAAAATTCCTGGTATGGGGGACAGTGTGTGA
Organism: Pseudochirops cupreus; assembly: GCA_028627135.1. NCBI lineage: Eukaryota > Metazoa > Chordata > Mammalia > Diprotodontia > Pseudocheiridae > Pseudochirops > Pseudochirops cupreus. The sequence continues at coordinate 113,946,963 of CM053584.1, forward strand.
AAATGCCTGGAGTTAGGAAATGCAGTATCGCTGTGCAAGGAACAATAAATGGATCAGTATCACCAGATTGTTAAGCAAATGTATGGGGGTGGGGGGGAGGTGGAAGAATGGGAGCAACATGCAAAAAGACTAGAGAGGTGAGAAGGCAGGATATTAAGGGCTTTGAAAATCAAACAGGATTTTATGTTTGATCCTGAAGTAACAGGGAACCACTGGAGTTTACTGAATTGGTATGGTCAGATCTGTACTTGAGGAAGATTAATTTGACAGCTGAGTGGAGGATGAATGCAAGTGGGGGGAGACTTGGCCCAGGAAGACCAGCCTTTAGACTATTGCAAAAATCTAATAGGAGATGATTACTGCCTCTGCCAGGGTGGAGGCAGTCAGAGGACCGAAGAGGGCATATATGAATGCTGTTACAAAAGTAAAATCAACAGGACTTGGCAATAGGTTGAATATGGGGTGAGGAGGTGAGAGAGAGTGAGGAGTCAGGGATGACAACTTGGTTGGAAGCATGGATTACTGTTAGAATTTTGGTACTAACAGCATTAATAGTATAGTTAGGAGGAGGGAAGTATTTTTGGGCAAAGATAATAGTTCTGTCTTGGATATGCTGAATTTAAAATATTTATAGGTCATCCAGTTCAAGATCACCAATAATGGAAATGTGAGACTGGAGGCCTAGCCTGGAGGTTAAGGATGGATAAGAACATTTGAAAATCATCAGCATAGAGATGACTATTAAATATATGGGAACTGCTGAGATCATTAAGTAAATTGATATGAAGGGAGAAGAAGAGAGGGCTCTGGATAGAGTCCTGGGTTCACCTATGTTTAGTATACATGAAAAATCAAACAAAGGAGACTGAGGAAGGTTCAAACTAGTAAGAAAAGAACCAAGAAAGAATGGTACAGCAGAAACTTAGAGAAAAGACAATATCAAGAAGACTAGAGTGGTTGGCAGTATTGTTAAAGGCTTCAAATAGACCAAATGAATGAGGATTGAGAAAAGGCAATTAGATTTGCCAAATGGTTAACTTGTGAGAAAGTAGTGGTGGTTAAATAATGAAATTGGAAGAGAGTAAAGTAAAAGTTGGAGACCTCAATTGTAGATGGCCCCCTCAAGGACTGTAACCATAAACAGGGAGGGTAGAGTCCAAATGTAAGCAAATGTACTGAGGTAGTAAAACACAGAGCACTGTCAAAGCACAATAAATAATCTAGTTTCCACAGTGAAGAGATACAGTTTCCTTGGCGTGATTAACACGTCCTTGGGCCATTCTGGGCCACATCCTACAATAACAATACATGTGGGTGTAAGGGAGTTGTCAAGAATCTGGTCTAGAACGGATACTGAAAATGTTGATTGGACAAAAGTTTGTCATTACAAGGGATTTTAAGCGCTCTATTGGTGTTAATGAAACATACATAATTCACTGCTGAGAGCAAAATGCTATGCTTTCTCCTTCCATAATACTTCTCTCATGTACTCTTAAAAATCATTCTGACCCTTGCTGATCCATGGAGACAGAGTGCCCAATTAAATTACTTTCATTATAAAATCACATACAACTACCTACTTTTTATAGTACATGATTCAAAACCTATAATAAGCATCACAGGAAAGGAGCACAAAAGCTCTTTAAAATTAAACCAAGACATTTAAACAATTGGTGATACCAAAAAAGGTCAGAGAGAGCAATGAACTTCAGAGGGCTCAATTGGCAAAGAAATTATGGAACAGTCATTTGAAATGAGAGAACATTTTAATAGTCATTCTTATGAGGATTGCAGGAAGGGAAGGAAGAATAACAATTATGATTCAAAATGAAGAAATTGAACTTACAGGAGGAATTACCTATATTAGAGGCTAGAGCTTTGAACTTTTGTTTCTTATTGTCAGCAAAATCTCAAAGCTCTTTCATCTCATTATTAATTAATCCTCACATCATCTACAGATAGTAAGAGGTAAGCAGAAATTGACTACCACTCCTATTTAGATAGAAGGGAAAACTGAGACAGGCACTTGTCCAAGATCACGAATTCGGTCTGATGATGGATTGAGGGTAAAGCTCCCACCTCTTGATTCTCAGCACACTGTTCATTCCATTGAATTTGCAACATTGCATTAAAATAGATGAACAAACAACATAAAAGAGAAAGTACTAAAGCAATAAACCAGTGTTGTGACATGCTAAAGAGATTGTTCAGTCACATAACTGAAAGGCAATGTGGTATACCAGAAAGAACCTGGAAAGTGAAGGATGCCCATCAATTGAGGAATGGTTGGATAAATTGTGGTATATGCATGTGATTGAAAAATACTGTGATGTAAGAAAAAAGGAAACAGAGACTTTTAAAGAGATTAAGACATATGAAATGATGCAAAAAAAGCACATTAAAAATTGAGATTCCCCCACTTCCAAATCTTACCACACTGCTCTCTCACAATGTGTACAAACACACACATTTATATCTAGTTATATAGTATATATGTAAATATGCACACATATACATACATAAAGCAAAATCATAGTGCATCATTAATGTTATTTTGATTTTCATATTGACAGATTTTCAAAAAAATTATAAAGAGCAACAATAAAATACAATTGACACATGACTTCTCCAGAGGTTAGACTGCCAGTAATTTCAACCCTTTAATAACAGTCCAAAATGCAGAATGAAAACTATGAACATTTTTTTTTTGTTCAGTTACTTAAAGTTATTTAAGCAACTCTTTTTTAAAAAATATTTTAATTTTTAATTTTTTTTTGGAGGGGAGAAGGTAGGGCAATTGGAGTTAAATGACTTGCCCAAGGTCACACAGCTAGTTTTTTTGTGTTAAGTGTCTGAGGCTGGATTTGAACTCAGGTCCTCCTAACTCCAGGGCTGGTGCTCTATTCACTGCGCTACCTAGCCACCTCTATTTAAACAACTCTTACATGTAGTGTTCTCTGATAGATGATGAGTTGCTTCAGTTGTATTTGACTTAATTTTTGTTGAATGAATGGCACACATAAACACACACACATCTATTCTCAAAAAGCTAAATTATTAACATTGTCCATAGAAGACATTAATAATGAGAGTATCCTGTGAGAAGCAGAGTTCTTTTAATACCAAAGTTCATGGAAATTGCTTAGGATTTTTGCTTTACAGACAATAGAAATAGTATTAGATCATGAAGTGACCAAGAAGAAGTCCACCATGTATTTTTTAACATCACTGACTGGTTCTCTAAAATATTCTTTTTAAATTCCCTGATAGTTATTTAGCTGAACTAATTCAAAGAAAAGCAGATTTCATAAGAGAGAAAAACAATTAGTTTCACGCTTTTTCCCCCTAGCATTTTCCAGGTGACTACATCTTTTAGAAGTGTTTTGCATAAACTAATGTTAACATTCCTCCACAGACTTTGGCTGGAACATTAAAGAAAATGAATGATCTACACAGATGAACATCAAGTAAGTTTCATTAAATTTTAATGCTTATCCTTTGAACCAAAATTGTGCCTATGACCTGGTAAGTTAATTCTTGTTAATTCCTTCTACGACTTTACAGTCTGAGATGCCCTAAACGACTTTTGATAGGTCTTTCCTCCTTTTGACTTTTCAAACTTGTGCCTATCTGTCAAGAAGCATTTCAAATACCACCTCCTCCAGGAAGCCTGGATCTGCTTTCATATTCTGATAACAGTTTTACCCCCACTCTCTGCTTTCCATAGAATTCATCATCTATACAATACATATGAACACTTAATGACATTCTATTTTGTATTGATCCTTAATTATTTCATATCTGTAAGGCCTCTCCCCCTAGAAAACTTGTAAATTCTTTGAAGACAGAGAAAAAGTCCCTACATCATAACAAGAGTATACATTTATGGAGAGCTTTACTGTTACAATATAGTTCTATCATCTCATTTGATGTTCACAACAGCTTTGGAAAGGTAGGGTACATATTATCATCTCCATTTTACAGATGAAGAAACTAAGGATTTAAATGAAAAGATGTAATGCTCAAAGCCACACATATCAATATACATTAGAGCTGGGACCAGAATGCAGAATTTCTGAAGCCACTCTTCTGTCATCTCTGATATATTTTGTTGTCATGTCAGATGGTATGACATTTTTTTCTTATTTTAGGGAATCCACACTAAAGCATATATGATATTGAGCTCATTTTCTTGTTCCTATTTATCGTTCTTTTTATATACTGAGCATTATTAACATTTAGCACAACCACCCCAAATCATTAGTAATGAAAAGAACACTCCAAATCACTAGTAATAGGAGAAATATACATCAAAACAACCCTGAGGTTTCACCTCACACCCTGAAAATCAGCAATGATGACAAAGAAATCACAATTATCAATGTTGCAAGCATTGTGGGATGATGGGTATAATGCATTGTTGGTCGAGATACATATTGGCATGACCATTTCAGAAAGCAATCTGCAATTATGCAACAAAATGAATAAAATTTTAGGGTGGTTCAATAAAAACATCTTGTAAATGGTATCTAGTTATTTAATCCAAATGCTTTTATAAATCTTGGAAATAACTAGGATTCAGATTTAAGAAGGTATTTGAGTATAGGAAGAGGTGACCAATATTACGAGCTAAATTGGATAAGGACATTTCTCTTACATTTGCCATCAATCTCATTATCTATATTCGACAATCCATTTAAAATGAATTTTACTCAGCAGTAGACAGTATCTTTTTCTTACATTAATTCAAAAGAAAAATCTCTTTCCTTTCATAAATGTGCCACTGAGTCTCCAGTGGAAAGACTCACAAGCATTAGATGTTTATAATTTATTCATCTGACATACTCTAAATACCTTAAGTGAATCTCTCTTTTAAGTTTGTCACTAAAATGAAAACTATGAAATATTTTAAAGGATCACAGAATCAGAATTTGTTCCTAGAGGGCCATGTCTTAAGTGAGTGCTTCTTGAAAAATGCATTTCGAGATATGTATAACTAAGGAAAATGTTATTTTTAAAGTGCATATTGTCCTTGAAGAAAATCTCCATTTGTAATTCAATCCAGAATACCTACTTATCCATAAAAGCATATTCAAAATAAACCTACAGGATTAGTAGTAATTTTTACTTATGCAAATAAAGTGGTCATATAAATGGCCAAAAGACTATGATTATCAGAATCTCTAAATTATATGTAGTATTTTGGTTTCCATTTAACAAACTAACTCTTTTGGTATTTCACTGTAATAAAAAAAATGAGAATCTGAAATTGGCTCATGATTCCCAAAGTACATATTCTGTGGCCATCTTATAAGTACAGAAGGAAATACAAAGACTTCTAAAGCACGATTGGAGAGAACCATTTGAAAACATATGAAAACCTTAAAAATTCTACATAATTATACTCTGAAAGCTACTGAGTAAATTCTTTTGCTCTAGCGTAACAACAAATGAATGCCATGAGAATCTTATTTTTGTTCATTATCCTTATTCCAATGAGTGAAATGTCTGTCTTCCACCCCACCCCCCCTTCCTTCCCATGAAAGGTGTAAACCTTATCTTATATTTTGGCATATCTATGAAAATGAAAAATGCAAAATAAAAAAAATTCATCCAATAGCAGAATAATTGTACATAGGAGTAGCACACAACATACCTTTATAAAAGGTTAGCAAGAAGGGAATGGTCTAAGTAAAAAACAAACAAAAATAAAAATCTATCAAACAAAAGACAAAAACAAAAAAGGAAGGGAAATTATTCCATTTTCACCACAAATATGCTTATACTTGAGCTTATGTGTGGCATTAACTTCACCTGCCTATATTCTGTATTTTATTTACCAGTAGTACTAAATATCTCAATTTTGGGGGGGGGGGTAATATTAGTCTGAATTGGTAATTTAGCTGTAGAGCAAATATTATGTTCTCCTGGAACCACAACTAAAAGCGGTTAAAACATAGATGTAGAACACTTGATGAGTATCCATTTTTCCTCCTATACCATTGTTATAAAAGGATCCTACTATATTTATTTTAAGGAAGCAGTTTCTGGTTCAGAGCTTAAAAAAAAAATCCTGCTGATCCCAGTCCTAAAACAAAAGAATTTAGAAGCAATCCACTGCTGCTGCCTTTCATACAGACAATATCCTTTTATTGAGGAAATACACACAATCTGCTCTGAATATGCACAGAATACAATACAAACAACACAGTTTTCCCACAGGCAACAGGAAGGATGTGGTTGAGGCTTTGAACAAAACGAGGTTGCTACAGAAGGATATTGTTCAGTAATGCACTTGTTCCTTAAAGAACTTTTGTTTCTACACAGAGCTGACAAATTACTCTGAAGAAACAGCACTACTGCTATAGCCAACCTACTTTATTTAACTTTTTTCAAGAACAGATCACAATTCTTCTTTGCCTCTTACCTTCAATGGACACATGCTGAAAGTGTGTTCACAATCAAAGGCATTTCTGGGAGCTGATGACACAGTAATCCTGCACATATACAGGTCAGCTGCCATGCTAGAGTACTAAAAATTGTCAGATGGAATAGTCAGAATTACCCAGTGGCTTGATAAAAATCAGCTTACTCTGAGACTAATCCAGGGATCAGTGTACAGAAAGCTCTGAACAGTGGATACAGTAAACATTGTAGAACAACCAATGAAACTATAAACATTGACAGGTCATTCACCACCAAGTAAACAAATATTTGCCAAATTAAGGGGCACAATCTTGGTTTCATATGGGACCAAACTAATAACTAAGCCACGGAGCTACAGAGTAAAGTGAAATGCATACTAATGAATCGATAACTCTCACCAGAAGAACTCCACACAATCAAACAACCAAACCTAAGTTTCAGTCCAATGTTACCTGACTTTCTGGATCTTGTCCATTTCCTCTATTCCATGATTTTAAAGGTTTCCTCTATTAATGCTTTGGCTGTAACTCAACACCCCTCTCAGGGTTCCCATCTTTTACTGTCCGTTGCTTCTCCAAAGATTTTTAGCACGGTGCCTCTCTGGTTATGGATTTGTTCAGATCTTGAAGAGCTCAAGGCTCCAATAGAAGGACATCTCAGCTCCTCTAAACCACAAAGCATATGTCAAACCTCTTTCAGAGCAGGTGTCTTCTCGCTTAGTTGGTGAACTCAAACTTACCTTTGAAACAAGTGGATTGTTAGCTAGCACCTGTTGTGGATCCTCAGCTACAAATTCCTGTCCTCTTCACAAATCCCTTTCCAATTTTACTACCCTTGTTAGATTGTTATCCAGAAAGCAGGTGAAACATGAAGGAAAGGCGCCTGGATCTGTCCTATCCTTTAAAAGTTGTGATCAAACAGTTCATTCAGCTTTGAAAACTAGGTGGTAGAACTGAAACCACAAGTGACTCCTGAGCTACAGACAGCTGAGCTTTTTCCCCCATTTTGCTTCCCCCACCCCCCTTTCCTCATTTCGCTGTAACTATTATTCTCATATTTAAAGGTTCTTGGAGGTATGGAGGAAGGAACCATGGGAAAGTAAAAGTAGAGAGTTGATTAGTTGTATTTTTAGACATCATCATAACTAAAAAAATAAATCCCTGTCAGGTTATACACAACTACTCAGATACTAGTGGCCAATCATTGATTATAATATAGGTTATCACCACTCACTTTCATCTTTCAAAATGACTCAGCTATGTTCCCTACCCTTTTGCCATCAAATTGTTCTGCCCCAGTCTCAGAGAAATCTAAATCTGACACTGGGAAGCCAGGAAACTTTCACCTTGTGTCATGCTTCACTCTGAGAGGTTTGTACAGCTCTTGTATAAACCTTGATCTCTAGGACACATTCCAAGCTGCATTTATTCCAGATTCCAAGCTCAGTTTATTCCCTTCCACTCACTTAAAATTCCAATTGCAATTGGAAAATATACACTTCAGTTACTTTCTGTGCAGTGTTCAATGAGCCACATGGCATGTTTCACCTCTGCAGTTTGTATTTCAGCAGAGAATGCCTCTATGCATCAATTGGTTAAAGACTCTGGCATAATTTGGGAGGAACAATATACCATGTAAATACAGTCCCTTAAATAAGACCCCATCTACCTTTATTATCAAGTTCACATGATAACAATCAATTTTCCTATGTTAGAAGGAGTGTGTTAAAGAGGCAAAGTGCTAGACCTGGAGTTGTGTGACTTGATTTTTAACCCCACTGCAAATACTGAATAGCTGTGTAACCTAAGCAAATCACTTTGTCAGTTTTCTCATCTGTGAGATAAAGGATAATTCTTTCATCCTCTACCAAAGAAGTGACATCATGAACAAAATGTTTTGTAATTCTTCCAGTATTGTGCAATTGTGAATTGTATTTGATATTGCTGTTTCCAAATTAGTGTTGCAGGAGCTGAGATCCTATGCATTGAGATTCCTTGGAAAAGCTAATCGAGGCAAATAGATTATTGCCAATCAATGAAACTAAAAGAAGTAAGTCACTTCAGAGGCAGTGAGTTGGCATAGTTGGGGCTGGAGTCAGGAATACTCATCTTCTTGAGTTTAAATCTGGCCTCAGACACTTAGTAGCAGTATGACCTTGGGCAGGTCACTTAACATTGTTTGCTTCCGTTTCCTCAGCTGTAAAGTGAGAAGGATTGGGAAAACCACTCCAGTGTCTTTCCCAAGGAAACCCCAAATGGAAACAAGAGAGTAGATTACAACTGAACAAGAACAAGTCATTAAAGAATATTAACCAACACGTATGAATACAAGAGAAGAAAAGGTATAACATAAGCAAAGCATAAGCTGGAAAAACCAAAGAGAACAATTCAGGTTTTAAGGAAACAAAATGTAATGGTGAACACCCCCTTTCCACCCCCACTCACAACTTGAATGTTTATCACACAGAGTCGACTACTTCATTTGTTGGTCAGTTCTAAGATCCCATAACACCATACTCTGAAGCAATCAAACTTAGCCACTCCTTACTTCATTTAACAATTTCTAGTCATAAACCATGAAACAATGCAAAACAAAAAGAAACAAAATGTGCTGCTCCTAAGCACTGTTTCCCTGCCCTTGCTTCCTGCCCCTCCCCTCCTTTCCTCTCCTCTCCTCCCTTCTCCTTTCTTCATCTTTACATTCCACAGTCTCTTTTCTGATGACCAAAGAGAGAAGTCATTATAGAGAGGTCAACACCAGCTGATGAGCCACTTTATTTTTTTGGCCATGGAAATCCATGGAACAAAGATAGACTTGCTCAAGTTAAATCATACTCTGATTCTGGATCTTAGTTTTGAGGGGCCAGCTGCAACAGCTGGTTCAGATGTGAAAAAAATTCACTTAGACCTTTTCTTTTAGCCAATGGAAGCTTTACTGATGTAAAAGCATTATGGGCCTTCTTAGCAAGAAAGCTAAGTAAGATCTCAATATTTGGGGGAGTTACTCTTATATAGAGGTTTCAGAATGGTGATGTAGTTTCAGAAGTTTTTATGGAGATCAAAGATCAGGGACAGGATGAGGAAAATGGATGACAGGATAGGAGACACAAGATAGGGGAGACAGGGGAAATTTCACGAGCCAGGATGGAGGGAGACAAGGAATTTTATAGTCCAAGATAAGGGGGGAGTTGTATGGTTAAAGGATTTAAGGACAGAGCAGGAGGATATAGGTTAAAAATTGAAGGACCCAGAGAAAACAGCATAAGGGAGACAAAAACTTTTTTTGAGGGGGGAAGGCAAGGCAGTTGGGGTTAAGTGACTTGCACAAGGTCACACAGCTAGTGTGTCAAGTGTCTGAGGCCTTATTGGAACTCAGGGTCTCCTAACTCCAGGGTCGGTACTCTATTCAGTGTACCACCTAGCTGCCTCCAACAAAAGCAATTCTTTTGGTACAGGTTCAAGATGAGGGGGAAAAAAGGACTTTAGGACACCTTCAGGTTACAGAATAAACTAGGGGCTTCACAATGTACTAGAAAAGCAATCCTTAATATTATTTTTAACGCTTAGGGGACTGTTTGTATCCACATCATTTGACATGTGGTGGATACAGAATTGTTAGCTAAGGAAAATAATTAATGTTTTTGCATTGAAATCCCTTGAACTTTCACTTAGTGCCACTCAATTGCCTATAATATCTCAATTACTGAATAGGAGCTGTTCAGGGTTTTCCTAAGGACAACAGAAGAAAGCCAGTGTTCCTGGTGGTTTCTTATGATGAAAAACAGACCAATGATATTTTGTTTACAGATTTATAATCAGCACAGGAAAATACTTCTTTTCTGGTTCCAATCTTTTACAGGTTAGAAATACAGTCCAATGTCAATATAAGAATAGAGATTTTAATGTATACTCCTACTTATTTTTGCAGCTATTGTTTGACAAATGTTTGACCTTCAAAAACAAAGAAAAAACAAGAAAAAACATAAGACTGGTTAGGACATAGATAGATAGGTAGGTAGGTAGGTAGATTAGGTAGATAGATAGATAGACAGACAGACAGACAGATAGATGATAGATAGATGATAGATGATAGATAGATAGATGATAGATGACAGATAGATAGATAGATAGATACATAGATACAAAGATACATAGATACATAGATACATAGACATAGATACAGATGTATGCTATTGTTTGGCCCTTCAGGTACTTCAATCATCTTCAATTTTCTAAAATATAATAATTTTCTACAGTCACAATTCTAGAACACAGATTCTGATAAAGATTTAATTTATGTCTTTTCTCCATCTCTAACCCCATAAGTCTCAGGACATATACAAAACTTAGAAAAACGATTATATAAACAGGAAATAGGACTACAAAATTAAGGTTATAAAACAAAATCTATGACAGGACTAGAAATTTTGTGTTTTTATGATTTGAAAAAGTTCCCATGCTTTGGAATTTATGTTAAAGAGGATAAAAAATATCAAAAGTTTGTGAAGCACTGAGATAAACACCAATAATATGAGCTTGAAAGCAGTTTTTTTTAAAGAAAATAACTGGTAGATATTTGATATGGCAGCACCAAACAAACAAACAAATGACAAATGGCTTGTTGTTGATGTGGCAGTTATCTCTGAACCAGATATCTGTATATATTCACACCACCTAATTATGAGAGCAAAAATCGGATTTAGCAAAATCAAGAAGAATAAGCATTAAAAAATCTGTAATAAAACAGAAGAAATGAATTCCCAATCTAATCAAGTAATTAGAAATAAAAAAATGGGAACTAAACAACACAAAACAAACGACATCTGAATGTGTTAAAGTAATTTTATACTGATGCTTAACCAATGTAAATGTAATGCCATAACAAAAAGACTAAAATGTGTCCCAAAGCACAACTGTCAATAAACATTTGATTTATTGGCTAAGGGAAGAGATATGGTGACCAATGTCAGTAAATAGTATAAAATTGTTTGTAAAAATCTTATAAAGAAGTATGATGAATGATTATGAACAGTATTGTCTCAAGTAGAAAGAAGCAATAGAAGGTAAAACCTGATTAAGGAAAACTTATAAAGAAATCTAACTACGCAAAGTCATCTTAAGGAATTTATGAGAAAAATAACCATAGGTAAATATAAAAGAAAGAAAAAACAAAACAAAAAAAGCTCTGTAAAGGTTACTATACCAAACGGTTTTCACCTTTAAGGGTGATGGAACCACAAGAGTTAGACCCTAATACTTTATATAGTTATAGATGTACTTATAGCATAGATAGATATAACATTAAAGAGAATAAAGAAGAAAATATAAAAAAAGCGAAGAAAATATCTTCTATTTTTTCCAGTTGTATGTTTAGGATATCAGTGCCTGAGGAGACACAGTAGGGGTCACAGAGAAAGAGATAAAAAATGTGGGGAAAAAAACCAGACCCTGTCCATACTATCCAAATAGGTGATTATAAAAACAACTATAGGTCTGCTTTCTTAACATTTTAAGATCATTGAAAGTCGTCTACCTTGGTGATATCCATAGTGGAGGTATTATCAGGCTGCATTGGGTGTTCAGGGAGGACTAACACCTCTGGTGTGAGGGCTCTCACTTGTAGCACTAAGAGCTGTAGAATGCTCAGTGAACATACCCTAGTATACCATCTTTGCAGGTATCCTAAACTAGGTTGAGGATAACTGACAGGCCTGTCAGTAAATCAGGAGGATGTCTACCCCAAGCATGTGAAGACTTTCCCTGATACAAAGAATAGATTAGAAAAATTTGTTACAGTGCCCATAAGGATTGAAGCTGGTGCTGTGGAGTGCTTAGAGATTGGTAAGGCATCCAAGATTGCCAGGGACATCCAGTGCATCCTGGATGCTCTCCAGTCTTCTTGACTCGTTCTACCACTAGACTTGAATGATTCAGGAAGAGAGAGTAAACCCGAAGACGTTGTGCAACTGTGCCTCACTTAAATTCAATTCACATGCAAGTCAAGATATCACCTGTGATGTTACTGGTCCTCTTTGAAAATGAATCATGAACAACAACAGCATCAAGGAACAAGCAGGCTTGAAAAAGTAATATAAAACAATTTGTTGTACGTTTACCACTTCAAAAATGAATGAAGATATATAGAACAGATTCCATGGTGCTTGTTTAATATATTATTAAAAAAAAAACAACAAAAAATTGCTTTGGTAGAGCAAAATGCCATTTAAAAGATCTTTCCAACAAGGTGTCTCCAGTGCTCACATGAAAATAATGAAAATTTCTTGAAAAACACAAATGAAATAATCCTGTTTAACAACAATATTTGGATCTTAATACAATAGTTCTCGATGACCACAGAATAGGTAGAAATAGCACAAAGGAAAACAAGGAAAAGGAAAAGCTTCCAGATAGTTCCAAATGTATATTGAAGAGGTCCATGTTTGAGGGGACACAATAGGGTCACTAAAGGATAAAATAAAGGGGTGTGTGTGTGTGTGTGTGTGTGTGTGTGTGTGTGTGTGACTGTGTCTGTGTCTGTGTCTGTGTATGTGTATGAAAGATAATATAAAAATGAACTGAAAAAGCAACCATGAAGCATGGTTGTACAACCAAAGATGTCCAACACCATGAAGGAGCACCATAGAGTTCAAACTGAACAGGATTTTCTGGGCAGTGAGATTCTCCAGATGTTCCTGTTTGTGGCTGACATTATATTGGGTACATAAAATCATGAACCACTGTTGAGCCTTCTGGAAGAAATCAGGAAACCCTCAAAAGGGTTTGTTTGGCCTCACCAAAAACACTGGAAAAGTAGATGATGACTGTTCATTACATGAATTATAATATGCCTTTGGATGGACAACCTAGAGAATCTGTCCATTAGGAGATATGTGTGTATGTGTGTGAGTGTGTGTGTGTGTGTGTGTGTGTGTAGATACATGCACAGACACATGCACATACATATATGTGTGTATCTATATATAAATATGTATATATATTTAAGCATATGTATGTATATATTTGGCACGGACAGTGCAGATGGCCAACAATTTGGGCCCAGATTTGAATATGAGGACGAGAAGTTTGAATTACAAAATTCTTCTAGTGACTTCAAGTTCCTAATTGAATAAAAGGCCCATTTTGAAAATCACAACATTTCAACAATATTGCCGTATAGCAGCCAAGCATGGAATACAGCAGTTTCTGAAGAATTAAAATTGAATTGTCACAAATAGGGTAGCAGAAAATTGCATTGTGGATATTAGCATACCGAAATTTATAACCAACTTCAAAGATGAAAAGGAAGGGGAGATGACATCTACTAGGAAAAGAAGATAATCTTTTTACATGATGGTAGGTTGATATCCAGAGTACTATAGTACTAGAACCCAGGAGAAAGTAAGGATGGCTTTCAAAATGTTTAGTGGGCTCCCTGTAGCAAACTTAGGGGAAAAAATCGACAAGTATAATAGAAGATGGGTCAGTATGAATGGGTCATGATCCTCATCTCTGCCTCCTAGTTTCCCTAGTAATTAATTTCTTCAAGTAATTAATAATAATAATGATAATAATAGGCATTTATATTACACTTAACAATTTTCAAATCACTTTACAAATAGTATTTCACTTTATTTTATCCTCATGGCAACACTAGGACAAAGGTAGTTGAGGAAACTGAGGCAGGTAGAGGCAAGTGACTTATCTGGGGCATGTGAGCTATTAAACATCTTAGACCAGATTTGTACTCAGGTCTTCCTGACTCCAGATTCAGTGTTCAGTCCATTGTGACAACTAAGATGCCAAATCTCATCTGAAGTCTGACCTCTTTTAGATGCCCTTCCCAGTCTTCCTAAATCTTAGAAAATTCCCTCAGAGACCAATAATTTATGTTGTATATATCTTGTTTGTGCATAGTTGTTTGAATGTTGTTTCAATCAGACTATGAACTTCTTGAGAGCAGAGATGTTTTTTTTTTTCTTTCTATCTCCAGGGCTTAGCACATTGCCTAAAGCAATGGTTCTCAACCTTCCTAATGCCACGACCCTTTAATACAGTTCCTCATGTTGTGGTGACCCCCAACCATAAAATGATTTTCATTGCTACTTCATAACTGTAATTTTGCTACTGTTATGAATCTATCTGATATGCAGGATGTATTTTCATTGTTACAAGTTGAACATAACCCACAGGTTGAGAACCGCTGGCCTAAAGTAAGCAGAGTAAGTAAAATAATTTTTCTAAAACAAAGGTACAATAATGTTAAACTCCTATTCAATAAACTCCAGTGGCTTCCTCTTGTCTCTAGGAGGAAATGCAAAATGGTCTGTTTGGCATTCAAAGCTGTTCATATCCCCCTTTAATCTTTCCAGTTTTCTCATACCTAACTTTCCTACACATACTCTGGTCCAATGACTCTGGACTTCTTGCTGTTCCACAAAGTATTCCATCCCTTGGTTCTAGGCATTCTTTCTGGCTGGCCCCCATTCCTGCAATACCACCCCTTCTTCTACTCTGATTGCTAACTTCCCTGGATTCCTTTAAATTCAAGTAAGATCTCTCCTTCTATAAGAAGCCTTCGCCAAACCATCTTAATCCTAATGCATACCTTCAATGATTATTTCCTAATGATCCTGTATATAGCTTTTATATATTTCTTTGTATGTCGTGTCTCCCATTACATTTTAAGCATCTTGAGTGCAGAGACTATGTTTTGTCCCTCTCTGCATCCCCAATGCTTAGCATGTTACCTGGCACATAGTAGGCATTTAATAAAGACTGATATTTGGACTACATTGATGAGACTTCCAAATCAATGATGTTACATATTTACTTGAGTCTTGGATATTCCAGTGCCTAGAACTTAGTAGATACTTAATAAATATATTTGAAGTGAGTGTTAATGGGGGAATGAAAATCATCTACTAATAACTATAAAACAAAGAAGAAGGACTTCATTAATATATAAAAAAAGTTTAGTGATCCAACATACAAAGACATTAAGATGATACCAACAAGTTTTTTTTTTCCTCACAATCAACAAATTATATTCCTGCTTGAATCTTAAGGATGGAATTATCTTGCAGTCACAGAAAGTTAGATTCATGCAGAAGACATCAGCGGTTATCTTTTTCACCCCTCTTACCTTCCTAGTGAGAAAACTGAGACAGAAATGAATTAAATAACTTCACTGATGTCATAAAGTTAGATTTAATGTCAAGACCAAAATTACTTTTTTTTCCACTCTCCATCTGTTCTTTTTCTATATTTTAATTGAAGTTATTATAAAAAACTTTTTTTTCCCATTTAGTATTAGAACATCAGATGCTTTGAACCAGAAAAATCCAGGGTAATATAGAGAAAAGGCCTGATTATGAGTTAGAAAGAATATAATAAGAGAAAGGATCATAGGATCAAAACTTGGTTTCATGATGGTTTGGAGGATTAATCACTAATCTTAACCAGAGGTACTATCTTTTGTTATTCCTGTCCCTTTGACCTTGATCCTTCAGTTTTTAGGATGTTGTCTGCTAATGATAATTTAGATTTCAAAAGCTGCTAAACTAATCACAGCATCAGAGGATGCTAAGGGTTCTTAAAAACAATCTGATGTCACCTTCTCATTTTACAAATGGAACTTCGAGAGTAGAAGTAACTTTCCAGTGTTTATATACTTACTTGATGGAAGGGTCAGGACTAAAACTCAGAATTTTTCCATAGTCCAGGGGTTTTTACATAGTACCACCCTGCCTTCCTTATTGGTAGGGCATTTCTGGTAAGGGATTCTAACAAAACTGGATTCATAATGAAAATATGACAGTATTTATGCCAATCTTCATATACTTATCCTTTAAAAATCATATAAATAATGAAATTAAGGCGGTAGAAATTAGAATGAGGAAGAAAAAAACGTTTCGTAAATATTAACATATAGGTTACAACCTACAGTCAGGAGCCCTGTAATGTATATAATGTTTCATACTTTCAAATTTAGTTTCATATTAATTGTTTCATTTGACCTTCACAGAAATCCTTTAATGGGAGAATCAATGGGAATTCATTGAGAATCTCATGTGGTCAGAATTACGCCCTTAAGAAACTTAAAATATTGCTGCACGGAAATATTTAGTTTATATGTGAGGGAATTGAATTTCAGGAAAATTAAGAGATTTAGTCACCTAATAGCAAGTTTTTGGCAAAGACAAGAGTAAACAGAACTAAAGGCTGCTCTAGTACACCTTTCATGATTATTACCCTGACACTAAAAATGAGTATAGCATATATTTCAATGTATTTGATGCATTTGTATATATTACTCTGGAGAAACACCCATAAAGAACATATGATGTTTTGTAAATACAGAATGTCCCTGAGGTCACCAAACATTTTTCTTCTCTTATGTATACATCCTTTTTCAGCAAAGAGAACTGGCATTGGGACAGACGATCTGAAGTAGCTCTGGAATGCTGAATGAATCTGAAGCTCTCTGGTTGACTCATTGAGATACCAAACCTGTATCTAGCTGCCAAGGAAATACAACAGCCAAAGATATTTCCTTTTATTGTATAGTCAAATTCATTTTCAGAAAAATAATGAAACAGAACAGAGATGGCCATTATACACTTTGAGCACCAGAGAAATAGTCTCCAAGGAGACTATTTATCATGCAAAGCTATCCTATGGTGCCTATCAAACAACAAATTACGTCTTTCCATTAATCTGTTCTCTTTGAAAATAAGAAGTGAGTTCTCAGTCCTTCTTACTTTGGAATGTCTTTGCATTCTCATAGCAAAATAAGTGAGTCATGAACTTCCTTAGAAGTCCTTGCTATTTTGAGGCTGCTAAGGTGGAAATATATCATCCTCCTCAAATTCCCACAAATCCTAGTAACTGGAATAGATCTGAACTACAACAAAAAAAATCTCAATACCAAATATCTTCAACTTCAAAAAATCCTTGGGGTTTCTTTCATTAAAGATATTCATTGTAAAACTCTCATCTTACATTCAATTTAGGGTTACACAGGTAAAAAAAAAACCATAAATGTTAGTATTTTGAAGTTCTCTTTTAATCAGTAACATCAATCTTTTTTCTGTTTCATTCAGACATCTTTTGGAGTTTACTATGAAGTAATCCTTGTACTAGAAAATGAGGTAGGGCACTTAATGTTAAAGGAACTAATAATCAAGTAAGGGATAAAAGATAAGTTGATTAAATGTTTGCAAGGTAAGTCAGTGGGATAGTATATATTCCATGAGCTAGGTCAAGTGTGTGTGTGTGTGTGTGTGTGTGTGTGTGTCTGTCTGTCTGTCTGTCTGTCTGTCTGTCTGTCTTTGGAAAAGGAGAAATCACATTTGGGTATATAAAAGGAGAAAATCAGAAAAGACTGCATTGGCATTATTTTGTTTGCTGTGGGGGGGGGAAACTCTTAATCATTAACATTTCTATTCTTTTGATAGATAAGTGAATTATACAAGGGGGGGAAATAATATACTTCAAAATTAACCTTTCAATTTCACAATTATATAATTTATCATATCAAAAATAAGTATACAAATTCATCAAAAATAATCAGACACTAAGTTTTTTGAAACAAGAAAAGATACATTCAACTTCTTTGCTATTCAAGTGGAAAGTGGTTTTAGATTACTTTCCTCAATAACTGAGAATAAAGGCAGTATCCCTTAGGCATATTTAATAACTTGGCATCAGATTACAGTTATTTAAATTCAGCTGACTAATCATATCTGAGTAGTGTCAGTATAAAGCAACAATGTCTTCAACAAAATATTAAAAACAATTAAAAGTTAGAATAAAGAATAAAAATCCATGATTTTAAAAAATATCTTTTCCACTTCTCTAATCCAGAAATTGTTTACAATGATTGAATTGTTTACAATGATTGAATTGTTTACAATGATTTCTTTTTCACTATAAAGATTATTGCAAAATAGCTAGTTTCATTAATTGCTTTCTATGGGCAGATGAATTACCAGGCTTCAACAGATTAATTCTAGACTGAGGACTAATGACTAATGAACCCAGTTTTCCTTCTGACTAAAAGAAAGATTAACGATCATTTGTCTTGAAAGCAGATCCTAACAGAGAGCTTTTAAGTTAGGGAAAAAATGGGGCACTAAAAATATTCTCTACTTTATGGAGCTCAAGTCTAGTTGTCACATGTGGAGATATACAAAGATGAAAAAATATTTCAACTTCATCACTTCGAAATATTGAAGATTATGATAACAAGAACCCTGGATCTTTAGTGAGAAGAGAATTAAAAGATGATGAAGTTGATCCAAATTACTCGGAAATTATATAAAGTTTGATGAATGATTTTAAGTTAAAAAAATAAGTGAAGATCAGGTTGGAAATACTGTAGGAAAAGGACTTAAAGGAAACTATGAGAAGTTTGTGAAGGTTTCCGGACCTCTGTACATGTTTAACTCTACCTGAGAAATAGAAGCACAGGACAGACAGCACTATGTCTTATGTAATCATTTATTAACACTGAGGACTTTATGGTGTCAAATTCAATTTCAAACAATATTCATTAAGTTCTTATTGTATGCAAAGCGCTGTATTAGTCAGTAGAGTAAAAGTAAATACATAGTTTACATATAAGATTACTAGTTTCATAAATCTTCAAGTCTATGCCAGTATTTATCATATGTACTACTCTTCAAGTCTCTTAATGTACATATGTATTTATCATATATACTACTTTTTGATACATGTATTTGAGACATGGAAAGTAAAGTAGACTGAATTGAAATCTAGCAATTATTTTAAAATATATTTTTATTTCATTAAATATTTCCCAATTACTTATAAAAATTTTAATATTCTTTTTCTAAAACATTTCCAAATTTTCCCCCCCACCTGCTGCTCCAATGCTCTTTGAGAATGCAAGAAATGTGATATTAATTATACATGAAAAGTCACACATATCTTATATCCATAATACCCATATTGTAAAAGAAAACACCACCCCAAGGAAAACAAAGAAAGTAAATAAAAAGTAGGCTGCAATCTATATGCAGAGTTAATCAGTTCTTTCTCTGGAGGTAGAGAGCATTTTTCATCATGGTTCCTTTGAAACTCTCTTGGATCATTTCCTTTATCAGAATACCTAAGTCTTTCACAGTTGATCAGTCCTGATAATATTGCTGTTATGTACAAGGCTGTCTTGGATCTACTCACTTCACTTTGTATCAGTTTATTTGTCTTTCCAGGTTTTTTTTTCCCCTGAAATCACCCTGCTCACCATTTATTACAGCACAATAGTATTCCATCACAATCAAATTTCACAACTTGTTCATTAATTGCCTAATTGATGGACATTCCCCCCCCC
>CM053584.1:113966841-113999495 GCA_028627135.1 Pseudochirops cupreus
TAGCAGAACATCAGTGTCCAAATTTTTCCATATTGCCTCCAGAATTTTTAGCTATTCTAAGAATTCTTGTTAGATGTGTTCATTTTGATTTTTTTTTTTTTGCTTTTTGGAGGGCAATTGGGGTTAAGTGACTTGCCCAAGGTCACAAGGCTAGTTTTTGTGTTAAGTGTCTGAGGCCAGATTTGAACTTAGTTCCTCCTAACTCCAGGGCAAGTGCTCTATTTACTGGGCCACCTAGCGGCCCCTCATTTCACTTAAAAAAAAATTTAGGCTTTGCTTGTAGCTATTTTGACTTCATTATCCTTTTCTGAGTTTATGTCTTAATCTTCCCTGCCAACATAGTAGTTTTTCATGGTCAGGTTCTTTTTATTGTTTGCTCATTTTCCCACCCTGTTTCTTTATTACGTTAAATTTGAGCTCTGTTCATGGGTGTAGGGAGTGGGACAGGACATTGTCCCAAGCTTCAGACTTTTATCCACTGCTGTTTTCAGAGCTAGTTCTGGAGGTCTGGATATTTTTGGTGTTTTCAAGGTTGTATGATCTGAGAAGAAGTGTGGTCACTGCTTTCTTCTGTTTTGTTCTGGTCCTTGCCCAGAAAGGGCAATGATCACTAGATACTTCAATCACTACTGTTACTCAGGGTCCCTGTTCCCTCATGACTAATATCAATAATCTTTCTCATGGTCCCTGTTCCCTTTTAATCAAAGTGTTCCTCTCAGTACTTAATCTATAACCTAGAAGTGCGTATAGTCAATGAAGTTACCAACAAAGTCTGGTCCTGTGTCCAATGCTAGGAGAGAGGTCCCCTATAAACCTTTTATGATCAGCTGCCATGTCTTCTTACCATCTCTTATTAGCTTATTAATGGCCAAAATCAGTAGGAGGGGGAGGGGGAGATTAGAAGTTCCCTTCCAAAGACCAGGGACTTTGGACCTGCTTCCAAGACAAAAGAAGAAGAAAGGAAAAGGAAGAACTAGAATGTTAGTAGTTTTTCTTCTTCAGTCAAGAAATATGAGCTCAAACTGTTTAGAAATTCACTGTAATATTCCATTTCTACATAATAAAGAATGCTTTTTTTTTATCAGAGCTTAATTGGAACCACTAGACTAAGTTAAAAGTCTTAATTTAAGCCATAAATTAGGGGTTTAAAAGTTTTCTTTTCTGAGTATAAGATGTAATTTCATAATTTTTAATGATGGCACTTTTCTTAAAATTCATTGTACATATCAGACCTATACTCTCTGGTTATGGATTCTACATGGATAATAGCCATAAGAGACAATTTAATTACAATTTTAGACATTATTTTCATTTCTTATACAATGGTGCACAAGTTAAAATTATTATTATTATTATTTTTGCTTTTTGGAGGGAGAAAACAGGGCAGTTGGGGTTAAGTGACTGTGACTTGCCCAAGGTCATACAGCTAGTAAGTGTTAAGTGTCTGAGGTCACATTTGAACTCAGGGCCTCTTGACTCCAGGGCTGGTGCTCTGTTAATATAACTGCGCCACCTAGTTGTCCCCAAAATAACTTCCATGAATCCTACATTTGTTATTAAGCGTCTTTATTTCTTAAATATTTAGAATATTAAGTTTTTCACTTTAAGCAAATTTGTCTATTGAATATTTATATATTTATATATGAAAGAATGAAAACTTATGAAATAAATATAGATAAATACAGTAGGTAGCCTACAAATTTACTGATAATTATGTTGATTATATAAATATTCATTGAAGGTATATTTATAAGTAGATTTAGGGGGACAAATCTTCCCATTCAACATTTCCGTTACTGCTTAGAAAAAACTATTTTCCCTAAGAATTATATATATATGTTACAAAATAGTCCTATTGTTGTTCAAGGGAAAAAGAAAGACAAGACTGATCTACTCTTCCACTAAAAAAGAAAGAAAAGAAAACTTATATGCCTTGTTAGGACAAGAAGCACAGGGAATTATATTGAAGTATTTGCTAAATTTAAACCCAACCAACCCTTTTTACCCTGGTAGTAGACCCTTCTGTGTGACATTGGCTACACTGTCTTGCCTACTCATAAAATTCTCTTAATCCTGGTAACAGTTTATGTCTTTTATCTTAATTTCGTCTTTTGTCTTCTGATTTAACTTTTAATTTCTCCTGCCATTGATCCACAGAATCAAAAAGTGTGAGCAGAGACTTCTGGCCCTGCACTAGTCAGGAAACTTGTGAATAGAAACTTTCCTAGCTTCCTCATTCTGGAAGTCTTAAAAGCCTGAGTCACAAGAGACTCAGTCCAACAACTTGCTGGTTTCCTCCTCAGATAAATATTTGAGAATACAGATCAACATGGTTTTGATGCTTTCTTTTTTTGACCCAATATTTGAGGGATAGGGTTTTGAAGGTTCTAATCCCTTTTTGAGTTTTAACCACATTCCTCTAATGGTGAACTTGTAAAAATCCAAACCTTATTATATTCTTCTCCCACTTTTTGTTACTTCCTATATCTGAACAAGTGATTCAAGTGCCTACACTAGAGACTTCACTACATCATATGGGACTTGGTTAAGTACAAACAAATACCTATGTCTATAGATAATAATTATTTTCTAGCATTAACATAAATGATTTGAAATGTAATGTAACCCTTTGCTTGTTGTAGAACACTACTTTAAATGTTTTTAAGTTGCTTGTTTATTTGCATCTGTTAAATTTGCCTATTCAGGCAGAGGAAGTAGTACAAGTGAAGGTATTTAATTACTGTTTTCTTTTCTAGATTCTCAACAGAATAATTGCTGACAAATCCTGTTGCCCAGAAAATGCCTTTCAGATTTGTTGAGAACAAAGGAAAAGAAAAAAAAAATGCTCAAGAGTCGTCAGATATTTTGAATGCCCACTATCATGAAATTACATGTGTTATGATTTGTTCTACACTTTTTGATGACAAATATTGGTATGTTCATATAAAAATGTGCCATTTATACCCCAAATTATGTATTTTTGTTACATGTACATGTAATGACAGTTATCACCTGAACCCACCCAACAGTTTAAAGATTAAAAAGTGGCATGCATGTATACG
This sequence comes from Pseudochirops cupreus, assembly GCA_028627135.1. NCBI lineage: Eukaryota > Metazoa > Chordata > Mammalia > Diprotodontia > Pseudocheiridae > Pseudochirops > Pseudochirops cupreus. Next base: position 113,969,904 of record CM053584.1, read on the forward strand.
CATATATGTTTTATATTCTTTGTATAATTTATATTTCTGTGCTCCACAAGGTCCTACTTTAATTTTTCATTGTGATATTAGGGTGACTCTGGGACCTTGAAGGCTATTCCAGTGGAATACAAAATCTGGCATAGTGTGCTATGCTAAAAATACTATATTTACTCATCAAAGATGAGCCTAGATAAGTACAGACAGTCTCATAAACACTGGATTGAGATGGAATTTGTAACAGTTGTGAAATGCATCACCATTTCAGTGGGGACCCACATTGATAAGAAAGTTGAACAACATATGAAAGTATCTGCATCTACACACACACACACAGATACACACAAAGACACACACATACCTGCCTTTACGTAGGTGGTTCCCTACTGCTTTCCTTCCTTAGTTTGCACTTCCTACTTCCATTCAAGGATCAATTATTGTCTTTTTCCTTTCTTTGTATCTCTACTGTTCATCAAAATGCCTGGCAAATAGCAGTGCTTAATAAATGCATGTTGGCAAATTGTATGGAAAGTGCTGGGCACAACTTAAAGCACCATGTGAATAACAGCTTAAGTTATCATTAAAATAACAATAACACTTGCATGACCTTATAAGGCTGTTGTGAGTGAGGAACTCTGTAATCTTCAAACAAAAATGTGAGCTATTTGACTACTGCAATACATTGTTTTCTAGTTTATATCATAATCATTTATTTAATTTGTTTGGTACCTGTCCCAAATTCTGCTGTGATTTCAGTTAACCCTTTATTCAGGAATTGCCTTTGAAATGATCTACAAATAAGAGTAGTGGTAGGCTTGTTAGTGTTTAACAGTCAGCTCTCCAAAAAGTAGGATACATCTTAAAATTTAATCTTCATGATATACATTTTCCTATCACTTAAGTCTAAAAACAAATACAACAATAAATCAAGCCCTGATTTGTAGTGCTTGATGACTGATTTCTGAGTTGTAAATGCTCACACTGAAAACTTACCAGTTGGCTCTAGCAGCTAGTATCTGGCTTCAGCACAGCCCTAAATAAAAGAATCCTATCAAGTTCACCATATGGAAGTAGTACTGTGAAAAAGGCTTTTAAATCTTGTTCCTTAATTGTTTGCTTATTTTGTAGGTGCAAAGCTATGAAGTCTAACCAGACCTTTTATAAATGTGTGTGCATAGAAAAGATAAGGGGATAATAGGAATTTATTAGCAACCTGAAATAACAACCTTCCCCTCCAGCTTTACATTTCAACTTAAGGGTTGATATTTAGTCCAATAGTCAGAATTCTCTTTTATGGCATTGGATTAAACAAATATTTATTTAGCATGTGTTATATTTAATGTATTATGTGAAGGGATTAATAAATGCATTTTGATTGATTAAAAAAGATTTATACCTGTGAACATTTTATTTCTCTACAAATTTTGGGATTTTGAGACTTTACTGCTTTTTAAAAACCTGATTCCTTTTGTTTATGCCAAATTATACTGAACTGGATTGAATCAAAGTGTAAAATTCAAATGAATTAGCCAAATAACTAGAATAGGCTGACATTATCCAGATCTGCTTTCATAGCTTCCACCAATATGTTATTACTTCATTAGACTGTCTTTAGTCTGGGCCTTGGACAACTGGGCTATGCCAAAAACGAATGGATTGAATCTAATGCTTGAAATATCATTAGGTAATAATAGCAAGGAGAATTAAAACAAAAAATAACTAGAGACAGGATATATTTAGGGATAAGCTCAAAAGAGCCAGCAAGCTATTGGAAACTGGATAAGTTATTGAAATAAACCCACATTTTCTGTACAATAGCCAATATCTTTTCCCCACAAGTGAGCAGATTTTTGTTGTGAATCTGTTTTCCTTAGTTAGACTCCCTCACATAAGTGAGGGAGACAAGTAGACTTTAATTCACTTCTGCCTCTCATTCTTTATGCAAAACAATATTGAAACATACCTATGAGGAAATACAAGCCACTTCTGGGAAAAACATAATGCGTGAGAATTGGAAGTGTCCTGATGATATACTTACTTCCTCTAATCTTTTCTGGTGAACTAGGTACTGATGTAAAATATGTAAGACAGTAGGAAAAAAAAGTTTCCCAGGAGAGTAAAATAAAGGTTCTCTAAATATGAAAGGACTGATTCAGTGATCAGTTTGAATGTTTCAGGATCACTATTGTTCTACAATGTTAGTAGCTTTTAGCCCCAACCTAAGTGTTCCCAATCAGATAAACCTCTGGAGAGGGTTTGTGTACCTCAGCTATATTTGACAAAATGTTTGAAATTTCAAAACCTCTTTGGTTTTTCCTCTTCTGTTCTTAAAGTATGAGTATTAAATAAGCTAGAAAAAAAGTAAGTTTTTTTGTCCCTCTAAGTGGAAGGGGAGGTGTGGGGAGAAATTAAAAAGGTAATTCTGCCCCATTTCCACTGGAAGGCCATGCTTTACTGATGAGATAATAGATTTCAAGGTAATTATACCTCATTCACCTTTTCACAAAGCAATACTATTTCTCTCAAAGAATGATAAACCTTAGTTCAGTGATTCTCAGACATTTTGAAGTCAGAACTCTTTTGGACTGTTAAAATTATTGAGGACCCCAAAGAGATTTTGTTTCTGTGGGTCATATCTATTTATACTTTCAATATTGGCAATTAAAGTTGATGAAATTTAAAAATATTTATTAATTTAGTAAAAAGAACATTAGACCCATTATGTTAACACAATTAATATGTTTTATGAAAAATAATACAATTTCCAAAACAAAAATACTACTGAGCAGAGTGACATTGCTTTATATATTTATTCAAATCTCTTTAATTTCTGGTTTAATAGAAGACAGCTGGATTCTCAATTGCCTTTCTGTATTCACTCTATTGGGACATGTTGTATTAGTTGAAGTATATAGAAAAAAAATTATTTAACAGAGATATGTATTTGGAAAAAGGGGGAGTGTTTAAATACGTAAATAACATCTAAGTAATTTTATGACAATGGTTTTGACCTCATGGATCCACTGAAGGATTTCTGGCACACTCACGGGTCTGCAGATCACATTGGAGAAACACTACCTTTGTTTTATGACCAGAGACTACCACACTATTCCTTTCTCCTCTATTTCCAGCAAGCTCATTTTTATGGAGACCAGTTCTGCTATTTTATTTTCCTGTTCAAACTCTATGAGCTCTTTCAAGAGTCAAAGGTGTCTAGGCTAGTGGGTACCTCTTCACTTAAGGACACAGGTTACAAAAAGTATTTTTCCTTGACATGGAAAGGATTCCACAAGCAGGCATTTAGACTCTCTGTAGCTATAAATTATTTAGTCTAACAAAAGCTTTTTACTTCCCCAAAGAATATTCTTCATAATTACCAATAGAACATATTGTGAAAATCAAAAAAATAAATGAAATCACATTATCAGGGAAAGAGAAGTGTGTGGCCACTATGAATTTGATGAAGACTAAAAGAAATATCTTCCCTTATCTCTCTACTCTCTCCAGTTATCTGAATAAGATAGCAAAGGCTAGGATAAGACAAGTCTTTGTTCATCAGTAGAGTAAATGGATTCATATACTGTGTAATTTGAAGATGGAAAAGGCCCTCTGCTCAAAAGTCTCTCTCTCTTTCATTAGGATGCTTTAGAATCTGAAATATTACCACCAGGAATTTATCAATTTTGTTTTGTATACTTCTCTCTGTCCCTCCCCAAAACTCAACTTTAATGCTTCAGTATGATATGAAGATGATCTGAGTTCCCTGAAAACTTATACCAGCGAAGGACACATATTGGCAGGTCCTACCAAATGGTAAAGGTTATGTATATGGATCAAATATGGACTGTGTTTTTCTAACATTTGGAAAGATTCATCATTTTAACTGCAGAATAATTTTTTTAAGGGGCAACAAATTACTTTTTTTTTTTAGTAAGGCCTAGAAAGGGTTGCGGTCTGTGTAGGCAGAGGGAATACACAAAGATCCTTCAAGAACTACCCTGTTCTTTGCGTACTTTTTCAAAATAGATATGCCCCCTGGGAAGAGCAACATCAATTAACTAACCAAAACTAATTAATTAACCAAAGTACACCTTGAATAGTTATTATGTGCCCTGACATCTGTTAAACATGATAAAGAACAATACAAAACACACACAAATACACACAGACAGTCAGACACAGACACACACACAGACACACAGACACACACACACACACACACACACACACACTCGCCACAGCAAATCCCTTTCACAAGGAGCCAATAGTCTAATGGGGGGAGTGGTTCTAAAGTGAAAACACCTAAAATACTGACTGGAAAGTCTGACATTGATGCACTAATCCAAGACAATATAGGCCTAAAGAAGAATGGCAGATGTATGGTTAGAAAGAAGATGTTTCTAAGAATGAACCTAATATTAAGATTCTATGACAAATTGGGCACTGAGAAAGAAAGGGATTATTGAAGCTTTCTAGGTAGGGAAAATAAAAAACTGGTGAATTTACTTCCAAAAATGGAAAAAGAAAAGAAAGGATGAAAACCAAGGAATTGACAAAGAATAAAGATGTTATGAATCATAAAAATTTGTTTTAATTCTCAAACTGACTTTTCTCTTCGACAAGACGATGAAAAGTAGCAAGCATCATGGTAACTTGGGAAGAGGGGAAGAAAGCTGGAGAAAAAAGAAGAATCAGAGAAGATGTAACCCTGGGGCAGGGATTGTAATCTAGTACTGTCACTCCAAAGATATTCAGAGTTACTTTGTTCTGTCTTCAAAAGATATTACTCAATCAGCCAAAAGTATTTTTATGCTGTTCTATATCTAATTTCTACCATATTACTTTCCATTTTTCTTTCTTTTAAAAAAATACTTTTAATATTCTTTTAAAAAAGAATTTTGAGTTCCAAATTTTCTCCCTCCAACCACTACAACATTCATTGAGAAAGCAAGCAATATACAATAATACAATTCATGAAATCATGCAAAATGTCTTTCCACATAAGTCATGTATCAAAAAAGCAAGAAAAATTAAGTGAAATAAATATAATTCAATTTGTACTTGGAATTCATCAAATATTTTTCTGAAGGTGGACAGCATTTTTCATTATGTCAGTCAGAATTATCTTGGATCACTGAATTGATAAGAGTAGCTAATTCTTTCATAGATGATCATCATTACAATATTGCTATTATTGTGAAAAATGATCTTCTGGTTTTGCTCACTTCACTTTATATTTTGACAGATTCTTTAAAATAATTCCTCTCCTCATCTTACATCACAATGATATTCCATCTCAATTACATACCATAACTTGGTTGAACCATTCCCCAATTGGTGGACATCCCTTCAAGTTCTAATTCTTAGCCTCAATAAAAAGGCTGCTATAAATATTTTTATACATAGAGGTCTCTTTTTTTTCTTTGACCTCTTTAGGATATAGACCTAGTAGTTGTATTCTTGGGTCAAAGAATTTGCACAGCTAGATTTTGGGCATAGTTACAAATTGCTTTCCAGAATGGTTGAACTCATTCACAACTCCACCATCAGTACATTACTGAACCAGTTTTTTTAATATCCCCTACAACATTTGTCATTTTTCTCTTCTACCATATTAGCTAATCTGATAAGTGAGAAGTGGTACCTTAGAGTGGTTTTAATTTGCTTTTCCCTAATCAATACAGTATTTTTTTTCAAATAAATATAGACAATTTTGATTTCTTGCTCTGAAAATGCCTCTTCACATCCTTTAACCACTTTTCAATTGGGGAATGGCTCTTATTTTTATATATTTGACTCCATATGATATATTTGAGAAATGAGGCTTATATCAGAGAAACTTGTAAAAAAAATTATATTACTTCATGGCATAAGGTAACTTTTAGCACAAAAATATGGTTTCCCTGATTACCTCTTTTAATTAGGTCTATTTCTGCTTTTGCTTTGTCTGAGATATAGATTTCTACCCCTGCTTTTTTTTTTTACCTCAACTGAAGCATAATAGATTCTGTGCCAACCCCTAATTTTAATTCTATATGTGTTTCTTTCTGTTTCAAGTCCAAAATTGTCTTGACCTGGAAAATGTTGCACCCTGATCTTTTGTTGGCTATGCTATTCCAGAATTAAATATGGTGCATTAACTTGCAAAGTGAATAGAAGTATGATAATAACAAAATAGAAGGAAAATGTTCAAGTTAATTTCACATATGCTATCCAAATACTTGCTAATATATGATTTTAAATTAATGACTCAAAGGAATAATGAATTATCTTTTAGCAGGAAATAGAATGTTTTCATACAATATATAACATTATACTCTAGACTATATAGTAACGTCAAGTACACACATTTCATCATAACATACTTTTCACATTTTAACAAAATAATGATTACTTACTAATGCTTTTAGAAAAATGAATTCTCAAAAATTTGATCATCGTTTAGTTTCTTTCTACTATTTGATATTCATAATAAAGAAATATTTTTCCCCTAACCTGTTTTCTATTATTACCACTGAGAGTAGAACCAAAAATATCCAATTGTATCACCTTTTCTGATTAAGGTTTCTCATCCCATGCTACCAGTACCACCCCTGTCAGGTATCGTAGTAGGAGTAGGAGTAGTAGCAACGATAATAATGATGATGATTGTGACAACGATGATAACAATACTTTATATTTATGTAGTGTCTATAGTTAGAAAATAGTTTACAATATATTATCTGATATGATCTTGACAAGGTATCATTAACCCCATTAGTGCAGCATGATACAATAACAAGATCATTAGTTCTCAATTTAAAAGTCCTACCTCTAAGCCATTATAAAACATTTCATTACTGTATGATCTTGGACTAGTCACTTAACTCCTCTGTACCTCAGGTTTCCCTCCATAGAAAAGAGACAATAATACCAGGAGGTCCTAGCACACTGGATTTTTGTAAAGAAAACACTTCATAAAACATGAATCATTATATAAATATGTTATTATTCATAACTATTCTGATCCTCAGTTTCCCCATTTGTAAAATGTATAAAATAACACATAACTATCCCAGAAGGTGGTTGTCAGAAAACAGCTTTATAAATCTTGAAGCTTATAAATTTGAGCTATTGTTATTTTACTCCTGAGGAAACTGAGGCTCACAAAGATTAAGCAACTCTCCCACAGGCACATATCTAGGAACCTGTAGGGCTAGAACTCAAATCAATGTCTTCTGTGTGCTGATTCAATCCTTTCTCTCCTAGACTATGGTGCTTCACTAGGCTGAGTGAAATGATGATAGTTAACCTAGAGAAAAGATGAAGGAATAATCTGCTGCTTAAAATATTTATAGGGTTTTTAAGTTGAAGAAGTATTAGATTTGTGCTGCATGACAATAGAGTATAAAACTAATGTCAAGAAATTATAAGGAAATATATTTTAGCTCCATATTAGGAATTAGTCTTTTCTTAATTTTTGCTATCCAAAAAAATGGTATGAGTTGCATTGAGAAATAATGTGCTGTCTATCCTTGCAGATTTTACTACAGAGGTTGGGCAATTACTTATTAGGGATTTTGTATAAGAGATTCACAGTTTCAGGATGTGTGTGTGAATGGATTTGGCTGACATTTGAGTCTTTTTCTACTCTGAGATTAACGATAAAGCTCTTTTGATTTAATAGCAAAAGGAAACACTGCAGGACAATTACATATTTTTGCAATCTCCCTTTCCCCCCTGTGGAGAATACTACAAAACATTTCCTAGAATTCCGAACCCAGAATGCATTATTTTATTTTCCTAGCTTCAAACATGGCAAATATGCAAAAGATTTACATCTCTATTTTGAGACTTTTCTCCTCCTCTAAAAGGCCTCCTTGTCTGCTGGGTTTCTCTCCTTCTCTTTTCCCTTCCTTTTCTATTTCCTTCTCTCCTCTCCTCTCCCCTCCATTGCCCCTGTCTTCTTCCTTCCCTTCCTTCCTTCCTTCCTTCCTTCCTTCCTTCTTTCCTTCCTTCTCTCCCCTTTTTAATGTAAAGGTAAAAAAAGCTAAAGCTGAGTTTATTTTCCTCTTTTCCAAAGTTTCTTATAACTGCATTCCTCCTAATTATCATCATCATGACCATCATGAATTTGTTGGTCCTCCAAATTTAGAAATTCAGATTTGTCTGTCTCTCAGCCCTTTAACTTACATGAGTCAACATTCAAATTCTATTTCTTCCTATGATTCCTCACCTGATCTGTCTCCATTGGCTCACACTACTATAACCTTATTTTCAGTGAGTGTTTAAAGCCCATCTGTCACTAGGACCTCAGAGAGTGAATTGACATTAAAGGGGGTACATGAAATCATACTAAAAACATAAAAATGAAAGAGAAGGCAAATACTCTCTTTTATACCAAAGTCACTGACTGACAATCTGCAAAAGGTCAACCATAGCAAAGTCTTCATTTAGGCTATACCTTCATACCATTAAGCCAAATGTGATACTAATTGACTGCTAAGCCAGTCAGCAATGAGTGCAGAATTACTATTGCTGATTCAATACAAGAAAGCAGCCTGAAGAGAAGCATTCTGAGGTAAAGAACATCCACTTTTGATCTGGAAGTAATTTTACATATACACACACAGGTACACACAAATGTACACACATACACACACACAAACACACACTTATATACAAATATATTTCTATATATATACACAAATATATAAATATATATTTATATATGTATACCCCAATTATATATACATACTAAATATATGTATATACGCATGTATAAGCACATATATGTATATATGTGTGTGTGTGTGTGTATATATATATGTGTGTGTGTATATATATATATATATATATATATTTATTTATTTATTTATATGCATTCCACTTATATCCCAAAATATATTCCTGACTATTACAATCTCCTAATCACTGAACATTTTGCTGGAAATAATTTTTTTCAAACAACTTTTAATTATGTAATCTTTTAGAATTCCCAACACAAGACCAAGTTCAGCAAATATAAGACTAGGGGATTTCAGTTCTCTATAAACGTTAGTGAAAAGATGCCTGAGGATGATGACAATAATGATAGCTTGGTTTTCTCTGTATTCTAAACAATTTTATCTTCAATTCGGTTTATAACAGGATATACAATGATGGAACTAGTGATGGAAACTGATTGAGGATGTTGGATTTAGAGACATTACTTGCTTTTAAAGACCGTGATACGTGTAAGGGTAGAAAATTTATTCTTTCCCTCAATTCTCACCCATAACAACTGTATAACTGTAGCTTGGGGCCTAGATAAGATTATTCTCTAAAATAAATATAAGTAGGCAAAGCTAAATAAATATTACACATCTAGTTCCAAGTCTAGTAGAAACTTAGAGCATACAAATTTCAGATATCTAAAAAGAATGACAGCGGCTGAGTGTTTTATGGCATTTTTACACTGGTTTCCTAAAGATAAATCTAGTTACGTATTCACTAATTCAGTTTCCATTTTTGGTCGTTCCCAATAAAAACATAAAGATGTAGGTCTGAGAAAGCTCTCAGTTCAGATTTACTATGAAAAAAATGTACGTGTTCATCTCTTAAATTCTTATGCAATAAGATTAAATACCTACGATTACAATTTATAAACTCACTTTTAATTCTTATTTTTGCTAAAAATAAATGAAGTTGAGCAGAGAAAACTCAAACTCCTAAATTTTTAGTATATCCAAGTTCAAGCCCTTTATTATTTATAATTGGAAGACACTAAGTTTAATATGCTAAGAATTTCAGTTATATAAATTGGATTTTTAATAATCCTTCCAATCTAGAACCTCTAACATGAATATGGTAAATCATTTAATTTGCTCATATGTTTGCTTACTTTCAACAATTTTAAGTTTCTTAAACAAAAAATACACAGCTAGACTTCTTTATGAGTTTTTTAATAAATCTTGTCTACTGCTCTTTTATATGCTTCATAGTCAAAGTATGTTTTCTTTTTTGATTATTAGTACAGATGCCAAAGAAACATAAATGTACTTTCACAAGATAAAAAGATCTAGGCTTTAGTAAAAAAACCAGCTTCATTAACTTGAAAGAGTCACATTATTAATGCTTTGGAAGGAATCATAGTGCTCTTCTGCATAAAAGATGCACATCAGTTCAAATGTGATCATTTTAGAATGTTAAGTTATAATATCAGTGGTGATTCAAAGTTTTCTCTACAATTCCATTTTTATATGCTCATTAATGTGTAAGAGAATTAAATATTTTAGTTCCCTTGGTTTTAAACCCAGAGTACCGAGGTCGAAATTTTTTCTTCCCTATATTTTCCATCAAAAAAAAATTAGGAAAAAAGGCACTCCAAGTAACACCAACCAGCACAAAACTTTTTAAAAATTCAACATAGGGCCCAAAAAAATCACCATTAAGTGGTGCTTGGGCAGGGACCTATTGTCCAATCTATGAGCTCCAGTTGGGCCCCTCTGGCTCAGAGTGAATGCAAACAGTAACTGTTTGTGTTTTGGTCAGCAACCCCTCCCAGTATTTTTTTCTTTTGATTAAAGGAGCCATCCCTTGACTCACTTCTTAAGGACATCTATTCACTGAATGGGCATTACTTCACTCAAAGTGAGAACTTGAAAGTACCTTAGCTTACAGGGGCCAGGGTTTCCCATTGCATGCTGGGCCATCTACACTTGTCCTGATGAATATCTGACCACTGAACCCAGATGGCTCTGGAGGAGGCGAGGATAGTGACCTTGCACATCCCTCCCTCACTCTATTCAGTCGACTGCAAGTCATGTCATCATCTCCCTGATGCAATGGTCCTCTTTGAGAATGAAGGACAAACACAACCTGTGAGTAGGTTGAGCTACCTGAATGGGGACCCAGCCAGTTGAGTAACTCATCTTTTCCTCTCTCTCTTTCTGTCTCCTCCTCCCTCTCCCATTCCTCTCCAAAAGAAGATAAATTTTGATGGCCAAAAGTTGCCGAGTTCACTTGGGGTTTACTGGCTAGATCTCTTTCTCAAAGACCTAACCTTAAACCTAATTCACTTTGGAGCTAATAGATTGACATTTAAGTAGGCTGTGCAAGGAGGCTCCACTGCAGATGTTCATTCCATTCCATCCTTTCTTCACTTCATAGCAGTGATAAAGTTAATCTCATTGGGAGTTGGGTACCTAGCTGATGCACTGACACACCAGCATTCAAAACAAAACTACAAAGATTTTAATTAAACATTTTCCTGTGTTGTTTTGTATTCCTCTTCCTTGGAAGCTCTGCTCCCTTCCAAATGTCCTACTCCCTTAATCTCTACCATCTAAATCAATGTATCATATTCCTACCCCCTACCCCTCCGTTGTTACTTTCAATTCCCTATTCTGCAACCATCATTCAAAAAAAATCTGTTTTCGTTTAAACTTGTGCCCAGCCATTAAAAATTCTCTTCTGACCATGTGGCTGATATCCACAACCTTGAGGATATTCTCCCATCATTCTGTATGACTGTAGCACCTGACTCAAAGTCTTCACTGAAGTGAAAATCTGAATTTAACAAAACTAATCAAAATGAGCATTTCCACACACATAGTAGAGCAGAAAAAAGGACGATGATTGAAATGGAAATCATTATTAAGTACTACTTGGATTATTTTAAAAATACATTAAAAATCAACTTACAGTCATCACAGTTATTTTACTTGCTATGCTTCTTTCTGGACTTCACTTCTGTGCATTTTTTCCAAAGTTTGTATGATTCTCTCCTCTTCTTTATTTTCTTTCTCTTTGTGATTTTCATTACCATATCCTAACCCTGCTGCCCCTTTCTCTCCCATTGCTCTCCTCTGAAAGAAAATGTGCATACTCAAGTAAAACTAATTTTATCTTAGCCATGTCTGAATAATATATGTATTATTCTCTATCTTGAGTTCAGCAAGTGACTTTAGAAAGTAGGCATCTTGCTGCATTATTGATCATCTGGAATAGTAATTATCAAATTATACTAACCCACCAAAATTCTGGACCAGTTTTCTATTGACTATTTAAAAATTAAGGTTTATTGTACTTAAAAATGTAAAAGGCATTCTTAGCTCTAGTCAAACAAAAACAGGGACAAGGCCAGATTTGATCCACTGAGCTATAGTTTACACTCCCTTCCCCACTTCCAAACTTTACTCATTGCACTAATCAGTTATTTTAAGTCTTTCAAAACTATTTTTCTTTATAATCTTCTTACTATATAAATTATTCTCTCTTTCTGCTCCATTCTATATCAGTTCATGCAATTCTTATATTTTTCTTATTTCTTTAGTTGTCTTATGCAATTACATTTATATATCAGAATTTGTTCATCAATTCCCAGATTGATTGCTGTGCTCTTTAGTTTCAATTTTTTTTTTCCACTACAGGAAAAAAAGGTGCTGCACATATTTTTTTGTCCACATGGATACTTTTTTTTCTTTCTTTTATCTCTTTGGGGACAAAAACTTGGTAGTAGTATCTCTGGGTCAATAATTATATGCAATTTAATGACTTTGGGGGCCTAGTTCCAATTTGCTTTCCACAAAGGCTATTAATTCACTGTTCTACTACCAACAGTGAATGACTTTCTGCAGCTCCTCTAACAACTGTTATTTTCCTTTTTAACATTTTTAGCAATCCTGTGCATGTGGTGTGGAATTCTGGGGTACTTTATTGAGTTGTACTACTCATTCTATATGGGTGCTAGGGCTCCCCAGGAAACTGATACTAGCATAATGGTTTTTGAACAGTGCTACCTTATGAATAGGGCTACCATGCTTGCTAGGATGGAGCATGAGATTACAAATACTGCATGCTTTCTGAGGCTCTGTTCCTCTTGTGTACATGAACAAAATAATAAAATTAGGTGACTGCAAAAGACCAAGAAGCTGGTCTGATCTACTCCTTTGCCAGACAGGATTCATCTAAGATGATCTAGATTAAAATGATTCTTTTTGTCAAGGCCTTTGAAGAATGCAATTCCACAATTTTGTTTGGTAACATTTAGTGTTCAGGAATACTCAGTGACAAGCAGGAAAACTTGCCTACATGTAGCCCAAATTCCTCTTGCTGCAGCTACAACAATTTTATTCCCTTCACAGTTTAAATAAACATAGTCACCATGTTTTGTAAAATAATTCTTCGTTTGACGGTTATCATATATTCTCCCTTTGGCATCAGCTTCAATTCCTCTAGCCTTTTCCTTACAAGTCACATTTTCTGCCCTGTTAGTCATCCTTGCAATTATCCCATCAACCTTTTTCAAATTCTTCATTTCTCATTCAAGTTGTGGAGCCAATATACTTATAAGGGTCTCATCAGTGCTGAGTACAATGGGATTACTTTGAGGATTCCTGTAAGTTATTATAAAAAAAGAGCTATCCAAATCTTAATAACACTATGTACAAATATCCCTTTTGCAACCCTAGATGTCTCTTCTTATTCATGGAAAAGGACTGTTCATGTTTCTGAAACACCAGTGTAAGATTCCACAACATTATAAAATGAAGCATATAGAAAAGGCCTCCAAGCTGACCTGTAAAAAAATGAGAGTAGATTTGGAAAAAACAAAAAGTCCCTAAGGTGGTGACATTTATATGCCTTAGCTCCTTCCTCTGCCTTTATCCTTCATATTCTCTCATATTTCATGTGAAAGATATTGGTTCTTTCACATGAAATGCAGCAGTAGCTCCTTCTGGACTTGAAGCAAGAATCTGACTCAGGAAGCCAGCATAAAAGAAAGTGATACAAGAAGTTGGTCACATTTGAAACAACTCAGTTGGAAAGAGTTGTGTGTCTCCATTCTAAATCCTTGTCAACATGTTGATCTTTCCAGACACCTGGTTTTGGGAGTGATGTTCTCAAATGGCTCACTTCAGAGAGCTCCAAGCCTAGAGTATAGTAGTACAAATCCTATTACAGATAAGAATATGACACGAGATATTTTAGTACCATCTTGACATGCATTGTAAAAGACAAGATAGCTAAACAGGAAAAGATACTACAACTTCAAACATTTAGAAGGTCTTTTAAATCTTGACAGATTATTGAATTTACTGGAACAACAGTTAAACCTTAAAACTGAAGAATAATAAATAGCATAATAAAGTTCCCAGATGGATAAGAAATATTGTTGAATATGACTCAGGCCTGTTTTTGGTTGTCTACTGAAAACTACATAGTGGTCTCTCTCTCTCTCTCTCTCTCTCTCTCTCTCTCTCTCTCTCTCTCTCTCTCTCTCTCTCTCCCCTTCCTTCCTTCCTTCCCTCCCTCTGCTATTTACTCTAAATAAAGATGAATATACTGAATACATTTCCTGTGATTATCAGCTAAATGTTTGCAGCTTATAAACTTCAAAGGTTTTTTTGGGGGAGATCAGGTGGGGCATATGGTATGTCTGTGCATGTATATATGTTGGCATTTATTGCAAGATTTAGAAATAGGCTTGGAACTGGAATTGTAGATTTCAAATTAGAAGACACCTTGGAGACCATCTCATCCAACATTCTTAGTTTACTGCTGAGGAACTGAAGCTCAGGAAGATCAAGAAATTTCTTCAAGACCACTTAGAAAGGAAGGATTTGAACTCAATTGATGTGACTCTAGAGTTAGTGTGTATTCTTTCAACTACATCTGTGGATTATATCAGCCAATAGCCAACTGTCTTGGCAAATCAAGGATGTGTCTAATTTGTGCATTTGATAAGTTTAGTTTTATAGCACTGGGATACATTGAAAGGGTTATTTAGGAATATTAACAAGAACAATGAAATGCTACAAATTTTCTTTTTTTTTTTCCTTTCAATTGAGCAAAGAAAAAAATTTTACATCTGCAATTTCATTATCAGGATCATTTAGCACTTTTCAAGAAATAAAGCATTCTTTTTTTATATTAAACTATTAGAACACTTAAGAAAAGCTTATCACATTAATATTTTTTTGTAAATTAGGTCAAAGTCAGGGCAGTTAGGTGGCACAGTGGAAAAAACACCTGGCATAGAGTCAGGAGGACATAAATTTAAATCTGGCCTCAGATACCTACTAGCTGTGTGACACTGGGCAAGCCACTTAATCTCAATTGCCTTTCCCCCCAAAATGTCTACCTTCCCCCACTCTCTGAAACAATTCTCTCTCTCTCTCTCTCTCTCTCTCTCTCTCTCTCTCTCTCTCTCTCTCTCTCTCTTTCTTTCTCTCTCCTGTATCATATATACATATGTATATAGTCATGCAGATAAAATGTGTAATCTAAAGAGGTTACATAATCAAGATATATTAAATTTAAAGTATGCAACAGTGTTGGAAGAAGCTGTTAGATTCTAGGGGAAAAGAAATTCCTTTAGAAACTCTAAAAATTTGCAATATGCTATATGCCAAGATAAGGTCAAAATAGGAACATGATATAGACATAAATGATGATATTATAGCAAATTAGAGAATCATGGAAACTTTTACCTGTCAGATCTATGTTCAAGGAAATAATTTATGATGAAATAAGAGAGGATCATGGGAAGTATATTTTTTGTAACATTAAATTATAAAAAATGTTTCTGCACAAACAAATGGCAATGCCATCAAGGTTAAAAGACAATGAGTAAATAGGTGGAAAAAATTACAGGTTTCTTTAATAAAGGCCTCATTTCTCAAATGTATAGAGAACTAAGTCAAATTTACAAAATTAAAGTCATTACCAATTGATAAATGGTGAAAGGATATGAACAGGAAGATTTAAGGAGAAGAAATCAAAGCTGTCACACATTTGTTTTTCCCCTAAATTGGTACTAATTAGAATAATACAAAGTAAAACAACTGTGAGATACCATCTCTTGTCTAACATATTGACTCACACGATAAAAAAGGAAAAATGACAAATGTGTTGAGTGTAAAAATTGGGACAGCAAAACACTTTTGGTGAAATTGTGAACAGGTCTAATTATCCTGGAGAACAATTTGGAACTATGTCCACAGGGCTAAAAAGCTGTGCACACCCTTTGATCCAGCAATACTACTACTAGTTCTGTGTCCCAAACAGATCAAAGAAAAGAAAAAAGACCCTACATGTACAAAAATATTTATAACAACTCTTTTTGTGGTGACCAAGACTTGGAAACACAGGGATATCCACAGTTTTGGGAATGACTGAACATGAGGTATATGATTGTGATGGAACAGTATTGTGTTATAATAAATGATGAGCAAAATTGCTACAGGAAAATCTCTCGGGAAGATCTGAACAGATTCAAAGTGAAGTGAATAGAACCAGGAGAACATTGGACACAGTAACAGAAATTTTGTAACAATGATCAACCGTGAAAGACTTAACTATTCTGATCAAGACAATGATACAAGGCAATTCTAAAGGACATAATAAAAAAACAGGCTCTCTACTTCCAGAGTGAGAACTTGTAAACTCTGAGCGCAGATTGAAATATATTTTTTTTACTTTCTTTATTTTTCTTCCTTTTTTTTTTGCAACATGATGAATATGGAAATATATTTTATATGATATCAAATGTATAAGTGATATAATATTATGTCTTCTCAATGTGTATGGGAGGACAGAGAGGGAGGGAAAATTCAACACTCTTAAAAATGTTAAAAATAAATAGTAAATATATTAAAGAAAAACAGTGAAGATATTTTTTTCAATTTTACAGTAATTATTTGTTTTTTTTGATGTATCATCTGGATATGGTAAAGTTCAGCAAAAAATATTCCCATAATTTAAAATAAACAAGTTAAAGATGGTACTGAAAGCTTCATAAAAATGAATGAAATTCTCAACATGGGATTTTGTAATTCATGCAAATGACATATAAGAGCATTGTAATGATAACTGATATAAGTTATATCTTGCATATGTAGATTTAAAATGTTACACATACATTAATCAACATGCTGTCTTGTGGTATACACACATGAAAAATTAGCACCATTCTTTTAATCACTTGCAAACCATTTAAAAATGGATGATGTTTGACTGAATCCAGCACACAGTGAATTTTTACAGAACTACAGAATTTGAAAGGTTCATCAGCCTTACCCTAAAATCTTCTAATGAGGAAGAAAAACCAACATTTTTTGAGGCAATCCATTGTACATTTGGATAATTCTAATGGTTAGGAAGCTTTTTTTTTCCTCTCTTTCTCCCCTGATATTAAATATAAATTTTGCCTCTCTGCAACATCCACCTATTACTTCTAGTGCTATATTTAGGGGCAAATTTTGTTGAGTTGTAAAGATTACCAGAGTAATCCTATTTCTGCCTTGTCGTGCTGTGGCCATATTACATGAATACTGTACTGGTATTTTCTCACTAACAATTATGCTGGTATGAGTTACATCTGAAAGCAGCATGGAAGTTGAAGCAGTTACATTAGGTTGTATAGAAACAAGAGTTAGGTAAGAGATAAATTAAATATTGCAGAACAAACCTACATTTTTCCCTTCCTTCCTGGAAATGGATCAATTCCTTATTCACTAGACTTAATGACAACCCTCTACTGCAGACTAAATTATAACATTATTGTTGTTGGAAAATAATAATAGTACTGATAACTACAATTACTATGATAATAATAGCATCATTAACTTGGCATCAGAGTCTGTCTCAGTATTTGTATAATAGTAAATAAGAAAATTGTAGTACATGCTTTAGTTTTTTTAGTTTTTGTGAGCTTTACAAACTTGTTTAATTTTTTTAAAATAGCCATGTTATAAAGCTGCAAATATCACTTATTGGAATAAGAATAACGATAATAATAATAAGGAATGTATATAGCTTGTTCAGGTTTTCTAAGTATTATCTCATTTTATCCTCACAAAACAATTTGAAAATAAAAACAAAAGGGAGAAATATCAATGATATAAGATCCAATGTAATTATGACCATGAATCTGGACTAAGGAAGTCCCTGCTTTCTTTTGCTGATGTGTTGAGTTAGTTTCCATGGCGGCATCATTTCCCCAACTACTGATCAGTGATTAATTATTCAATTAAGCAATATGTACACTTGCTGCAAATCTAGTATTTGTCAAGTCCAGCTCTGTCACTAATTTGCCATGCAACCTTCAAAAAAATCACATCTTCACCTTTCTGAACCTCCTTTTTCCAAGGCATTAAAAAAATAGTTTTAAGAAAATCATTCAAATGTCCATTCCAAAATGATGAATATCTCTCCATACAACTGTCTGGTGGATGACTGAAAGAACTTTAAAACATGGATTCAACACTCAAGGATATTATTTTCTAAAGCAAGACCAACGACAGATATAGATATAAATAAAGATATATACACACAAACCCACACAAAGAGCACTATAAATTCCATTCATCTGGAACATATTTATTCCCATATAAAATCAGAGGATAGACAAGAAAGAAAGAAGGAAAGAAAGGAAGAACAGAAGGTGAGAGAAAAGGAAAACAAATGTTTTGTTATTCCTTCAGAAGACGGCTGTAGTTGATGCTAGGAGGAGCCTGCTTGGATAGTAATAAGAGTATTCAGGAATATATAAATGATTTACCAACAAAGTACAAGGTTCCCAAAGCAAACCATTACCATCCCTCCCACTACAAAACAGGCATTAAATCAAAATAGCATTTTTAAGAACAGTTTGATAATCAATCTGAAGATCTAACAATAAAAGTAGAAATCTTGAAGCAATAACTATGACAAATTCTCCTTATAGAAAATTAATGCTCATAGTTAACATACTGCTTTCTTTTCTGGGCTTTGAACTTTCAACTACAGAAAAATGAGAGGAATAAAAGAGCCAATTTGAATCTGTCAGTGTTCAGTGTAAGGGATACCAACCTGTTTACCACAAGCTCTCAAAAGAATGGAAATGAAATAAGTCATATATAAAGACAAACCATAAATTAGGCTATAGCTAAATGAGAGAGACCAGTGGAATTCAAGAAATACCTTCCTGGCCTGGTTATAATCCTCTGAACAGCTGCTGCCAAAAGCATGACCACACAAATAAAGTGAATGGGACAGATGATAGACAACCAGAGTTATATTTCAGGATAGATCCAAATACTCATCCCTGTAGTCTGAATATCTGGAATGAAGATTGATCTCTTTGGAAACAGGTCCTATGTTATACTCAGATTTCTATATTCTTACTTAAGTAGTAAGAAGAAATTGTAATGCCACCTCAAGAAATACAATAGAAAGTTTTTTAAGAAGAGGAACAAAGGCAGCAGAGCAAATGCAAATTTTTGAATGTGGTACTACACATTAACAAATGTATTTCAACTCAACTGACAATTAGGTGAAAGAGATTGTGAGCATTTGAGATACGAAGTCAAAAACGACTCTGTGCTATTGCTTCATAAACTGATTCAGCTTAGGAAGCCATCATGTAGAATGCCATAATTCGTAATATTGGTGTCCAGGGAAAGCAGCAATAGAAGCTATCTCAAATCAAACATGGAGAGTAATATAGTTGACCTGTCACGTGGGGACACCCCAGGATGGACTCATTCTTCTCTAGGGGATACAGAAACTGCAGCTTCACCAGTTAATAGTAAAGAAATTTTGGTGGGTACTTTTATAAGCAGTATTTTAAGTTTGATTCCTTAAAATTTTTGTGTCCTTAATTATAGTCTTGATCTTTATACCTCACTAAGGTCTCTGCTATCAGGTTTACTCACAAGAGCAACAGATACGGTACAACACTAACTAGACAAGTCCAAATGGATGACCTGCACACAAAGTAACAACTGTCAGACTTAACTTTCAAAGCAGGGCTGAAAGATTTGTGTAGGGCTTTATCAGAAGGTAAAACTTATATTGTCAAGTGCAGTGCATGACCACTATGACTATCAGAAACAGTGAAAAGACTTCCTGTTTGACAGTTATCGTTGCTGAGATCCCAAAGTCCTTTATCATCAGCATAAGCCGTCCCCATTCAATGTGTTAGTTCCAGGCAAAAAGGTACATTAAATCTTCAAAGAAGGGTATATTTACAGTGATTCTTTATAAAACTATCTCATCCTTGCAACTCTTTATACTGTTTTTTATATTTGAGCGCCTTATTCAAGGTCAGTCAAAGTCAGTGACTTTTGTTGTTGGCCTCAGAGAAAGTTGCTATGTTTTTGTTCCTAAGGGATCAAGATTTCACAACAGAGTTCTGTTGGTCCTCATCCTAGTCAGTCTGGGAAAATTTTTCATTAGCTTAACCAACCAGCAATAAAGCTTAACTCACATTATAGTGAAGACAAAATAAATCTGAGACCCAAACTCAATTAGAAGAAAAAAATCAAGCAATTTAATCATTGACTTTTCAGTGAAAGGTGATTCTGAATTAAATCCTGTTCAATAACTATTTATTAAGTATCTATTATCTGCCAAGCATTAGGGATAAAGCTAAAAAAAAAAAGGCAGTATCAACCTTCCTTTACTTCACATTTTAATGGGGTAGCAGAAAATACATTCACAGGACAAAACATGTACCATCGACATGCAAAGTGATTAGGAGGAGGTTTTGGGCGGATCAAGAAAGGTTTTTGTTAAGAATTAATACTTGATATGAGCCTTAAAAGGAGATAGGGATTCCCAGTGTCTGATATGAGAAGGGAGTAAATCCCAGAAATGTAGGACAGTCTGGGCAAAAGCAGAAAAGTAAGAAATATGCAAAAATTGGGAAGCACCCAATAAAACTGTTTGGCTAGTATATGGAGTGTGACATAAAATATGTCTAGAAAGGCTATTGCTGAGAAGAAGAAAAATATATATATAGTCATAAAATCACCATTAATAGATCAAATTTTGCAATCCAACACACATGAAACACTAATTCCTTGTGACAGTATACTACCAGGTGTAACACAGTAAAGCAAATTGTTATCAACAGCTGGAATGGCAGAATTTCTGTAAGTATTCTTCCTAAAAAGTACACTAGAAGGGTAAACATTTGACTAAGCAAAGCTAGATGTATACTTAAATATCCACAAGTGAAGCTGGGTTTGTCTCAAGCTGTGGATTTAAATGTTCTGTGCAGTGTTTGCTATAACATGATTCTTCTGCTGCCTTTGCCACCAGTAAGGTGCTCATCCAACTCTTTGAAATGGAGAGAGAGAAAGAGAGAGAGAGAGAGAAACAGTGATGTAGAATAAAGAGGTTGTTGACCTAGGTACTTGTTCTGTTTCTACCAGTAATTTGCTATGGTACCTTGAACCAATCCTTTCACATTTCCAGGCCTGTTTCCTGTTTTCTCATTTATAAAATGAGGAAATTGCATTATATGACCTTTAGGGTTCTTTCCAGTGTGAACAGATTATATTTCTATGATCCTTTGGTCTGGAAAATCTTCCTCAATTTGTCAGAAACAGATGATTGTAAATTAAAAATGGTCAAGGTAAAATGGATGATGGAATTCAATTTCCAAACAAAAATATCACCATCCATAACCAATTGATTCTGACTACCACAAAACATGTTTGTTATCTCACAAAACACAGACCATTTCAAGAATGATGCATTACTCTCTTTGGGTTGGGCACAGTATCTCACCTAGATAACGATCTTCATTGATTCTGATGATTATTTCCAGCACACTGACCAAACCAATTTCCTTAATTTCAGAGTATTTTCATTTGCTTTCAGTTAAGATGAGAAAAAGCCTTTAAATTTCCTATTTTAATTTGTGCATTTTTATACATAATAATTAAATTAAGTACTGCAGAAATAACTTCAATAATGGGCACTGTAATGTGTTTTTTAACAGAAATTGATGCCAAATATTTTTTTAAAAATGTTTTATATTTGATACATTTATAGAAGAATACGTAAGTTGTTATCAATTGTTTTGGTGAAATGTCCACATTGACCTTCTTTGCCTATCCCCCTCATATTTGAAGATATGAAACATTATTCTGTCCATGTTAGAAATACTATTTTCCTAATACTACAGTGATGAATTATCTAAGTAAATAAATATTATTATTGTATCTCACACTTATATTACCTTCAAGGTTAGATAGATCTAATGTGTATCCCTATATCTATCCTCCTACCTATATATGCACACAAATTCAGACATAATATCAAAATACATTTCAACCTGTATAATTTTAAAGAACTCTTTAAAATGATGTGAAAATACATTATGTTATTCATTATGAAGCAAGTTAATTTGGATTTCTACCACTGGAATATATTAAAGAAATCTCATCTCATTAAAAGAATGTCTTCTTAGGGGTAGCTAGGAGGCACTGTGAATAGAGCACTGGCCCTGGAGTCAGGAGGACCTGAGTTCAAATCCGGCCTCAGACACTTGACAGACTTATTAGCCATGTGACTTTGGGCAAGACACTTAACCCCAATTGCCCTCCAAAAAGCAAAAAAAAAAAAAAACCATCAGTGAGAGTTAGCTGAATGCCATATTTGAAGTCAGAAGATTTTGGTACGAATTCAAACTTGGCTATTAGCTGAATGACTCCAGAAAAATCACTTAACCTCTCTAGGTCTCAGTTTAGTCTCAGTTTAGACTAACGCATCTCTCAGGTTCTTACCAGCTCTGGAGCTGTGATTCTATAATACGAAGGATGGCTGTCTAAGATTCTAATCTGTAAACATATCTATCTTAAAGATGAACCACATTTTTCAATAAATTCCATTCTAGAAATATTAACCTTTTCCTCAACTTGCTGATAGGTATATGAATACAAAATATTTAGAAATCTAAATCCAGTAAGTGAACAGAACATATTCATTTATGCCTCATGGTTCAATAGAAAAAAAAAACAACACTTTTTGGAGTCAGTGAAGCTGTATTTAAACCCCAGCTCTGCCATGTACTATCTGTGTGACCTTAGGCAAGTCATTTAAACTTCTTGAGATTCAGTTTCCTTATTACAAAATGAAGGTGATGACTTGACCTCTAAGTTATGTGCTATCTCTAAATATGATCTTATGGTTCTAATGGAATATAATGTCTTTTAATTAACCACATTTATCACATTATTACATAAAGATATATTTATATAGCTTTAAACATCAATGACTTACATTTTTGTAAGATATTAAATATTTTATGAGAAATTTAATGCTGAACATCAGTACAACTAAAATTGCTTATTACTATATCAAAATCAGTTCATTTCAGTTAATAAACTATCATAACTTTTTAATCACTCCTAAATCTCCACAAGGATTCTTTACTGTGTAATATATTTTAGTCAATTCCAAGATATTGAATATAGAAATTGTGACCAGTGCAATCTAAAGTTCAAGACCAAGTGAGCTGAGCATGAAATTGACTTAAGTTTTAATGTCATTTTCATTTGAGTTAAAAATAACAGCAATGGCTTTCAAAAATCTTTTCTTTCTTTCTTTCTTTTTTTTTCTTTTTGAACGGGGGAAGGCAGGGCAATTGGGGTTAAGTGACTTGCTAAGGTCACAGGCTAGTAAGTGTTAAGTGTCTGAGACCATATTTGAACTCAGGTCTTTCTGACTCCAGTGCAGGCGTTCTCTGTTCACTGTACCACCTAGCCACCCCTTAAAAATCTTTTCAGAACTAAAGCAAATGATGTTGAGTTATATTGACTTACCTTGTCTTTTAACAAGGTATGAGAAATGTATCTCTCCCCTTTCTTCACATAGAGGTGGAGGATGATGTGTATGGAATAATGCATATATAGTCAGGCTGTACCAATGTGTGGGGTTAGGTTTTTAAGAATTTCTTTTTCTTCTTATCTACTTTTTTGCTGTCACTGTCATCACTATCACCATCATCATCATCGTCATCATCATCATCATCATCATTGTTACCAAGACTGGTTTGCTGGATAGTGAAGGGGAAGAAGGATATATTTGGAACAGAAAGTGGTATAAAAAACGAAAAATCAACAAAATTAAAAATGATAAAAGGAGTCCTTCTAATATCATTTCCCTCTAGAATCATTTTTTTTTTCCTGTTCATGAGGAATTAGTGATAGGTTTGAAATTATGATGGAACCTTTGCTAGACTTGATTTAATTAGTTGAAAGTAAAAATTCCTTCTCAAATACCATTAGAAGAAAAAACAAACAACCTTTCATTACTATTTTAGGAAAAGGAGTAGCCTAGTTCAGAGTTGGCATATCTGGAAGAGAGAACTCTTGACACAAAATAACTCTTCTACAATGTCATGGAGGTTGTGGTAGGGAGTGTTTTGTTTTGTTTTATTTTTGGGAGGCTCTCGCTGAATGTAAATACACTTGGGAACCCTAAAACACTAAACAGAACTATTTACAGCAAACATTTAGTTCTCTCACTCCTAGAGAGAGATAGTTAATCTGAGCTTGATGAGGTTAATTTATAGAGGGTATCTAGGTGCTCTCTGAACATTTTTCACTTATATTGAGTTTAATTCCCTTTTAACTACTTCTGTTCTCTTTTCATTATGAAATGGGCTCTTATTGGTCAAAAACAGAATTAAAGAGTTAAATAATTTAGGTTTCTGAAATCTGTTGTGATCTTTCTGTTGATTTTCAGCAGTGGTCTTTTTCCTTTTTTGATTTTTCTATGACCTACAATAAAGTTTTAAAAAAAATACTAAAATCTTTAAATATTACCTCAGGATTTATTTCCAACATATTTATTCTAATTTACAATGTTACTAAATTTAACCTTTTTAGGACCAAAAAAAACTATTTTGAAGTAATTCTCGACTATTTTCTCTCTCCTTCTACCTTCTACAATAACATTGTTAAAAGTAAAGTTGGTCCACAAATTTCACATAAATTCACACATCTCTTTTTTAAAAAAGTGCTTCCTTCTATACTGGAAACATTTTTGTTTGTGTCCTGTGAATTTTGTTTTTAAGAGTATTCCATCACTCCAGGCTCTAGAGTTTTAGGCCACGGGAACTTTTTGAAAACTCTCCAAAAGTATAGGGTATATGTTATCTTATTTCTGCCTTTCCTCTCTTTATAGTCAACTCTAAATTGTAGCACTTTTCTGCTATCAGCTCCTCTTTATTAATTAGATTTTGGTATGAAATAGCATTTCCTTTTATAATAGAAGTTTGGGCTTCAGTTATTCTGTAGAGAAGAATTTCTTTGTGTGAGGGGCTGGTATTTGAACTTTCCCTGGTCGTGAAAGCAAACTAAGTAGGTACCTGATACTCTACCTCTGTGTAATGACAAGGACAGGGTATGGTACCGCAATGGAGTACTGAAGAAATGAAGAAAATACCAAGAAAACAAGATTTTAGGGTATATGGGTGAAACAGTGTCAAGAGGTAATGGTAATTCCAAGCCCTTATACAAACCTGACAAATTTCAACTCTATCACATATTTTATCTCTTATGTTTTGTTTCTGTAAAGTAATAAAAAAATGAATATTATTTTATTTATTCCTTATAAAACTCTTGGCTAATTACAAATTAATACTACATTGATAGTGAGTGATAGATAGATTTGCAGAACACTTTATAAGGAAACAAGGAAGGTGATGTTCGCTATACAAATGAAAGAAAGTAAAAAAAAAATCAATAACACAACAAAAACTGAAGCTCCAAGAGAGATAAGAAAGTTGCCTGAGGTCAAATAACTAGTTATGTAGCTAGACCAAGACTTGAACCCAGATATTTTGATTCCAGGTCTAGTGATCTTTCCATGACAATGTATTCCTTCACATGGGAGTTAGGAAAGGGGAGGGTAATAGACCTTGTATTACAATTATATCTAGACCTGACTTGCATCCTCTTCTCTCTCTCTCTCTCTATAAATTTTGTTAAATACTGATCTGAGGAATACTTCCAAAGTTATACATAGGTAATTATATTCTATAAAATGTATTTTAGTATGTTAAATAATTGTATACTTTTGAAATATATTTGGTAGAGTAACTTCCACATTTTTGCTTTCTTTTTTTATTGTTAAAGATTTCGAATTTGTAGTACATGAAGTGGTTTATGATATAAAAGGAAAAGGAAACTTTTAAAAAATGCAATAATAAGCATTTGAAAGTTGTTGTAAATCTCAATTTTCTTACACAAAGCTCCTGTCAGGAATTAGTAGTCATTCTACATAAAGGAAGGTTTTTTTTTTTTACCTACTCTGAAAAGCTTCAATTGCATGTACTTAAAGCTTCTTATGACGTATATACAGTGATCAGTGAAGGAAGCAACAAAATTCCAGACTATAACCTAAGGACCTGGCAAATAGAAAACCATTAGACACAGTCAATGGGCTGGCTCATCAGAAAGAAAAGGAAAAAGTGAGTGAAGGACTAGGGATTCTGATGTTCAGTGGATCTGGATACCCGAAAGGGCCATGCAGCAAAAGTGATTAATGATGATATCATTTAGTTTCTTTTACTTTTAAAATTTTATTTACAATTCCTATTTATTTATAAATTCCTATTTATAAAACCAATAAATGATCTTTGGATATTAAGTAATTATTAGTAAAGCACCTGCACAATGATTAAGTAAAATTTTTCCTTTTTATTAGAACAGTTTCCAAAATAGATGGCTTGATTTTCTAAAATATCAGTGAAATGACTCTTGTCTGGATTTAATGCTACAAATAGTTCTTACCCAAATTTACTGAGGATTAGATAATTTTTTTTGCACTAATGCATACAACTAAAAAAAACAATGAAAAAAAAAACCCCTTACATTAAAGCAGAAAGTCCAGAACTGAATCCTAGAAGAAGATTTAACTGGAAACTCCATGAATTCCAGAACAATAGAACTGAAAAGTACTAGTTTTCTTTTAATATCAGTATTAGATAGAGAGGAGTGATCTATCACAAGTTCTCACATTATCAAACAAGCTGCCCTATATATGCCTAATATAGATATGGAAGAATCAAAATAAAAAGTGAAGTTTCTAACCTATATTCTGATAAACCAGAAATTATACTTTTGAAATTTTAGAAGACAACAACCAGATCAGGTATCTTTCACAATTATTGCTAGAGGGAAAATTCTTAGTCAAAATACAACACAAAGTCTGTTACCATGTATAAAAGAAACTGTAAAATTTTTGTGCATAAATTTAGTACAACGAAAGTAAGAAAAAAAAGCAATCAACTGGTAAAAAAAATATGTAAAAAAGCTGACAGGAGCTTAATATCAAAGATATGTAGGCCACTAAAGAAAACATATAAGACCAAACAAGAATAAACAGTTCTTCAAAAAATACCAATAAACTATTTTCAAACATATCACTGCCAATACTTCAAATCACTACTGATAAGAGCAATTAAATCAGAATATCTCTGAAATTTCACTATTCACTATATTTGCCAGTCAAACTAATAAAGATGAGAAAAGATGGGAATAGTTAATGTTGAAGGGGCTGTGGAAAGATGGATATGGTAACATACTTCAGGGGGAGTTATGCATTGATTAAACATTCTGCAAAATAATTTGGAATTATGCTAAGAAAGTGACTAATATGGCCACAAATACCCAGAAATTCTATTTTTAGGCATGCAAAGTAAGGAAGTCAATAAAAAAATAAGCCATCTCATATATGACAAAATGTGTACAGCAATATTCTTCTTAGAAGTAAGGAAGTTGAAATAAAGTAGATGTCCATGACTTGAGGAATGACTAAGCATTAACATAATAGAATATCATTTTGCTGTAGCAAACATTGAATGTGATGAATATAGTGCAAAGAAGAATTATATGAAATGATTGGAAGTCAAGGAAGTAGAACCAGGAATAAGAGCAGTATAAATGGAAAGAGCAACAAAAAACCCCCAGCAAAAGTGAATGTTGAGAAATTTAAAATGACCAGATATGTATGTGATGTATAAGGCATAAAGGCAAGCTATGAGAATGTATATCCTTCCCTTATTTGCTGAAGTGGGGGACTTTGGGTATAGAAAACTACATACAGAACCAAACCTGATTGATGTGGGGGCTAGTAGTGCTGACCTTTTTTGTTTGTTTCCTCCTCTTTTTAAAAATTCTTTGTTATAAGGATGCCTGTCTGGCATGGAGGAAAAAGGGGAATATTAAGAAATGTAAGTAGTATTAAAACAAAACATAACAAAATATAAAAGAAAAAAAAGTTTCTCTACTTATTACATCTCATGCTTTAACATGGAACTCCTCTCTTAAGACTGACATAATGACTGCATATGTTGAAAATTTAGACTCCACATACTTTATTGCTTACCTGTCATACTAGACAGATGCACATCTTGTTGTTGTTCAGTTGTTTCAGTCATGCTCAACTCTTTGTGATCCCAATTGTGATTTTCTTGACAAAAATACTTGAATGATTTGCCATTTCCTTCTTGAGTTTATTTTACAGATGAACAATTGAGGCAAACAAGGTTCAGTAACTTGTCCAGGGTCACATAGCTAATAAGTGTCTGAGGTCAGATTCAAATTCAGGAAGATGAGTTCTTCCTGACCCCAGGCTCATCTAGCTGCCCTATGAACACCCATATAAATTCTATTTGATATCTGTGAACCAAAATGTGTGCCAAAAGAACTTGTGAACCATGAGTCCATTTTTGCACTATGGTTTTCCTTTTGCCTACTCATGTGAATGGTTCTACAAATACAAGTTGAGAAGTAAAATAAACAAAACAAACAGAATGCCCAATACTATAAGCACATATCCCACAAAACTTTAGAGAAGAAATTTCTGCGTCCATGAATTTTCCTTCACAGAATAAAAAATTATCTACTTTAGAAAATAATATTTATATAAAAAGACTTTAAGAATCTAGGAGCAAAAATAGTATACGTTTTACATACATGTTCCAGGTAGAAACATCAAATCCAGCCGCTGAACTAGGCACTGTGCTGTATTTCTCTTCTTGAAGGAAACCTGCTGCTCTATCACCATGAAGGCTATAAAAGAAATACAGAAAAAAAAGATATTAGACTTCCATAAAGGAAATATGAGAAAAACATGAGATAGTAAATCTTTTATAATATAACACTTGCAAATCAGAAAAAACAAATAGGGACCAGTAAAAGGCAATTCAATGAAAAAGACTGGGAGAACACTTGTACTAATAATAGATAGCAATTAAAGTTTGCAAAGTATTTTGCTTATGATAAATCATTCTGATCATTATAGCAATCTTTTGAGGTAGGTCCTATTATTATCCCCAATTTACAGATGAAGAAACTGAGGAACAAAGAGGAAAAGTGACTCATGTAGAGTCACATAGTATTTGAGGTAGGATTAGAAATCAGGTCTTCCTGATTCCAAACCCAGAATTTAGCTGTGCCAAGACTTTTACTAACATAGAAAATTGTAGATGTAGAAAAAGGTAGAAAGTTGACAACATAACAGAATCTTAAACTTGAAGAACTTGGAAAGCATCTTAAATTAAATTAAATTTGAGGAACTTAGAGGGCATCTAATACAAAGTCTACCCACTAAAATGTGTAATGCACTGGATCTGGCATTGGGCCTGGAGTTATTAAGACCTGAATACAAATCTTACTAGTTGTGTGATCCTGGGCAAGTCACCTAATCCTTTGTCTTCCTCAGTATTTTCCTCAGTTACAAAATGGGGATAATAAAAATACCTGTCCTTCAAGATTGTTGTAAAGACCAAATAAGATAATTTTTGAAGCACAACCCAGTGTCTGGAATATAACAGACATTAACAAATGTCTTTTC
>CM053584.1:113999995-114045440 GCA_028627135.1 Pseudochirops cupreus
TTCCCTCCTTCCTCCCTCCCTTCCTTTCTCCCTTCCTCC
The DNA here is from genome assembly GCA_028627135.1 of Pseudochirops cupreus. Taxonomy (NCBI): domain Eukaryota; kingdom Metazoa; phylum Chordata; class Mammalia; order Diprotodontia; family Pseudocheiridae; genus Pseudochirops; species Pseudochirops cupreus. The sequence continues at coordinate 114,000,035 of CM053584.1, forward strand.
CTTCCTTCCTTCCTTTCTCCCTCCCTTCCCTGCTTCCTTCCTTCCTTCCTTCCTTTCTCCCTCCCTCCCTCCTTCCCTTCCTTCCTTCCTTCCCTCCTTCCTTCCTTTCTTCTCTCCCTTCTTTTCTTCCTTCTCCTTGAACATTTGGAACGACTAATTAATGGAAGTGGAGCACAGCAAAGTGCAGGTAGTTTGAAGAATAAATGACTATGCTAATGTTGAGAGATAGAACAAGGTGGATTCTTCCCCAGGATGGAGTATGGCTGCAAACCCCATAAAAGTTTCTGTGTAAGAAGAAGAAAAATTCAATATGTGATTATTAAGCGCTATAGCAAAAAACACGTTTTACTTCCTATCCAGAGAAAATTGTCAAATTTCACGGTTCCCAGAGCTTAACTCCTAAGAGTTGAGCTAAAACTAGCTCTGACCAAGACATCTTGTGCCTGTCAGATTTACTGATGGACGGCCTATAATTCAATAATTCAATAACTTACTATGCTATTGGCATATTTATGAACATCATCCTTCCTTTCATAATGATTTAGGTGCAAAAACAGAAGAAAGAATGGAAAAATATAAAAAGAGAGAAATATGTTAGTGTCATCTGTGAAGTGGGGATACAATCCGAGTAAAAGATACATGAGACTTCCAATGAATAGTGTCAGTCAATGCAGCACTTAAACAAAAGGATATGATCATGTCCCCTCTGGGATTATATAAATTCCTATATTTGGTAGGGTTGGGCTTCATGATCTCTAAGATCTTGTCCTGACAGGGCAATGTAAAAAACAAAAACAAATACGAAAAACTTAAAAAGATAACTTCTCTCCCCCCAAGAGAGTAACAACTATTTTAAAGGCTGTTATCATTTAAAAATTGCCTTCCATGACAAGTTTGTTATGTTCTGTATCATATTAAGGGTTGTTTTTGACTTTAAGGGGAAAATATTTGTTTAAATAAGCAGTTCTGGCAACTAGGTTCTCTAGGACAGAAACCATTTTCCAAACAACAGTCGCATATCAAAACAATAAGAGCAGTTTTAGGAAGATAAATCCACATCCAGTGGCATGCAGACGTAGTCATTCTTGCAATCAATATCAGTACAAGATAACAAATGCTTATTGCTGTAAAATTTCAATTTTTCTTGAGCTAAAAGCAAGAGACAGGAAAATGAAGCCAAAATATAAAGTCAAAACAAAGCAACTATAAAAATAAAATGAAAATCCAAGGCACCTAGATGTCCAAAAAGGGAAAATTTGGACAAAGTATTCTGAGAATGGACTACACATGAAATGAGAAAAAGTGAATTATTTATTTATAAATTATAATAGGCTCATCTTATCTCTTACTTTTTGTTATATGTATCTCTGAGATCAAATGATAAACTTTTTAGGCTTAAGGTTTAATGCATAGGAGTTGAAACACTTGACACATTATCTAGGGATCAAGGTCGAGAAGGAAAAATGAAGACTGTGAGATGAGTAAGACTAAGTGCCAGGAACATACAATTCTAGTATATGAAGATATGGATACACAAAATTTATGACACATATTACAAAAAATGAATTCCTTAAACAACAATTCCCTAGCCTTCACAAGTATTGCCAGATTATTTATTATTAGATAAAAAGGCTGAAAGAAGGGAAGGGAATCTTACTCTACTGAAAATGTTAGAGATCTGTGCTAACTGAATAGTTACAAGAAATGACAAGCAGTTATCTTTCAAATAAACATGTCTAGCATAAAAGAGGATTTGATTAGGAACAATCAGTCAACAGATCATTTCTGAGCCCATCTTGGTGATAAAAAGGGGTATTCTATTTAAAATATTTTGCAAACTTTTAAGTACTCTAAAAATGCTTGCTGCTATTAAAAGGAAGTACCTTTCTAATAAGGTCTTTTAAAATTTAATTGAGGAAAAAAATCCTTATAAAAATTACTCCAAATACCCTGACCCCTGAAAAAACTACTCCATGCAGTGAACATATCTGCAGATCAACATTTTTGAACTTAGGATCATCTTCATCACAACACACACACACACACACACACACACACACACACACACACACACAAAACCATAGCAAGATTTGGTAAACATTAGCACAAGTACTATTTTGTTTCATTCATATGTTATATTTGAACTACACATCATCACTACTGTTTTAAACATTCTTCTAACACATAGGAAGTGTAGTCTTTCGTACTTGCTCAGACAAGAGGCTCTGTCACTTTTTGCTCTTCCACATTTCACTTACTCCAATGCCCCATGTTTTCCATTATTAAATATAATTGACAACTTTTTTTCTAATCTCACAATGATGAAAAGGGTAAGAATAAAAGATCACTTCCTTGTTAAGAGTCTATGAGAAAGATTTATTTGAAAATTTTAAATGAAGTAACAAATGAACATTGTTCAGTATCACTTCTATCTACCAAAGTAACTTTTAAAACTACTTGTAATCTTTTTATTTTTTGTCCTATCAATGCTTCTTAAACTTTTTCCCATTCTCAAACCCTTTTAGAGTTTTGGCAGCATTAGTAGGCATTGCTGAGGGCATGCACAGTGCAAAGTGAACCTGCTTTGTGTTCAGAATCAAGGCTGCAGTGAAGTCGAGTGATGAAACACAGGTAAGCACTGCCAGAAACATTTCAGATTCATTACGTGTTTGATTTTTAATTAGTTTTTGGTTGTTGCACTTTCAGGAACATTTTACTGTTGCCAAACTTTTCATGACCCCATGTGGGGCTGAGACCTACAGAAGCACTGTACTAGATCATTGTTCTTTTTTTTTTTCCCCAATAAATAATTGTAATAGTCTTCACCAAAGTCTTATTATTCTAATGTTTCCCTATGGTATGGGGGTGACCCTGGATTTTTGAACACTGTCAGTAGAGTGTCAACTCTACTTTGTTGGAAAAGCTAATAGTAGTAATCAATCAAACCTACATGCCAAAACCTTGGGGCTTTCAGATTGAATAAAGAAGATCAAGTTGTGATACAAGGATATATGCCTTTCTGGCACTATAGGAAAAAAAATACATGTCTGTGTACACACACACACACACACACACACACACACACACATCAAGCAACACAACAGCAGCAGCACAAAACAGCTTGCCTCAAGAGTACAACTGGCACCTAATTTTTCATATCTTTTGGTCCTGATCTTGTCCTAAAATCATAACACATTAGTCCTTCAATCTATGTAGACTTTTTTCCATGTTGGCAATCTTTTCCTCAGTGTGCCTAATCTCAAACTTCATGGTTATGTAAGGTCTGATACAACGTTTCATTTCTCCACTTTAATTACTTAGCACAAATAACTGTTTCCCTGACCATACACTAGTCAACTGTTTCCCAATAATCTGATCTTGACTCTAATGACCTAAGTAAGGCCCTAGGTCTGTTTCATCCAGAATCTTACATGTCTACTGTTTCCACGGCCTAAGACCAGGTGTACAGCCTCATGTAGGCATTTCCAAATCCATTCTTGTCCTGTCATTGCATTCATCCAATCCTAAAAGTATCATAGCCAACTCAACCTCCATCCAGTGCAAATGACATCTATTAAGTAACACTATTTTGGTTTTCAACAAGTTCACCATCTCACATCTCTCCAACTCGTCTAAAAGAATATCACATATCAATTGTTTTGCTGGAACTCAGATATGCTTTACCTACAACATTTGGTCAATATACCAATCTAGCACCCCAGAAGAAAAGAAGGAAAGGAAGTTAGTGTTGTAATATTGATGGTTTTTGAACCTATGAGATTCAACTAGTTTTAAATATTGTACAGTTTAAACTTTTCAGAGCAGAGACAGGAGAGAGAAGAAAATTTCAGCTGCAAAGAGGTCAGAATAAAGCTTATACTTCTTAAAACTTAGAGACAATCCTTTTGGAATATTTTGTTTTGGCAAAGTGCAGAAATTACCCTCTCTCTCATAAAAAAAAACAAAAAACTATCAAAACTAAGCCTGGTCAACTAATAATGATTATAAATATTTTAGGATCTTTTAAAGTCCAACTTAGAAACTAAGCCATGTGATTAACCATTTCTGATAAAAGGCCAGTAAACATGATATACAATACATCCAATTGCTAAATGATCTTATAAAGAATATAACTTATTATCTCAATCTTGACCTTCAATAGTTTTATGAGGCTTAGAGGAATATGCCTATCACCTTCTTATACTTTGCCTCTTTACTATCAACCACTTCATTTGGTAGTTTGCCTAAAAATTGTGCAGATTTCAAAAATGGAAAGAAAGTTTCTTACTATTCCTCAAGGACTTTTTGAGGCACAGCATTACAAGCATTTATAAAGCATTTATACAGTATGCAGCAAATTTTATTAGGTGCTGGAGGAAAAACAAAATGTTAGTAATAGAAATTCCAGTGTAGTATTTTCATATAACTTTCCCTCTTTACTCGATGTTAAAGATATTTAATCTGCTAACTTGAAATGAAAATAATTGAAACCTAAATAAAAACATCACTCGTTAATTTAACTGCAAATTATCTCTGTCTTTCTCAAAAAAAACCATAAACCTTTAATTAGAAAATCTTTTCCTTCTAAGTTTGGTAGGAATAATCTTACCCAAGGAAAAAAAATAGATCTAGATTCCGAATAACTTTAATAATGATTACTATGGAACGCTGTGGGATTCCACATTCTTTACTAGGTAACAGCAAGAATCTCAACAATTAATAAATATTTCAAGGATGGCAGAAAATAAGGAAATAGACAGATAAAGCTTCTCCTTCCCTTCTTCTTTGTGCATAAATATATGTCCCATTCACCTCCCTCCCTTATTATTTGCTGCCAGTGATATTTATTATTGCATTAGCACAGGGGTCAGTCAATATAAGAATATCAATTAAAGCCTGGAATTTATTAAAGAGGGGAAAAACAAACAGATTATTCCATATGCCAGATTCACTTTTCCTCTATTGAAATGAATTTTAGTCCTGTTTAAAGTTTTCTCTATCTCCCTTTCTTCCAGATTCATGAAAAGCAAAGGAAGGTGAATAGTTCTGTTAATTAGAGGAAATCATGATGTCTGGTTGTGATCCTTTTGCAAACAAAGGAGACATCCCTATGAAGAGACACCGATTTGCTAATTGAAGTGGACAACCAATTTGCTTGAAATAACTAGCTGTATGATAAGAACCAGAGCAAGGGAGTCATTGTTAGACAATTACCAAGGAGAAAGAATGACAGGAGGAAAAAAAAAGGAAGAAGGGGAGAAATTTCTTATTCGTGTTCTATCTTTTCCTTTTAAGGAAGTTAGCATTTTTGTCTAACTTTTGAGAAAGTTGGCTGCAGAATGACAATCACATGAAAGGGATTTCAAGCCAAGGAATATTGTGCTTATTTCTGAATATATGCACTGTGCAGCTCAATGCCCATGCTGACAAGGTTTTATTGATGGTTCAGTGAGAAATCTCAGGTTGAAATAAATAAAATAAAGTTTTATTTTGAACATAAAATATATCTTTAAACTACACAGACAGGAATGAATGTTAAGGAAGTTAGTGCCTATTTCAGTTTTTTAACTGCCTTTATAGTATAACAACTTTTACTGACAACATAGTCTCTAGAATTATAAAAGCATGGATTAAAATATTACATCTAATATATCCAGTTGTCTATGGTCAAGTAACTTACTTTTTCTGAATCTCAGTTTCTTTATCTGCAAAACAGGGATAACATTTTTGGTATCTTGCTCATAGGATTTTAGTTAAGCTCAACTGAGATAATGTTTGTAAAGAACTCTAAGTATTATGTAAAATTTATTATGATAATTCCAACTAGCCTTTCAATTACCTAAGAAAACATAATAATTATTGTGCTAATCAACTAAGAACACAAACCTACAGGTGGATAAAAACAAACAAAAAAGTGAAGGTTGTCCTTCCCAGGAACCAGGATGTAAACAATAAATAGCATGCTCCTGACAAATTGGTGTATGATTGAAATAGGTGTATGATTGAAAATACATATATATATATATGTATATGTGTATACATATATATGTGTGTGTGTGTATGTGTGTGTGTGTATATATATATATATATATATATATATATATATATATATATATATATATGTATATATGTCAAAGAAATAAATTGTAGTGCAGATTTCTATTTACATAAGGCTAACCGGACAGTAACCAGTGGTATAGTTAGATAAAGTTGTCCCAGTCATCAGGAATACCCAGTTTCAAATCCTGCTTCATACACTTACTGACTCTATGGTTCTGGACCACATAAACTCTCAGGACTCCAGGGAACTCTGTCTACGACCATAATTTGCAGAATAGATATAGATTTGCAGTGCTAAAGGGAATTTCCTTACTGGGAGTTCCTTATGCCAATAAAATCAAATGTCAGGTTAAACTAAAACTAAATAATAATTATAAGATCTAATGTCATCAAAATTCCTCCAGAAAAGAAAGCAATGTGAAAATCAAATCTAACAATTTAGTAGGTGCACATAACATGACAGTAAATGAATCTGAAGCTGAGAATATGAAAGAATACATTCTTTTCCCAGAAGGAACTCAGAATCTAATTGGAAGCATAAAGTATGAATGCACATGTTATATTATGTTAGAGCTGATAAATGCTTAGGAAATATTCAAAAAAAGACAAACACAGGGAAATGAGATTAGAAGAGTCAAGGAGAACACTTTGAGCTTAGGTAAGACTTTATTTAGGAAGAATTATTTGAACTGGGTCTTGGAGAAAAAGAAGGAATTAAATTAGTTGAAAAAGGCATAATTAATGAATGAAAAATAATTTATTAAATGCTTTCTCTACCCCAAGCATTGTACTAAGGTTGTGATTTAAAACAAAACAAAACACATCCAAAGCAAAGACATTCCCTGCCTTCAAGTTTATCTCTTAATATGGGACCGATTCACAATGCTGAGTGGTGACTAGGTATGGGGTACTTTGGTTCAGAAACTTACAGAGGTGGGGAATAGATCCACAACAGAGCATGCCCCATTTTGGAACAGTTGAAGGACTGATTCCATCATGAGAGGAAGAGCTCTTCATGTGCTGTCAAAGTGGTGGGCAAGGCAATTTAGGTGAGAGCCAGGGAGGACAGAGCAGAATGAAGAATGGTGGTTATGACTGTCCTAAAATAGTTATCTAAGAAAAACAGTGGCTAGTTCAATCTCCTAAAAGGATGAGATCACAAACCCATTTAAGAATCTGAGTGATAGTATATCCATTATTAATTATGTGTCAGTTACATGACCTGACCATATATAAAATATGATTTTCATTTCAGGGTACTACATTTTTGAAAGGAGATTAGCAAACTGGAGAATGTTGAGTGAATATATTGACCACCATATTGGTGAGAGGACTGAAGATTCTACCATATAAGAAATACCTGAGTCAAAGATGAATGTTTAGCCCAGAGAAGATATTTTGGTTTTGAGGAAACAGGCTTTAAAACCATCATCAATTATTTGAAGGACTGCCATATGGACATTCTTGAAGAGGAATGAAACTGGTTCTCCGTGTTTCCCCAGTGGCAGTAGTAAGAGCAATGGGTAGAAGCTGCAAAGAGACAAAATTAGGTTTAGCAATGAAAGAGAAATTTTATCCAAAAATGCAATAGGCTACATTGGGTAAAATCTCTCTCACTGGAGCTCTTTAATCAAAGGCTGTGTGTTATCTAGCTGGTTACGTTATAAAAGGGAATATTCTACATAAAGGCAGAGGTTGAATTAGATGGACATTGTGGTCCTATCAACTTTTGAGGGTCTATGATTAATTACACTGTACTTAAAATTTTTAAAGGCTCCTTCCAACTTCAAGTTCTAAACATCTTCCAATTAAATCAGGTGTTTTAAGATAAAACTGTACATGAATGAATGAAGAGATCTAAAAAAAGGGTCAAGGTTAAGGAATAACTGAGATGAATTTTAGTCCTCCTTAGACAAAAGAAATTATACAAAACTACCTCTCCAAAGAAAGACTGATTTACATAAGGACATTCACACTATAATTTTCTAATCCTGAAAAATTAATAAAAATCTTTGAATGGATTTATTAAAGCTCCCTTCATAAGGACCTCAAAATGCAATATATGAATTTTAGAAAGAAGTGTATGAAATGAGTGAGTGAAGGAAAGAAGCAGAAAGAGAACAAAATACATACTGACTACAATGGTATAAAAATATAGCAGCAATTTTTGACAATTAAGCAAAATGGATAGAATGGGCAAATGAGATTATCGTTATGACTTTTTTTTGAGGGGGGTAGGCAAGGCAGTTGGGGTTAGGAGATTTGCCCAAGGTCACACAGCTAGTAAGTATCAAGGGTCTGAGGCTGGGTTTGAACTGGGGTTTTCTTGACTTCAGGGCCTGTGCTCTATTAACTGCTGTCCCCTATCATCATGAGTTTAGTAAAGTTGCTCTATAAGCAAATCACATAGTATACATATCTCCTCATAGCAAGCTACAGTTTAGAACTTCACTTGTGTTCTAATATTTTATTGCTTATTTTTTTAATGGATATCCTCAATTTTTAAATAAATTAATAATGCAAATATAGTTTAAAGAAAGCAAAAGTATGGCTAAAGAAAGGTCTAAAGTCCTGTGAGGAAAAATAATTCGCAGAAAGTTAGGAGCTAAAATATAACAAGACAAAAATTTTCTGATTTACTTGTATTGTTTGGTCCACATTAAGTTTTATAATAACTGAGTAAAGAGTTTTACTTTGCTTGGTTTCGGCCTTTTGGCCTAAGACAATGCTAAAGCAGTCTGACATTTGGGCTGTAAATTCTGCAGCTGTGTAATCACTGAGGGCTAAGAGAACTAACTATACTTGGTTCAGCTCTTAAATTCCTTTTGAGACAAAGACAATGCAACTTATAATTAGCAAACTTCCATAAGCCTTAGTGTATGACACATGAATAGAATGATTCCTTCTTCTCCTTCCCTGAGTAGAGACATAAAAATAGAACAGGAAACCAAACCAGTGTATTTGCCCTTCTCCTCACGTTACCACAATGGGGGTGTGCAGGGAATAAGCGAGCAAAGTTTGAATTTGGTAAAAAGCATCTTACAGTATAAAATTCAATCCAGTTTTGTATCCTCATTGCAATGTCAGTCTTGTTGATTTCAATTAGTTAATATAAATAAAACATAGGTGCACAGAGAAAAGGTGTGCATCAGAATGAATTATTTTGATTCTTTTCCATGCAAACTTTATGAAAGATTTATCCCACCAATAAGATTTGGAACAAGTTGATAAAGGAACTGAAATCCCATACAACTAAGGTTATCATTGATTCTGGAAATGAGCAATAATATAAAAAAAACCACATCATGATTCTTTTCTACACTGTCAACACAATCTGCTTCTTTCCTAAAGCATTTTCAGCTGAAGATGAAAAGAAAACTTAATTAATTGATTTACTCAAGACAATTTTTGTTAAGGGCTTAATCACAGTAACATAGAATGTCAGATTCTGAAGAGACCTTGAAGATCATCTAATACAACTCTTTCAAAACACCATAAATTTAAACATATTTTATGGAAACTAAGCAAAAGACAGTAACAGTCTTTTCTAATCTCGCTTGTTCCGCTTATTTGACTTTCTTTGTTCAATGGTTTCCTTGTATACTTAATGTATATAGTGCCTAAGAATTGAAGCAGTTTTGGAAAAGAGTAGGCTATATCTTTTCTTGGTTCAAATTAATTTCTTCCTACAGATAAGGAGTTGTTTACTGCTCCACAAATCTATTCTATAATATTATGTAAAATTCAAGTAATTTCTTGCAGAGTAAGGTCCACATTTGTGAAACTTCTTCTACACAATTTAGATAATTCTCCAATTTTATCTTTTATTATCCCCCTACATATAAGTTGGTTTGCTTCCTCTCCCAACTATCCCCAGTAATATACTGTTCACAATCTTGCCTCTGCACATTTGAGGACAACATTGCCTTTCCCTGAAATTCACAATCCAATTTTCTCTTATTCATCCTTCAAAATTTTACTCTACTTCAACCTCTTTCAGTCTACTCTAGGTTGTTGACAAAATAATAATGGCTCAAATTTATATGGCATTTCTGCCACATGTCTTTAAATGGATGGTACAAGTATTCTCCAATTTATAGTTTCTGATGTTGAAGTATTTGACAGTGTGAAGGGTTTTCATGCCAAGAACTTTATTTTCTGGGTCTTCAGTTGCTCAGATTATAGCACTTGCAGGAATAATTACCAGGCTGCATCTCCACAGGAATTGCTTCCCTTTATCAGGTCTGAGTTCAATGGATTTGAAGCACTACTGTACCCAGGCTTCCTGGGTTCAAATCTCTCCAAAGTTCTTGAGTTCTAGATTGTCTCCATTAGGGTCTGAGGGGAAATAGTGATCAAAGTGGTTTGTGATGGTTTGATTTGCCTGGCACATGCTACCACCCTGTCTGTGCCTCAGGGTACCTTGCCGCATCAATCATCCTGGCTTGCCTGCCCTGTGTGTAAAAACTGGCCAGCAATTAATGAGTAAGATTACTGGGCTGGAAACAGGATTGGTGTTTTGTGAGGTGGTACCACAACCAGACTCCCATGTCTATCTGTCAGTTGGTGAAGTTGATCAGAAGTCTTTTCTGGTAGTAATGGATTTGCAAAATGATTTCTCCCTTTAATTATGGCTATTGGGAGCTGAGCTAGAAGATCTGGGGAACACTGGCATTCCCATGGCTCCTGGGTTCAGGGTCCTGCATGTCCCAATCAGAATTTTAGAGAAGATGGTGATTAATATGATTGGGGTTGGTTTTGTTTCTTATCTCTGTATGTGTGTATAAATGTGCAATGTACATGAATATATGTGTATGTATGACTAATCTATGACTATATGTCATAATGAGCTATATATGTGTGCATACACACATTCATATGTATAATTGCATGTGCACTGTCTATGTATATACATGGGTGTATTGTGTACATACTAAATATATATATATGTATACACAACTATATGTATATACACATTTAATATGCACAAACATGGATACATATGCATATATGTAAATATATGGATACATATGCATATATGTAAATGTAAATGGTAAAGCACATGCTACTTTACCTTCTCAGAAAATCTTGGTTAAATTACTCATTAATTTGGGTCTCTTGCTCAAGTGCTGGTCTGAAAAAGTAAAGTTTCACTATATGAAATCTATCTAAAACTACTTAATCTCTGTTGATACATATTTTAAAGGTTGGTTTGTCTATCTCAGTCTCTGTATGTCTCTCTGTGTCTGTCACAGTCACACACAATCTTTTGGCAAAGTGAAACTGAATGAAGGATATAACATGTCAGCTTCAAATTTAGTAATGCTAGTTGGTAAAAATGCTATCATATCTTAATGATGGCTCATATATAAAATAACATGATGCTTTCAGATGTGTTATCTCATGTGATTCTCTAGACAATTCTGAGTATTAGGGCAGCGCAATAATTATTATATCTATTTTGTAGATGAAGAAACTGAAGCTTAGAAAGTTTAAATAATTATAGGATCATTGACAAATCTGGAAGGCCTTTATCATAAAGCTAGTATTTTGTTTTGGCTACCAGTATCCTTACACAAAATTAAGCAACTCATTTCTCTCAAAAAAAGGAAGTCAGGGGTAGGAGCTCCTTGTAATATGAAAAATTATCTACCTGAATGATGGGGGCCATCTCCAGTTGTCCTGATCTATATTTTGCCATTGGATCTAGATGGTTCCAGAGGAGAAAGGCTAGTTGATGGAATCCTAATAAAGCTGCCCCTAGCCCTGATATTCTAACTTCATTATGGGCCCAGCCCCACTGAAAAACAACCCCACTGTACCCTTCCTTGCCCCACTGCCAATGTCCTAACTTCTTTATATGGGTCTCACTGCTCACTGAAACAAAGGTATATCCCTGAACTCTTAGTTCCCACAGAAACAGTATGCATTTCCATGATCCCATGATGGGATCCCAGCCATTGCCTCTACTTAGTCACTGCCCCTAGACCCATTCCCACAGAAACAGTGTGTTCTTGTATTCAATCACAATCACATCATCCATCTAGTCCAAGACAAGATCACAATACTTAACTATCTTAACCAGACAGAACCACAATAGCTAGCCAACTGGAGGGCAACGTAACCAGAATGTTTAACCACAGAACCATAGATGGGACTCTCCTCCATTACCTAATCCTTTAACAAACCCCTCCTGCCTTTTAAATATTAATCATATTCCTCTATTCTGTGTAAATTTTGGTTATGTAATTGCATCTTTATTCTATAAAAATACATCTTGCTTTTTCTGAAGTTGCTGGTTCTTCTTGTAATTTGGCCACTTCATGACAGGCGTCAATTTCAATAAATGCCTATATTTGGATTAGAGGTAGTCTGACTGAATTCTTTGAGATGGTTCCACCATAACACATCATGAAACCCTGCCAGTTTTTGGGTGGGTAGAACACCCACCTCAACTGCTTTAGCTGTCCCTGGGTTTAAACCACACTATTGACTTTGCACAATGCTCTCACTTAAATCCAATTCATTTTCAAGTTATGGCGTCAACTTCCTGATGACCTCCTCCTTGAGAACAAAGGACAAACAACAACCTGAGAGTGGTCTAAGATACCTTCCCCCTTCCCTCCCTTCCTCCTTTCCTCTTCCCTTCTCTTTGCCCACAGGGTGTATCATACCCTTACCTGTGGGTTTTCAGCCCAAAGGAATGTAAATTTTAATGACAGAAACCTATCAAGATATCTTGGGGTTTACTGGCTAGATTCCTTTCTTTAGACTAGGCCTTAAATTGAATCCACTCTAGCACTCATTGACTGACCAACAGTAGGTCCCAGGCCAAGCACCACTTAGTGGTCAGTGTTTGGCCCCTGATAGCTCAGTGAGTATAACTAGTAATCATTTCTGTTTTGGCCAGAAACCTTGGGGGGGAGGGGAAGGGTTGTCTTCCCGTCCCAGATTGATTTTTTTTAATTAGGTAAAAGGGGACATTCCTTGTCTCATTTCTTAACTAGCCATAATCACTGAATGGGCATTCCCTCAATCAAGGTGGGAACTCAGAAAGACCTTACTTTAAAAAGTCCACAGTCCCTCACTGCATCTAGGGCTATGTAGATCACCTCTGATCTATATATGTCACTGGACCTAGATGACACTAAAGAAGAAAATGAGACTGGTGACCTTGCACAGCCCTTACTCACTTAAATCCAATTCACTTGCAAGTCATGGCCTCATGTTCCTGATGTCATGGTCTTCTTCAAGAACAAAGGACAAACAACAATTTGCATGACTGAAGGAACACTTGTTCACCAAAGTTGTTACATGTTTTTTGTTTGTTTGTTTCTGACATTTACTTCTTTTATCTTCTGTTTTAGCTATCATCGAGCTACTTCCTTACTTTTTCAAGGGTTACCTTGGCTCATGTTTTGGGTTTCTATAATTCCTGGTCTTAATGTCTCTAAACTCCATGCTAATGGAATTCCTACTCTTACCTTGTCTCCTCAGACTATTTCTGTTAGACATTAACCCTTATTATCTCACAGAAAACGAACTATGACAATGTTTGAGTCAGGATTCAAATGCAATTCATCTCAATCCTGTCTAGGAGGCTTTTCACTTCAGGCAGTAGTCTTATTGAGGAGATAATTATTAGAAATTATTTCCAGTTCTAAATGGAAGTCAATATGTTAATGGGGTTTATTTTATATACATTTATTCAAAGTCAATTTTATTGAACCACATGCTGCAGAAGAAATCAATATCCCCTTTTTATTAAAAGCCATTTTTGTTATCCAACTTGAATAGCAAATACTGATTTTCACTCCTTGGTCATAATTAATGGTCTGCCTTTGTGCCCCTCTGAGATCCTAGTTTTCTTTCTTGAATCAAACTGAAGATTATGTTGAAAGATGAAGTTTTCCCTTATTCACCTCAGTTGGTAACTACCTTTTACCGTGGGCTTTGCATAGTTGCCATTCAACATTCTCATGTGCATGTCATGTCTATCAGTCAATGAGGATTTATTAAGTACTTTGTTATTTGCCAAGCACTGTATTAAACCCTGGGGATGCAAAGAAAGAGAAAAACATGATCTCTTCCCTCAGGGATCTCACATTCTTATTGGAAATACAACATGCAAGAAAATTATACATATAAGACATAGACAATATAAACCAAAGGTGATGTTAGAGGGCAGGTACTAGTAGTTTTGGGGGTAAGGTATGGAGTGTAGGGGAAAAGAATTCCTGAAAAAGGTGGGAATCTAGCTGAGTCTTGAAGAAAGTGAGGAGGCAGAGGTGACAGGGAAGAACATTTCAGGCATTGTGGACAACAACTGTAGTGAACAGGATAGAGGAGTCAGGAATGATAGTGAGTAATGAGGATGATGACAATGCCCTCAACAATAATAAGAGTTGTTTGGAAGAGGGAATAATTTGAGGGTAAAAATAATTAGTTTTGTTTAGGATATACTGAGTTTGAGAAGCCTATGGGATGTTCACTTCCATATACACAAAAGGCAGTTGGTGATACAAAATTATTTCTCAAGAAAAAGTTAGCTAGAATATCTAGATTTGGAAATTACTTGAATGATGATAATTGAACCCAGGAGAAGTGATCATGAAATGATATAGTACAAAATCAGAAGGCCCAGGATAATACCTTGGTGAAAACCCACTGTTAGCAGGAGTGAACTGGAGGAAGTTCTAGCAAAAGAGACTGAAGAGAGGTCAGAGAGGTTAAAAGAAAATCAGCAAAGATGAGAACAGTGTTATAAAAACCTAAAGCTGAAAGAACATGCAGATTTAGCACAGAGACTGGCACACATTAATAAATGCTTGTTGCCTTGAGTTGACAAGAGGTTGACCTATAGTCTCAGAGGTCAGGAAAGATAAGGATTGAGAAAAAGATATTAGATTAGCCAATTAAAAGGTTGTTCGTGTCTTTGGAAAGAGTGCTTTCAGTTAAACAATGAAGCCAGCTTGAAGAGGACTTAGAACTGAGTAAAAAGGGACAAAGGAATCTGTGAGTATAGACTTTTTTGGATAACATTGAAAAATTTATTTACCAGATCAATAAAATGTTTCTCTTCATTTAGAAGACTATGTTGGGCAATTGGTAATGAAATATGGTTTGTTCTGGAGATGGTAGCTTTTGTGGGATAGAGAAAACTTGGTTATGAAATTGTGGAACCACTTGACTTTGGTTCAGCAGTACTCACTGGCAGCAATTTCTTCCACTTTGATGATCTGGATGGAGTGGGTCCAGGAACTGTGAAAAACACTGACATGACATTGAGCTTAAGTGCCAACAAAGGTCTTTCTTTCTCTGTATATGTTTTGGGTCCCACTCCTTGAATCATAATTAAGTCTGAAGCAAAGGTCCCCCACACTAAGAGAGGGTTCCTCAAAAACCTGTCCACAATAAACAATTTTCCCAATGGGCTTGTCTTCTTCAGTTGGGAAACAAAGTACCACAACCAAGAAATTTCAATAACATGAATATAGCGAAGCAAAGATACAAATCTCATAATGACATGGCACTGGGCATTTGGGACTGAGCACATGGTTCCTAAGAACCATATTCTCTCTCAGGGTGCCTAATTCCCTCATTCCCCATCAAATTCCAGAAGCTATAGTAGGTGTCTCTCTCATGGAGTTTAGGGAAAACAGGAAAGAGAGGTACAAGATAATCATTATTATAATCAGATAATCATTAGATCAAGTGTTATTGTTGTTAGAAATGCAAGAGGTATGGGAATGTTTACAGGCAACAGAGGAGCTAGTGCATAGATACGATGATAATGAAAATTAGAGAGAGTATTGATGATAGAAGAGATAATCAATTACAGAAAACAAAGTAGGATATAATGCACATAGCAGGATTTGACTTGGCAAGGAAAAGATTCATCTCTCCAGAGGAGACAGAGTGGAGAGGAGAGATAGCAAGGGAAGATCTAAGAGTGATGCTATATGAGGAGAATAGTGAACTTTAGGCCAATGCCCTCTATTGACCTACATCTTTTCAGTGACATAGGAGGCAATGTCCACAGCTGAAAGTGCTACGGATAACTGAATAATGTAGGAAACCTGGAGAGGCTTGAAATAGCTGTTGTGTAAGTTGCAAGGATATATATAAGGATTACTTTGCCAAAATGATGGCCCAGTTGAGTATGTAACATAAATTTGTAGTGGAACAGTTAGCATACTTCTGTGATTTTCTCCAAATCCTTTTAGCAACGTGTCTATAGGAACAAAGCTGCTAGAAGGTGGGAATAATCCAAGACTGGATTTTGACAAGGCATGTGATGTTGCATCTTACAATTATATGGGTTTATTATTATCTCACACAACTGTATGCTCAATGTGGACAGGACTGAGGTTATTATCTAAGCTCTGAATCCTGTCCAATGCTCTGTACTCATTAGAATTTAAATTATCTATTCAATTTGTGGAATGAAAACTGTACCACATATACAAATAAGCATGGTGAAAATCCAATACTGTGACTCCTGCAAGCTTAAAATCTCCAACATTGCGCAGGTACAAAATTCAAAGTACCATATATAATTATAATTATTATTATATGTTGTGTTTTTTGTCCAGACTGTGATTTCATTGCTCTATTCATTTGCATTTGCCTTGCAACTCATTGTTATAGTTGTCTGGTAAATAATAATAAAAGACTTTTCTCAAGTAAGATAGTATATGTAAGAGACTAGGCTTGAATTATAGTTTTCTGGATTCTGAGGTTGGCATTCTATCCAATAGAGGATGCTACTTATTATTTGTTCTTTTTACCACAATTATAATCATTTAATGAAAATATATGTGATTCAAGGTAATCTAGAATCTTTGGTTTTATTAATATGATACAGTATATTTGATAAACTAGGTATAATAAAGAAGCATCAATTTACCACAAATTCATATGAAATTGCTCTAACCATCCCTAGCTTGTTAGTAGGTAAATCAGACTTCAAGATCACAAATTGAAATGTTCAGTACCAACCATAGATAGCAAATTTTTGTCAGTGCTATAATACTAACATTTTATTTTGGAAACTGTGGATGTATTTAAGTCTTAGCTTTTTGAGTGTGTTTATGTCTCCATCTGTCTCTCTCTTTCTCTGACTCTGTGTCTCTGTATCTTTCTCTCTCTCTCTCTCTCATTCTCTGTTTTCCCCCCTACCTTCCTGTTCCACTCCAACCTCTTAATTCCTGAATTAATAATACTCTTTACCTGATGATTCCATTCCTATTTCAACACATACATGATTCTGCCCTGTTCATCAACTCTCTATTTCTCTCCCCCCTATTATTCAGACTTATCCCTTCCATTAAAAAAAAAATAAACCAAAAAGTGGGTGTAGGGTAGCAAGTGGGAGAGTGTGATATGGGTTAATTAGTATATCAACTAAACCTGGGAAAACTGGGAAAGGGAAACTTTAAGCTCATAGAAATTTTGGATGTCAAAAATATTGCCTGGACATAAGACTCTGTATTCTACAGATCAGCAGGATCTGTTGTATCTTTTTTTTTAGACAAAATATTATATTAATTAAAATTTGGAAGATATTGTGATTTTGGAGAAGGAGGAATTATCCTGGAGACCTTATGGTGCTGTTTTCATTGTAGATCTAGTCATGTAAAGTCAA
This sequence comes from Pseudochirops cupreus, assembly GCA_028627135.1. NCBI lineage: Eukaryota > Metazoa > Chordata > Mammalia > Diprotodontia > Pseudocheiridae > Pseudochirops > Pseudochirops cupreus. The sequence continues at coordinate 114,017,742 of CM053584.1, forward strand.
GAATTCAACAAATAACTATTCAAAAAGGAGTTTTTTTTTTTATTTCAATTTTGTTCAAAAGCACCCACCTTGAAATAAAACCCATTGGCACCAAAAATATCAATTTACAATCCAAACTGGAATCCAAAAAGAAGCAAAGCTCATGAATTCCTTGAAACCAGAGACACTGAGCCAAGTTGAACAACTATAGAAATATGTAATTAAAAAGATTCTGAAAGAGTAGGTTATTTTATGTTAGAAGATATGCATATCTTCTATCTATATCTATAATATTCCTAGTGCTTTTAAAAAAGTAATATTCTTTATTGAAAATATTCTCACATTCCAATAGTGGAACATAATCTTGAAATCATATACTGTTATAGTGAAATAATTATAAAATTAGTGCCTGGAATATAGAAATTAAGCAAAATATAATCTCACTTTGACAAAAACTGATAATGACTCTTACATCTAAGACAGACCATTCTATGACTTTAACATAGTCTAAATTATGATGAATTCAAATAGAATGACATTTTCACATAATATGAATTTTTTAATAAAAGAAATATGATAAAAGCTAAAAAAAACTTAAAATGAAATTGAAAACATTGTCAAAATAATGCAGAGGGTGAATATGCCATCAAGATTCTGTCCTAGCACCTCTTCTTTTTCTCTCTAAATTATCACTTACTCTGGTTGTTCACTTATTCACTTGTGTCCAATTCTTTGTGATTCCATGAACCAGAGTATACCAATGACATTCATGGGGTTTTTGTGGCAATGATAGTGAAGTGATTTGCCATCTAATTCTCCATTAGATTAAGGCAAACAGAGGATAAGTAACTTGCCCAGGTTGACATAGCTAGCAAGTGTCTGAGGCTGGATTTGAACTCAGGTATTCCTTATTCTGGACTCAGAGCTGTATCCACTGAGCTATCTAACTGTCCCATAGAATATATTATCACCTAGAGACCTCATTTAGTGTCCTCGGTAGTAGAGCTGGAATTGAACGTGAGGCTTATAGCCAAATGAAATAATTTAAGATCTTTTGAAAATGCTCAATAGAATATAATGTTAGTGGTAGCAGAAGCTGTAGTAACATTAGTAGTTGTAGCTGATGTTTTTGTTTCTGTTATCATTATGATTATTACGTATTTTAGATTATTTATGTATTATATGCTATACATTCCAATCCAGTGTTATTTCTACTACAACACCCCTCCCTCACCAGAACAGCTCCATTGTTGCCTTCTCCTTTGTTTGTTTATTTGCTTTACATTTTTCTAACAAGTAATTATCATTAGGAAGACACATAAGTGCTTACTATATGACTGATATTAAGAAGCAAATATTGTACAAACAGCTGTCAAAACTCAATTGATAGAAAAAAAGTCCCCAAACTGCAATAATCTCACTATGATACTATTTATTTAATTGACAGATAAGACATATTGTCTAGTTTCCATTTCTTGTTATGATTTTTCAGTACAATTGCATGATATGTAATCTTGTTTACCTGATGTTAGTACCAGTGTACATGAAAATTACATAAGTTCTAACTTGTAATGTAGCTACAGAACTTGATTTCTGGGAAAATTTCTAGGAGGCAAGATGGCAGAGCAAGCAGGAAATTGCTGTAGCTCTATCATAGTCACCTCCAAATGACCACAAAATAGCACCCCAGAACAAATGCTGGGACAGCACAGCCAGCAGAAAGAGGTGGTGGGGCAGTCTTTTAGCCTAGAAGGCTTGGGGGATCAATAAGAAGAGTCCATCTCATTTAGGTAAAAGAGGAAGACAAGAGCAAGCCCCCCCTCAGCAAACCAGGGAGAGATCCTGAGCCTCACTGTACTGGAACAGGAAAAGGCCAACACCAGGACCTCCATATGCCTTATCATAACCAATGGAACCATGAGACTCCAGCTCCTAGAACCACCATGTCCTTCAGTGTAGCCCCAGGCAAACAGATATCCTCCAACTGCCAGATCTCTATGTGCTTCTGTACAACCCAGGGCAAAGAGATACCCTCCAGTGACCAGACCTCCATAAGATCCAGCGTATCCCCTGGGAAACATAGAAACACCCCACCAGGCCTCAGTCTGTGCCAGATACCACTACTAGGACCATAGCTCAGCACCAGGTAAAGTGCCAGATGCCTACAGCCTTTGACAGCACCAACTACCCCCAACATTAACCCCTCAACACAGACATGAGGGGTCCCCGTGGGCCTCAGGGCAACATCAGTGCAACACCACGTAAACAGTAATGCCTGCAGCCACTGGCACAAGAAGCCTGCGACAGAACCTATTCTTCCCTGGGAGCAGAGATCAGGTTTTAAAAGAAAGGAAAAAGACCACGCACACACACACACACACACACACACACACACACACACACACACAGCAAAAAACAATGAAAAAGAATCTAACGATAGGTATTATGGCAAAAGGGAAGACCAATACACAAATTTGGAAAAGGGCAACAATGTCAAAGCACCTATAGGTAAAACCACAGAGAAAACATGGGGAGTCACGGAATAGCCTGAAAAGGACCTTAAAATTATATAAAAAGAGGTAGAAGAAAAATTGGGAAAAGAAATGAGAGTGATACAAGAGAATTATGAAAAAAGAGTCAACCACTTGGAAAACTGTTTAAAAAGTAGAACAGCCCAAATGGTTAAGGAGATACAACAATCCTCTGAAGAAAACAACTCTTTAAAGAACACAACTGGCCAAATGGAAAAGAAAGTACAGAATCCAACTGAGGAAAACAACACCTGAAGCTCATGAATCTATGAGCCATCAAAAACCAAACAAAATCAAAGGAACAAAAAAAATGGAAGAAAATATAAATGACCTCATTGGAAAAATAAATGATCTGAAAAACAGATATGGGAGAGACAAGATCAGAATCACTGGACTATCTGAAAGCCATAATCAAAAGGAGAATCTATAGAGCATCATTCAAGAAATTATCAAGGAAAATTGCATTGATGTCCTGCAACCAGAGAGAAAAATAGCCATTGAAAGAATCCACTGATCATCTTAGGAAAGAAATCCCAAAATAAAAGATCCAAGGGAACATTAGAGTCAAATTTCAAAACCATCAGGCAGGGGAAAAAAAGCTCCAAGTGACGAGAAAGAAACAATTGAAATATCGGGTAGTCACAATCAGAATTGCACAAGATTTGGCAGCTGCAACATTAAAGGATCAAAGTTCATGGAATATGATATTCTGGAAGGCAAAGGATCTAGAACTACAACCAAGAATCACTACCCAGCAAAATTAAGCATACTGCATCATGGGGGGGGGGGGGGGGGGAAATAGTCATTCAATGATTCAAGCTTTTTAAGGAGAAGATCAGAACTAAACCAAAAACTTGACTTCCAATATCAAGACTCAAGAGAAGCATAAACAGGTAAAAAGGGAAAAGAAAATATGAGGGATTCATTTGAACTAAACTATTTACATCCCTACATGGGAAGATGATACTTGTAATTCCTAAAAAATTATATCATTAATAGTACAGCTAGAAGGAATGTACACAGAGGATATGAGTATAAAACGAATTTGAGGGAATGACATAAAAAAGTAAATATTGGATAAGAAAGATAAATACAATGGATGCAGAAGGGAGAGGTAGAATGGGGTAAATTATTATACAGGAAGAGGTGGGAAAGACCTATTACAGTGGAGGAGAAGATGGAGGTTGGGAGATAAGCATCCCATGAACCTTACTCCAATCAGTATTGGCTCAAAGAGGGAATTATATACACAATCAGTTGAATATAGAAATCTATCATGCTTGACAGGGAAGTAGAAAGGGAGGAGATCAAATAAAAGGGTGGTAGTAGTTGGGACCAACAGAATGGAGGGCAGATAAGGAGAGGTGGTAGTCAGAAGCAAAACACTGATGAGGAAGGAAAGGGTGAAAGGAGAGAGAGGACAAACAGGAAGAAAAATAGAATGGAGTTTAATAAACAGTTAATAACCATAAATGTGAGTGTGAATGGGATGAACTCTTCCATTAAATGGAAGTGGATAGCACAAGTCGATCAAAAACAAGAATTCTACAATATATTGTTTATAAGAAATACACTTGAAGAAGAGAAACACAAGAGATTGTGGAACTGAATCTTGTAAACTAAAAGTAAATAAACAAATCAATTAAAAAAAAAAGAAACACACAGAGTAAAGGTAAGGGACTAGAGTAGAATCTATTATACTTCAGCTGAAGTAAAAAAAAAAAAGCAAGGATAGCAATCCTGATCTCAGACAAAATAAAAGGAAAAACAGACCTAATTTAAAGAGATGAGGAAGGAAACTACAACTTGCTAAAAGTTACCATAGACAATAAAGCAATATTAACACTAAACAAAGTAAGAATCTGAAAAGGCCTTAGCCTAAAAGGGCCAGGGTCTCCCATTGTATCCTGGGCTATCTTCAGTCATCCTGATGAATATCTGGCCACTGGACCCTAGTGGCTCTGGGGGAGAAAGTGAGGCTGGTGACCTTGCATAGCCTTCCCTCACTCAAATCAAAGTCAACTGCAAGTCACATCATTATTTCCCTGATGTCATGGTCCTCTTCAAAAATGAAGGACAAGCACAACAGCAATGCACCAAGTGGTACAGTATCCAATTCTTAAAGGAGATGTTAAAAAGGTGGAAACAGCAAAACTATACTAGTGAGGGACCTCAACTGTCCCCTCTTAGAATTCAATAAATCCAACCAATAAATGAGAAAGAAATAAAAGAGGTAAATAGAATATTGGAAAAGACAGATATGGCAGACCTTTGGAGAAAACAGGGAACAGAAGGGAATATTCTTTTTTTTTTTTATCAACAGCACATGGCACCCACACAAATACTGACCGTGATTTAGGGCATAAAAACCTCAAAGTCACATGTAAAAAGGCAGAAATATTAAATGTTTTCTTTTCAGATCATAATGCAATTCAACAAAGGGTAGTAGAAAGATAGATTAAAATTAAATTGAAAACTATAATAATCTAATCTTAAAGAATAAGTGGGTCCCAGAACAAATCATTAGAACAATAATTTCATTATAGAGAATGACACCAATGAGAAAACATACCACAATTTATGGTATGCAGCCAAAGTTGTATTCAGGGGAAAATTTGTTATTCTAAATACTTACAACAATGAAATGAAAACAGAACAGATCAATGAATTGGGCATGTAACTAAAAAAAAAAAAAAAAAGAACCTAGGAAAAGAACAAATTAAAAATCCCCAACGGAGCACCAAATTGGAAATCCTCAAAATCAAAGGTGAGATTAATAAGACTGAAAGTAAAAACGAAACAAAACAACAATTATTAAGCTAATAAATAATTCTAGGAGTGGGTTTTATGGGAAAAAACCCAATAAGATAGATAAGCCATTGGTTAATTAAATTTTTTTAAAAATAAAGAAGAAAATCAAGTATGCAGTATCAAAAATGAAAAAAGTGAAATAACCACCTATGAAGAAGAAATTAAAGCAATCATTTGGAAATATTTTGCCCAATTATATACCAATACATCAGACAACCTGAGAGAAAGCGGTGAACATTCACAAAAAATAAAGTACCTAGATTAACAGATCAGGAGATAGAATGCCTAAATAACTCCTTCTTAGAAAAAAAGTTATTGAACAAGCCATTAATGAACTCCCTAGGAAAAAATCCCCAGATTCAGATGGGTTCACGAGTGAATTCTCCCAAACATTGAAAGAACAATTAATTCCAATATTATATAAACTATATGGAAAAATAGGTGAAGAAAGAGTCCTACTAAACTTCTTTAATTACATAAATATGGTGCTGATAACTAAACCAGGAAGAGTTAAAACAGAGAAAGAAAATTATAAATCAATTTCCCTAATGAATATTGAGGCATTTTTTATAGTAACAAGGTGATTACATAAATATATCCCAAGGATTATAGATTTTTAGCAGTTCACTTTCCATGTAAACATATAATTAATGATTAAGCTATTTTGCAAATAAACCATATTTTTAAAAGAGAAATTTCAACTAATATCAAGTAATTTTACTTATTGCTTAAGACTTTTAATAATCATGAAATTGCATTAATGTTTTAAAAAAATACTTTGCTAAGTGGTAGAAGTTTTAATACATTTTTCAGTTTTTCTTCATTTACATTTAGTTAATGGGAGTTAATACACTTCCTGTCAGCGATCAGTTCATTGTACTCTGGAATCATGTTTGAAATCAATTTCTTTAGAAATCTAAAAACTAACTTTGGTAACCAACTCGTTTTCTGAGTTTTTTTTTTCTTTTTGGAGGGAGGAGGGCAGGGCAATTGGTGTTAAGTGACTTGTCCAAGGTCACAGGATTAGTAAGTATTAAGTGTCTGAGGCTGGATTTGAACTCAGATCCTCCTGACTTCAGGGCTGGTGCTCTATTCACTGTGCCTCCTAGTCACCCCTGAGTTTACTTTCTTGAAAAACTGTTGTTCCCCACTTAGATTTTTCAACCATTTGAATGTTTTAATTTGTTTTTTCATGGGAGTCCAATTTGCTTAAGTAAGAATGTTTTGATTTGAAATGGTGATGAAAATTGTATTCCTTTTGAAACAGCTATTACTTCTCAGCAAACAAAGCACAATATTTTGTCTCACATGTAAGTAAACAAGTATTTATTTGTCCACTCTGGATTAAACACTCTATGTTCTGATTCACTCTTCTGTTTCTTCTTATCACCCGCTTTACAAAATCATCCCAAAACCTTTAATGTTAGAACCAAAAAATGTCCACAGCAACTTCTTCCCATAACAGAGAAATACTGAACTGAATGTCTTACCCTGGAGAGAGCACCAGACACTCATGTAACTTGGAGGGAGGCCATGCAGTGAAGGAGGGGAAAAAGCCCTCACATTGTTGCCACTCGTCACATAGAGAGAATTAGCACTCACTTTGTCCCTGTTCAATGACTGAAAACCCAGCAAAAAGATATGACTCTCACTCCTCTCAGACTAGAGACAGACTGATGATGGTTGCCATGGGTCATGTGACAAACACAAGAGAGTACCCAGTGGCAACTCAGCTGCCAAGTTACATGATGGATACAGTAGTGACTAATGGAATGGAGGTGATGCAGGGCATGGACAAAGCACTTGTTACATCTTTACTTTCTTTTACATCCTCTACATCTTTAGTAGGACACCCAAAATCCTTTGGCAGGCCGTATGTTGTGCAGGCCTGCTCTAAGAGTATAAATTACAGTGATGGGATTGACCTGTCTTTGGAAAAGGAATTTCCTTACTCTGTACTTCATTTTAAGGATATGATTAACTTTAGTCCCTAACACTTTTTTTAGTGATCACCTCTATCCCTATTTAATTTAAAATTCTTTGTAAACATTATTGTAAATTTATTGTAAATGCCACACTCTAAAATTCTCATATTCCTAGTTTTCAGCCCCGTTTCACATTAATCTCCTCCATCTACTTTACAATATAGCCAAGCAATACTTGTTTGCTATTTCCTGTACACAATTCCAGTTCCACATCCCTGTAGAGTGACTTCCTCTTCACATTTACCTCATGGAAATCTTAGCTTCTTTCAAAGATCACCACAAATCCCACTACCTAAAGAAACCTTTCCCGATCTCCTCAGTTTCTTGTTCTGTCTCTCCAGAATTAATCTGTGTTTTTCTTTATCAATGTTGCTGCTTATAACATATCCCAAAAAGATTTTAAGCTCCTTGAGAGCAGGAATTATTTAACTTTTGCTTTTGTATGCCCAACTAATAGCACAACTGTCATATATCAGGCATCTCCTAAATGCCTTTTGCATAAATCTTGGATAAATGAACAGTAACGTATCACTTTTCTCCGTGTTCCTTTGACTTCAACTTCTATTTGATAAAAAAAAAGGGAGTGGAGATAAAGTACAAAGAGTTGTGAAGCTAGCATTTTTTTCATCTTGGTTGTTCATGTTCCTACCTTGTTATATTGTTCTATTACCCGTAAAGTAAATAAATTCAGAAACTATCCCATGGCTTCCAGTCTCTTTTCCTGTTCTTGTATACAAATAGAAATGGCCAATGGCAAAATAATTTAATGAAGAAGTTTAAAAAATATTAGTTCCATGACATGTGCCAAACTTGTGCTTACTGCTGGTAAGATAAATGCAAAAATATAGTCCCTGTATCAAGGAGATCAATCTAATGGAGAAAACAAAATATAGAGGAGGGGGGTGACAAAGGAGGAGAACTTTGGTATGGAACTTTATAGGGAAGATGACTGGGGAAATAGAGAAGAATTTTCTCTGTTTCATTAAATAGTTAATATTTAATGAATTAAATTGGTCACTCGAAGAAATTAATTAATGAGAAAATTCAAGTTTATGCATGAAAAATAAAGGATCATAGCATACACTTAGATTATCACAGAACTTTGTAAGATAAATTTGAATATATAACAATGATTGAAGTGATAGGCTAAGGTGAGATAAACGAGTGAGGTCAGACCCTAGATCTAATAAAATGTCAGAAGTCCTGACATTTTAGAACTTTCTCTCTCCCTCCCCTTTCTCTCTCTCTCACCTCCACATTATTTTTGAAGTGTGGATGTTGAAATTAATTTATTTCATATTGCTTTATATCTTCTTAATAGGATTTTGTTATGACCCAGCTCAACACAATTAATATAATATCCTCAAAATGGGAATATTTAAAGACTTTCATTCAATTGGGAATCATAATTATAAGATGAACAAAAACAACAAACAAGCAAAAAAAAAAACCCCTCTGCACAGCATGTTTTTCATGACACTGCTGAACCTTGGGTCAACATATTTTTAGAGCAGAACAGTGGTTTAATTAATATAAGGAAGTGATAATGAAAAAATTTCTTATATTACAAATGTTTTAAAACTTACAACTTAGCTATGTTGGGGCACCTAGGAATAGTTGGCATCTATTGGGTCACACAACCAATAAGTACCAGAAACAAAACTTGAAATTCTGCCTTCAAGATTAGCACTCTATTCAAAAGAGCATGTGGCTTGTGATGTGTGCGTACACATGTGTACACATGTGTGTGTCTGTATGTATGTATAAATGCATATATACGTATGTATATGTACATACCTATGTGTATATACACACACATACACACATAAACAAATAAATATCCTTTTTAGTGCTTGCTTGAGGCCCACCCACAGGAGACTTGCATATTTTTTATGTATGCTTGTTCAGGGGAAACTTCAGATCTGTACGACATTCCAAAGAGTGAAATACTTATTTAAAAATCTAAATAATAAACACCATAAAAATCTTTATATTTATACAACTACTGGTATGGTAATTGACAATGATTTGTTGGCTGCCATAGGAAACAATTTATAAAGGTTTGCCTATTTCATTTTCCTCATCCTTTAGTTTTATCTGTGACAGTATTCATGCATGTCCAAATCACATTCAAAAGATTTTATAATGGTGAAAAAGCAATCATTTGAATGTACAATTTCTAGTATTTTCTCAGTTATTCTTTCTTATAGAAGCGTTATCTTTTTGTCTTCATATGATATGATTGTGATACCTTCAAAATTAGTACCTGAGCACCTTCAAACATATTACTTCCATTTGGAACTCTTTAATATGTATTTTGTCTGGTCAAATCATTTTTATTATTTATTATTTTAATTGTCATTAATATTTTGTCAATGAATTCATTGCATACTAAACTAAGGCAACAAAATCCAAATGTGGTGGTTCTAATACTGTTGCTAATTAAAAACTAACAATCTCTTCCATTTCCCATCTGGTTATTCTTTTGGTTTTACATACAAATACTCTCAGGATGGCCTCAATTACTTATATCTTAGAACAATCTCTCTGGAGGTTTCTTTTCTCTTCTTTCTTTGGCTATTGTGCTATTCCTAGTCTTTGATTTTCTTCCTTTGTAATATTTTGCAAAAAAAAGAGGACAGAGGCAGCTAGAGAAAAGGGGAAGTACTGAAGGTAAACAGAAAGATATGGAAGTGATAACACAAAGAAAGCCATTGACTACAAAGGTTTATTTATTTAGAAGCAAAATACTTATTATGAATACAATGACTTTGGTCTGATGAATATCTATAAACTATGCTGTCCACTTATGAAAGGATGAGCCAGAAAGCCCAGTCTCTTAAAAGACCTAAGTCAAAGGGTTCTATAAGAAGACTGACAAATTTAAGAACAAAAAAATCAAAGTAACCCCTACAAAAGTTATTTTTTTCAAACAACTTTTTAAAATTCTAAGATAGATAAACAATGAAAAGAACATTGATAATCCATAAACTGTTTTTTAACCAACAGCATCAACACCTTTCCCAATCTATCCTTTTTCTGGAAGTAAATGAGGCAAAATCACTGGAGTTGTTTGTCTCCTTCCCCTTGAGCAGTGTACTTCCTAGAGGGGATGCTGTTGAAGACTTACAAGTCACAAAAGGGGTTTGGGTGAAGTAGATAATAAAGAATATACAAATTGGATAATCAATCCTTCAGAGGTGACCAAAATAATATCTCGCATCAATCTGTTAAAAAAATTTCTTTTCTAAGCATCAAAATGCAAACTTATGATATTAATTAACAACCAAAATAAATAAACTAAAAGGATAAAAAGGGAAGCTCCATCCCTCGAATTTAATACTTCACCTAAAATGTTAGGAGGCTATATAGAATCACACAACTTTCTTGAATCTTTAAGAATAAATTGAGGACAAAGTGTTATCAGTCCCAGTTCCTACAGGGAATGCCCAGCTGGCACTTCCTCTCACTCTATTCTTCCTTTCTATTTCAACATAACCAGTATACTCATCATGATGTGTGCCAACAGAAGGAGTCTTCCCTCCAATATTTAATTTAAGACTTGGCTAGAATAATTCACTTTGGCCACAATGATTCCTTATATATTTTGCCAATGCAAATAATATAGATACATGTAGATAATTAAGCTCCTTCTAATTAATTAATTATTTGATGAATTACTTTTCTATTTTTCTAAGGGAGTACAGGAGGTAATCAGGGAGAGGTACACTGAGAATTAATGCAGTAAATATAGATGTTTCTGGTTAGGTATATTGCTACTATTGTGTTCTCTGTCAGCTGAAGCAAACTATCAGTTTTTGGTTCTACATCTTTCAAAAAACTAACAGTTGCTCTCATCTGAAGACATAGGAGAGCAAATTGATTTCATCTTATTGGTGTGTTTAAGTAGGCCCTACCATATGGTCACTACTCTGAACATAGCTGATATCTATGAGCATTCCTGTATTAGTTATAGAATGTCCTTATGTTAATGATGATACCTAACAGTGCTGACCCTATTTCTTCTCAAAATTTTAGAAGTCATTTTATTCTGTGATTCTAAGTAGCAGAGACTAGAAGTACACGGGAAAGGATATCTAAATTTTTACAGAACTGTACTCATGATATTGTTCTACAAAAAAAAAGTACTCTGGTCTGAGTTCTAAATTAATCAAATGTCATTTTTGTGAATCTCTAGATGAATCAGTGACCATTAAGACTGAAGAAGGAAATTTCAAGTCCCAAGAAACAAAGAGTACATTTACTTTGTTCACAAAGCAGTATTTGGGGCAATTCATATTGAGAAATAAAATCAGAAGATGCTCCCTAGCTATACTTAAGAACTTTATAATCAAAACAAGAGGAATTAAAAAAAAAAATATATATATATATATATACACATACACAAACATATATGTCTGTGTATGTATATGTGTATATATATATAAAATATATATGTATATATTTCTATAAACAAAAAACTGAAAAAACAAAAACATGAAATTATTCACTGCATATGGTAATTAAATACTTAAACAGTATTTTTTTTTCTCTGCTAGATCTGGATTTTGGTTAGGTTTGCCATGACATGGCTTTCTTAATCAGAGCTCAGTTCTATTGAAAAGAAATATTTTACACAATCTTCCCATTTGACTTCCTATAGTTCACCATTCTGCCTCAAGAAAAGCTCCCAGCAGCATGAGTTTTAAATCAAGGAAATATGAATCATCAGCTTTCTATTCCCAATGCCTTTAAAAATAAAATGACTCAGAGTTAAGGTTCAATTTGAAACTAAAGGGATGCATGCTTACTGCAAAGCTCATAAAATTGGCATTTTGCTTTACTGGTAATAACAAATGTCTACTATCTGTCTGAGAGTTTTGATCCTTCAAGAGATTTTGTGTAAGTGAGAGCACTTATTCTGAGGAAATGTATTCAACAGAGGGCTTTTCTTTTATTCCTAACAATACCCCCATTAAAATGAATAAACTGAAGTGAATAAAACACTATTAATTAACAACATCTAGGTGATTGTTGGCACAAGAAAATTGTAGACTAGCAGGAACTGAGTTGAGCAACCAAAAGTTTGCCATTTCCTTTCCTCCCTTCCCCCATTCCCATGTTGCTTTTCTGAGATTAGGCTCAGTAGTCAAGCATTCATTTTGGAAACAAGAACTGGCCTTTTTCCTAGTACCAGCTTAGTTCTATTATAAATTATTTGTGTGTGACATTCATTGGGAGTGAGAATTTAAACCACGGAACATAGATGACAGGCTTCTTCAAGAACATGTGGTTTAAATGGATGACTCTTATGCTGTTGCCCTTATTATGTAGTTAGGCCAAATTAAGAGGAAGAGACAGTTCGAGAATTTAGATCATTTGAAAAGGCAACATATCATTTGAAAGGACTCAAGAGAGGATTGAACACGGAATAAAAGAACTTGGATTAGAGTCCAGGCTCTAACAATTACTGGTTGTGCAACCATCTACAAATCCCAAGTTTTCTTAGCATTAATTTATTCTTTTATAAAATGGTAGTAATAATGATTCCACAAATTTCCCTATATGCTGAAATAGAAAATATTTATTATTTACTTATTGTAATGACTCAATCTATTTGACCCAATAAATACATATTCCTGCAATTTTGGTTAGGAAAGGCAAAACCTGTTAAAAGCAATTTTCCCACTCAGTCCACCAGCAAAGATTTATCATGCATTGACTATTAACAAAACATTGTGGGTTACATAATTTTAGATTTTGCTGTCAGAAGGATGTCATGATGTTTTGCTGTGATATCTATCTCATTTTGCTTCATCAGGTAAAATCATCCTAATCCTTTCCTCTGAAATAGAATTTTCCAAGCTGCACTTTAGGGTTCACATTTATTTTAATTCTCTAATAACCTTGAGAAGTTATTTTTCAGTTTATTTTTCAGATGGCAACAAGCTACTGCCTCAAGGAATATGATGTATGCTCTATAACTTAGATCTAGAAATGAAAGGCACCTGATAGGTACCCTCTAGTCCTCTCTCATTCTACAGATGAAGAAATGGAGATCTATGGAAATGAAGTGACTTTTGTAATATCATATATTTCAGAGCAAGGGCTTTTTCACAGTATCATGTTATCTCCCTTTTCCACCCCTCAGATTGTGAGTTCTCAATTTCTCTCTCTCTCTCTCTCTCTCTCTCTCTCTCTCTCTCTCTCTCTCTCTCTCTCTGTCTCTCTGTGTATGTGCAATGCACACACACACACACACACACACACACAATGTGGACAATGAAAATGGGCAACAAATGGAGTTCAGAATTTGGTGGAAGTATATATTATATATAGAGAGATTGTCTTCATGAAATTACAAAACTTCTTTAACCACTTCAAAATTTCTACACAAACCAATTCAATTAAAAAATATAATAAAGGCCTTACTATGAGTCAAGCGCCATGCTACTGGGCAATGGGAACAGAAAAATAAAAATAAAACATTTCCTGCCCTCAAGAATCTTACAGTTTATTGGAGGAAAACATCATGTTTACCTAGATAACAAAGGTAAGCAATAAAGATAAGTAAATACATTGTATATTCTAAATAAAAACAAGTTGGAGGTAAAGCTGTCTCTTGCCAGTCATTATTTTAGGACAATTCCTGCCATCATTCTTTAGTTCACTTTCTCCTTTCCATCTACCACCTATATAGTGTGCCTTATCTCCAAATATGGACCCTTTATTCTCATGATTATGTAAACTCTGCTATTATTCCAGAATGCAGTATGTAAATTGACCTTTCTATGACCCACTCAACATCCTTGTAAATAAGAGTAAATTACCTTGTAAATAAGGTAAGCAGGCATGAATGAGTTGTGATTGCCATCTGTGGTGGTGATATCCACATTGATAAGATCATAAATACAATCAAAATGTGAATTTCTCATATTTTTCTCCAGCTTGTACTTAGGACTTTCTTTACCATGACCTAGAAATCTCTTCACTCTGGAAAATTACCTCAGCCTTGGAATTCACACACTGGAAGTTCCTTTTGTACCCATGGCCTCTTCCTCTGATTGGATGACTCCTTCTAGCACCTCCATTTAAAAAGGGCACCAAGGCAAGACAAAGCTCATTCTTTTGGATTTTCTCTAGCATGCTCCTGTGTTGGATACCATCTCTCTCACCACCACTTTTCAGATTTGTTTCAAATGCTTTTTTTCCCCCGTGAGAATTTAAACTCCGCTATTATTTGTATTTCTGTTGTTTAGCTCAGTACCTGGCATTTATTTTGTCTCTCATACATGCTTGTTGATGAATGAAAAGTATTTTATTATATGTGCTTATGAAATTTAAATAAATTTTAATTAATTAGTTTAACTTAATGTAATACCCAATTTAAATAAGTTAAAATATTCATAGAGATGACCTAGAATGATCTCTATCCCAATTTAGTAATAGAAAATATGTTTATTCAGGCTTTATCTAGGGATAAAAATAGGATGTGCCTTGAAAAGTTTAACCAATCTGTTGTATAAGAAAAAATAAATATAGATGCTATAACATATTATACTTCAACCAAGTCTGATTTGCATTGTTTCTAGTCAACCCCAACACTCACTCATTATCTTACACTCGTACAGATGTCACGTAGCACTCTTAACTTTTTTTTTTCCATCCAAGAAAATCATCTCATATTTTGGCTTTTACATCTACTAGGAAGGTTCTGAACACTAGCTAGATCTAAAAATATTCTTTTTTTTAATGATCATGGGTACTTACTCCTTATGTAATAATTGAAGGGAAAGCAAAGGGCTAGAATCTAAAAGAAGAGAAAGGTGTCAATATCCATTATGGAATCTATCTCATGAGACATTAACAGAAATTGATTGCTTATTTGAAATGAAGTCTGGGGAAGAGCAGTAAGTGAAAATGGACCTACAAAGTGGCTCAAAGATGTCATTTTATAGTAACTACTATTTTCACTACTACCTCGGGTTAAAATGTTTCTCCTACTTAATAAGGAAACCAATTACATGGCCTTTGTAACATTACCTTACTTATAACAAGAAAGCAAGTTGGTAACTACTTGTTTGTCATTTATTCAACAAGTATTTGTTAAGCACCTTCTATGGGTAAGACATTGTACTAGGTATTGGGGCAACAAAGAAAAAAAATATACACTCACTGAGGGAGTTTGCATTCTATTGACATTTCATTTTTCATATTTTCATTAATTAGTTCTCCTTGGATTTTCTAGACTTCTAACCCCATTCACTTTTCCCTATGCAGTACACAACTCCTCTTCTACTGAAAGCTCCCAAAAAGCACAAGAGAGTAACCCAAAACTTGAGAGGTAAGCTCCAAAGATGGAAAGAAACAGAATAGAAAGATTTCCCAAGTTCAGTTGGTCTAGAAGAGGTTTTCCTGACTAGATGCTGACATTTCTAAAAACAAAACAAAAAGCAAAAGAGCTCCTTTAATTTAATAATATTAGAAATTGGAGTTTTTGACAAGTTGTGGAGAGAAACAGACTATTTTCCTCTTCAATTTGACCAGAAATTAGAAATAGACAGAAAATCTTTACCTCTACATACATGGAAAGGGGATAGTGGTCACCATTTATCTTTGTTGTACCAATTGCCCTCAACTAATCTGTATTTTTCTATAATACATAATAACAAAAACTTACATTTACATGCCATATTATAGTTTTAAAACAATATCCTCATAACAATTATGTGAGAGAAGACACTGTGAATATCAACATACCTACTTTTTTTGCTTTTTTTTTTGGAGGGGGGAATAGCAGGGCAATTAGGGTTAAATGACTTGTCCAAGGTCACACAGCTAGTAAGTGTTAAGAGTCCGAGGCTGGATTTGAACTCAGGTCATCCTTACTCCAGGGCCAGTGCTCTATTCACTGTGCTACCTAGCTGCCCCCATCATACATATTTTTAAAAAGAGGTAACTGAGATTAGAGTCTAGTAACATTGCTGTCAAATTTAAGTTTAAACATGCGCTTTAGTTCCAAATTTCCAACTCAGTGTTCTTTAGAATATTCCACAATGTAAACATGTTTGAAAAATTGTCACCTGATCATTTAACAGCACTTATGTGAGAGTATGCTAATTAAAAATAAAATGGTACTAATCATTCCCAAATGTCAAATGATGTTCCTTTTGTCTTACAGAATCTCAAATTTACCAACATCAAACAGGCCTAATCATAAGTCTTTAGCATGCAGATCTTGAAACCATGATGCTGTAGTGCCAATGCAGTATTTACTGTGCCCATGATCATGATAAAGATTGCGACTATATGTATCACATGACATTCGATCACAAAATAGACCAGATTCTCCAGAACTGACAGAAGAAAACCAAATTCCCATACCAGTAAGCCAATTCCATCAGTATCAAACATATTCAGAAGCCATAATAACACTGAAAGCCACAGCATCCTTCAGCCTTCTAACAAACCAATAGAAGATCAATATTTACTCACAAACCTCTTTATTTCTTTATTGAGTATCCTCTCTCCCCACCAATGCCTGGCTAGCTCTGAGCCAGCTTTCTGTGGGCTCTACTTCCCTCCAGCAAAACTCCTCCCACCACAAGCTCCATGTGACTACATTCAGCCTATTAGGGGACAGAGTTTACTTTCAAAGCAGGAGAGGTCTTCAAATTTCCCCCTAGGTCTATTAAGGGGCAGGGGAGATCTTCAAATTCCCATTCCCATTACAGATGCAAGCAATAAGATCATTTGATTTATGATGTTAACTTACATTTTTTCAATGCCTTCAATGATGTTTTGAAGTTTAATGAAATATTGCATGACTTTTAAAAAAAGTCCATGGACTACTGTAACAGTAATGAGATTTGAAGTTCCTTTTGTATTGCTAAGCTAAGAGGTACTTAGCACCTAGTTTAGATTAAGCCTCTGTTAAAGAAACAAAAGATATGAACTCCTGTCACCTGTTGCTGATGTAACAGGAAGGGGCTGAATGGGGAGGGGCAATACTGTATATAAGGAAAACACCAGAGAGGGAGAAAGAGAGAGAGAGAGAGAGGGAGAGAGAGACAGAGAGAGAGTCAGATCTTCTTGGAGTAAGTTTCTTGGAGGCAAAAGATGCTGCCACTGTGGAGGCTGAAGAGGAAACCCCCTCCCCTCTCCCCAGCTGGAGAGAATAATGAGAGAATGATTTTTATTTTGAAAACCTGTATGGAATGATTTTGATTCTGGGAACCAGCTGAAACTTCTGCTAAGTCCAAGGACCACTGGAGCTAACAAAGGACTGAGGAAGCATGACTGTGATGCTGGTACTTTGTATGAACCTGATTGTGGCTTCGTGGAGCCTTTGTCTTTCCAGAAACAGAGACTGTGAAGGATTTGAGATGTACTAGACACTGTGAATTCCAGTGTGGAGGAGGAACTGCACAAAGAGCTAGGAGCTGTCTGCCTTTGAAACCAGGTGACAACTGGGACCATGGAAGGAGATCCAGAGAATCTGAGAAACCACCCCAAATCAAGCTGAAAGAAGAATTTACTTGGATACCGTGTACTAACTGAGAAATTGCAATTTACTAGTGACCTAGGGGTGGAGGGTCTGTGTATTTTCTGATGATTGAAGAGTGAATGATGAAGGATGATTGAATGATTGAATTGATTGAATGATTGATTGACTAAATGATTGTATTTAGTGACTGATGGCTAAATAAGTCACTGATTGAGTTAACTTAGTGTGCCCCATGAGTGGAGAATTTTGATTATTGTACTCTGTGTTCCTTGAGGAGGCAAACCTCCTTAAGGATGATTGAATAATTGAATTACTAAATGATTGTTCTTTGTTGAAAACTTTGTGACCACTGTGGTGGAAACCATGTGGCCATTTTCTGTGGTAAGTTGTTGTGAATGCTTTATTTTGATTTTCTGTGATAAGTTGTAACACTGTGAATGCTGTACTTTGATTTACTGTGAATGTTTTACTTTGATGTGTTATGGAATAGAGTGTTCACTATACTGTGTAATCAGAACCTTAAAAGGTGTTCATAGTAGCATTCTTCTGAAAAGCTGCTAATGATTGGCTTTACAACTACTAATACTAGTGTCAGTCAGCAGTTGAATTCTATTTAAATTTGTTGTATTTATTAAAGAAGTCTAGGTGAATAGCACAATTGAATTTTTTAGAAAAAAGGAACCTATGATTTTGCAATTTGCACTTGCATTTTCAATTTAAACTTGTCTCATTTTTATCAGAAAGTTATTAGACATTATATGTAGTCATTCAGTCCTTTCTTCTTTCTGATAACAACAAAATGCCAAAGCTAGAAAGTAGCTTAGATAACATCTGGTCTAACCCCCTTTACTTTTAAATTATGTCCTTTCAAAGCACTTTTAAATTATGTCCTTTGGTGGAATTCGTATGATGAAATCTGAAGTATCAAAATGACAGTAATATGTCAGCCCCAAAATAGGAACTTCTAATCCTTATTAATTAAATTTCAAAATAAATATACTGAATGTTCTCTATGGAATTCATTTGAAGACAGTAAATATCAATGAGCATTATTGGGACATGTTTGCATAAAGTTACTTTCATTTGAGGATAGAGGGAAGACATTTAAATTCCCTTAGCTATATAATCTTTCCCTGAATGTTTTATGATATCAATAATAGTCTTTCAAGATCAAGTTTCATCTGTAGAGTAATTCTCAACTCCAAGGTTGACAGCCTCATTTAGCCCACCCCTCCTCTCTATATTCTTAGGGTCAATTCCAAGCATGCTACATATCCTCTATGCATTTATTCAGTTGAATTATCACATTGTGCCTGGATGAGAGTGGAGCACAGTCCAGCTTAGGTTGTGCCATTACAACCCTGGCCACAGCAAACTAGGAGCAGGCCTTGGAAGTGACTGAATCAGAAGCAGCAGCAGTTATTTCCAGAGCTCTCAGCTCACAAATGGTAAGGGGGTCAAACAACTGGTCAGAAGATCATAGTAGTCTTTTTGCGCTAGCACAGAGACAGTATTCTCTTGCCTTGCTCATACTTGGATGAACTTCCCAGCCATGGGTTGCAGTCACAGGGCAAAGCAGTACATAAGCATAGCACAGCTTGTGGAAGCAATGGAATGGGGACTCTCCTTATCATTCCAGGGCAGAAAAGAGTGCTTTGTGATTACTCACAGACTAGAGCACAGGCCAGGAGAGTAGTAAATACCTCTCCTTAGATCATACCACCCTGGAAGAACTGAAAACTTACAGGTTCCTAGAAAAATCTCTGAAAAAAAAGCTTCACAAAACCCCTGAAGCTTGGAACAGTGTACCCTCCACCTTGGAAGCAGAGCCCTATGTTAACAAGGAGGTAAAAGTCAAGTAATAGGCTGGGAAGATTAGGAAATAGTGAGAAAAAAAATCTCTGACTAGAAAGTTACTATGGTGTTAAGGATGATCAAAACACACACTCAGGAGAAGATAATAAAGTCAAAGCACCTACATCCAAAGCCTCTAAGAAAAAATAAAAGCTGTTCTCAGGCCATGCAAGAGCTCAAAAAGCATTCTGAAAAATCAAGGGAAAGAAGTGGAGGAAAAATTGGGAAGAGAAAATGAGATTAATGCAAGAAAATCATGAAAAACCAGTAAATAGCTTGGTAAAGGAGATACAACACACACACATACATCCCCACACACACCCTCACATGTGCACTACTGAAGAAAATGACAACTTATAAGACAGATTAGGCCAAATGGCAAAAGAGGTCCAAAAGTAGAAGAATGCTTTAAAAATCAGAATTGGCCAAATGGAAAAGGAGGTCCAAAAGTTCACTGAAGAAAATAATTTCTTAAAAATTAAAATGGAGCAGATGGAAACTAACAACTTTATGAGAAATCAAGAAAGACTAAAACAAAACCAAAAGAATAAAAAGAAAGACAATGTAAAATATATCTCCTTGGAAAAATAGCTGACCTCAAAAATTGGTCCAGGAGAGATAATTTTAAAATTACTGGACTACCCAAAAACCATGATTAAAAAAAAAAAGAGCTTAGATATCATCTTTCAAGAAATCATCAAGGAAAACTGCCCTGATATTCTAGAACCAGAGGGTAAAATAGAAATTTAAAGAATCCATTGATCACCTACTGAAAGTGATTCCAAAATGAAAAGTGCTGGGAATATTATAGTCAAATTCCAGAGCCCCCAGGTCAAGTAGAAAATATTGCAAGCAGTCATAAAAAAAACAAATTGCAACAATTCTGAAGTACCACCTTGTTTCACATGTGACACAAAGGAAGCACTTGAGTTTTCAGACTCCGGCCTCTTATAAGTTCACGCTTGATCTGGTCAGACAGTAAGGACAGGAAAATAGCTTCAAAGGGGTTACTAATCTTACTTATTGACTTACTATTCTAGTTTACTCTTCTCAAAGGGTTGCTGATAATGGAAGAACCAACTCCTACAGTATTCCCTAATCACCCTTCTCTCAGGGGCCAGCAAGAAGGGGCAGGGGCAACCACTTCTATATCTTGGGGTCAAATGAGATAAGCATGGCTTATGCACTCCCTTAAATTCCCTCAAGCTTCAATGGGAGTTGGTTGAGGTAGATACATGCATTCCTCTATGCATTACCCAAATCCCAAATGGATTCCCATATGGATTCCCATAGTGGTTTCTTCACTCACTGACCAGTGCCCACTTGCTTTATAGGGCAACAGACAAATTAGGCATCTTGGCAACATTAAGCTCACAGGTTAACTTTAGCAATATCATCATAGTAAATATCAATTATGTTACCTCCATATCTCATGGTGCAGTTGCAATAGGACTGTCTGTCACTATGATTCTAGGAATTGCTATCTAGGATCCTTGAGGCTATTCTGGAGTTACTTTCTTTCTAACACCTGGAAATTAGATATTGTCATGGCCATGGATCCTGAGAAACTAAACTCTAAAAGGATAACAAAATTTTCTTTATGTATATACTTCATTATTAAATTGGCTAGTAGGACAGAAAAGGTAAATGACAAATGTTGGAGGAGATGTGGGGAAAATGAGACATTAATGCACTACTGGTGGAGTTGTAAAGTGATTCAACCATTCTGAAGAGCAATTTGGAACCATGCTCAAATGGCTATAAAACCATGCATATCCTTTAACCTAGCAATACCACTACTAGGTCTGTATCCCAAAAGAGATGAAAAGGGAAAAGGACCTACAAGTACAAAAAAATATTTATAACAACTCTTTGCTGCTGGCAAAGAATTGGAAATTGAGAGGATACCCATCAACTAGGGAGTGGCTGAAAAAGTTATGGTGTGTGATTATGATGGAATACTGTTGTCCTATAAGAAATGATATGCAGGATGCTCTCAGAAAATCCTGGAAAAACTTACATGGTCTGATGCAAAATCAAATTTATTGTGTACAAAATAACAACAATATTGTAAGATGATCAGCTGTGAATGACTTAACTATATTCGGCAATACAATAATAAAAGGCAACTATGAAGGACTTATGATGAAAATTGCTATGCATCCCTAGAGAAATAAATGATGCTATCTGAATACAATTTGAAGCATATTTTTTTGAACTTTATTTTTCTTGAGTTTTTCTTATCCATGTTTTCTTTCACAACACTTTTTGCATGACTGTTACATGTATAACCTGTACTGAACTGTTTGTCTTTTCATTGGGGTGGCAGTGGTGATTTGGGAGGGAGGAAGGGAGAGAATTTGGAATTAAAATTTTTAAAAACAAATTTTTATTACATGTAAATGGGAAAAATAACATACTAAATATGCAATAAAGATACAAAAAAAAAACCCAAAGAAGTAATTGAGAAAAAAATAAATTCATTTTTGAAGTACTAATAGTTTCTTAGGCGATTTCATTCCTGTATCAGAAAAATATCTTAATGACAACTCCTTTCAGTTTGCCAATACCGAATTCTGCTTGTGCCAGTCTTCTACTATAGCTTTTAAGTTTTAAAGGCCAATTTGCATCAACCAATAAAGACTATGATCTGAAAATGCCTTTCAAACTAGGTGGTACTGTGAATAGTGCACGGTGCCTGGAGTCAGGAGCACTTGAGTTACAATTAGGCTCTAGGCTCAGACATTTGACACTTATTGGCTGTACCATCCTGGACAATTCACTTAATACTCATTGCCTTGCAAAACACACCAAGAAACAAGAAATGCTTAGCATAACAAAGCTCTCATTGAATGTCATATATGAGTGGCAGAGCCTGAATTTAGACATCTATATTCAATCTGTGGCTAAGGAAGCAATTACAATGATGTGATGTTTGATTTTCAACATTCTTAAATGGCTTATATCAACCTGTCTGAGAAAGGAACAATCATTTTTTTCCCCTGCCAAGCTTGTTCTAATCTGAAAATTCATTTGATTATGTAAATATTTGAATAAAATACATAAACCTTATGTGGAAAAAAAAAACCCTGAATAATCACACTGGCTATTAAAAAAAAAAAAACAACAACCCTGAAAAACAAGGCAGTGACCCATGCTGAACAAAGAATAATGAAAATATTAATGGGTTTTGAAATAAATTGCTTCTTTTGATAATAACATTTAGAAAGGCACATTCCAAATATCACCTTTGAAAACGCAGCTGTGACATTCTTAGATGCACACTTGACAATCTAATGAGATCCTGAAAATACATTTAGTCAAAATTCCAACCTCTTAAAAATTTGGAAAGGTCAACTTTCATGTGATGAATTATAATTCTGACTATTCCTATTGTAGAAGTGCTCTTAGGAAATATAAAACATTTAATATTTCTATTGCTTATGGTGTAACCAACATACCCAACTTTTTTCTTTAATGTCTCCTAGCAAAAAATCTTTTAGAATTATTAAGTAATTTCCCACGCATAGAATAATTTACAGTTTAGAAAGCATTTTTATATGATTCACATAAAAATAGATAGTACAAGTATTATAATTCCCAATTCATAGATAAAAATATTTGGCCTAAAAAGGTTAAGTAGACCACGATGACATAACTATTAAGTTCAGAGCCAGAATTCAAACCCAGGTTTTATGTGTCCAAATATGGTTCCTTAAAACATTCAAGATGTCAGAGCTATTGAGAACATTTCATGCTAGCATAACTAGTTAATGTTAGATAATAAGTACTAAACACACTGCTATAAGCCAGTCTGCTTTGACATTCATACAGTTTAGAATCAGTGTCTACATTCCACTAGAATTAAGGTACCAGGCAAAACTTTCAGGAAAGACTTTAAGAGAATTTACATGAAAGTCAAATGCAATTTAAAACAGGAAAATACATCCCAATAAAGATATGCGACCACTTTCCATCATAAATACAAAGCAGAATTTTCCATTTTGGAAGAAATGACTTCTAGTTGTTTCTCACAAATGAAATTCCATCATACGTCTTGTGAAAAATAATTTTTCTTCGTAATCACTATGTTGGAGATTCAGACCTAGCCCAGCTCCCTTTCCTCCCTCCTCTTAGTACCTTCCTCCACTCCCCCTCCCCTTCCTTCAAAGTCCTGACTTTAAGTTTAGTTTTTCTTCAGAAAGACATTTCTGATAATGAGATTTCATTCTCCTTATCTTTGGTTAAACCCTAATCCAAGCCTGAATTGATTTAATCAAAGGCAAGGAAGCTCCATAGTGTTCTGCTCAGGCTTGGGTGGAGATAGATTCTCTCCAGATAGCCCAAGGATAAGAGTGGTCTTGTATGGTTGGGGGGTGGTCTGATAAAAGAGGTAATTCTTCTGTCTGGAGGCAAAAACAATAATGGGCTGATAGGCCCGGCCGAAAAGGTATATTAACTGGACACCTCAACCCCCAAATCAAGCCCATTTCTAGATTGGCTCCATTGGTGGAACTCAGTGTTTGACTACAACTCCACATACATGCCACCAGCTTGAGAGAAATAAAAACATGGAGCTGGACAATCTAATTTTATTTGTCTTTCTTAGATCAAACTCTACCAGGTTGACAGCCTCTATATTTTTCCAAAAGCTGTGTCCTAAACCTAGAATGTGCTCTTTTCTCACCTATACTTTAGAGAAACTTTAAGTTCCTTCAAAGTTCTATTCAGATACCCCCTCCAAAAAGGCCTTTGTTATTCCCCTAAGTTATTGTACCTTTCCCTTGAAATTATTTTCTATTGCTTTGTATGTATGTATGCATATATATATGCATACATGTCCGTGTATATATAATATATATAATATGTATATATACATTCATATATGTATGCAAATAATAATAATTTACATAACACTTACTATGTGCCAGCTATTGTGCTAAGTGCTTTACAATTATTATCTCATTTGATCCTCATAAGAACCCTGAGATGTAGGTGTTATTGTTATCTCCATTTTATAGAAGTGGAAACTGAGATGAACAGAGCTTAAGTGACTTGTCCAGGGTCACATAGTCAGTAAATGGCTGAGGAGGCGCTTGAACTTAGATCTTTGTGACTTTAAGTCTGGCACTTTATCCACTGTACCACGTATCTATGCCTAGTATAAGGAAGTGTAGTGAAGATCAAGTAGGGCATCTAGGTGGCACGGTGAATAAAGTGCTGCACCAGGAGTCACTAAGATTTATATGCTGAATTTCAAATCCAGCCTCAGGCACTTAAACTGTGTGACCCTGGGAAAGTCACACCTAGTTCCTCATCTGTAAAATGAATTAGAGAAGGAAATGGCAAAGTACTCCCATATCTTTGTCAAGAAAACCTCCCATAGGTTCATGAAGAGTCAAACATGACTGAATAAGAACAGCAGCGATAAAAACATAGAAGTATAGGCAATAAACTGAATGCAACGTTTAGCCTTCAGGCAGGAAAGTACTAAGTAAGTAAAGTTATCTAATGGAGAAGCTTGACAGGACCAATATTTCAGTGAATACAGATAAACATATGGAATCAAATCATATCAGACTGAGGAACAAATTTAGAAATGAAGTTCAACTTCCTCACTTTACGCAAGGGGAAACATAAGACCAAAGAGACTAAGTTTTTGCTCAGGGGTACGCAACTAAGTAAATGTCATGGACGTAACCATCACTTAGACTATGTGCACTTTAGGTTTCTAAGACAGAATACTATTGTAGCATGTTTGTGACATACAGAGGAAACAATAAAAACCGAATTGTGAAATTGTGACATATACATATATATGTCACAATATATGTCACAATTCGGTTTTTATTGTTTCTATAGGGGATATATGTGTGTGTGTGTGTGTGTGTGTGTGTGTGTGTGTATGTATGTATCGTCATGTGGCACAGTGAATAGCACTGGAGTCAGGAAGACTTGAGTTCAAATGCACTTCAGAAACCTACAAACTATGTGATCCTGGGCAAGTTATTTAGCCTTAGTTTGCCTCAGTTTTCTCATATGTAAAATGCGGTTAATAATACCACCTATTTCCCCACGTTGTAGTAAGGATAAAATGAGATGATATTTATAATGCACTTGGAAAGAGCACCTGTCATACAGAAGGAATTATTAAAACAAAGCTATTATTTCCACAAAGATAAAAGATTTAAAATTTTAATCATTATTTTTTGTTCGAACAAGTCGGTGCTCTTCATTTTTTTCTTTTAAAGTTATTTTCTTGATGCTTCCTATCATCATTCACTCACAAAGAATGGAATCTTCATAGCTTTTCCTACTCTAAAATTCTTTAATAAAATATTTTTTTTGCCTTTTTTTTCCGAGGACAATTGGGGTTAAGTGACTTGCTCAAAGTCACACAGTTAATAAGTGTGTCAAGTGTCTGAGGCCGGACTTGAACTTAGGTCCTCCTGACTCCAGGGCTGGTGCTCTATTCACTGCGCCACCTAGCCACCCCCAATAAAATATTTTTAAAATAACAATGCTTGCTTAGCAATGACAGAATGATTTCCTAAAAAAGTACACGTTAAATTTATTTTGTCAAGGTTAGTACTTCAGCAGATTCATGATTTCGGACCCAATAAAAGTCAGTCAGAGTCACTAAACATTTACTAAGTGCCTTCTAAGTTCTAAGCACAGTGTCAAATGCTGAGGGAATTAAGAAAGGCATAAGACAGTCTCTGTCCTAAAGGTATTCACAATATAATGGGGAAAGACAACATTTGATTTTTTTTTTTGAAAGATAACATATTAAAAAAAAAGTTCAAAAGGTGGTGGTACCAGGGGAGGGGGACAAGATGAATGAAGTCCTATAGCCAGGGTGGGAAATGACCTGAGGCAGTGTGAGTTATAGAATTGAATTTATCTTGAAGGATTATGAGTTTCTAGAGATCATAAAGTCCAAGAAAGCATCCAGGTGGGAAATAATGAGGTTCCTTTCCCCAAAGAAAGATCTAGGAGAAGCTCCTAGATGAACATTTCACCCTTTCCAACTGGAGAGATGGAGGGGCCCCAGGGCAAGGGAGGTGTGAGTTTCAGAGTTAATGTCATTTTGTAGGATGGTGAGTTTTTAGAGATGCTAGAATCCAACAGTCAGCTGGGAAGTGATATTTAGTCATTGAAGTGAATGTATTCTTCACCAACCCAGATCAATCCTTATCAGATGATTTAGGCCTTAGGGGTCAGTTATTTGAAGAGAGTCTCTCTGTATTTAGAATCATTATTCCAGAAGAGAAATATGAAGCCCATTGCCAAAGCAAAAAAATATGTGAAGCCCTGACAACTTTGTAACACCTGCCAGAGTATTTGCTCCATGGACATACTCTTCAAGAATTAAGGATCACCTCCACACCACAGGAAAAAAAAAAAACAAAACAAGCAATGATATATGACTGGAGTGGTGATGTTTCCTCTTGGCCACTAAATAATAGGTGGCAGCTAGGTGGCATGATGGATAGAGTGCTAGACCTGGAGTCCAGAAGACTCATTTTCCTAAGTTCAAATCTGGCTTTATACATTTACTAGCTATGGGACTCTTTAAAGCCACTTAACCCTGTTTGCCTCAGTTTCCTCATCTGTAAAATGGAGAAGAAAATGGCAAACCGCTCTAGTATCTTTGCCAAGAAAACCTTAAATGGAATCACAAAGAACTGAAAATGACTGTGCAACAATAACTAAATGATAATCTCTATTGTTGTTGTTTGTCCTTGAAGAGGACGTTGGCATCAGGAAGATGATGCCATGACTTGCAAATGAATTGGACTTAAGTGAGAGAGGGCTGTACAAAGACACCAGCTCTACTTTTTCCTCTGGAGCCATCTGGGTCCGATGACAAGATATAAATCTGGATTACTGTAGATGGCTCGCAATCTCTTTTGTAGCCCTAAAGAACAGAGTTATTACAAATTTCCTCAGTCTTTAATTCTATACTTTGGAATATGATGCTTTTGTTTGGTAATTAACACAACCAAAAATTTGTTGGCATAAACACAAT
>CM053584.1:114045940-114063141 GCA_028627135.1 Pseudochirops cupreus
ATTTGAGCACCATTTTTTCTTCCAATTGTTTTCCTTTGCCTGCAAGAGGCGCTCGAATAAGATGGATGTTTTGTTTGACTTCATTGATGGCCTGAACTTTCTGCAATTCTTTGCTCTTCTTTAACCTGTTCATTATAAATTTAGCTTGATGTTTTTGTTTGATCTCTTCTACTCTCTTCATGGCATCAACTGTTTTATTCCACAGCTCTCTCTGGTATTTGACAGGCTCATTTCTACGTTTTTCAAATTCAAATGAATTATCCACTGTAAGTTCTTTGCCAGCTGCCTTTCGAAAGGCTTCAGTCCATCTGACCTTACGAGGATTACGCTTCTTTTTAAAGTTTTTATGGCATTTAGATTTACAAAATCTGAAAACCTTACAGTCATTGCGGACAAACATCATGCCGTGTCCCGGGTACACTGGTCCGGAACAGAAATAACACTTCTCGATGCGCATGTTGAAGTCGAGCAGTCACCTTTCCTAGAAACCACGGCGCTTGAGAGCTAATTGAGTAATTTTCATGGGTATTTGGAATAAGTCACCTCAAGAACACTTTAAAAATATAAAATATGGAAGTATTGGATTGCCCAGTGGCAATCAATTAACACATATGAACTGCTCTGCAAATATTAAAGTGTTGCATAAACACTCACACTTCATATTAGCTATCATTTGGAGTCAAGAGATTCTGGGTTGGAATCCCAGTTCTTCTACTTACTACCCACGTGATCTTCTTAAAGAACACTTAACCTTCTCTGTACCTCTGCTGCTTATCTGTAAAAGCAAGTTGGACTTGAGTACTTCCATGGTCCCTTCTAGATCTAAATCTATAATCCTGTGAACAATGTTCTAGCAGTTCCAAATGCATATATCATAATATTCATTTGTCCAAGCCTGCGATCCAGCTACAAATATGCTCTTATTCTCACTGGATTTACAATAAAGCTATATCACATAAACACAAACAATTTTATTGTAGCCCCTTCCTACTCTTTGTGATGAAGTACAGGCTCTGGGAACCCCCTTGAACTCTGAATCTTTCCATCTGATGAGGCATTTGCCTGAGGCCATAAGCCTTTCTTTATAGCCAGGCCCAAATCTCTGCTACTAGCCTAGCCCTTCTTTGTCCAGCTAGTCCCCACCCTTGATCCTCCCAAAAGGATAGTCCTTTAAACTAGCCTAGCCCTCCATTGTCTGTTATCCCCAGGTAGCCTCCAGCGATTTCCCACCCTTAATCTCTCATTACTGGAGTCTGACCTCATTTGACTCCTCCTGAAAACCCTCCCCAATCTCCTCCTCTAGACCACCCCCAGATTCCTGTATATAAGACCCATCTTGCCTCCATGAGGAGGCTGGAGAATTATCTAGCACAGACTCACTCTGTGTCAGATGATTATGGCCTGTTTGTCCAATGCAAGTGTCACAGATACTGAGGCTCCCTATGAGTCTACCCATTATAGCAAATCTTTAATAAAACTTTTCTTTTCTTTGGCTAAGAGAAGACTTGAGTTGAATTCATTAGGCAGGACACGGCGTGTTGGTATTGTGGGGGGTCTCGTGCACCACTAACCCTACACCTCAACATTTTATAGTTCCCTGACCCCATTGCTAGTGCCTTTATCTATAAGATTTATCTTGTAGAAGTAGAGTTGCTTCCATGTTGTCTTTCATATTAGAACTTGAGTTTCTTGAGGTTAGGGATCATGTTCTTTTTCTTTTTCCATTAAAAAAAATGATTAGAGAACTTAACATGGTGACTGGTAAATGATAGTCAACAAATGCTTATTCTTCTGGACCTAGAGTCATGAAGACCTGTGTTCAAATATGGCCTCAGACTCTTCCTAACTATGTGACTCTGGGCAAGTCACTTAACCCTGTTTACCTCAGTTTTCTCCTCTAAAATAAGCTGGAGAAGGAAATGGAAAACCACTTGAGCGTCTTTGCCAAAAACAAACAAACAGCAGTCATGAAGAGTTATATACTACTGAACATGATGAACAACAACTTAACACCAATAAGCCACTCAACTGCTCTAAGCCCTAGAATCATTTTTACAAAAAGGTGTAATACATTTTGTATTAACTCAGAAGGCTAGTGTGAAGAAAATAATTTTCATAAATGTGAGGTTTATTTATTATAGGGGAATTTATTATAGGGAAAAGCTACTTATTTTAGTGGCTGTGCAGAAGCTTCACAATTCACAATTAATTAACTGCCAGAGGCTATAACATTGCCTGTTAAGATATCTGAGAACAGGAAGTCTTGTGATTCCTATGCTATCAAAAACCACTAGTCTACTGAAAAGCATTTTACCTCTGAATTCTCAAATGTTACAACTAATAGGTCTGAGTTGCGTCACATCATGTAGGAAGCCCAGGAATAATTTATGACTGTAAGAAATTTTCAGATAACAAAAAGTGTGGAAAAGGTCATCTACTTATATCTTTTTTAAATCCTTTCAAATGTATTCTAAGCTTGAAAAGAAAAAAAAAGACTAATAATATGGAAAGCACCTCAGAGGGCAATTACTATAGCTATAGAATACTAAAGAATGAACATACTTATCAGTAGATCATGACGTCAGGAATAATTATTCTTCTATAAAGTTATTTGTCAAGCAGAATGGCAAATGCCTTAAAGTAAGAATAAGAATACTAAAGACAGATATTTACCTTGGGGGCATTCATCACTCTTGCTGCTTAGAACTGAATGGAGGCTCCATCAGTAGATGTTTTAATTAATCTGATGGTTTAATCAGAACTATGAGAGTGTAATATCACAATAAGCAGAAAGGTGATAATTACCACTGTTCATATTTTTGCTGTTGATAGCTTTTGTTTTTTTTTCACTTTTTGGAGGGCATTTGGGGTTAAGCAACTTGCCCAAGATCACACTGCTAATAAGTGTATCAAGTGTTTGAGTCTGGATTTGAACTCAGGTCCTCCTGACTCCAGGGCTGGTGCTCTATTCACTCTGCCACCTACCTCTGCCTTGATAGCTTTTCTAACACAATTGTTACTCATTCCTCCCCCTCTCCCTAAGCTGTTTGCTACAGGGATTTTCATGCTCCAGGTGCATCTTTAGAGCCAAACTCAAATGCCTAAGAGTAATGATTTCAAATTTGCATCAGGTGGGGGAAAGTATTCCTATTTTTAAAAGCGTGAGGTGGTATTAAGGTTATGTTTTCTATTGAATTTGATTCACTTAGAAAATAAGGAAGGATTGGACCAGGGACTGATTATGTTTATGAAAATAATGTCCCTGTTTTTCCAAGAGAATATAAACTCTCTGAAGGCATGAACCACTTTGGTTTTGGTCTTTTTATTTGAAAGGTAGTTTCTCACTGAATTTGAACTCCATAAGTCCAAGGTTTATACCTTGCTCTTTTTAAAATATATATATATAATAAATTCAACATATAACTTTTAAAGTTATTCCAACTATGACTCTTTCCAACTTCCTTTTTTCTCTTCTTTGCTTTTGAAAAATGCTTCAATGACTCTCTTTTCTTCTTTTTCTTTTTCTTTCTTATTTTTGGTTTTAATAATAGCACTTCCCCCATGAATAAATATGCAGAACACAGTCTTCTTAGATGTTAATTATTTCTCCTTACCTCCTGCAATATAGTTCTCTAGTTAAGCAGTGGGCTGTGGTTGACTATAGTTTGAGAAGTTATCCACACCAACTTTGGATAATTACAGAATAGGTCTTTCTAAATTAGAAAGATTCAATCTTTGCTACAAATATTCAAAGAACCAATCACCACCAACCCAGCAGAATCCTGAATGGGGATATATTTCTTACAAAGGACCCTGAGCAAGTTACAATCTCTCTGAACTTCTTTCCTCATATATAAAATGGAGGGAGGTAAGAGTAGTTATTTCATAATGCTTTTGGAAGGACAAAGAGAAATAATCTCAGTTAAAGCACATGGCAAACACAAAAGAATAAGAGTTATTTCTACCTATATCCTTAGAGTTGAATGCAGTGCCTTACAAATAGCAGGCACTTAATAAAGTTGTTGAGCAAATATCTAACGTGAGGGTGCCCTGACCATGCTTTGGATCATGTCCTCTCTGCCTGTAAGACAAATAAACAGAGCATATAAGATGATTGCTAGCATAGGTTCACTCTTGATCTGGTCAGACAGAAGAGACACTAAGAAGGGGACCAATTGAGGCAAACACAGATTTCCCCCAACCCTTGAGGGGCCCAATCAAGTCATGCACAGCTGTTGTGCACTCAACCTTAAGCCTCAATGGGGGCCAGTTGAGGCACACACAGCATTTGTGTATTCAACCATAAGGTTCCCCATTCACTGATCACTGACCACCTATTTTATAGGGGCAACAGACAAAAAATGTATATTGCCAGCAATTACTTCACAAGTTTGCCTCACCCTATCCCTGTATCTAAATGCACAGTTGTAGTGAATGTATTATTTATCATTATATAATGCTGCACAAGTGTCATGGAGATGTTTTGAGCCATAACTGTGGGAACTCATATCTAATACCTGGGAATATAAGATTGTTATGGCTATGGATCCTGGGAAACTGAGCTCAAAGAAATAATAACAATAATTCTCTTTACACACACTAAAATCCACCTTACTTACAATAAAATTCACCTTACTTACACTGCCTAACATGGAAACCTCAGTATATCCTACCAAATAGGTGGCCTAGTATGCTTTGATTGGCTGTCTTTGTCTTTAAAATTGGCAAGACTGAATCACTTCATCTCTTTTTCAGCCACTTTTTCTGCCATTCTTTTCTGCTACTTTTATCTAGTGGATCCAGAAGGTGTACCTACTGAATGGGCTCCATGAACTGAACTGGTGAAAGGAGAAGACCTTCCTTCCCCTGCTCTCCCTCTTTCATCCTGGTTCTGAGAAACAGGCTTGGGGGTATTTGTTTCTGTTCTGTGTTGCCTGTCCTCTTCATTTTCAAATGCCAGAGATGGTCCTCAAGGGATTAGGGAGTTTGAGCCATGAGAACCTTGGAACCAGGATTGTAGGCAGAATAGTATAGCCACTGAAACAGGAAAGTACGCCACAAAAAACCAGGTTCCAGGCACTTATGCTTGAGAGGGATTTGGAATTGGAACTAGGACTGTGGTTTATAGTAAATGAGTTCCTGTGAACCTTATCTTCCCCTGCCCAGAGACTGAGGTGTTACACAGAATATGGGAGATTATGTCTCCCTACATAGGGGGAGTTAGTTTTTATATTTGTGATTATAGCTTTTAAAGTAAATATTCCTTTGTAAAAATCTAATCTGACTGTAAGTTGCTAGGTGGAGCCTGAGTACATGGGACCACTTTGTCTCTAATTTTAGGAACACTATTGGTAGGGGCTGATGCCATTTGAAGCATGCTCTTTTTACTTGGTTTATTTTATTCTTTTCAACTTGGCTAATATGGAAATATGTTTCACATGATGTCACATGTACAATGAGTATCATATTGCTTCCCTTATCAATGGATTGGGGAAAGACTAGAGGAAGGGAGAAAACTTAGGATTCAAATTATTTTTCAATGATGTTAAAATACTTTTTAAATGCTTGTTGAATTGAATCGACTACATTTGGATGTCTAACGTTTGCATATGTGAGTACTGGAATAATCTTGGATTTTGACTCCAAGCTCAGCTCTATCCACTGTGTCATAATATAAAGATAATCTCAGTTGATTTTCCCAATAACTCTATGGGAAAAGTTTGGTCAATCATTATTATGCTCCTATGAAAAATGAGGAAGGTAATTCATGAAGAGGTAGAATGACACTCCTAAGGCCACACATAAAGTTAGTCCCAGAACTAGGGCTAAAACTCAAATTCCTTAAATATCAGTTCCAAAATCCTAACATCAGTTTAGTTATGAGAGTATATCGCTATTATTCATTGCAGGTATAAATATTACCCTAGGCTTCTCTCTCTGGAGAGACCAAATAGGGATCTACCAGTAGGATGATATGCTAAAGAGCAAATCAAACAATCTGTACACACACTTAAATGAGGTTGGTATAAAATTAGCAGACAACATAATGTATTCAAAGGTTTTATGCAGTATTCACTTGGAATGGAAAATTCAATACATGTTTTGAATGAAAAGTATATGACTATCTCACTCAACTATGAGTCTCATAGAAATAATTCAAAATTCAAGCTAAAAGAACAGAGATCACTGAAGCACCTGTAATGAAATAATAAAACAAAAAAGTCAGTGTGTTAAAGTATATTTACGGATGTGATAAAAGCATATTTGATACATATGAAGAAGTCTATATTGCACAAAAGAGGTCAATAAATGTTTGGTTAATGTCATACCATTTTCTAAATTTCTAAAAAAAATAGGAGTCTTTAAAGCTGACTCTAGGAATAGAGTTATCTTAACGAAAATTTTCACTAGGATCAAAAGATAAAAATCAAGAACTTATTCTTTGGAAGGGAGATTTGATGCTATTTAGGAAAAAAATGGGAGGGAACTAAGCAGAGCAGATTAATAGGAAAGAAATGCAGATACATTTATCAAGAAAGTTATAGTCCTGCCACCTTCAAATTGCACTATTCATAACACCAAAATTAAACAAACTATTCACACGGTAATCTCTGACACTAGATCTTGTAATATACTAATTTTCTTTCAAAGTTCAGTTCCCCAATACCTAGCACAGTTCGTTGCAAAATAGTCTGTTGTTTAGTCCATTAGTCATGTCCAATTCTGCATGATCCAAAATTTGGGGTTTTCTTGACAAAGATAACTGGAGTGATTTGGCATTTCCTTCTCTAGCCTACTTTACAAATGATAAAACTGAGGCAAACAGGGTTAAGTGACTTGCCCAGGGTCACACAGCTGAGTACCTAAGGCTAGATTTGAACACAGGTCCTCCTGACTCCAGGGTTGGTTCTCTATCCACTCTACCACCTAGCTGCCCCATTGTAATATAGGAGGCTCCAAATAAAGATTTGCCAGATATTTCTGGGTTAAAGCATAGCACAAAATTAATTTTCTTTAAAAAAGAACAATCTTTTCCCATTGCTTTTCAGAATTGTGTGACAAATAAAGGTGGGGGTGGGTGGAGGAAGAAGACTTGTAGACAATCATTACTGTAAAGCATAAAAAAACCAAGAAGAAATAAAATTGCTTGACAAAATGCCCCCGTTAGAATGACCCTTTTTCTCTTATTATTCATTGCTAAGATAGACATTAATTTACCATGGATTCCTGATCACAGGAATAAAAATAAGACATAGAAGCTCGGATTTTGTAGATTTCAGAAATATTTTTTTCATATTTTAATTATGATGACTCATGGATTATCACTATTATATCTTTTGCTTTGAGTTCTGGCTTTGATCAACTCCAACCCACCAAAATGGATAAATTAAATCCAGATTCAACTGGTTCAACTTAACTTTTATGCACTCTATGTATAATAGTCTCTACCACATGCCGAACAAGTAATCAACTAGATTTTCCTTTACCATCTAAATCAAGAGGGAACCCACTAATTCTCAAGACAATTCATTCCATTTTTGGAAAGCTTTGATAATCAAGGTGTCATTTTTTGTTTTGTTTTGTTCTTCCCTTGATGTAAATCAATCTTAAAACTGTTTTTGCAACCTCTTCATATACCTCCAGTTCTGTCCTCTAAGGCTAAAGTAAAATGAGACAAATCTGTCTTCCATGTAATAGCCTAATATTTGAAATCAGCCATGAATTTTTCTCCCTTACTATGTATTTTCAAAATGTTCCAAAATGTTTCAGCCAATTCTCATATGGAATGCTCTTATAAGTCTTTGCCATCCCACTTGCACCATCTGGATGGTCTCCAAAGTTCTTAAAATGTGGTGCCCTGAAATGAACACAATATTCTAAATCTGGTCTGCAAAGGGAAAATTGTGGCAGGAACACCAATTCCCTAGTCCTGGAAACTATGTCATTCTTAATCTGAAAGATTAATTTTAGTTAGATAAATTTTTTGACCATATTACAGTTATCCCTTCCACATTTTGGGGGCTACAGATATGGTACCCCATGATCTAGAAAATCCATGTAAATTTTTTTGACCCTCCATTTGTACCACAGAAGTCTGATTTTTTTCCCCCTTTTTCATTTATGGGATGTTTATTGTAGCATCTTGCAAAATTTGGGTTAAGTATTTGATCACAGGCTTTGTGCATTCTGCTGGCCTTCACATATCATCTGTAGCTTCCACAAAACTCCTCCAAAATTTCCATTTAATTTCTTATGCCAACCCATGGTATTTGGAAACAGCTATGGGGAAAGTTGTGGTGTAGAAGGGATAACTATATATTGTTCCCTCACATTGAACTTGCAGTTGCCACAAAAGCCCATCCCCTTCCCCCCTTGTATGGTTACCTAACCCCAAACTTTCACTATCTAGACCCCACAAAGGTGACTTTTTAAACCCAGGTATAAGACAACTTTACTAAATTTTGTGTCATTACATTTGGTCCAGTGTTCTATAATGTCAAGCTTTTTTTTGGGGGGGGTGGGCATTTTCTGTATGTCATCCAATTCTAAGAATATGATATATGATCCCTTTATCAAGGCAATTACAT
Organism: Pseudochirops cupreus; assembly: GCA_028627135.1. Classification (NCBI taxonomy): domain Eukaryota; kingdom Metazoa; phylum Chordata; class Mammalia; order Diprotodontia; family Pseudocheiridae; genus Pseudochirops; species Pseudochirops cupreus. The sequence goes on from CM053584.1 coordinate 114,054,529, forward strand.
AAACAAAGGGCCTGGTTACACTTGGGGAGATTTATCATTTCATTGGTTCATCGTCCCACCCCAGGCAACCTGAGAAACTCCTTATATGATATGAACTAGAATGTTTGCTCATTGTCCAAACAATTCCAAGACAATAAGTGTTATTGAAAGTATAAAGTAAATAAAATATAAAATACTACATGGGCCAGTGAAAATAAGGATTCCATTTATTGAGCACTCCTCTCACCAGATATTGATATAACGCTCTACTCACTTATAGACATGAACTTGGTTGGCCTTCTAGCTGACATCACTTCTCTCACTATCTCCAAGCTCTTTTTAACTCCCAGCAGATGGTGTTCAATGTCACTCATCCCTTTTGTTCCTCCACGGAAAACTCTAATATTGGGTCTAGGTCCTGTCCCACTGCTTCTCAATGGATGAGGAAGAGGAAGGGGAACATAGCAGCGACTTCTTATAATAAATCTAATAAATTAAAACTAGCAGGGACCTGAGAAATCACTGTCGACCTCAGATAAGTAGACAGGGTCATAGATCCAAAATTGCTGTCCAGACTTATCTCATAGTATTCTTCTTCATGTATTCTTTGTCCCAACCAAACAAAAATACTCTTTCTCCTAGTTTTCATGCTACCCTCTCCTATCACCATGTGTTTTCCTATAATATTTTTCAGGTCTATAAATGTGCACACACACACACACACACACACACACACACACAAACACATAGAAATGCAGTGAAATCCTGCTTTTGATTCTAGGTCTAACTTAGATACTACATTCTCCATAAAACTATTCTAAAAATGAAGGGTGAGCAAGAAAACTGCCTTTATATATCCATCAAGCTAGATACCATAGAGAGTAGCTACCATTTAAAGAGAGTAATTGTCAAATACTCAGGTGTCCACAGGAGAAAAATATCCAAAAAAAAAAAGAATATTGAGTAAAATTTGTCACTTCAAATGTCAATGCACAAATGTACAAAATTAGTCCATAGGCATTTATTAAATGTAAGCCCTCAGGATACGAAAAAAAGAATATGGTCCCTGACCTCAAGGAGCTCACATTTTAAGGGCAACATGGAAGGTAATCTGAAGGATACAACTAATACTGAGAAGAAATCAGAAAAGTCTGCTGCATATGAGAGTTCATGGGAAGAGAAGATAGATTTGAAAAAAAAATAGGGAAACCAGGAGGTAGAATTGAGGAAGGAGTACATTGCAGGCAAGGAGGAAAGTCAGTGAAAAGGCACAGAATCAGAAAAAAAACAGTATAGAGTGCAAGAAATAAGCCATTATAAGGCTAGTAAACCTATATCATAGCATATTTGGAGGGACAGTAAAACATGAGAAGACTTGAAATGTAGGAAGAAGCCAGGTCATAAAGGGTTTTACATGCCAAAAAGAGGGTTTTATAATTGATCTGAGAAGTTATAATAAAGAGAAAGGGCAAAATTGAGATGGAGGAGTAGCAGGAAGAAATATGGCCTACTTTTTCCAAAACAACCCTTTTATAAATATAGAAATGCAGTAGGCTGAATCCTGATCAGGAAATCCAGGGGAAAAAAATCACAGTGAGTCACTTTTCTATCCAAGGTCAGCATAGGAAAACACACAAAGGTCTCTGGACACTCTGGAAAACATCAAGGATCTGAATATAAAATTCCAGTCCCCAGGGCTGAAAGATGACTGAGGCTGTTCACAGTGGCAAGAGAAGATCTCAGGACTTGTGTGGGGTGCAGGAACAGGGTATCAACTGGCAAATCTGCTGACTGAAGAGAGGACCTCTACCTAAGTGTGGCTTTCTTGTGTAAGAAGTAGTCTCAAGTCTCCAGGACTAAGTAAGGGACAAGTTAAGAAGCAAATAGAAACTGTTTGGCTCTAATCTGAGGGGTAGAGCCTGGACAAAATTTTAGGCTGCAACCCAGTCTGAAGTATACAGTATTAAAAACAAGGCAGGAATTCTAGATGAAAGGTGAGTCTAAATTTTTGTCAGTGTGAACCTTAGAGCTTTAAAGGTGTCTGAAAGAGGCTGAATCCAATAGCATTCAACATGAATATTTAACTAGGAATAAGCCCACCTGCATTCATTCAGAAACAAACTTTCAAACCTCAGACCAGGAAGGTAATGGGCAGATTCTGCCCCAGAGAACACACTTTAGGAGCACTGAAAGTTTGCAAGTACTCAGCTTGAGCTATCCTTGAGATACTGGATCTAAACCTAAAGAAAACAGTGGAAGGATCTGAGGCCAACAACACAGCTCAGACATTACCTCCAGAAGTATACCCAGTTCACCCAGTCCAATGGCAGCTAGGTGGCATAGAGTGGATAGAGTGTGGGACCTGGAGTCAGGAAGACTCAATTTCAAATTTGGCCTCAGACACTTAGCTATGTGACCCTGGGCAAGTTATTTAACCTTACTTGCCTCAGTTTCTCATCTGTAAAAAGAGTTGGAGAAGGGAATGGCAAACCACTCCAGTATCTTTATCAAGAAAACCCCAAAAGGAGTTACAAAGAATTGTACATGACTGGAAATGACTGACCACGAGAAACAAAATAAGGTCCAAAATCAGGAAGAAGACTGGAATAACAGGCAAACAAACAAAAAAATAATCCCACCATAAAGCATTGTTATGGTTACAGGGATTTTCAATTATAGAGTAAGACTAAGCATGAGAATAAAATGACTATTTCCTCCCTGGACGAACTTCTTTGGACTTCTCCAAAATGCCCCAAAGAACCTCATCATCAGGAAACTCCTCATTCTGTAAGATCACATCCACCTTGATATTCACACCTCATCAGCAAACTTTGCCTTTGAGGCTCCTCTGATAAAAAGATAGAGCAAAGAGTCTCCCCTCCACCAAACTCCATTTAAAGATGACACCAGATAGCACCATCTATTTCTTCATTTCCCACCTGGCTACCCTCTTTTACCTTATCTAACATATCCCTATATCACCCCTTCTCACCCCTTCCTGTCACTCCTGATTTTAAGTTTCTTTTTGTGTTTTACTCTCTCAATAGATTGTAAGCTCCTTGAGGACAGAGAATTTTTTTTCTATTTTGTTTTGTATCCTCAGTACAGTGTCTACTACACAGTGCTTAAAATAACATTTACTGATCAATTAACTACAAAATATCTACAAGCAAAGCCTCAAAGAAAAACATAGCCTAAGTACAATTCCAACCAGAATTTCTGGAAGAGATGAAACAATAATATATGAAGAGTTGAAGAATTATTTTTAAAAACCAAATAAGTGGTCTAGAGGGAAAAAATGAGTCCCAAGGAAGAAGGATATGGGAAAAAAAAATAATAGTGGTAAAACAAGAAATTAAAACTAAGAGGGGTGGGGAGGGACTTTCCTGAAAATTAGAATGATTTTAAACAGAAGCAAATGCATCTCTGAGAAATCAAGAAATAGTAAAACAAAGTAAAAAAAATCCGAAAAACAAAGGAAATTATAAAATGTTTCATAGCAAAAATAACTGACTTGGAAAACAAGTTAAGGAGATATAATGTAAGAATAACTGGATTAATTGAAGTGAGGGAGGGAGGGAGGGAAAAATAAGGGAGAGAAGAAGGGAGAAAAAGAGACAGAGGGAGAGAGAGGGATAGAGAATGCAAATCATAATAAAAGAAATAATTAAAGAAAACTGACTAGATTATTTACAACCAGAGTACAGAGTAGAAACAGAAAGAATATAATGGTCACCTTAAGATCTAAACTCCTAGATATATTATAGTCAAAATCCAGAACTTTCTGGTCAAAGAAAACAAAACTGCTCCAATAAGCCAGAGAGAAAAAAAAAATCAAGTACCAAAGACTTATAGTGAGGATCACACTTTATGTAGAAGCCACCTCCATCTGCACTGCTGGTATAAATCCAGCCTAGTCAAAATGAATGATGTCTTGGATAACTTGATGCATTTTTGACAGGATTTTAATTAAATTTAAAAGTCAAAATAATTATATCGGCCTCTAGTTCCCCTTTGTTTTAACCACTTGCTTAGGCATTAGAACTACATTTATTTCATAAAACAAGTTTGATAGTATAATTTCTTTTTTAATTAAAAAAAAATTCTGGAGTATAGGAATTGTTTTTTAAAGTCTGAGTGAACTCCGTAAATCCATTAGGATACAGAGGTTCTCTCCCTTCCCATCTTTGACATTTACTTTTCTAGTTCACATTTTTTAATGAATATATTTTGTGTTGTCAATTTTAGTACGTTATTTTTTTGAGGTAACCCTCTATTTCTTTGATTTCTTAGTTCTTTTGTTGGCATATAACTTGCAGAGTATTTCTGAGTATTCTGTTTCTTTTGGTATTGTGGTAATCACTTTGTTAATTTTCAAATTTTGATTTGTTTTTCTCTTCCTCTATTTAATTTAAAGTTTTATCAATACAGAGAACAACCATGAACAGTTTCACATAAATTTAGAAAGATGAGTCTTCATTGTAGTGAACCAGGGACATGTGATTGGCATAATTTAACACTGTTATCAATGACATAGATCAATGGTTGTCAACCTTCCTAATGCCGTAACCCTTTAATACTCTCATGTGAGTGTATCTGCATGTGGGCAGACCTGCCTGGAGATGGATAGAGGAGTGGTGTCTCGGTTCCTAAGACCATGGGAAATATGTGTTTTCCCATGGTCTTAGGCGATCCCTGTGATCCCTGTGAAAGGGTTGTTTGACCCCTAAAGGGGTTGCAACCAACAGGTTGAGAACTGCTGATATAGATAAAGGCAAAGATGCTATACTCATCAAATTTGCAGATGGCATGTTGCTGAAGGGAGGATGGTGTTAGCTAACTCAGTGGTTAATAGAATTTTAAAAAGCATTTTGAAAGACTAAATGTAAGATGATTAAATTTAATAGGGAATAAATGCATAGGCCTACACTTGGGTTCAAATAAATCAGACCACTAGTAGAAATAGGGGAGGTATTATTATACTAGCATAAATTGTCTGAAACATATCTAAGGGTTTGGGTAGATTTCAATCTATATATGAGTATACAGCTTGGAACGGCAGCAAAAAAAGCTAATATGGTCATGGACTGCATTGACAATTAAAATTTCCAGGAATAAGAAAATAATTTTCCCACTGTACTGTGTGCTCTTATCAAACTGCACCTAGATCACTGTGTTCTATTCTAGGTACTGAAGTTTAGGGGACAGTGATAAGTTGAAACATTACCCAGAAAATGACAATGAGAATTAGTGAAGGCTTTGAATGAATCTCATATTGTTGCTATTGTTTGTCCTTCATATTAAAAAGGAAGCAATGACATCACAGAGGGATGTCTTGACTTTCAGGCAAATTAAATTTAAGTGGGTAAGAGTTTTGCAGAGTTGTCAGCCTTCCTATCTTTTCCATAGTCATCAAAATTCAGTAGCAGGACAAAATTCAGGATGACTGGTGATGGCCCAAGATGCATTGGATGAACTTGGTGTCTTTGATGTCTGACTAAGCTCTTAATGCTCCACAATGCCTACTTCATTTGCCTTCATGGCCATTGGAAGAAATTGTTCTTATCTACCCATTCCACAGAGGGAAGTCTTCACATACTTGTGAGAGTTATCCCCCTAATTCACCAAATGGGTTGAAACTTGCCAGTTACCCTCAATCTGGTGAAGCTCTTCTGCCAAAACAATTTTACAGGAGTAGGCTGCTGTGTATGCTGTGGTTCCTTTGAGCCACAGGTGAGACTCAGTCATCCTATATATGAATGACTTGAATGAACTGGGGGCATCCTTGTATTAGAGAAAAGATGACTCAATGGAGGATCTAAGAGCCTCTATGTAATATTTAAGAGGCTCTTGTATGGAAGAAAGATAAGATTTGTTCTTTTTGATCCAAGGCATAACAGGCAGATAATACAAAGAATCAAATCTAGGTTTGAAGTGAAGGTGGGAAATCCTAAAAAGGAAAACTGTCCTATAGTTAGATGAACTGTCTTGTGAGGTTTTGCATTCCTTATCATTAGAAGCCTTCAAGTATAGAATGAACTATCATTTGTTAAGGGGAGTTGGAGTGAATATTCTGCTGGCTTTTGCAGTCCCTTCCAGCTTTGCAATTCTGTTATTCCCTCACTCTTCTGCTATACTCTTCATCACTAAATAAAAATGCTCATTTCTCAACTTTTTATCAGTTTCTGATGTACTTGCATGCACTCCTTTGGTAAACTTCCTAATCAAGTCAAATTAAGTGTTGATTACATTTAAAAATTTAGAAAGTAACTATTTTTTCCTTACATCAACTTACCTTACAAAAGAAAACACACATACACACACATATATGTGTGTGTATACATACATATATATGTATACACACACATATAGCTTAGGAATCATGAAGACAATGAGAAGAGTATGAACTTGATATAAGTGAACATCGAATAATATAAAATGCAAATTTCAATTGAAAATACAACACTGCTTCTTGCTTCATACTTGGTCTTCACAAGCTCAAAAGCATATCTGAAAAAAAGTTATTTTGTCATACTTGGAAAAATTTATATAATATACCTATTTTAATACCATAGTAAATTAAATTTACACTGCAAGTAGAAGTTGTGTAGTTCTTTAAAGTAGCATTTGGTTGTACAAAAACTTGCTTACATTATAAAATCTAGGAAAGGAGAAATCAATAGGCCCTGTAATATTGTCATCATTCTATCTCTAGACTAGAACTTACAAAGCAATACCTTGGGAATACAAGTAGGACCTGACTGGTGAGAATAATCAATTCTGTGAAGTGGTCACATGTATTGAATTTGCAGTAATCAAAGTTATAATTAAGTAATATAAGGTAATTGGCTCCAATCCAATGAAAATAGCCAATGTGAATTTGAACAGTGTGACCACTTCATGAAATTATCTTCACTAATTAGGACTTAACAATAAGTTATTACTTAAATAAGTTTACAGAATAAAAGCAAGGGTTCTCTTTGACAATGACAATGAAATAAGTTGATCAACAAAGAGGAATAACAGCAGTTTTCATAATATTTAGTAGTTTGTGTGGGTAAACTTTGATCAATAATGATCCAGATAAAGAGGAATGGAATAGATTATATATGAAACCACCTAAGTATTCAGATTTTAATATCTTTATCTCTAGGTATATTTGAACACTCCCATACACTCTTATCTTGTTATTTTAACTAGTTCTTTTAAGTCCAGCATCTTCCTTCTTTATCTTGATCCCCTGGTCTCCTTTCTCAAATTTACTATTTACATTTTTCTTTCATTCAGCTTAAATGGTGTGTGTGTGTGTGTGTGTGTGTGTTTAAAAGGTGGTTCATTTTTATATACACTCCAACTGCATCTGTTTTGGGAAAAAAGTCTAAAATGTGTTTTTTCTCTTTTACTCTAAATCTGTGCTCCTAAGATGGAAGAGTTCAAGTCTTGTTAGATTTCTTGTGAAGTTATGCGTTTAATGAAGATGATGGAAACTGCAAGGTACAATGAAAAGAGCGAAAACTCTTGTATCAGAGGATATTGATCTCAGACACTTGCTACCTATGTGAATATGCATGTAGGTTTATATGCATGCGTACATGCATGTGCCTATGTTGACAGACATTATTTTTATCTTTTATTCTGATTTTAATAAAAAAAAGACAAAATATAACTGAAGAAAATAGATATGAGAATAGGTGAGAAACTGTATCTTTAATATGTAAAATTCGATTTTCTTGAAGTATGTAACATATTTACAGCTTATTTTTCAAACCTGACCTTTCTGTCTTTGATTCCTTTTGAATGTCCTACTGTTTTCTTCTGTGACTTTTAAAAAAGCCTTCAATGACATCATTTTTAGGCAATAATATTACTAACTCTCCTATCCTCTCTAATGCAATTCTTGTAACTGGTAAACATAGACAAGCTAATAAGAAAAACTCTTAACATTAGCCATATCCAAAAATATATGTCTCATTCTGTATCATTATTTCATCACCCTTTTGTTATCAAGTAACAGCATATTTGGTCATGAGTCCTCTTGAACTGCTGTATCTATAATAATTCTTAATTATTTCAAATGATTGCTTTTTATGTTGTTACTGTATAAATAATTTTCCTTGTTCTGCTCAATTTTTCACTCATTAATTAAACTAATTAATTTCATTAATTCAAAGATGTCTTCCAGGTTAGTCTTAAATTTATCCCTTTGCCACTTTATATAGCACAATAATATTCCACAACATTCTCAGAAAATAATTTCTTCAGCCAATACCCAATTGATGGGTTCCCCAACCCCAAGCTTCCATTTCCTGATACAACAAGCCATCTATACAGTTTAAAATTAAATCACTGCCATTCTTTTTTTAATCTCCATGAGACATTGACCTAAGAGTAGTACTTTTGGGTCACAGGTATGCATATTTGAGTGCATTTTAGGATATATTTCCAAATTTTATAAATCCTACCATGTCATGAAGTCAAATCTTTTTTGTTGTGTTATTGAAGTCTCTTTGCTAAGAGATATTCAACTACATATTTTAATTTATGAGTTGTCTCCCCAAAGTTTAGCAAAGCCATATTTGGAAGACAGAAAGAAATAGGTTGAACACTATCAATCTATCTATCTATCTACATATT
>CM053584.1:114063641-114081017 GCA_028627135.1 Pseudochirops cupreus
AGCCGAGCTGACTTTAGTGGGAAGTATTTTTGTGTGCGTTTTGGAGTTCTAGGATTGGTTTAGAGTCCTATTTTATGGGTATTTTCAGGTGGCTATGTGAGAGCTGCAATGTGTTGCTGCTGCTACGCCGCCATCTTGGCTCCACCCACCAGAACTTTGGCTTTTACAATTAGGTGTTTGAGTTAAGGACTTACTAATTAAGGATGATTGAAAACTAACCTCTAATCAAGAAGAAAGAAGACTTTTTGATTGAAGAGATTAAGACTATGTGACCTCGAGGTGGAGAGCTTTTGACCTCTGTACTTTGTGTCAATTGAGGAGGTTGATTGAGTTACTAAAATAATGTACTTAAAAAAAAATTATGTGACCACCTTGGTGAAAACTACATGCCCATGTTAGTGATAAGTTGTTATGCCATAACACAGTGAATGCTGTATTTTGATTTTCTGTGAATGTCTTGTCTTAGTTTGTTACTGAATAGAGAATTCACCATATTATGTAATCAGAACCTTGAAGCTGTTCACAGTAGCAGTCCTCTGGAAATCTGCTTGTGCTTAGCTTTGCAATGATGTTCTAAGACACAAAGAAATAATAAAACAGCATCAAAATAGTGAAATAATAGAAGAGAATGTGAAGCATTTCAGAAAAAATAACAACTGCTCTGGAGAACGTATCAAGGAGAAATTATATGAGAACAATTGTACTGCCTGAAAACTGTGATTTAAAAAAAAAAGTATCTCCATTTAATATTACAAGAAATTATTAAGGAAAATTGCCCTGAAGTTCTAGAATTAGAAGTCATAGCAGAACTAGAAAAAATCCACTTATCACCACATGAAAGGGAACCAAGAAGGAAAACTTACAGAAATATAATAGCCAAATTTCAAAGCTTCCAGTTTAAAAAGAAAATACTGGAAGCAACAAGAAAAAAATTAAATATTGTGGAGTTACAATAAGATTTACACAAGATGTAACAGCTACTTTGTTGGAGGACCACAGGTCTTAGAATACTGTATTTCACAGAGCAAAATAGCTGGGGTTCTGACAAAGGGTAACTTAACAAGCAAAGTAAAGTATAATACTGAATTTTTAGAAATGGACATTTAACAAACTGAAAGATGTTTAAGAATTTGGGATAAAAAACCAGCACAACTTAAGGGAAAATTTGACATATAGCATTCAGGAGAAATATAAAGTAAACATTAAGGACCAATTATAAGGTTCACATTGAGGTCAAATTGTTTACATTTTTATATGAAAACGTTATCAATTATTTTATGACTATCATTTTTATTTGGGTAGTCTGAAAAAAAAGTCTCAAGCTGAGTCAGGTATGATGGGGTAAGTCTTAAAATAAAAACAAAATGGTTAGGAAGAGATTAGAAGAAACAATTATCACATACAAATGAGGCAGAAAAAGAAGAAAAAAGATACAGAAGAAGCTAGTGGGGGAGGTGGGGAAGACAGTACTGAAACTCTACTCTCATTGGAAATTGGTTAAATAGTAAACAACACATATATCTAGAAGGGTATAGAGGTCTTCTAAACTTAGAAAGGAACAGTAGGGTAAGGGATAGCGTGTGAGAAGAGGGTAAAGGAAGGATTCTTGGAGGGATGCGTAGGTAAAGGAATAGAAGGGCAAGGTAGCAAGTAGAAGTAAAGCAGAGAATAGAGGAGGAAAATGGTTAGGATAGTGAAGGAGGAAAATACAAAATGAGCAATTATAGTTTAGAAAGTAGATGGAATGAATGTACCTATAGGGTAGAAACTGATAGATTAAAATTTTGAATTCAACAATATGTTGCTTTCAGGAAATGATATAAAAATGACAGATACACACAAACATGAAAAAAGTCGGGAGTAGAAATTTATTATGTAAAAAAAAGGCAAGAGTAATAATCATGATCTCAGAAAAATTAAAGATAAAATAGATTTAACCAAAAGAGAAAATGGGAAAACTATACCATATGTCAGTCATACTATTCAATATTATTCTAGACCATTTAAAATAACTAGACAGTATAAAATATCTGAGAGTATACCTGCCAAAACAGACAGTGGACCTATATGACCATAAACACAAAACATTTTTTATACTAATAGAGTCAGATTGAAATCACTGAAGTAGTATTTACTGCTCATGTGTAGGTGAACCCAATATAATAAAAAGTAATGATTTAACCTAACTAATCTATTTATGTAATGTGATCACAATTAAATTATTTAAAAATATCTGGGTTAGAAAAGAAAAACAAAAATAAAAACAAACCAACAAAAAAGTTCATTTGTTATAACAAATGATCAGAAACTTCAAGGGACCAGGGAAATAGTATTCACTGTTTATATGTAGATAAAGTCAATATTTTAAAAAAATAACAACTTATCTAAGTAATCTATGTATGTAATGGCATCCCAATTACATTATCAAAATTATCTTATTGAGTTACAAAAAAAATAACAAAACTTATTAGAAGAACAAAAGACCTTCAAAGAAAACAGGAGAAGAAAGATGTAAAAGAAACAACATATATGTATGTGTGTGTGTGTGTTTGTGTGTATGTCTATATAAAATATGTTTATGATTATAAATATCTGTGTCGATATACATATATGTATTTGTTCCTATGTATATATGTGTATATGTATATATGTATCTGTGTGTGTGTGTCTCTACACTTAATTGTAGCCTTCTTGGTAGGGAGGATGGGCAGGGGATGGAAAAAATAGGTAAGAAGTGCACAGCAAAAAGCAAAAGAAAACCGACAAGGAAGCAAAGAAAACATGGATGAGTAATATTTACTATACAGACTTTCTTGAAATGGAAATTCTATATATTGAATCCTCTGATATGTTCTGCTCTGTAAAAACCTATGTTCGTTTTTATTTTATTTTCTTATTTTGTTTTTAAGTTCAAAATAAAAAACATATATAAATTAAAATAATATAAATAATGAAATAACATAAACAATATAAGAAATATTGTTGGTTTGTATCCTTTGACATTCATCATTAGAATAAAATCATTTTCCTAAATATCAAGTCTGACCATGTCCTCACAATTCAATTATCTACAGAGACTCCTTATCACCTCTAGCAAAAATTTGAATTAATTTCTTTGACATAAAATTCTTCACAATCTCATCCTGTCTTATATTTTTTCCTGTCTTGCTGCTTATTAGTCATTGCCATTTGGATAAGAATCTTTTAAGTGCGTACTATTTACAGGTCCTATTGTAATCATTGGGGATACAAATACAAGGAAAAACAAAAAGAGATCTCACTCTTAATGAGTTACTTTCTAGTGAGGGTAGATAATATAAAATAATTGTAAAGCTGGTGCAGGGGCACATGCTATTGAAGTCCAAAGGCTTAGGAGCAGAGTCAGGAAAACAGTGAAGGATCGCCTGAGCACTGCCTCAAAATTGTGGTTCTGGGAAGAATTTATCAATATGTGTAGGCAGGTTGGGGGGAGGGAGAGCAGCACAGGAATGAAGAGATCTTCCAGGATCAGAGGGCAACTGAGACATGCTGGCTAACGTAGGAGACTCAATAGTCAACTTTGAAAAGAGGACATTACTCATTTTTATGCTATACAGTTCAGCCAGATTGGCCTTCTTGTATCTCACATTTAATACTAACTCTAACTCATATCTCTGTGCCTTGGCAGTGGCTGTCTCTGAAACATGGAAGATACCCCCTTACTCCTTTAACTCATGGAATCATTGATTTCCTCTTAATCTCAACTTGGGCAGTTAGGTGGCCCAGTGGATACAGCACCGGAAGATTCATCTTCCTAAGTTTAAATCCAGCATCAAATCCTTACTATCTGTGTTACCCTAGACAAGTTACTTAACCTTCTTTGCCTCAGTTTCCTCATCTGTAAAATGAACTGGAGAAAACAAACAACTCTAGTATCTTTGCAAAGAAAACCCTAAAATGGGGTCACAAAGAGTTAGGGCATGACTTAAACAACTGAAAAAAAGTTTCAGTTCATGTTCAGGCTTTCGCATGAGACCCTTCATGGTCCCCAGCTGTTAGTGCCTTAGCCTGCAAGACTGTCTTGTGTATTTTTTAAAAGAAAGCTGCTATATGTTCATGTCTTCTCCCCACCCCCGTTAAAATAATAGCTTCTTTAGCACAGAGGCTATTTCTCTTTTGCCTTTGTGTACTCTGTACCTGGAATAAGCATAGATATTTAATGACTGTTGATGGATTGATTCTTTTTATTGCATTAGAAAATACTACTGTCAGTAACATCCACAATTCTTTGTCACTTTCTGTTGCATGATATGGCCCCTTCCCTTTATAATCCCTCATCTATCTGAGATCTAGCTCTTTAGAAGGCTTGTCAAAGGAAATTTTGTAAACATAAACTAATCCTTTTATATTTTGACACAGGTATCTGTAAAATCAGCAATCTTCATATTCAGGACAATATTTCTGAAAATTCATGCACTGATGTTTCCCATCTTTCTGAATTTTGACTCTCACATCTTACTGTTTTACTCTCAAGAAGACCAAGGCATTTCTAGGTTTCAAAATCATTAATTTTATTAGTGATTTGACTACTACATGTAAAAATATTTCTAAAAGGAAGTTCAACAAAGGTCTGAGTCAGCTCTATATAGCTCAATCCAAGTGGGTGTTATACAACTGCTGACATATACTGGCAAAAAACTGTACTGAGAAACTTTTCCATACTTCATGCAGAATGAATTATATTATAATATGATATTTAAACTTGCTTCTCCCCTATCCCACTCCCAACTAGGAACTTAAATGCATTCTAAGTTGCCAAAGCATTCATACATTTTTGCCAACTTAACGGCTGTTCAGTAAACACGTTTACCTCCTAGCATCAGTTAAAATGATCACTATTGCTCCTCTACCTCTTGCTAATAGTCCCTTCTAACTGAAGATGCAGAAGTTCCAGTTCAATTATCTTTTATATCTTGATGCTATTGCCTTGGTTTTAATAATTGTTTAAGTAGTGTTCTGGTAGTTTAATAGGCCCTGTGCCTTTGCTCACATACTTTTTCCTGCCTCTCTAGCCCCATAAAAAGATATTATGCCAATAGAGCAGCAATGGCATTGCAGAACACTTGGAATTCACATATACTCTTTGACTTCTAGAGAACCTTTTTTCCTATTGACAGAAAATCTTAGCCATGGCTCAGTTTTTGTAAGTGAGATTGTAGACTATAAATGTGAGTTGAAGTAGTGTTACTGAAACTGGGTTTTGTTGTTCAGTCATTTTAGTCATGTCTGACTCTTTGTGACCCCATTTGGGGTTTTCTTGGCAAAGATGCAGGAGTGGTTTGCCATTTCCTTCTCTGGCTCATTTTACAGGTGAAGACACTGAAGGAAACAGGGTTAAATGACTTGCCCAGGTTCATAGAGCTAGTAAGTGTTTGAGGCCAGATTTGAACTCTGGAAGATGAATCTTCTTGACTACAGGCCCTGGCACTGTAGCCATTATACCACTTAAATTAGAACTATTTTCAAGTATTTGATAGGGAGAAAAGGGATAAAATTTTTCTGCTGGGTTTCAGATAGCAGAGCAAGCTTGGAGGAAATTGCAAATAGTATGCTCCCATCTGCATTCAGACTCCAGAGTTCTTTCTCTGGATAAGGATAGCGTTTTTCATCATGAGTCTTTTGGAGTTATCTTCTATTCTTGCACTGCTGAGAAGAGCTAAGTCTGCCAAAGTAGGTCATTGCACCATCTGGCTGTTGTTGGGTACAATGTTCTCCTGGTTCCACTCCCCTCACTCAGCATCCATTCATATAAGTCTTTCCAGGTGTCTCTGAAGTTCACCTAATTATTATTTTTTATGGCACAACACTATTGCATTGCATTCGTATACCACAACTTGTTCAGCCATTCCCAAATTAATGGATATCCTCTTGATTTCCAATTCTTTGCCACCACAAAAAGAGCTGCTATAAATGTTTTTGTACATATGGGTCCTTTTCCCCGTTTTCATTATCTCTTTGGGATACAACCCTAGAAGTGATATTGCTGGGTCAAAGAATATGCACATTTTTATAGCCCTTTGGGCATAGTTCCAAATTGCTCTCCAGAACAATTGGACCAGTTCACAATTCCACCAACAATGCATTGGTGTTGTAATTTTCCCACATCTTCTCCAACCTTTATCATTTTCCTCTTTTGTCATGTTAGTCAATCTGAGAGGTGTGATGTGGTACCTCAGAGTTGTTTTGATTTGCATTTCGCTAATCAATAGTGATTTTAGAGTACTTTTTCATATGACTAGAGATAACTTTAATTTCTTCCTCTAAAAACTGGTTAATCATATCCTTTGACCATTTATCAATTGGGGAATGACTTGTATTCTAAATTTGACTCAGTTCTCTATACATTTTAGAAATGAGGCCTCATTCACAGACACTGGCTATAAAAATCATTTATCAGATTTCTGCTTCCCTTCTAATCTTAGTTGCATTGGCTTTGTTTGTGCAAAAATTTTTAAATTTAATATAATCAAAATCATCCATTTTGCGTTTCATGATGTTCTCTATCTCTTGTTTGGTCATAAATTCTTCCCTTTCCCATAGTTCTGACAGGTAAACTGTGCCTTACTCTCTTATTTTGCTTATAGTATCAGTCTTTATATCTAAATCATGTAGCAATTTTGGTTTTGTGTTGGTGTAGGGTGTAAGATGTTGGTCTGTGTCAAATTTCTGCCATTCTATTTTCCAGTTTTTGCAGCAGTTTTTTTGTTAAATAGAAGCTGGAGTCTTTGGATTTATCAAATAGCTGATTACCATAGTCATTCACTGTTGTGTCTTATATACCTAACCCATTCCATTTATACATCACTGTTTCTAAGCCAGTACCATGCAATTTTGATGAATATTGCTTTATAATACAATTTGAGATCTGGTACAGGTAGGCCGCCTTCCCTTGCATTTCTTTTCATTAATTTCCTTGATACTCTGGACCATTTATTCTTCCAAATGAATTTTGTTATTTTTTTTTCTAATTCTGTAAAATAATTTTTGTTAGCTTGGTATGGAACTGAATAAGTAATTCAATTTTGGTAGAATTTTCATTTTTATTGTATTAGCTTGACCTACCCATGAGGAACTGATATTTTTTTCCAGTTATTTCAATCTGACCTTATTTGTGTGAAAAGTGGATTGTCATTGTGTTCATTTAATTCCTAGGTTTGTTTTGGCAGGTAGATTCCTGAATATTTCATAATTTCTACAGTAATGTTAAATGGAATTTCTCTTTCTATCTCTTGTTGTTGGGCTTTGCTAGTAATATATAGAAATGTTGATGATTTGTGTGGCTTTACTTTATGTCCTGCAACTTTGTTAAACTTGTTTATTGCTTCAAGTAATTTTTTTACTTGATTCTCTAGGATTCCCTAAGTATACCATCATTTCATCTGCAAAGAGGGATTGCTTTGTTTCTTCTTTGCCTATTCTAACTGCTTCAATTTATTTTTCTTACTGCTAAAGCTAACATTTCTAGTACCATATTGAATAACAGTGGTGATAATAGACTTCCTTGTTTTATCCTCAATCTCATTGGAAATGATTCTTGTTTATCCCTGTTACATATAATACTTACTGATGGTTTTAGATAGATGCTACCTTATCACTTTAAGGAAGACTCCACTGATTCCTATGCTTTGCAGTGTTTTATTAGGAATGAGTATTATATTTTGTCAAAAGTTTTTTTTTTCTGAATCTATTGAGATAATCTTATGCTTCCTGTTAATTTTGTTGTTGATGTGGTCAATTGTGCTGATAGTTTTCCTGATACTGAATCAGTCCTGCATTACTGGTGCAAATTATACCTGGTCATAATGTATTATCCTTACAATAAATTGCTGTAACCTCTTTGCTAATATTTTATTTAAATTTTGCATCTATATTCATTAGGAAAATTAGTCTATAATTTTCTTTCTCTGTTTTGGCTCTTGCCAGTTTAAGTATGAGCTCCATATTTGTATCACAAAAAGAATTTGGTAGAACTCCTTCTTTGCTTATTTTCCCAAATAGTTCAGATGGTATTTGAATGAATTGTTCTTTAAATGTTTGATAGAATTCACATGCAAAGTCATCTGGCCCTGGCAATTTTTTTTTTCCTTAGGCAGTTCATTGATGACTTGTTTTTTGTTCTTTCCTAAAATGGGATTATTTAAGTATTTTATTTCTTCTGTTAATCTGGGCAATTTATATTTTGTAAATATTCATCCATCTCACTAAGACTGTCAAATTTATTGGCAAAGAGTTAGGCAAAATAGCTCCCAATTATTGTTTTAATTTCCTCTTTCTTGATGCTGAATTTACCCTTTCATTTTTGATGCTGATAACTTAGTTTTCTTTTTTCTTTTTTTAAATATCAAATTAACCAAAGGTTTGTCTGTTTTGTTGTTGTTGTTGTTGTTGTTGTTGTTGCTTTTCTTTTTATAAAACCAGCTCTTCATTTTATTAGTTCAATAATTTTCCTAATTTCATTTTTATTAATCTCTACTTTGGTTTTTCAGAATTTCAATTTTGGTATTTAATTGAGGATTTTTAATTTTTTCTTGTTCTAGCTTTTTTAGTTGCATGCCCAATTCATTGATCTCTTCTTCCTCTGTTTTACTCATGCAGACTTTTAGAGCTATAAAACTTCTCCTAAGAACTGTTTTCACTGCATCCCATAAGTTTTAATATGTTGTCTCATTATTGTCTTTCTTTTGGATTAAGTAACTGATTATTTCTAAGACTTGCTGTTTGACCCACTCATTCTTTAGGATTACATTATTTAGTTTCCAACTAATTTTTAGTCTGTCTTTCCATGGCCCTTTATTATATGTCATTTTTATTGCATCATGATCTCAAAATCATGTATTTAATATTTCTGCTTTTCTACATTGAACTGTGAGGTGTTTATGCCCTAATATGTGGTCATATTTTGTGTAGGTGTTATGTACCACCAAGGAAAAAGTATTTTCCTTTCTATCACCATTCAATTTTCTATGGAGGTGAACCACATCTAACTTTTATAAAATTCTATTCTTCCCCTTAATATTCTTTCTTTAACATAGCTTTCATTTTCTTTCATTATGTTTCTATTATTTCAACCAAAAGTCTTAGCATACTTTACTTTCGACCACCACCTCTCTGTCTGCCATCCCTGCTATCATCTCCCTCCCTTTTCTTCCCCTTTACCCTTACTACTTCTTTCCTCCCTTCTATCTATCCCCTCCCTTTTCTTTCCCCTTTCCACTCCTACTTCTTGTAGAGTAAGTTAGATTTCTATACCTAACTTGATTATATTCCCTCTTTGAGCCAAATCTGATGACAGTAAGGTTAAAATAATGTTCATTGCCCTCTCTTCTTTTCATGTAGTATAATAGGTTTTTGTGCCTTTTCATGTGATGTAATTTACCCTTGTCTGCCTACTCCTTTCTTCTTCTCCCAGTAAAATAACTTTTTACCACTTAATTAGATTTTTATCCTCACATCAAAGTCAATTTATACCCAGACTCTCTGTCTATGTATATCCCTTTTAAATGTTCTAAGAATGATATAGTTCTCAAGAATTACAATCATCTTCCCTTGTAGTGGTGTAAACAGTTTGCCCTTATTATGTTTTTGTGGGGTTTTTTTTTTCCTGTTTACCTTTTTATGCCTCTGATGAGTCTTATATTTTAAGATCAAATTTTCTGTTGAGCTCTGGTCTTTTCATCAGGAAGGCTTGGAAGTCTCCTATTTCATTGAATGTCCATCTCTTCCCTTGAATGTCCATCTCTTCCCTTGAAAGATTTTGTTCATTATCTCTGGGTAGTTGATCCTTGGTTGGAATTCAAACTCTTTTGCCTGATGAAATATCATATTCCATGCTCTTTGATCTTTTAATGTAAAAAGGTCTTGCATAATCCTGACTGTGGTTGCATGATATTTAAATTCTTTCTTTCTGGCTACTTATAGTATTTTCTCCTTGACCAGATAATCCTGGAATTTGGTTACAATATTCCTTGGCATTTTCAATCTGAGATCTCTTTCAGGAGGTGATTGGTGGATTCTTTCAATGACTATTTTACCTTCTGGTTCTAGGACCTCAGGGCAGTTTTCTGAAAGATGTTGTCCAGGCTTTTTTCTTCATTATGGTTTTCCAGTTGACCAATGATTTTTAAATTGTCTCTCTTGGGTCTATTTTCCAAGCCAGTCATTTTGCCAATGAGATATTTTATGTTTTCTTCTTTTTTTCATTCTTTTGTTTCTGTTTTACTAATTCTTGATTTCTCTTAGTTGTTAGCTTCCACTTGCTCAATTCTAATTTTTAATGATTTTTTTTCTATTAGATATTGTACTTCTTTTTTCATTTGACCAATTTTACTTTTTAAGAAGTTCTCTTCAATGAATTTTTGTGCCTTCTTTTCCATTTGACCAATTCTAATTTTTATGGAGGTTTTTTCTTCAGAATGCTTTTTTCTTTTCCATTTGTCCAACTGTATTTTTTTGGAGGGGGGAAAGCAAGGCAATTGGGGTCAAATGACTTGCTTAAAGTCACACAGCTAGTAAGTGTCAAGCATCTGAGGCTGAATTTGAACTTAGGTGCTCCTCACTCCAAGGTCAATGCTCTATTTACTGTGCCAAGTAGCTATTTCTAGGTCAATTATATTTTTTAAGGAATTGTTTTCTACAGTCATTTTTTTCCCCTTCCTTTTACATGCTATTGATCCTCTTGCGTATCTCTCATTTCTTGTTTTTCTTCTACCTCTCTCTTAAAATCCTTCTTGAGCTCTTCCACAAAGGCTTTTTGGGTTTCAGACCTATTCATATTCCCCTTTGAGGTTTCAGATACAGGCATATCAACAATGTTGTCCTCTTCTGAATGTGTGTTTTGATATTGCCTGTCCCCATAAGAATCAGTGGTCCTTGTCCATGTCTGCTTTTTGCTCATGGTGCTTTCCTATTTCCTTTTAAAGTTGACCTCTCCTGCACAGCAGGCACTGACCCAAGTTTCTTGTGCTGGCATCCTGGGACCTGATTGCTATCTTTGTATGCTGGTATCTCAGCTCTGTCAGCTAGAGGGTGTTTACCTGATGTTGAGCTGGGATCAGCAGCTCTTGGGTTGGGGACTATGGACCCTAGGGGATGCCTTCTCACCCTAAAGCACTCAAATGTTTGGCTGCTGGAGGATATCTGACAGCCTGGAGCTGTGCCTCCTAGAGTTGTGCTTCCTGGAGTTGTGCTGAAGCATCAGGAGTTTTGGTGGCAGCTTATGTGGTGGTTTTCTGAGGTGGTGTCTTATTCTGGTTCTTCTGCCTGCGATGAGGCACTCAGGGATCCTGGTGTTGGTGCCTGCCTGCTCCACCACCCTGGGGCTTGGGATCTCCCCCTGGTTTGCTGAGATGAGGCTTGCCACTGGCTTCCTGGGATGCTTCCTGTCCTGTATTGCTCTTGCTCACCCAGAGCAAAAGGGGTGTTTCCTGCTAATACCCCAAGTTTAATGGGCTGCTAGACTGCTGCACTTTGTCTTTCTGCTGTCTTAGCTGTTCTAGGGTTTTTCCTGGGCCAATATTTTCCAGGCTCTCAGTGGTCAATAAGGAAGCATCTTGGCTCCCAGAACCCTAAAATTGTTTTTAAAGGCTATAAGGGTCACTATTCAAATATGTTCATATTCTTTATTAATTCTTTAAAACTGTGTCACAACATAGCTATTTAGATATTGTAGGTACCATAAGTGATTCTATTTCTTGAAATCTCAAGTGCAAAAAATTATTCTTAAGTTTATTTCAAAGAGAAGAGTAGCTCCTTTACTGCAAATAGCAAAAGTTTATTTCCTTATTCAGTGAATCAGTGAGAACTGCAATGGATTGGGTATTTAGAATGCTAAAGGAATCACAGAATTTTATAATTTGAAGGGATCTCAGATACTATCTGAAGCTAACTAACCAAAATTCTCTCTGTAACATATTGCCTAACAGTCAAAAGACTTTTTATTTAAAAAGAAAATTCCTATAGTAAGGAAATTTACTTCCTCCAGAGGTATCTCATTCTACTTTGTTTTTTTAATTAACTTTTGTTTATTTTTAGTTTACATCATTCATTTCCATAAGATTTTGACTTACACATTTTCTCCCCATATTTCCCCTACCCATCACCCCAAAACAGTGATCCCTAGTTTACCTCCTCCCCCAATCTGCTCTCTCTTATATCCTCCCCCATCACCCCTCTGACTTTCCAGTAGGGCAAGATGGATCTCCTTACTCCAGTCCCTGTATATCTTAATTCCCAGTTACATGTAAGTGATTATACACACACACACACACACACACACACACACACACACACACACACACACACACATATATATATACACATAAAAATTTGATTTTAGAACTTTAAATTCTAGATTCTTTCCCTAACTCCCTTGTCACCCACCCCCACTGGAAAAACAAGCAATTCAGTACAGTCTGTACATGTGTAGTTATGTAGAACATCTCCACAATGGACATATTGTGAAAGACTGACTATATTTCCCTCCATCCTATCCTAACCCCCACTTGTTCTATTCTCTACTTTGTCCCTGTCCCTTGTGCTTCTAACAACCTTCACCCCCAACCTATCCTCCCTTCCTTCATCCCCCCTCTCATCCCCATCCCCTCTCCTCTCCTGTAGGGCAAAATACCCAATTTAGAGTATATATCATTCCTTCCCTAAGCCAAATTCAATGAGAGCAAGGTCGACCCATTCCCTTTTGCCTTCCCATTCTTCCCCTCCATTGTAACAGTTATCCCTTGCCTCTTCTATATGAGATGATTAATCCCATTCAGTCTCTCCCTGTCTCCTCTCTTTCTGCTCCTCTCCCACCTCTCAATTTCACCTTTTAAAATATCATCCCTTCCTTTCAATTGATCCTGTGCCCTCTGTCGATGTACACATATATACACACACTCACATATGTATTCCTATGCATATATACCCTCCTATATAGACATATGTGTATGTATACCTATATAAATACATTTATATTCTCTTCACCTATCCTCATATTGAGAAAAGTTTCATAAGTTACAATTATTGTTTTTCCCTGTTGGCATGTAAATAGTTCATCTTTGATAAATTCCTTATGATTTCTTTTCCATGTTTATCTTCTCATCCTTGTATTTGAATGTCAAATTTTCTATTCAGTTCTGTGTTTTTCAGCAAGAATACTTGAAAGTCCTCCAACAAATTGAATGACCATTTTTCCCCTGAAATATTAAACTCAGTTTTTCTGAGTAGGTGATTCTTGGTTTTAATCCTAGCTCCCTTGATCTTCAGAATATCATATTCCAGGCCCTTCAATCCCTTAATGTAGAAGCTACTAGATCCTGTGTTATCCTGATTGTGTTTCCACAGTATTCAAATTGTTTCTTCTTGGCAGCTTGTAATATTTGCTCCTTGATCTGGGAACTCTGGAACCTGGCTATAACATTCCTAGGAGTTTTCTTTTTGGGATCTTTTTCAAGGGGTGATTGATGAGTTCTTTCAAGTTCTTTTTTGCCCTCTGCTTCTAAAATATCAGGGCAGTTTTCCTTGAGAATTTCTTGAAGGATGATTTCTAGGTTCTTTTTCTGATCATGACTTTCAGGTAGTCCAATAATTTTTAAGTTGTCTCTCCTTGATCTATTTTCCAGGTCAGTGTTTTTTTTCACTGAGATATTTCACATTGCCTTCTATTTTTTTATTTGTTTGAATCTGTTTAATGGTATCTTTATTTCTCATAAAGTCATTTGCTTCCATTTGCTCCACTCTAATTCTGAAGGAATTATTCTCTTCAGAAAGCTTTTGAGATTCTTTTTCCATCTGGCAAATTCGACTTTTTAAGGCATTCTTCTCCTCATTGTCTTTTTTGGGCCTCTTTTGCCCTTTAAGTTAGTCTATTTTTTAAGGTGTTGTTTTCAGCAGTCAGGCTGTTGACTCTCTTTCCATGATTTTCTTGCATCATTCTCATTTCTCTTCCCAATTTTACCTCCACTTCTCTTACTTGGTTTTCAGAATCCTTCTTAAGCTCCTCTATGGCTTGTAAGAAGTTTACATTTGTCTTGGAAGCTTTTGGTGCAAGAGTTTTGACTTTGTTGTCTTCTTCCTGATCCATGCTTTGATCCTTTTTGTCCCCCAAAAAAGGAATCTAAAGTTGGATTGCTGTTCTTACTTCTCTTCCTTTTCCTGCTCATGTTGCCAGTCAATTACTTGACTTTTTAGCTCTGTGGAACTCTGCTTCCAGAGGTGAGAGCTTTGTTCCAAATCGCTGGGGTTTTTGCAGCTGCTGGAGTTATTAGGAGGCCGCCATCTCTGCAGCCCCCACCAGCTTTGGCTCACTATTCACGTACCTCAGGACCACCACCCAAGACCAAAATCCTGATCCAGGCAGCTTAAGGCAAGAGCACTTAGCCTCTGAATCAGTGGTTCTCAACCTTCCTAATGCCATGACTCTTTAATACTTGTATGTGGGCATATCTGCATGTGGGTGGACCCATCTGGAGACAAATAGAGGAGCAGTGTCTTGGTTCTTAAGACCATTGGAATTATGTGTTTTCTGGTGGTCTTAGGCAACCCCTGTGAAATAGTTGTTCAGCCCCCAAAGGGTTTGCGACCCACAGGTTGAGAACCACTGCTCTGAATAATTGCTTGGCCCCTCTGAAACCTGCAGGCCAAGAGCTCTAAAGCAGCCATGTGGAGGTGGCAGCTACTTCTGCTGCTTTCTTGCCCTGGGGGCTGATGGCCAGACCTGCTTTTCTTCCCCAAATTTATCTGAGTTCCACTGATCTTTCACTTTGTCCTTGTTTCTTATGGGTTGATAATTCTGGAAACTACCACAGCTGCAGGTGATCCACTCTCCTGAAAGCTCCAGCCTCATCTTGTCCTGGCCGCCCTGGGGCCAAGCCATGGTTTCAGGCCAGGCTGGTTTTGGCTCCCAGCAATCTGCAATGAACCCTTCCTGTCCCACCTGCTGAGCTGCCTTCAGTTAGAGCTTTGTTTCTCTGCACTTTTGTGGGTTCTGGAGCTCTAAAATTTGTTTAGAGTCATATTTTATATGTATTTGAGGTGGTTATGGGTGGAGCTGTGGAGTTTTCCTGCTTCTATGCCACCATCTTGGCTCTGCCCCACCTCATTCTACTTTGGAAAAGCTCTACTTATGAGTAAGTGTTTCTTCACAAGACTATTACTTTCAATTTTCAAATCCTGTTGTTTTGGAATTCTTGATTTCTTTCAAGGCTCAATTCAAATGTCACCTCCTTCACAAGAACTTAATTGATTTCCCTCATTGTTGATTTGCTACCTTAAATCATTTTGTATTAATTTTGTATATAACCTGTTTTTACCTATCATTGAAGATACTTACCAACAGTAGAATTTAAGCTTTCTGAGGGCAGGAATTATTTCACTTCAATCTCCAGCCTAGTGTCTTAAATAAAGAAGGCACTTTAATTTAACTGATTAGTCAAGTTGAAATAGGTTTTAGAGGAAGAATGAGAAGAGAATGGGATATAGGAGTGATTAAGTTCAATAAGATAATGAGGGAAAATATACAGAGTATGTGCTTACCTGGTTTGCAGGGAATTTCCAAGGGGTAAGAATTTGGACAACCAAGATGATATAATGGGATGGCTACCCAAGTTTAGATGAATTCTGAAAATATAGAAATTGGACCCATTATTATGTAGTAACTCAAGGAGGTAACTTAAATCAAGAACATGGGGAGAATGAGGCAGGTTCTCTAGTTGGTACTGGGAGGAAAAGAGAGTTATATACAAACAGAAAATGCATAATAATATGACTTATCATTCCTGATTTTGATATGTTCTGCTGACTGTACATGGTATCTAATTTGATACTTTGTTCTCATTTAATTAGCCCTTATTCACTTAATCAGATTTTATCCATATAAAAATATGAAGGGGGAGGGAGATAGGAAGGCTGGTGCACAACACAATGCTCTGTTTCTCTATACACTCTTAGTTAGGAATGGTGCTGACAAGGATACATTTTCCCTCCAAAAAAAATTTCCCAGATCTGCTTCCTTCCTTTTTTTTTTTTCAAATCAGATGTGCACTGAAACACTTTTAACTGAGAAGGGAAAAAAAATCTGTTTTTTCAGCCAGTGAGAGGAAAAGGAGATGATCATATATTCATATCAAAAATGCATAAATTTACTTTTTAAGACCCACAAATAAAATGAACTTATGGTTAATTTTTTTCATCTAGTTTTGTAAAATTTCAATATTGTTTCACCTGATGTAGTACAGAATATATCAGAGCTTAATAATCATCTAGCTGTGCATCCTTTAAGAACCAATGCAACTAAGGGATTCTAATTTACAGTACCACTCTTGGATCTCGTCTGGAGTGCTACAGAAGCTGCACAGGAGCTTCTTCTTGCTTTTTCTTTGCAACCCTCTTAAACAGTGATTTTTTAAAAATAATTCTTTTCTGTATTTGTCGTACAACTTTAATATTTTTGTGATTGTATTCATGTTTGTATGTGCTTGGTCAAGAATATATCAACTTGTTAACCTTCTCTTTGGTTATACAAAAAAACTTGTACTTAAGTGTGTATGTGATTTGGAAATATGACCATAATTTTTGTAAGCATATCATGTATAGAGTCCTTGATTGGTTCCTTGGACCACATAAGGGGAACAGTGATTGCAGGGCATAGTTAGTTTCATAATAACAGTGTTACAAATTAGAGATATATTGGAGGGCACCAGGGCAGAGTTTTCCAGGAACCTTTATAGATTAGCTGGGGTGACATTAGAGGAGGAGAAAGAAGGACCAGGTGAGTTCATTAGATTCAGAATACAGAATTTCTGTATATTTCAATTCCAAAAACATGAAGAATTTAGCGTGGCTGAGGACAGAGGGACATCCTTGAGGTGAGGAAGAATATTAGACAGAGCTTTGGTATTTGATTGGTCAGGTAAGAACACTGAACAGCCCAATGTCTCAGCAATTTTGAGGTAGAGCAGGGCAAAGCAGCAGTAGCATCCCTAAGCAGAAGAAAGACTGGGTTATCCCAAGAACATAGCAGGCTGGACAGATTAGGTCCAAGACATGTGTGTTGAGCTAGTATCTATCCTGTAGTGAATGGACTTAATACCATAAACAAACAGGGTTTCATAAAGTTCCCCAAGAGAGAATTTTTTTTATGTGAGATTCTTTATTAAATTTTTTTGTTACATCTTTTCTCCCCGTCTTTCCCCCGCCCACCACCCCAAAACAGCCATCCCAGTATTTCCCCCCTCCCCCAGTCTATTCTCTCCTATGTCACTTTTTGGTAGGGCAGGATGGATCTCCCAACTGCAGTGCCTGTGTATCTCAAGTTCCAGTTGGATGTAGTCAATAATAATAATA
>CM053584.1:114081517-114103754 GCA_028627135.1 Pseudochirops cupreus
GCCCCCCCCCAAGAGAGAATTAATAACGTCATTGGGAAATTATATTGGTTGAGGTGATTTTGATAAGGGGTTTAAATTTTAATTTAATTAATTTAATGAAATTTCTGTATCTTTGGGCCAGCAATAACCTCTCTGATTTAATTCCTTGATTTTAATATATAATGGCATAAAAGACTACTGTCCATTAATTCAGTTAGGGGAAGTTATGTGTCTGTGTAGGTATACTATTATGTTGAATACTTAGTGTGTGTGTGTGTGTGTGTGTGTGCATGTGTGTGTGCGCACACGTGTCGGTTGAATGATTGAGTAAACAAGTTTGAATACCAAAACCACCCTTCTTGTGCTACCTTTTATCAAGATGTGTTTTAGTTCTCTCTGTAAAGGAAAATTAAAAAAAAAAATCCTTGGGACTTTACTTCCCAACTAAAAGGGCAAGTTTTCATAATTGTACACTTCCAGGCATTCAGTGTCTCTTTTAGTTCAGGGAAGGAAGTATATTCCCTGGAGTAATGTAGCATCAGTGAAGGAATAAGTGAATGTAAATTTCATCTAGAGTCACATATCTTTTCTTCTGCATATATCAGTAAAACAATTACATAATTGATAATTCACAGTACAGACAAATAAATGCCTTACTGTCATGGCCTTTAATGGCTAAGTGGTTGTACTGAACTCTCTAAAGACCTGTCAGGAGTGAATTGTTTTCAAGACTGCTCATTGATAGCTATTTGACTATTGGTGCCAATTATATATTATCATAAATGGTTATTTTCCTATTAGGTCAAATGTTATTATATTTTAAGAGTGAATACTTTTTGTAAAATGTTTTTAATCCTAAAATACCTTTCAAGAATCTCTCTTAATGAACACCAATTTAGTTGACTGCTACCTAGAGTGTTGTTTTTAAAAGAGTAGCTTCCTAAGCATGAAATCATTTAAGTTTCTTGAAATTATGGAGCGTGTATTTTATACATGTTTCACTTGGGATTTTCTTGTCAACCGAAATATTTCTCTGGGAAGTTTATGAAAAAAGTAGCAAAATGTGTGAAGTAAATTGTGATATGGGCCACACAACTTGTTTGGGTGAGAAATTAACCTTGTTTCTAAGTGTGTTACTATCATGTTTAGCTTATTCACAGTTTGGGACTTACTGGGAATCATTAAAAGATTTCCTGTCTATAATATTTTTTTATTCATCATAAAGCCAATCACTGTATATGTATATGGCGGGGGGAAGCAGGGAGTTGCAATGGGAAGATAGAATGGAAAAGCATATGTCCTTTTGAAATACAGAGTTATATAAATCATTGTTTTTGTCTTCTGCTTGTCAATTAGATGAACAGAATAGAATGCATATTACCCCCAATATTTATATTGAACAGCTTTATTGCAATTCTCCATTAATTCCCTGAGCAATTATAAGTACTACACATTGAGTTAATATTTCCTCAAGGCTCTGGTCTTACAGCATCACTCCACCTACTCAGTGAACTCAAATATCTGTTTATGATCTCTTAGATCATATATAATCTCCTCATTTTGACATTTAAAGCTTTTAGCCTGACGTGTTTTTATCTTCTCAGTGTTCTAACACATCATACCTCTTTCCTGCCTCCATGATACAGGAACTACAACCTATTTGTCCTTTCTCACACAAAGTGCTCCATCTCCTGTCCCTATATCTTTGCCGTATCTATTATCCATGCCTGAAATTCTCTCCTTCATCACTTAGCTTCTTAGAATATGTGGAGTCCTTCAGCACTCAGCTTAAATGCCAGCTTCTGTAGGAGGCCTTTCCATGTTCCCTTACCTGCTACTTCCCCTTTAAGATTATTTTGTTTTTACTTTGTAATCATTTTTGTATACTTTTATATAAGTAGCTTTGGCATCACATGGACATCATACCCACTCATCCCTTTTCTCTTTCCAAGACAGAAAGAGCAGATTGTGGGGTTTTGTTTTCCTACTCAATCTGTCACTCTTTTTTAAAAATTTTATTGGATTGTTGAATGCATTTACATTTAAAATTATGAAAGTTAGGTTTACGTTTCCCTTTGTCTCTAATATTTTTGCTTTTCTGATTTTATACATATATATATACACACACATACATATATATGTATATATACATATTTATAATTTTGCTTTTCCTCTGTAAAGTATTTTTTGGTTATCTTTACTTAATATACTGTAACGTAACAAAGATTCTCTCTCCTTCTCCCTCTCAACACCTCTCCCAAATGTCTCCCATTCCCAAGTTTGAGTTTCATTTAAATAAGAAATTGTTTTTTTCTTCTCCCTTTTTATCTAGTTATCATATTCAATCTTTTTCCCTTCTCAATTAAGTGATTAAGTCTCATCCCCCTTCTTCTCTGCCCTTTCAACTTATTTAGTTTATTTTTTCTTATTTCCTTCATCACCTTAAATCTATTTTCTTTTGTTCTAAACTTTTATTCTTTAATTTGTGGTCTGTATATTTCTTATTCCTTGTTCTATCTCTTTATTCTTCATGGGATTAAAGCTTCTAAAGAATCTATTTTCAGTTCCCTCTTCAAACAATTTCCATATTATTGCATTACAGATTCCCATCTACCCTTTTTTC
The DNA here is from genome assembly GCA_028627135.1 of Pseudochirops cupreus. NCBI lineage: Eukaryota > Metazoa > Chordata > Mammalia > Diprotodontia > Pseudocheiridae > Pseudochirops > Pseudochirops cupreus. The sequence continues at coordinate 114,084,120 of CM053584.1, forward strand.
TGATTCTGAAAGAGAAAAGAAATTTGTTAATCAACTTAACAATTGTAATGCTGTCTTGTTTTATTTAGTAACCTAAGCATGTTTCTTAATTTCAATTTTTAATTTGTCAACAGGCATTCATTGAGTAGCTACTGTGTACCTAACCTTGAGTAAATTTTTTTGAGAGGAGAGGAAGGGTAAAAATATGTGATCCAATTTTATTCCTGAGATGTTTATATTTTAACTGAAATCAATACTTAATCAACACATTTATTTCCCACTAATTTAATATAGCATAATTAGAAAACAGTATGATATAGTGAATAGAAATAATGGGTTTAAGTACAGGGTCCTAGGTTGGAGTTATAACTCCTGCACTTAAGTGATTTTTTGCACGGTGTCCTCTTTAGGCCTTAGCTTCATTATCTGTAAAATTGAGATAAAAATGCTGTCACTTAGCTACTCTGATCAACGCAGTGATCCAAGACAATTCTGAAAGACTGAGAATGAAAAATGTGTTATAAATGTGAGTTCTTTTCATGCTCTATGCTATGTATGATTCCTGTTAAACATTGTGAAATTGCAGTGGTTTGATATGTTTTTTTTGTATTTCTTATTTAGATATGGATGTTTATAGAAGATATTTCAGCAATGAGCTTTGTAAAAGATTGTGGATTAGATGAACAATATTCATTTCAAACATGATGTTTTGGACCAGGCACCAGGACTCTTCCCTGTCATTGGTAAGTGTTACTCATTGAATTCTGCATATATCTCTATTTTATATGTATATATGTATATGCATATATACATATATGAATATGCATATGCATATATTTATGTAGCATGTATACGTATCTGTCTGTCTTGTGATTTAATATGGAATAGATAGATTTTCATATATTTTTGAATTGTATATTGTTATATACAATAACAATTGTTAAATGTCCTTGAGTTTAAGATATGTTTATATACCTACAACAAATTAGAATAGGATTAAAAAAATTATCTGCACCATTCACAACATCAGCCACCTGGACAGAACTCAGAAAGATTGGTTTTGCCAAAGAAGAAACCAAGAGTATTTAGACCAAACCTACTTGATGAAATCTTGTCTCCGATATCATCTCTCAGCCCAGTTCTGAGTTTGAAAATGATAAATCTTTGACTTTAATACAGGTTTTCTCATTTCCTACATAGTAGGAAATGTGGTATAACTTTTATAGATGTAGCATATAAGTGTTTCTTATGATTTATTTAATTAATACCATTGTAGAACCTCCTGGAAAAGATCTATACAGAGTCAAAAGTCGATCTTGACTATTAAGGAAAGAAAGATTACGTAGATGAAAAATCTTGCCCAGGTCATTATATACAGTTGACTTGACAAATCACTGATCTTGGCTTTCAGTTTGTTTCAGTATGTATAGGTAGTACAAATAGTGGAGAAGTCCATCCAAAAATTTAATAGAAAAAAAAAGTCATGGTGCTTTGACACCAGAACATTTTTGTCCCTTTTATGATCTTAAATATCTTCAAGAAGCAAATTCTCATATTGTCAGCATCTACATTATAGCAGTCTACTGTGGCAGTAAGTCATGGAACATGACAGTTTTTGAGAAATTGAATTAAATATCACAGAAAGAGCAATAAAGAGGTGCTTAGTGGGTGGATGATAGCCAGTTTCAACATATGACAGATGCAAAACTTTGAAAAGGAAATGTCATCAGTGAATTATACAATAGAATAAGAACATAGGCCAGTCACATGACAAGGATTAGAGGCCCACAGATGAAAGGGACCATTGGGTCCTGTAGTACAACCAGCATCCTTCAATAGTTGAAGAAAAGGAGAAAAAGAAAATTTACCTGATTTGCCCAAGGTGAAGCAGGTAGCAAGTGGCAAAGGTCAAATTTAACCCGGGTGTTCTGACACCAAACTGAGTGTGCTTTCCCTGTATAACACTGGAATGGAGAGCCAGATGGCCCTACTAGGACCTTGGAGTTTCTGGAGAAAATTAGGCAAGTCTAGAGTTCTTTAGATTGACTCTTTTGGAATAACTTAGGAAGGAAATGAATTAGTCTCACAAGATGGAAGAGTCTGGATGAGTTATGATCAGCATCATTTCAAAGATTATAAAAGTTTATGAAGTCACAAATCCATTTGTATCTTCATCAGTTTTGTGGCTACAAATCTTGTCACAGACTAGAAATAAATTATAATTTGAATACTATTTTAAAATTGCTAACATGTTATAAATGGCTGTAATACCTTGAATTTTGGGGGTAGTATAAAAAAAATGAAAGCACTTAGAGACAGAAGACTTGGATTTGAAAATTGACCTTTCTCCCTATGTGGCACTTGGCATGTAAATTCTCTTTTGGGGTCCTCAGTTTCCTCATCTTTACAGATAGTATTTTACATGAAGACTTTTAAAGTTCCTTTGTCCTTTTATAATGAGTTCTATTTGGGAAATAAAATAACTGCACTTAATAATATATTTGTAACAGTAAGAACAATGGATTTGGAGTCAAAAGACCTCAGTTTAAACCCAAACTTTTCCATTTCTTATCTCGTTGCTAAAGCTCTCTTGACTAAAGATTCTTCATCTGCAAAATGGAGTTGGATTAGATCTTCTCTATGAATCCCTTCCAGCACTAACTATATGATCTTTGTGTATGTTAGAAAATGTACCCAATTTTAATAGGACAGGATATTTTTTTAAAAATTCTATAAACCAAACAAATGAAAAACTTACATTGTATAAAAACTATTTTTGCTATCGAAGCTGCATGCTTTTTATTAGATTATATTTATTAGGCATTTGTGCTTATGGATGAAAAATGTATTAGATTTGTGTTTTTTCTCCTTTGTACAGTTTAATTTCAAGTCTATTATGAAACTATTCTTTTTAGAATGGTGGGAGTTAGCTCAAAAATGACTCATCAGTGTTTTTAAAAACTTAATTCCTTCAAATCTGGAAATCACTTTTATTTCATTTTTTTAATATCTAAGCTGCATTCTGCTAATTAGTGTACATTTGCTAACATATTTATATGACATGCATATGTATATACACATGTACATACAAACATATACATGTGTTCATATGCCTATAAAGGAGAAACATAAATGTAGCCTGGTTTCTTTTGCAAAATTTTTTTATATGTGTGTGTGTTTGAACAGTTTTCCCACCATATATATAAGGTTCACTGAACTGTATCTCAGAAATTTTATTTTTATAATAAATCAGTAGATTTGCATACATATTTGTATATATTTATGTACATATATATCTGCATATATGTATGTGTATATAGACATATATATTTAAATGAGACATATATAGGTGAAATTCAAATCTTAATAAATGGCTGTCGTATCCATTAAAAGGATATTTAAATCAAATAGAAGTATATTTAAATTGACATACTAGATCAAGTTTAATCATTCTCTGAATCTTAGCCCTTTCTTGCCATGTCTTGGAGAGGAAAAAATGCAGTAATCTAGAAGTGCTTGTTGTTGTTATTACTACAATTATACACATTTGTAGTACTAAATTAAATGCACTGATGAAGATGGATTAATGATATAAAACAAATTGTAGAATTAAGAAGAAAATCTTCATCAAGCTTGGGGATGAGATACAAAGAGGAATGCAGTATTTCCCAAGACTTTTTAAAGATATATCACCTTCAAGTTTTAGTCATTTGTTTTAGACAGGATGTCTTGGTCTGGAAAATACATTTTGTGACTCCTTTGACAAAAAGACAAGGGAAGTTGTAGAGTAAAAGTGGCACAGAAAATAGAGTTGGTAGAGAATATAGAACATAAAGGGTAGAGGAAATGGGAAGCTGAGCACACAGGATATGGAGAGGGGGTGAGAAACACCAATTTTAAAACAATTTTCTATGATTGACTATTTTATGAATTATTTATAATGATATTATCTTAGTCACTTTCATTCATTGCATTTTACTGTTGTCTTAATTGTTCAGTTTTACATTAGCTCATTGTGGTAGAATAACACAGTGAAAAGAGCATTGGCTCTATTATATGAGGACCTAGGTTCAAAGCCTGTTACTGATGTTTGCCACTTGTGTGAACTGTTAGAAAGCACTTACCCTCACTGGGCCTCAGCTTCCTTATCTCTGAAAGTTACCAGACACAGGTGAGCTCACTGGCTGTTGGTGGCTTTCTTTCTAAGATGAATTTCTATCTACTGTGAATCATAGAATGACAGATTATGACAGTTGGAAGGTTCCTCAGTGGCCATCTAGTCCAACCCATATGTATATATATGACAAGTGGTTGTCCAGTATCTTCTTGAAGACTTCAAAAAGATGGAACTTACTACTTCTCAAAGCAAGGAAATGTACTAGACATGTCCCTTCATTTTTTTCAGCTGGTCATTTAACCATTTTCAAAGCAATGTATTTGTATAATCACCTATGGGGAGGGAGTGAGGATTGCTAGCTTTAATGTAAGACTTGAGAATAAGTCTTCCATCACCAGCTGCATCTTGAACATATTGAATTGGCTCGGCAAGCCTTTCAAACACAGCATGTTCAAAGCAAAACTCATTTTCTTTCCCTGTTCCCAAATTTTCCCCTTTTGTCAACTTCATTGCTACTGTTGAGCTCTCCATCATTGTTCAGAACACCTAGTTCCACAAACTCAGTGCCATCTTCAACTGCTCAACCTCAGTCCCCTGATTTACCCAATGCATCACCAATTCTTGTCATTTTTGCCCTTATAATATTTCTCATTATTGTCTCCTCTCATGTCATATACCATCACCATTATTTACTCTAGTAAAATAATAGTCCCTTACCTGGTCTCTTTTTCTCAGTCTTCTCTCAACTTCAAATGATCAGTTGCTAAAGTTATTTTTGTAAAGAACAAATCAGATCATGTTATTCCCTACCTAGTAATAGCCAATGATTACATACTATGTCTAATATTAAATCCAAACACCACTTTTCATCATTTAAAGCCCTTCCTAATCTGGACACTTTCAACTTTTCTTACCATTAATTCTCCTCTAAATACTATATAGTCCACTTATGGTGGTCTGCTTATCATTCCTCACACAGGAAGCTCCATCTCCCATTGTTCTGGCTGATCTCCATACCTAGAATGCTCTTCCTCTCCACTGCTGCTTCTCAGCTTCCCTGGCTTCTATCAAGACACAGATCACCTTCTAAAGGACTCATTTCCTTCCCCTTCACATGTCTTTTTACTCCACTCTCATTTCATGGCTTCAAGTGCCTGCCCTCTGAGATTTCCTTCCATTGAGGCTGAATATATATATTTGTCTATGTAGGTATTTGCATAATGTCCTATAGTTGGCTTGGGGACATGTTTTTGCCTTTGTTTGTATCACCAGTGCTTAGCCCATATTAAGAGTTTAATAAATATTACTAACTGACTAAGTTTAACAGCCCTTCATTTGAAATATCCACATTCTTCCCTTTATTTAAATTTGCTAAATTTGTCCATGTCCAGTAGCTCTTGTTTCACTCTGAATAATTAAAACTTGCCAAGAGCAGTCTAGGTATCACTTATCCAAACACTATTAATTCTTGGAGGTTTAGATCATCCAAACAGGAACTGAGGGGGAAGAGTATTGTAGGTATGGGGACATTCAGTGAAAAGGCATGGAGACAGGAGATAAAGTGGCTTATCCAACTACCTGTAAGTAGCCTAGTGGAATTGGGTCATGGAGTGTGTGAAATGTATGGAAGTTGGGATTTGTTAGTTTAGTAAAGGGGATGACATATGACTTGTAAAAGTAGAAATGACACAAAACTCTATGTCACTATATAGATGTAATTTTTATCATTTTTAATAAACTTGGTGTTAATTCTTACTTCTGATAGTAGTGCCTGGAAAAGGAGCAGCTGATCAATTTAAGACATGCTCCTAAAGTTTGGATACAACTATCAAAATTGTAAGTTTTATTATAAAATACATATATGTGTATGTATGTATATATACATATATGTGTGTATGTGTGTATATATATGTATATATATATATATATACATATAGTTTCAACATTTATCCACTTAAGTTTTTTTATCAAATGCATTATTTTCAACAATAGTTCAATTGACTGAAGATTTTTGCCTCAAGGATGAAACCGCATCATTGTCTTAGTGAATACAGTGCTGCTGCAATTGGAGGCAGAAATACCTGAGTTCAAATTCAGCCTCAGATAGTACCTAAGTGAACCATTTCCTCATAATAGGGATGATAATAGTGTTACCTTCCAGAGCTGTTGGGAGAGTAAAATAAGATATTTGTAACACACTTTGGAAACTTTAAAGTGATATACAAATTCTAGCAATTATTTACATCATCATTATACTTTCGTGAAGTTATCTCACTCTCTTCACTTCTTATAGACTACTCAGAAGTGACGAAATTTTTTTGATTTTTTGAATTTTGACTTGTATTTCTTTATATATTCATGTTTATATGCTCAAAAGATTGAAAATTCAATACTGTTAAACAGAACACATGTATTCTTGTTTTTACCAAATGCAAGACACCTTAAAAATCAAGTTTCATTTTAGGTAGCCTATATTTGTCAAATGATTCAGCCCTTACTTTTTACTGTATATGGAAGACTATTAAACTGAGTATAAAGACATTTGCAAGAAAAGAAAATAAAGAGTGGCAGACTGATACTATAATTACTTTGGGTTTTAGAAAGGTCAAACTTGCAAGTGTACTTAGGAAAGTTACATAGGGGATTTTGGATGAGTATGCATTAGGAACAAAGAATAGTTTTTGAAATGAATCATAAATCAGCTACATCAAGCAAGAGGATTTGCTCAGTCTTTTGATCAAAAAAAAAAAATGAACCTTTGAAGTGATGTGGAAATCTTAAACATAATGACTTCCCTAAGGTCTTGAATTTGTTCCAGTAGGTGGAGATATTGAGCAGTAAAATATGGCATTTCTCTTGAAGTAAACTTTTTTTGAAATATCGCATTTTTAAGATGGTGACACTTGTCAAAATGTAATAGCATTGTGGGAGTGTTTTGTTTGTTGTGATTTGATGAGAAGTTGTTTAAATGTGAATTAAATATGAAAATAATATATTCCACCTTTTAAGCATATGTGTATTAAGTGTTTTCTAGGCCTGACAGGGTAATGAAAGATTCACACACATAGGTCCTGCCATCAATGAGAATATAAGGCAATAACAAAAATGACAAGTTCTTTGAAAATTACAATATAAGACAGAATATAAGTATCACAAGGATACACAGGCAAAGATCAGTGAGTTTTCAGAAGAGTGAGAGGAAAAAGACATGTAATTAGAAGGATCAGGAAAAGCTTCATATAGGAGATGGAATTTGAAATGGACTCTAAAAAATGGATAGAATCTTCACAGGTAGAAATGTGAGTCAACATTTTAGTGATAACTGAAATTTTTAAGATATACCTTTTTAAATTTTGTTTTTAATTTATGGAATAAAACAAGCATTCCCATAACATAGTAGAATAAAAAGATGATTGCATATGAAATTGTAAGCCTACTATGAACAGCTTGCAATTCCTTTCAAATTTACATTATCATGTAAATTTCTTTTTTTTTCCCTCCCCTTCCCAAACTCTGCCCTAGAGAAGGCTATGCATATGTGTATGTATCTGTGTATATACATACATATGTATGTATATATATATGTATATGTATGTATATACATATCTGAACATATATATATATGTAAAATTATTCCATGCATGTTTCTGTTTATCAGTTCTTTATCTGGCTGTAGATAGCATCTTTCTTCAAATGTCCTTTATAGTAATTTTGAGTATTTTTGATAATAAAAATAACATTCCCTCAAATTATTTCTTAAAACAATATTGCTGTGACTATACACAATGTTCTCTTGGTTCTGCTCATTTCACTCTATTTCATGCAAGTTTTTTTATTTTTTTAAGTCATTGAGCTTATGATTTCTTATAGCACACTAGTATTCCATCACGATCATATATCATAACTTGTTTTATCATTCTCCAATTGATTAGCATCCATGCAATGGCCGGGTCATTGCCAACACAAAGAGAGTTACTACAAATATTTTAGAACATTTGGTTCTTTTCTTTTTTCCCTAATTATCTTTGGAAATAAATAGGTAGTGGTATTTCTGGGTCAAAGGATATGAGTAGTTAATAACTCTTGGGCATGATTCCAGATTACTCTCCAAAATGGTTAGATGAGTTCACAATTCTGCCAACAATGAATTAGTGTTCAAGTTTTTCTACATCCCCTCCAACAATTGTTACTTTCCCCTTCTATCTTTTATCCAATCTGGTAGGTGTAAAATGATACCTCAAAGTTGTTTTAATTTGTATTTCTCTAATCAATAATGATTTATAACATTTTTTTTCACATTACTATAATTTTTTTGTTTTTTTCTTTGAAAAATTGCCTGTTCATATATTTAGACCATTTATCAATTGGAGGTTGACACATAAACATAAAGAACTTTGTCAAATTCTTTATATATTTGAGATATGAGATCATTATGTGATAAGTGGTTTATACATTTTTTTCCCCTAAGTTTCTACTTTCCTTCTGATCTTGGTTATATTTTTTTTATTTGTACAAAACCTTTTTAATTTGATGCATTCAAAATGATCCATTTTGCACATAACTTTGATTTCTATCTCTTGTTTATTCATAAATTGTTCACCTGTCCATAATTCTGATGAGTAATATGTTCCATGTTCCTCTAATTTTCTTGTAAAATCTCTCTTTATATCTATGTCATATAAGATGTATTTTAAGGTGTGCTAAGTATTTTTCATAATCACTTAATCTTTATAATCAGTCTGTAAAAGTCCTGAAAGTATTAAGATCTGTGAAATACAGTTTAGAAAATTTGGGAATCAGAGGTGGTGTGGTCACACATATAGCAAAGGTCAGAGACAAGATAGAAACCGAGTTCTTGCCTCATTCCAGTTTTAGCCCCCTTAATATTCCACCAGCCTTTTTAAAAAGTTGTTATGACCCAGACTGTCTAAAATTATTTTCAATAAAGGCACTTGCATTACTATATAAGTATGGGATAGAAAATTCTAGACTTTTAAAAAGCACAAAATTAACATGTTTATGATGATTAAGAAATGGGAAATCAGTGAGTTGATTCTGTTACTGCTAGTATGCTTTGAAAATTAAGAAATAATCATTCATATTTGTCATCCTTCTCAATCAGGAAATATTATTCCCTGCAAGGGGAAAAAAATATTACCTTTAAAAAGCTATGCTTAAGGATTTCTATTTTTGTCATTTTGTGTTTTCTATGAGTAAAAATGGTTTAGTATTGAGTCAACTGGACCTACAAAATTAATAGCAAATAGAGATGACATAATTACTTCCATCAGAAAAGACATCACATTTTAATAATTAGATATCTTATTAACAAAATAATACTATATATCCATTTTAAAACAGTTTCTTATATTTCTTCTGCTTTCCCATGAGTGATGGGCTATAAGTTCCTTTAGAGAACATCACATAATTATTTTTCCTCACCTACAATTTATAGTATAGTCATAGAAAATTAGTAAGCCCTCAATAAAATTGCAGAATTTTGTTGAACTATTGTTTTCATCTCTTACATGCCTAGCCAAGATAGGTAAATTATCAGACTCTATCAATCATGAAATACATACACTCATATATAAACACATATTAAGTTGTTATTGCTATTCATTTAAACAAAGTAAGAAATACTGGTATTCACAAATCATTGCAAGAGGCAGAATTTTTAAGAAAATAAAATATCAATGAGTTTTAATGCTTTATAGCATAATAACAACTTTCAAGTCTGTCTGAAAAACAAGAAAACTGAATTCTCTGATGTGTAAAAAAGGATATTTGAACTCATTTATTCTAAATTAAATATTTAAAAGGCATTAAAACTCAAATAAAGACTACAACCTAGCTTGAATTTACTATAGACATCTCTTCACTGAAAGCACAAATGGTAGGATTTGGATTTGGATTCTTTTTCTGAAAGATTAATTTTCTTTCACTTCAAAAAACATTTATTGCTTTGATACAACAATCAAATTTGAAATCATGAAAGTATTGTGACATTAGTTGTTATCAAATATATCTATATTTTAAATCATAGTTGTTGCTTTTTAACTTGTTTTTGTGACATTTAATTTTTGTCGGTTTAAGAAGAGGCTCATGAATGCCTTTACAGAATTTTTTAAATGCACAAAACAAGATATATAGAAACATATATGATTTGAAAGGAAAACAATTATATTGCAATACAGTTATCAAAATACATATTTTTAAAAGTTCACAGCTGGCGGGCTCAGAATCTCTGTTTTAGAGTGAAAAGTGGAGAGAACATGCAAGCACATACATTTATCATTTGCCTATCGTATCATACAATCTGCTAAGCACTGGAGATAGAAATATTAGCAAGAAAGACAGAACATTAACTCAGGCAATTTACATTCTAGTAAGAGAAGAAACACCTGATAGGGAGCTGGAAAGGGAATGGAGAAGGTACAGTTATGGTGTCAAGAGAAATGACCAGAGTGTAAGAAGCATGTTGCAGAGATGACAGGGAAGTGATGTAGAGGTCTTATTCTAAGCAAGAATAAGTGAATGCTCATGCATCAGTACCTGAAATCCCAGGCAAAGAGTCTATAGTAGGTGGGCAGTGGGTCACATGCAGATAATGACATGACTACAGGAAGGCTGATGGTGAGGGAGATAACCTGGAAGTGGTGTGATAGCCTATCACATCCTGCTGTCTAATAGCAATAAACTGTTTGCTGGTCTTAGTCTAAATAACGCCTCAAACTTTTTGAAGTGTGTTTATGTTATTTCCTCTAATAATTTTCCAAGTTTTTTAGAGGGCAACAGAACTTTGCAATTCCTACAGGTCCGTAGAAGTTCAGACTGTGGCAAAGGTATCTGAACAGTTAAAGAGACATGTTGCTTTTGGAATTTAAGGTCATAGAGCAGTAACTGTCTTGATCTTTAAGTCATGCTGTAACATCTTTATTCAGGTAGAGAGTAATGGTTAAGTGTCATTCCTAGTATGCTTTTATTTGACCTTTCTTTATGAGCACAATGGAAACTTGTTCATTAGGAAAGAAATCAATGAAGGTCATTCACTGAATGAATGTTTATTGAACACCTATAATGTACAAGACTTGGGAGTTAGAGACCAAAAAAAAAAATCTTCACTACAGGGACCTTACAAATATTGATCAATTAAAATTTACACAAATAAGTACAGTCTGATTTAAAGAGGAAGACCATGATCGTTAACCAAGGGATTGAAAAAAAGACTTCCTGTAGGAAGTAGCACTGAGTCGAAGCTTGAAGGAAACTCTAGAATCTAAGTGGTGGAGGTAAAATCAGAATGCAAAAGCATGGAGACACAAGTTATGTTCTAGTTTGGAGAAAGGAAAGTGAAGTAGGACAATTCAACTGGAAGACAGAGTTTTGGGGAAAGGAAACCATATCACTGGTTGACAGGTTTTTTCTAAATGTTGCAACACTGACAGGGTAAAGGGCAGTATGTAGTATGTCATTTACATGTAGGGTTAACCTTTTTCTTCAAAATGTGATGGAAATATGGTCAGAGTGGGAATTTTGTGCAAATATTGTCATAAGGACAATATAAGGACCCCTAATACATACATGTAAGCCTTAATAATGTAGTTCATGTGGTTAAATATTTCCAAACTATTTTTTTGGTTCACTTGTCTTACAGTTTAATTAGCCTTGCTTTATTTTATTTTTTAAAACTTTTTGACAAACCAACAACATGAAAATAAGTAATGACAGAAAGAAGTGAGCATATGAGCTCATGACTCTTGAAGGATATAAACAAACTTCCCAAAAGATAAATTATAAAGTACTAATAATTATATGAAGCAATGCTCCAAATCACTTATGATAAGAAATGAAAACCAAAAGAACCTTGAGATTTTTACTTCAACTCAACAAATTGGCCAAAATAACAGAATATGACAGTACTGGAAAAGTTGAAGGAGGACAGCCACGCAATTGCATTGTGGATAAAATTGTGAGGTTTTTCTCAGTTATTTGGAAAGCAATTTGAAATTATGCAAATAAAGTGATGGCATGTCCACATTCTTTGATGCAGAGATTCTGTTACTGGGCATATTCCTCAGGGTGGTCACAGATAAAGAGAAAGTACCTCCATTCACCAAAATATTCATAACAGCACTATTGAAACAACAACAACAACAACAAAATAACCTGGAATCTAATGGGATGTATATCATTTAGCATAAGGCTAAACAAATTGTGGTGAATGAATGCAACGGAATATTACCATGATATAAGAAACAATGAATATGATAAGTATAGAGAAGCATGGAAATATTTAAATGAACTTAGGAAGGATGAAATAAATTGAGTCAAAAAAAGCAATAATATGCATTATATCTATGACATCTTACATGGAAAGTACAAGCACAAAACAACGAGAGTCAATGTTGCATAACTGCACAGAAAAAAACATGCCCCCAAAACAATTCTAGTGAGGAGGTGGGAGGTGGGCATCAAGAGTGTATATATTTTTATTTATTTATTTGCTTTTTGTGGGGTTAAGTGACTTGCCCAAGGGCACACAGCTGGTAAGTGTTAAGTGTCTGAGGTCAGATTTAAACTCAGGTCCTCCTGATTCCAAGGCCACTGCTCTATTGACTGTGCCACCTAGCCACCCCTCGAGTGTATATGTTTTTAAATTTTTTTGATGTATCAATCAACTTTGCTTATTTTTTTCTTCTTTTTCTTTTGCTCAAAAATATTCTTTGTCATATGATTCTCTTAGAGGGTATAGAGGTATGGATACTAGGAGAAATTTAGGTTGTGTAAAACCAATAAATCAATAAAATGTATTTTAAAAATAAAACAATAAAAATATCCTTTTTTTCATATTTCAGCTCCTGCCAGCCACAAATACCGGAAACATATAGCAAAACATCATCACCTGTGTTTTTCAAATAGTAACAAACTGTTATAGTTCTATCCCCCTCCCCTAAAACTAACTATAACCAATAAGGCATTTAAATTAGAAATGTAATTTTTCTACATTTTTTTCTGTCTTGGAAAAAAAAATATTTTTTCTAAAGGTACCTGCTAGGAAATAACCTCCTATTTGCTTCTTAGAAAAAGTGCTTTTCATTTGGGTCTTCCTATTGAGATATTCTAGCTTAAATTGAAAATCTGTGAAAATTCTGGACTTCTGATAGTCATCAGGAGGCATTATCATTTGTTGATGAATGCTGGATTTAGAGTCACAGGACCTGAGTTCACATCCTACCTTTTCCATTTAGTACCTGTGAAATCTTAGGGAAGACCCTTACTCAATTTGCTCATCTATAAAATGAGGCCATTGAATCTCTGCAATCCATCCTAGTTCTAAATTTATGATCTCATGTTTTTCAGCCCTTAATATCCAGTTGAATATTGACCTTCTAAAAAGTACTTTTTTCTAATTCATTTTCAGTCAGTTAAAAAGCGCTTAACTAAACATACAGCTAGCATAAGGGACTAATAACTTTAATAGTTAATCAGATTGGATTATTTTATAGAACTGATCTTATTTTAGAAGATCCAGACTTATTATCCCAAGATTTCAAATATTTATTTTAAGATCTTTTGTATAGGCAGTCAAATTCACTTTCCGGAAAGAAAGAAGTCAAGGTAAAATAAAAAATTTCAAACTTTTGAAAACATCCTATCACTCTAACCTAAGACTTAGTGCCAGAATTTATTATGTTGTTTTACGGCACTGAATAATGTAGAAAAGCATTGCCTTTGACAAAAGGAAATCGTTTAATTAAAAATCTAGCTAACATTTGACAACATGAGATTTTAATTTTTGTTTTTCTTCTTCCTACATTTTAATGGCCAGGTTTCACACATGTGTTTTTGATGTTTAACCTCTTCTGTGTAATTAATTGGCAGTGGCATAGTGCTAGAGTGCCTGACCTAAAGTCAGGAAGATTTACCTTCCTGAGTTCAAATCTGGTATCAGACACTTAGAACTCTTGTGAGTGTGGTCAAGTCATTTAACCTCTCTTTATCTTAATCCACTGGAAAAGGAAATAGTAAGCCACTCCAGTACCTTTACCAAGAAAACCTCATGGACAATACTGGTGTGGTATGGTCCACAGGATCACAAAGAATTGGATACAAGTGAATGACTAAACAACAACAGTCTTACCAGATTATTGTGAAGATCAAGCAGATAATATATACACAGCTCTTAAAATGCCATATCTATGTTATTATTATAAATTTGGTCATCAGGTGGAATTGCAATCAAGTCACTGGACTAGGGGTTTTGTCAAGGTATTCCATGCAAATGCATTGACTACTCCAAAGCATTAGAAGTATATCAAACTTAATTTGTCTTTTTCCCCCTCCCCAAGCCTTTCCTCTTACAGATTCAAACCAATTGTCTCTATGTTTTGTATCATACAGGAAATCCACTTTTTAGTCATTTACCCCACTTCATTTTAGCCTGATTCATTAACTACATGAAAATATGTCTCAGTCAAAGAATTTCAGTTACGGATACCTTGAAATAAGTACTAAAAATTCAAAGCTTTGATGAAATGAAATTGTTAGACAAGAAGTCTGTATCACTTTGGGTACAAGATAGTTTTACATTTCCTGACTTAGATATAAACCATTAAGTTAGGCAGAATGCGAAGAACTGCTTTCGAGCACTACTCAGTGTCTGAGGGAGAAGATCTTGAGCCTCAGTCTTGTCTAGACCTCCTCCCTATCCCATTTTTACCATAAGAGGATCTTCAGTTTCAAAGGTCATGGAGGAAGTTGGACTTATTTATTTATTATCGGTGTCTCAAACAACATCTCCTAAATTGCTGAAGACACTATGATAATGGTAATAGATTAACCATTCTTAAGGGGAACCTAAGTATCCAAGGAATAGCAGAAAATTATGTCCAGCAACTCAGAGATATGAGTTGTGAGTTACCTTTTTTCTACATGTGCTCTCTTAAGTTTGAGCCCATTTTCCTCTAGACTATGTACTTGTAGGAAACTGTGTCATAGATTTTGTGGGGAAAGTGTTATTTCATATCAACTGTTCTTATTATTCTACCTTATTAAATAACACTTTCTAAAAGCTGCTCGGCATGGCTTACTAAACTGATTCTCAAATGAGAATGAGGGGAGCATAACAGTGGGAACTCCAGTTTTTGACATTAAAAAAAGATACACCCAACTCCTCAGCACTATCACTAGAAACCTCAGAGGGAGGCATAACTAGCCAAACTCTTGGTAATCCTCTTGGTACAAACACTTGGTACTCCAGGTATTTATGGCAGTAAGATTTGGGATAAGACTTCTCAGAACTCACATGGACTGCAATTTTAAAAAGTTGATCTACTTAGTTTCTCCACAGATGTCTTCCCAGACATTAAGTTATGAGAAAGGGAAAGGGAAGGGATGTGATACTGGGTCTGCAGAGAAAACAAGGAAGAACCAGCAGCAGGAGGGGAATTGTTTCCTGGCTATATTTTACTAGAGGTGAAAGTTTCACAACAGCTAGAAATCTAGTGTCAGGTTCTGGTTGGTGGCTTATTTTAAAATTGCAACACTTTTTTTCTTAATCTATCAAGCATTGTGACTGTACAGGATCTGTTGGAACTGCCTTTGTTGTGTAGCATCTCCATAGCAATGCCTATTCTCCCCAGAAGCTAACAGGCATCTGTCTAACCAAGAGTGCTCAGTTTCACTTCTCTGTTAACAGCCATATGAAGAAATGGAAAGGCAGAGTAGCAATCTGAATCAGAGGATTTGTAGGTCAAAATTCCTTCACTTAGGCAAAGCTAGGGACCAGAAGAAAAAAGAAGATTGTTTTGTTAGCTCCCCAACAAAAATCTCACCTCCAGTTCCTGACTTCTTGAACTTCTGATGCTGTCAGTTTTTATTTTCAACAACTTACTGACTCAATTTCCCCCTAAAAGGAAACACTTTACATACCCTCTTCTAAACAAAGAAGGTAACACACACACACACACACACACACACACACACACACACACACACACACACACACACAGCAAAATAATTTTGGGAGATAGTATTAGTAACAGAGGATATCAAATAAGACCTACTATATGAATGAGTTAGCATTTGACCTGAGCCTTGAATGAAGTGATTTAAAAAGTTAAAATTGAGAGAGACAAGCATTACAGGTATAGAAGAAGATGGAATATGAAATAGGATACACGAGAAGGAGTAATGTGAAATAAATATGAGAAGAAAGATTGAAGCCAGATTGTGAAAATCTTTAAGTCAAATGTGCAATTTATAACTACCTTACACTTAAATTGAGAACTTTCTAAGTAGTTCTAGTCCCCCACCCCAAAAAAGTCAACATATGTTTTCTGACATCTCCACATTTAATATGTGTAGTCTCTGCACAAATACTTTCTAAGTTGATTGAACCTGCAAGAGGGTGTGTTTTGTTTAGCCTTCAAGAATCTAAGGCCCCTTTAAGAATTTAAGGTAAGAAAATGGAGGAGGCTCTAAGTAAACAGTCTTTATAAATATAGATTGTTTTATAGAATATCAAACATGTGATACTATTTGTCCATTAAAATGGCATGAAATGAATCTTCTGCATTCTAGCCATATAAACACTGTAAATCATGAATTTTTTTTTAAATAAATGAGTTTAAGAATGATACAATAATGAAATGAAAGATTCCTACACATGAAAAGAATGAATTATATAGAGGATAGCATATAACAAAACAGCCTTGAACTTAGGAAAAATTATATTCAATGGACACACACACACACACACACACACACACACACACACACACACCCTTTAGATTCAAGCAAACTGGGCTTAATCTCTTCCTCTGAGGGAGTTCAGGGGGGAAAAAAATCTACTTCTGCTTTACTGACTACATTAAAACCTTTGACTGTGTGGATCACAACATAATGTGGCAAGTGCTCAAAGAGATGGGAGCACCAGATCATTTTATTTGTTTCCTGATGAACTTGTATGTGAGTCAAGAAGCAACTGAACATGAAACAACTGATTGGTTTAAGATTGGGAAAGGGGAAAGAAAAGGCAGCATATTGTTACCTTATTTATTTAACACATATACAGAGTGCATCATGCAAAATGCCAGACTGAATGAATCAAAAACTGAAATTAAAGTTGCCAGGAGAAATATCAATGATTTCAGATATGCATATGATACTACTCAGATATTAGAAAGTAAGGAAGAATTAGGAAGTCTCTTGATAAGGGTGAAAGAAGGAAGTGTAAAGCTGACTTGAAGTTTAATACTAAAAAAACAGAAATCATGGCAACTGATAAAAACACTTCCTGACAAATAGAGGAAGAAGAAATGGAATCAGTATCAGATTATATATTCTGATATATATCAGAATCACTGCAGACTGTGACTGCAGCCATGAAATTAAAAGACACTCGCTTCTTGGAAGGAAAGCTATGACAAATCTGTACAGCATACTAAAATGCAGAGGCATCACCTTTCCAAGAAAGGTCTATATAGTCGAAGATACGGTTTTTTCAGCAGCGATGCATACCTGAAAGAGTGGAAAAATGAGGAAAGCTGACAGTTTTGAATTGTGGTACTGGGAAAGACTTTTTTTTTATTAACTTTTGTTTATTTTTAGTTTACATCATTTCCTCGAGATTTGGAGTTACAAATTTTCTCCCTGTCTTCCCCCTACCCACCACCCCAAAAAAGTGATCCCACTGTGTATCCCCTCCCCTGATATGCTCTCTCCTATGTCCTCCCCCATCACTCTGACTTTCCAGTAGGGCAGGATGTATCTCCCTACCCCAATGCCTGTATGTCTTACTACCCAGTTGCATGTAATTAATAATAATAATAATAATAATAATAATAATAATAATAGTAATAATAATATATACATATATACATTTTTTTAACATTTGATTTTAGAACTTTAAATTCTAGATTCTTTCCCTTTCTCCCTCATCACCCACCCCCACTGGAAAGACAAGCAATTCAATATAGGCTGTACATTACTGGGAAAGACTTTTGAGAGTCCCTTAAACAGTCAATACTTAAAGAAATTAATTAAGAGTACTCATTGAAAGGATTGTAAAGCCAAGTACAAGCAGCTTTCCAGAGGACTGTTTTCTGTGAATAGCTTTAAAATTCTGATCACATAGTATAATGAACTCTCTATTTATTCAGCAATAAATGAAGACAAAACATTCACAGAAACCAAAGTATAGCATTCACAATGATATAACATAACAACTTATCACCAAAGTGGCCACATAGTTTTAAACAAAAGATATCATTCAGTAAGTCCTTAACTCAATAGTCCTTAAGGAGTAATACTCCTTAATGGACACAAAACACAAAAGTCAAATTTTTCCCACCCCTAGGTCATATTGTCTTAATCTCTCAGACAAAAAGTCTTCCTT
The DNA here is from genome assembly GCA_028627135.1 of Pseudochirops cupreus. Classification (NCBI taxonomy): domain Eukaryota; kingdom Metazoa; phylum Chordata; class Mammalia; order Diprotodontia; family Pseudocheiridae; genus Pseudochirops; species Pseudochirops cupreus. Next base: position 114,102,617 of record CM053584.1, read on the forward strand.
CATGGAGATTAGTTTCCAATCATCCTTAAATCAATCATCCTTAAGGGGTAAAGGTACAAAGTACAAAGTTCTCCCACCCATAGGCCACAGTAAATCATGATATTCTGTCAGTTCTAAGTACCCAAAGAGTGGTCTTTTCATCTTGGCTTGAGGCTGGCTCCCAGATTCCATGCTTCCTCTTCCATGGGTCCAGCTTTTGCCTGAATATACCCAACCATCAAATGGATTCACAGGCAGTCAGCTCTCAGCTCCTTGTCCGGTTCCTTGTCCAGTTCCCATTCCATATTGAAGATTACAGTGTCCAGTCCACTTCAAACTACGAAGTCCTTAATAGTTTCTGTTTCTGGGAAGACAAAGCTTAACAGAACCAAAACAACATTTATACACATTGCTGGCACCATTATAAATTCACTGTGTGCTTGTGAAATCAACACAGACCCACAGATAAAGTCTGAGAACTCAACACAAACCCACAAACAAGTTCTGAGAACTCAACACAAATCAACAGTAAAGTCCCAGGACTTCTAAAACCCTCTTCCAGGACTTCTGTAAACAGACAACAAGAAAATCCTCTTTCGATGACGAGAAAATTTGTAACTCAAAATCTCATGGAAATGAATGATGTAAACTAAAATAAATAAAAGAAAAGAAAAGAAAATAAAAAGAAAATCCTCTTTCAGGGCTTCCAGTAAGGTCCCAGGGCTTCTGTATAGAGTATCACAAACACAAATTAACACAGACAGAACAGACAAACAGAGTGCTAGACACCATAAGTTTTCCCCTTTTCAGCTCTGCTCAGTCCCAGCTGTGGTCAGCTTTTTATATGGTCTTGAGCTCCTCCCTCTTCCACCCAGTTCTTATGTCCTTCCTGTTCCTGTCTTTGGCAAGTCCCTCCCACTATGGGATTCACAGGTTCTGTTTCTTTTTTTTTTTTAATATTTTTTTTTATTAAAATTTTTTTTTGAGTTACATATTTTCTCCCCGTCTTTCCCCCGCCCACCACCACAAAACAGCCATCCCAGTGTTTCCCCCCTCTCCCAGTCTATTCTCTCCTATGTCACTTCTTGGTAGGGCAGGATGGATCTCCTAACTGCAGTGCCTGTGTATCTCAAGTTCCAGTTGGATGTAGTCAATAATA
>CM053584.1:114104254-114131215 GCA_028627135.1 Pseudochirops cupreus
CTATTTTGGAATAAATCAGTTTGTGAGCTGCCAATAAGTATTTACAAAGGCTTACTATATGCCAAATTCTGTGCTAAGTGCTGGAAAAAAGACAGTCTCTACCCTCAAGGAGCTCACAATCTAACATAGTAGAAAGTAATGATTTTTTTTCAGTTGCCAATTGATTTCATTTCCAATTTCTGAAATAAAAAAGAATTATACTTTTGTTTTAGTAGCACTACAGTTTTAGTGCCCATTTTTACTCAGTTTAGGTAAATGCTGAATTTCTCTTGTCATTTTTTATTAAGTGATTACCTTTGTTATGCTCTAGTTTTACTTTTATTTTCCTTTTCAATGATTTTTCCCCTTGCGTTAATCTGAATGGCACTAGACCAAACAACCCCACTATATATTATTCATTTTTTATTTATGTGTTTGTTTATTATTAAGATTTGGTTTTTCCTGTCTTACCCAGGCTCAAAATTCAGGGTTTGTTTACAAATTCAATTCCATGAGTGATAGGTTAGGGAATTTTGATGCATTCCATTTCTATCATGAGCCAATTTATTCATCTTTAGGCAACCTAGATGCTCCCTGCTCCCAGTTGTTCATCATATTAATGCTGGGCTTTGTGCAGACACTGACTGAGCCTACCAAAGCTCAGGAACCCTAAGCTCAAGAGATCTGCCAGCTTTACCCTCCCTGCTAGCAGGGATTACAGGCTTGCATCATCGTGACCCACCACAGTATTGACTTTCAAAGCAATAAAATATAGTGGAAAGAATCACAGCTTTAGAGTCAGAGGATAGGCATTTGACTCCTTTACTTTCTTTTTATTACGTGCATGTCTTTGAGCTAGTCCAAGATCTGACAGCTACAAGTCTTACCTCTCCGCCTGCATTCCTTATTGGCAAAGTGAGAATAATAAAAATTGCAATAGGTGCCTCATGGGCTTGTATGAGAATCAAATAAAAATGGATGTAAATATTTTGTAAACTATAACATACTATATCAATAGAAGTTGAATAGCATCACAGCACTTACCTCTGAAAGGGTCAAACAAGAGTGGAAAAGTCATTTACTCCTCCTCCTCATTTTGCAGATAAGGAACCAGAACACCAAAAAATTTATGTGATTGGTCAAAATCATAGAAATACTGAGAGGAAAAACCAGAATTCAAAACCAAATTTCTGACTACAAATCTAGCATTCATTCTACTGCACCAAGGGAATACTTAGATTGTGATCTAAGCATGAGATTAAAATTGGACCTCAGAATCTGCTGATTATTTAACCACTCAAGTTAAGTCCAAATTTTGATTATAAAAAGAAAGCATATCTATTAAACACAGGTGTTACTCAGGTATTGTTAAAGAGAACTCAAAAAGTTTTATAGAAAAGAAAACAAAAATTTTCTACCATACTTAAGAGCAACGGCGTATAACTTTGTCCCTTAGAAAAGGTCACATTCTTTCAGATTTTTTTTTTTTAGCATCTGCCCTTCAGAATGCAGGTGTTGCAAAATGGAAAATCAAGTTATAGAAATACAAAAGGAAGGAAGAATGTCCCAAAGGTCTTGCAGTCCATTTTCCTCTTTTTAGACAGATGTCAAAGGAAATTTAAGTTTTCTTCTTTGTACATTCCAGTCAATTCACTTACTGATTTGTATGTGTTCTTCCTATTTTCCCTACTGAATGTAAGTTTGCTGACTGTGTTGTGTTGCTAGTCCTTCATTTTTGAAGGGGACCACTGACAACATGGGTGATGTCTTGACTTGGATTTAAGTGAGGCAGAGTTGCAGAAAGTCATAAGCCTCACTTTCTTTTTCAGAGTCATTGAAGTTCAATGTTAAGACAAAGGTCAAGATGACTGGTGATGGCCCCGGATGCAGTACATTACCTTGTGGTCTTTGATGTCTGACCAAGCTCTAACAGCTCCACAATACCTTCTTTAGGTACCTTCATGGCCATTGGAACAAATTATTCTTAATTGCCCATTACGCCAGGGAAAGTCTTCATATGTGTGGAGTAGACAACCCTTTAACTCACTAATTGGTTTGAGGTCTGTCGGTTACCCTAAACCTGGTTTAGCCTATCTGTTGAGATGATTTTGCCAGGTTGTGACAGAGGCATATGCTACAGTTTCTTGGAACTACAGAGAGTTGAATGACAGGTGAACACCAAAGATGGATGAGATCACTGAACAGGGGTTGGCAAGCCCTCATACCAAAGGTGCTAGTCACCCCTAAAAATCCCATATATTTACTGTGCTTTATACCTCTTTTCAGATCCTCCACAGTGCCATGGGTGCAGGAGTGTGCTCGAATCAAGAAGGCTCAGCTTAGGAGAGTCAGTGGTTTATTTTTCAGTATGAGCATTGGCACATCTAAAATCAGTGAACATTACAAATCATGGCTTAGTTTATTGTTTTAAGACTGTCTAGATTTAAGAAAGTGGTGCAGAAATGCTAACAATGCAGATTACATTTAAGTTTGTTTTGCATATATCCTTTCCACCCCCCACAAACACAACAGAGAATCAATTGTTAAACATTTACCTGCACACCACTGCCTGGGTGTCATTATCACCTAAGGTGTTCAGCCCTACATATATAAGATAAGTGTGAAAAAGTTATGGGCTCCAAGGGGAGCTTAAGCAAATAAAGCACATTTTTATTGCTTGTTTATTCTATGGGCCTTGTCCCAGACCTGGTGAAATATTTCTGGATCCAACTTGAAACTTTCTTGGAACTCTGAACTCGTATTTCCACAACTTAAATTGTGAAGTATGACTTCTGTGGATGTCTGTTAACTTGTAAACACTTTTGTTATTCTACTTCTTTTGCATTTTTTTCCTGTATCACTCTCCATTATTTTGTGTGAATCTACTACCAGACGGTCAAATCCTAGCACAGTGTCTGGCACACATTGCTTAATAAATGCCAAGTGACTGGGAAAGGAAAAAGAACAAGGTTGCTCAGGCTCCAGTAGTGGTATCACTGGCTGACATAATCATGTTTCTAGGACACTCTTGTTTTACATATTATTAGTTCTGTTAATAATCTTCCTAATGGTGAACTACAAGTGGGATACTTTAAAGAGCTCAAAAATATATTCCTTTGGAGATCTTAAAGATCTAGAATATTGAAAGAAAAAATGAAAAAATAGGAATGAAGAACTAGAACTTCCAGACCTTCAACCATATTATAGAGAAGATTTTTAAAAATTATACTGGATAAAAAAATAGAAAAGCAAAACAACAGAATAGACTAGATAAGGAAGAATCAAAAATAACTGAGCTCAAGAACCCTGCTTATTAAATCTCCAAGCATAAAATACCTAGGGAAGAACTGATGAGAAAACTGGAAAGCAGTGTAAACATATGATTAGATCTTATATAATATACAATATATAAATATACATCTTATATACATCTTTTATAATATACAATATTATACTCAAAATAGTTTTGTGACTTGAATATTAAAGTTCATAAGAAAAAAAAGTTTGATGAGAAGCAGATTTGGGTATTTTTTCACTTTTGGTTAGGTGTTGAAGCTTCAAATACTATATATAGGACAATTCAATTATTAGAAATTGAAAAGATTTATGGGAATAAAGTTAATGTAACTTCTCTAACTCATCTTCCTTTGATTAGGGAAAACTGTTGTATCAGATATCTCAGATAAAAGATTTATATATAGATACAGAAAAAAGCAAATTTAACAAAATCTCATCAATAGTTAAGTGGTAAAAGAATATAAATAAAAGATACCAAATGATATAAACAAAAGATTCCAAAAGAATTGTAAATTAGAAAAAAAACAATATAAAAATGCTCAAAGTACATAGTAATAAGAGAAATGCACATCAAAATAATTCTGAGCTTTCACTTTATAACAAGCAAATTCTAAAAGACAGAAAAAAGGAATTAGCAATGTTATGGAGTTTAGGATAAGCTAGCAGACTAAATTAGTGTTGTTAGAGCTATGATTTAGTTCACTTTGGAGAAAAATTTGGAGTTATGCAAAGAAAATTATGTAACCATTCATGGTCTTGACCAAGAAATAACACTGGTAAACAGATACCTCAAGGGGTCAATGACAAAATAAAGGTCCAATATATGACAAAATATTTATAATGGTAGGTTTTTGTTTTTACCACTAGAAACAACAGATAGTCATTGTAGATCTGCTAAACAAAATTATGGTACATTAATGCTATGTAACACTTACTATGCTGTAAGAATAATTATTAAAGTGAAAAAACAAAGGCATAAGAAGACTTATATGAAAGGATATAAAATGAATTGTAGGACCAAGAAAACAATACATACTATGACTGTGATAATGAAAATGGAAAGAATAGAAAGTGAATCTTGAGAAATTGTAATTACTTACCAAAGTTAGTCCTGAAGAAGAGATATAAAAAGACACCTCCCATTACTTCCTTACTTATCAGAGGGCTATTGGTATATATTACAAGAATTAGGATATATCAGACTTTTTTGATATCTCGGTCTGTTTTTGCTGAACTCTTCTACTGCAGCTCTGTTTAAAATTTTTGTTATGAGAGACTGCTCTCTAATAAAGCTTTGGGGTAGTTGAAAAATACAAGTTATGCAACAACAAATGATATGAAAAATATTTTTTAAATTCTCCCCCAAATATATTGAAGATCAATCTACAAATATTTCCAAAGCTTCCTCACCCCAACTTCTTAGTTTTTTTTTCCCTGTTTGCTATCAGCAAACTTTAGTGCTGCTGAAGGAAGCTAAAATGAGTGATGTTTTATTTTCTTTCTTTCTTTTTTTTTTTCCATTTTCCAATTTCAGAAGCTTTATTGAGATTGAAATGGCTAAAAGACAAGCAGTCAAGGAGAGAATTAAGGGCCTACTTAAACCAAAAATTGAATAGCCAGCTTCTGAGTTATTAGATATGGTTGTAAATAGGTTGCCTCAGATAAAGTCAAAAAGTAAGTCACAACACACTGACACACTTAGTGCCCAAATGATTCTTTTGGAAAGAAGAACATACTTTCCCCCATTCTTTTTCCATTTTTTTGGGGGGGAGGCAGACTAACAGCAAAGAAAGACTCCAGTCTTTCTTCTCCATTCTACCATATATGCACATCACCCACCATGACCTCATCTTACCAATGTAAATTCACTTTGCTCTTCAAGAAAAATGATTTTTGGAAGCTAAACTAATCCATTTGATCTCCCCTACCTATAACCAATCCTCACAAATACATCTCCTTGGAATATTTTCTCTGATCTCTGCAAATTCTCTAATTCACCTTCTCAAAGGAAGAATTTTCATCTTTCTAACATTGTACTCATTATTCTTTTAAATGCCTATACACTACAGCATATTGCTTGACATTGTCTGCTATACTACTCAACAAAAGCATTTTCAGCCACCTCTGATAGTACTTTCTCTCTCCAAACAAAATATAAATCTCATCTTGGCAAATATTATACAGTGTTATACATGTTGTATTTGGTCAGTAAATGTTCTTTGATCATATGGCCAAATTTAAGTTTAATGCTTCATTTGGGCATAGATAAAGAAAGACAGAATTGATATAAAGAGCAGTTATTGCTAGAGGTGGAGTAGAGAAGAAAAAAAATTGCAGCTGATAACTAGTTACTATTTGGCTATTTCTAGGAGAGCTGAAAGGGAAGATTCTCAAGCAAGGCTGAAAGGCAGGGTTAATGGTCTGGCATGAAGTAAAAATTATAAACACATTCTGTAAAGAGAGAGGAAAAGAGATAAATGCCTACATATATCCACAAAGCTAAATCCCAAAGAGAGAAGTTAGAATATACAAGGACTTGAAGTTAAGATTTTAGAAAAGAAAAAAGACAAATCTCAGAAAGTAGCCAGAAATATAAACCATGGCTCCTATTGTCTACACTGGAGTGTAGAAAGTATGACAAACAGGGAAAATGACTTAGAAATTAAGGGAAAGAGGCAAAATTTTACCTAAAAGTTATCAGTGAAATATCGTGAGATGAACCTCATGCCTTGAACATTACTTTGGAAAGATAATAGGAAAGGGATATTGATTAAACCTGTGATTTCATTAGGATCAGCAAATCCCAGATGAGAAAACTCCACTAACAACAAGCAGATTAAAAAGTTGTTTAGTGCACTGAGAAGTTAAGCAATTCACTCAGAGTCATAAGGCTGGTTTGGAGGATGGCTCTCTAGATTAGAAAAGGATATAGTTTACTGAAAAGAAATTGAATAGGTAAAACTGTGAGAGAAAAGAAATATTTTATATTGGAAAGATATATTCATATGAAGAAAAAATGGTTTTAAAAAGCATGGTAGTTGGTATTTGGCTAAAAATCAATGGAGAAAAAAATGGAAGCAAGGTTTTAATCAAAACACACTCTGGCACATTTCAACAGAAAGTGAGAAAAAGGGAAGGAATTCAGGAAACAGATCACAAATCTGGTAGAGACACTGTATAGTAGTGATGGAGAAATTCAATTATTCAGAGAGCTAATAGAATTCACTCTACCAAAAAGAAGTACTTTCTTAATTTGCATAATAAATTTCTCCTTCAAAAGATGAAGGGAATAGCAATTATTATGAATCTATGTTACACCTATAAGGGGAAAAAACTATTGCAGAGTTAGAAGTTGTAAGAAACCTGGGAGCAAATGACCATGCCAACTTAGAATTTCTGAGAGAAGGGGGAAAAACTGAAATAACATGATACTAAGGATTTTTGGAGGAAAAAAAAGGTTGAGAAGAAATACCAAGGGTTGAGAAATAGTCCATTCAACTAATTTTCTATGTGGTAACTCAGTGTAATGGAGATGAAAACCTCTTAAGAATGAAATTTTAGGCAAAAAAGAAGCAATTTTGGTGTGGAAAATAAGAGTTGTCTGAAGAGACAAATATGAGAACTTGGACTTTAAAATAATCTACTCAGCTTTTTAAACTGGAACAAAAATGAAAGCAAGAAGATTAACAAAAATGCATGATATGGTAGCAAAATACTAATACCAAAGATGTGAATGCTAATAATAAACTAGTTTAATGGGGTTGGCAAGGAATGATGACTAAAATGGATTTGTTTAAGGGTATATTGGTGGGGGAAAACACAGAAAGGACATGACAAGGGTTTGGGATAATTGTGACAATGGTAATTGACATTAGAAAAAAGACTGAAATGTTTAAGTCAGAAAGAAAATGCTTTGTTCAAAATTGGAACGTGTCAAATGGAAGCTAATGACTTCATGAAACATCAAGAAAAAATTAAATAAAATCAAAAGCATGAAAAAAGAAAAGAAAATGTAAAATACCACATCAGAAAAACAATTGGCCTAGAAAAAAGATGAAGGAAATATAATTTAGAAAGTATTAGAATACCTGAAAAACATTATCAAAGAAAGAGACCAGAAATTACATTTAACACATTATCACAGAAATTTGCCCCAATATTCCAGAACTAAGAGACAAAATAGAAACTGAAATTATGCATTTATCACCACCTGAAAGAGATCCCAAAATGAAAACTTCTCAGATTATTATAGGCAAATTCCAGAAAGCCCAGATCAAAAAGAAAATATTTCAAGGAGCCATAAAATATAATTTGCTTTGTATGTATTTGGGAAAAATAAAATATAGTTTAAACATAATTTTAAACAGTAAGTAAAAAGAAGAAATCATTCAAATACTGTAGAGACACAGGTTACCCAAAATTTAGCAACTATCATTTAAAGTAGTAAAGGGCTTGGAATGTGATATTCTGGAATGCAAAGGAGCTAGTATTACAACGATGAATAACTTACCCATCAAAACAGAGTATCTTTTGGAGAGGAAATAGTTATTTAAGGAAAGCAAGCATAAAAAGAGCAGAGCTAAATAAATAATTTGACTTTCAAACACAAGATTCAAGAAAAACATAAAAATATAAACGTGAAAGAGTAATTGTAAGAGGTTCAATAAAGTTAAACTATTAATATCCCTATGTGGGAAGATGATACTGGTGATTCTAAGAACTATAACATTATTAGAGCAATTGGAGGAGTCTACAGAGATAGAAGGAGTGGTAGCAAGTCAATTACAATGGGATGATATCAGAACAAAATGAATGGAGAAAGAGGAATGCAATGGGAGAAGGAAGAGAGAGAAAGAATGGGGGGAAATAATTTCATAAAATAGGTTTACAAGGAAGAGCTTTTACAGTAGAGAGAAAAATGGTGATGGAGGAACATTTGAATCTCACTTTCATCTGAATTGGTCCAAAGAGAAAAACACACACAGCTATAGCAATCCAAAAAGGAATTGAGAGAAAGGGAGAGTGATTTAAGGGAGGGGACACAAAAGGAGGCAGTGGTCAGAAACAAAATAGAGTTTTGAGGAAGTAACATGTTAAAAAGAGATAAGGAAGGATAAAAAAGAAGAAAATAGGATCCAGGGGAAATGCACACATAGTAATCTTAAATGTGAATTGGAATGAATGCACCCCCAAACAGTAGCAGATAGCAGAACGGATTAGAAAACAGATTCCATCAGTATTTTTTTTTACAGGAAATACTCTTGAAAAAGAGACATATGAAGTTAAAATTAAGAGATTAGAAAAGAATCTATTATGCTTCAACTAAGGTAAAAAAAAAAAAAGGCAGGGATAGCACTCATGGTCCCAGACAAAACAAAAGCAAAAGTGGAACTAATTAAAAGAGATGAGTAGGGAAACTACATCTTGCTACACAACACCACAGACAATGAAATAATATGAATTTTTAATATTTATGCATCAAATAACAAAGGATCCAAATTGTTAAAGAAAAAGTTAAATGAATTACAGGAGGAAATAGAGAATAAAACTAAACTATTGGGGGAAGTCAACTTTCCCTCTCAGAATTAGATAAATATAACCATAAATAAAAATAAGAAATTAAAGAGATGAATAGAATTTTATAGAAGTTGAATAATAGATCTCCGGAGAAAATTGAATGGAAGTAGAAAGAAGCAGATTTTTTTTTTAGGTATATATGGCATTTCCACAAAAACTGACCATGTAGTAGGGCATAAAAAGCTCATAACCCAAACCAGAAAAGTATAAAAAAAAATTCACTCTTTTCAGACCACAATTCAATAAAAATTACATTCAATAAAGGACCTTGGAACCACAGATTAAAAATTAATTGTAAACTAATCTAATTTTAAAGAAAGATTGGGTCAAAGAACAAATCAGAGAAAGAACAGTTAATTTCACTAGGGAGAATAACAACAATGGGACAACCTACCAAAATTTGTGGGATGCCACCTAAGCAATACTTCAGGGAAAATTTGTACCTTTAAATATGTGCAACAATAAAAGAAAGAGCAGATCAATGAATCAGGCAGGGAACTAAAATAAAACTAGAAAAAGAACAACTTAAATTAAATTTAAGTTATATAAAGTTATAAGTTAATATAAAATTAAACCAACACCAATAAAAAGAAATGCTGAAACACAAACACACACAAAATAAAGTAATAAAATTGAAAGTAAAAAGACTATTGAATATAAATAAAACTAGGAGCTGGTTTATGAAATAACAATAAAACAGATTAAATATTGGTTAATTTGATTGTAAAAAGGAAAGAAGAAAATCAGATTATAAGTAACAAAAATAAAAAAGATGAAAGTGTCACTAAAGCAGGAAAAAACAAAGCAATCTTTAAGAAATATTTTGCATATAAATTTGTCAATACATGACAATCTAAGTGAAACTGATGAATATTTACCAAAATATAAATTGTCTATCATAATAATAGGAGATGAAATAAAATAATTAAATAACTTCATCTTAGATTTAAGAAACAAGAACAAGCTATCAGTAAGCTCCCTAGGAAAGAATCCTTAAGATCAAATTAATTTTCAAGTGAATTCTATGAAATGTCTAAGGCACAATTAATCCTGATACTATATAAACCATTTGAAAAAAAAAATCAGTAAAGAAGGAATGCTACCAAATTCATTCAATGGCATAAATATGAGTTTTATACTTAAACCAAGGGGAGTAAAAGTAGGGAAAAATTATACATTAACTTCCCCAATTAATATTGATACAAAAAATAAATAAAATACTGACAAGGAGATAACAGAGATCATACATTACAATCAGATGGAATTTATATAAGGAATACAGGACCAGTTCAATATTACGGAAATAATTAGCATAACTGACCATATCAATAACAACAAAAATCATATGATGATATCAATGGACTTGCAATAAGCCTTTGACAAAATGCAACACCCATTCCACTAGAAAGCATAGGAATCAACAGAACCTTTCTTAAAATTATAAGTAGTACACATTTAAAACCAAGAACAAGTTTTCTTTAATGAAGGTAAATTTGAAATATTCCCAGTAAGATCAAAGGTAAAGCAAGGACGTCCATTTTCAGCATTATTAATGAATATTTTACTATAAATGCTAACTATAGCAATAATACAAGAAAAATAAATTGAAGGAAAAAAATAGGCAATAAGACAACAGAACTATCACTTTGCAGATGATTTGATGGTATACTTAGAGAACCCAAGATAATCCATAACAGCAAAAACTAGTGACAGCCTTTTAGAAGGGACATTGACCAGCTGGAGATTGTCCAGAGCATCACCAGAAAGGGGAATGATGCTAAATCATGTCATGTGAGAAAGTATTGAAAAATATAGTTTTTTTAATTCAGAAGAAAAAAAAACTCAGCTATTTTCATATAATTAATGTCATATGGAAAAGGCCTTATATTTAGTCTGCTCATCTTCATTTAGCAGAAATTAAAAAAAAAAACATTGATAGTGTATAATTAAATGTTTATTGTTAGCATCAGCATGAAAAAGAGAAATACCAATTGCATCTCTCTCTAAATCTTCTGTCCATCATCCCTGCTATCTCCAGTATCCCCCACATTCCCATTTTCTAGATATGGAATTGTGATAAAAAATATGGCCACTGCTAATGTTTAACATATATCGATCAGCACCCCTATGGCTCCATCATCACAGCAATCATTTATCAAACCCAAAACCCCTTTCCATGGCTACCACTCTTCGATGTGTGCTATCTCCCTCATTCAAATATGAACTTTTTCAGAGCACTTGTTGTATCTCTTGCTTTTATATCTATATTTCCAGTGCTTACACAATGACTGCATAAACTACATATAAACTTTAAAAAAAAATTCATACATTCCACTAGGAATAGTGGAATGGATAGAAGTTGTAATAAGACAAATTCAAGCTTGACTAAAGAGGGAGAAAAAAAGGAAACTTCCTAAGTCAACTACCCAAAAATATAGTAAGTTTATTTCATGAAGCAATGAGGTGTCTTCTTCTTACTGGAGGTTTTCAAGCAATGGTCATTTTTCTAGTATGCTATAGTAACCCTAGTTCAAGTCAAGACATCTTGTCTGCTTCAGGTACCTCCAAGCAAGGATTGATATCTTAAATCTCACTCTATTCCCAAGCTTCAACACTTAGCTACCAGGCTAATTTTTTTTTTCCAAAATGTAAATCTGATCATGTCAATGCTCTCCACATTCCTACCCCCATTCAACAACTCCAAATACTCTTTTTGGAATTTAAAGCTCTTCCTAACTTGCCTTTTACATTTTAAAGCCCATCTACACACTCTTCAATTTAGCTATACTTGGCCTTCTTGCAGTTCTTTCAAAAGGATACTGCATCTCCCATCTTTGTGCCTTTGACCTGGTTGTCTCTATGCCTGGAATAGTCTCCCTTCTTGATGCTGCTTCTTAATTTCCAGGATTTCCTTAAAGACTCAGATCAAAGGAAGTAGTAGTTTCAAAGTGCTTGAGCACAGTGCTTGGAAGGTCTTTCTTATTCCCATCCCCAGGTGACCTTGCTTTTCTTTAGATTACCTTCATAGATTTTGAAAATATTTACATGTTGTTTCACTGATTAGAATGTAATTTCCTTGAAAGAAGGATCACTTTTTGTGTGACAATAGAAATGGGGGAGGTGGATTGGAGAATGTTGCCTTTCATGTAACAAATTGTTATTGATTGGCACACTAATATATAATTTTGATTAAATGGCCTTTGGGATTCCTTCTAATTCTAATACTGTGTTTAATGTATGAAACCTTTATGAAATGGTAAGAATATCTATGTTGAACATAACTAACCTAGCAATGTAGTAGATTCTTCTACTTTGCTCCTTGAATTAAAACTACATGGGAATGTTTAAAAATAGAAGTCTAAAAGAAAAAAAAATACAAAAAAAAGCATAACACTTCTACTTTCAAATACTTAGAATGACAGATGATTCAGATTTTATTTTTATCATATTAAACCCTATCTGTCATTCTGACCACTTTAATATTTTAATTTGAAAAACCATCAGTAATATACAACTAATTGCTTTTAGTTAGAAACAGTGTAACAAAGGTACAATCTCTTCCTTAGGACAGTGAAAATGTGTACCAAAAAAAACTCAAAAGTTTAGTCAATAACTGTCCTTATTCTTGTGATGTTGCACTTAAAATCCTGAATTGTTCCCAATTGTGTGGTCAATTCATCATTCCTATGTAGCTTCTCCGATAAGTAATGAGTGTGGAAAGATATTCTGTTTTTCAGTTCCTCAGCTGTGTCTGAATCTGTGATAGTGTGGACCACAACATACTAGGCCTTCTATCCTTCACTATCTTTCAAAGTTTGTCCAATCCTATGTACTATTGATTTGAGATTGTATTGATGCTGAGATGCCTCTCTATAGAAATAGGGAAGATCAAAAAAAAAAATTAGACTTTAATTCAAATGAATAAGTTCATCTCTACTTCAGTGTTCTCACTCACTGTTATTTAATCCCCAGATAGTATGGACCTAATTTAAAAGGAATATAATGATCCTATATTAAGAGAGGTTATTGTTATCAACTGTAGTAAATTGTCAGGGAAAGACACACTTGAATAAGTAACTGCTTCATCCTCCTACTGAGCTTCTGTGCATTCTCTGGCTCACTTGCACTGATTTTAAGGGAAAACAGTATTATTTTCTGAAACTCTAGACTATTACCTTTAAAATTAATAATTTTGCCTCACTCCCTGAGATTTTGCATCTGTAAGCACAAATGTGATTTTGAATTTCATTCAGGAAATATGACCTTTTCACTATGCTTTATATTCAAGGGTATTAGGATTTTGTGATTCATATAATCAAGAACAATCTTCTTAGATATGTGAAAGAGGCAGTTAATGGAGTTCTAGTTAACATAATTATTGGAAATAGTTCTTACTCTGTATGGTTTTTTGTTTACTTTTTTGTATAATCACAAAATTAAGCTGGTAACTTTGATACAATGGGTCAAAACACTAGTCCTTAGTAACCTACAGTGATGCAAAATACATATACTGATGTTTCCATGCTGTATCTCTGAGTCAACAAAGCTTTGTCTCCAACATATTTTTGTGTAAGTTTCTTTTTAACATTTTCACACCCTAAATAACATCTCAAAAACACACTGAAGTGTTGTTATAAATGAACCTGTTATAGTTGGTTTTGGCCCTCATCCAAGGGAGTTTATTATTGTAAGTACCAGAAGGATTTGACTACGATATACTTTTACATATAACACACTCCACAGAATGAATTGACTGGTTAGAGTAATAATGAGATACCACTATAATAACCTAATTGAGTTGATAGCCTCATTATAACCTGATATAACATGATCTCCAAAATAATTACTATCACAATTTAATACTATAACTATTTTGAAAGTCAAAATGCATTAAAATATGTGATTTTATTGATGTAGCTCCTCTCTCTGTGAACACAAATCACATCCTCCTGTGATTTAAATAGTTGCCAATAAGTGTGTCCAACAAGTATAATTTTGCATACACCAGTGCTCCAATTAGGAGCTCAACATATGATTAGAAAGTACAAATTTTGGAAGGAGGAAATGAAATAGGAGAAGTTAAAAGAAAATATCAACCCCCCCAAAATGCCAAAGTACTTTTATTTCATTTATATCATTGAGGAAATCACTGTCTTAGAAATAAAACCCCAGATATGTAA
This sequence comes from Pseudochirops cupreus, assembly GCA_028627135.1. NCBI lineage: Eukaryota > Metazoa > Chordata > Mammalia > Diprotodontia > Pseudocheiridae > Pseudochirops > Pseudochirops cupreus. The sequence continues at coordinate 114,118,288 of CM053584.1, forward strand.
AAATAAACTTAATTTCAAAATTAGCTATTCACTTTCTTAATTATACTTTCAAGTTGTTTCAAATATGTCTTGTTTGGATGAAAAAATTATGCCTCCCATAAACTAATTAATAATTTTGCTAACATACATTGCCAGCAATTGAATTATCATACACACAAAATAACTCCCATCTCTCCAAACCCCCATTTCTTCAAATATCAAAAGAATATTTATTAGACTGAATTCAGGTCTATTTTTAGTATGTAACAGAAGAGATTATATTTGGCAAAAACTCTTCAGAAAAGATGTTTTATTTGAACAATGGTGTGAACTGTCATATTCTGAGTTGAACATATAATAGAATAAAAATTGTGCTTTGGTGGCTGAAGAGTCAGTCTTGAAGACAGGAAAACTTGTGGTCAAGTTTTACTTTTGATGCATCTTGATATTAATAACCCTGGAAAAATCATTTACCTATCAGTAACCTAGGTGACTCTTTAGGATGGCAAGTAGACTTTGACTGGGAAAGGGAAAAAAAAATTACCAATTAGAAGTTACCAATTCTAATGAAATCATAGATCCAATCCCTAACCAAATCTTTAACTATGTATATTAAGCTGAAATCTGGTAATAAAATGAACATAAGTAATATTTATATAGACAGATGGTAATTTTCAGTGGTTAATCCTCAGTAAACAGGCAACAAAATGATCAATCTTAGCTTGAAGGAAGTGCTCAAACAGATATTTTCTGCCTAATGTGAGTGTGTGGAGTCCAAGATACATATTTAGATGTACATTTTAACATCACCTATGTGAACAAATTTGTTTTAGTATAGTGAGAAACATTTGTAGTTATATAGTCAGTGATTATAAATGAATTTTGACTCTACCACTTACTAATTGAATAACCTTGTGCAAGTAACAGTTTCTCTGGTCTGTTTTTTAACCTATAAAATAACTCACTATAAAATATATTATTATATTCTATAAAATCCAATTCCTTACATTTGGATGAAGTGACCTTAAGAACTCTAAATGTGTAAAATGTTTAAATTCAGATTTTCCTTTTGATACAGTCAACAAATGCCTTTGGAAATGCTTTAAATGAAAGTTATCTTTTAAATCTTAAACTTGTTTTGATCCTGGCTAGTTATCAAAGAAATGGAAGCCTCATTTGGTCCATTTATCCTGCCTGTGGATAAAATTATTTCAGAACTTCGTGGATAAAGGCTCATAAGATGGCAAAAATTAATCAGGACTCACTATTTGTAGGTACTAAGTTCAATGAAGAAATGTGGGAAATGCAGAATGCGGGGGGAAATTGGGAACTGAACAAAATCACATGTGTGGGCATGATACTTGTTTTATCTTCTTTCCCTGCCTCAACATGACTCAACAAATCCAATGTGTAAGAATTAACATAGCACTCAGCAATTTCATTGTTTTTCCTAATACTTAGGAAGAAAATTTAATATAGCATTTCATTCCTGCCTTATAGAACATGACTCAACAAATTCAATGTATGAGAATTAACACAGCACTCAGTAATTTCACTGTTGGACCTAATACTTAGGAAGAAAATTTGTTATAGCACTGAGAATAGTATTATTTTAAGATAATGATATCCATGTCAATATCAAAGACAATGTCAAGAATGGGGTGTATTTTTATCCTAAATAATATCTCTTAGACACTTCCTATTTCTGCCTTTTAAGGGTATAAAAGCTTCTTCTGGTTGCAGCAGGAGTAAAACTCCTTTAATAGGATAATGAAAAACAATTTGGATATTAATTCAATTGAATATCATAACAATATTAGTAATGAAAAAGGGATGAATTTAGACAAAATTAAGAAGACTCATATGAACAGAAATAAATGAGAAGAATGAAGAAAATTATAATAAAATATCCATAACATTAAAAACAACAACAAGAACTCTGATCAATACAGTAACCAATCATTTTTTCTAGGGGTCCTATGATGCTACTCACCTCCTGAGAGAGAGATGATGGCTAGAAAGAGCAGACAGAGACATGCATTTTTGGGACATGGCCAATATGTAGATTTTTTTGCTCTTGATTATATGTATTTGTTATGAGGGTTTATCTTTTTTTTTTCTCTTGGTTTGTATCAGTCAGAAGGTAGATGGGTTGGGGAAGAGGGGAGTTAGAGAAGAAAGGACAAGAGTGATGCCAAAATAAAAACTGTAGCACTAAGACATTTTTAAAATACACAGAAGAGAATTTCAGAAGAAAGCACAGGGAAGCTGGGCAGTTTTGAAGGTAACATGCAGAGCTTGTTTTATATTTTTTTTTTCTTGGTAAAGCAAGCAGTATGAAATGGAGACTCATTGCTTCATATAGAATCCTCTTTTCATATTCTGCTTTGTGTACAGAACTGTTTCTTTATACTAAAGGACAGAAAAAAAGAACTTTAAAAGACTTTGAAAGGCAGAGACAAAAGGGAGAAAGAGGTTACAAAAGTGAGAGAGGAGGGAGGAAAAAATTCCACTTGGTCCAAGGAGAAAAATTAGGGGGGAACAATAGATGGAAGTTGCAGAGGCAAATTTAGATTTGAAATGTGGAAAAAACTCCTAATTAAAATAGTCTAAAAGGGTAATAAGATTACTCCAGGGAGTAGTCAGTTCCTTTTCAGTGAATGCTTTAAGAGAAGGTTGAGGATTTCATATCACAAATATCATAGAGGGGAATTTTCTTGTTTTGGTGTGAGTTGGTTTAGAGCTCCCTTTCAACTTTGAAATTCTATGATCCTGTTGTGTGTCTACTCTCTTCAGTAGAGTAGATCTCACAGATCTTTGAAGTATAAAGGATGAGATATATGCCCATTGTCTTTCTCACTGAATATCTAGTGACATTCCATATGGATATAATATTGTATAGTGGAAACCAGCAGTTTAGGTACTGCTTTCTTACCACAGAATATCTATAATCATGATTGGATATTTCATATTTCTTTGGCCAAGTGAGGAAGTTCTCTAGCCTTTACTCCATTTGTAACTGTCATATATGGGTGTATACACATTTTAATAGTATGCATATAATATTATGCATAGTCAGTATATTATATTCACTTTAGAATATAATTTCCTTGAAGATTAAAATGATCCTTGAATTATACTATATTTCTAACCCCTAATAAATATAGTATAGCACTATGTGTTTTATGAGCACATAATTAACATTATTTAAATGTGTTTTTAAATCATAAAATGTACAAATCAATTTTGTAATCATTAAAAGATGAATTATGTAGATAAGCTTAAAATTCAAATATTGCTTGTGTCTTGCAATTTTAAACTCAAATTGTTCAGAAAGAACCCATATAATAATAATGGCCAACATTTATACAGTGATTTATAGTTTAGAAAGTGCTTTATGTATTATCTCTTTTGATCATCTCAGCAACCCTATTAGGTATGTGCTATTATCATTCCCATTTTACAGATGTGAAATTAAGTGTTAGAGGAATTTTAAGTGTTATTTCTCATGACCACACAGCTACTAAACATCACAGGGTTAATTTGAAATTTTTCTTCCTTAATCTACCACTTTAGCCATGGTAGCACCACATTCATTCTAAGCTTTAAGAAATGGAAGGGCAGTCATTTAGATCACTTAAATATTTAAAAGATTCCTGAAGACAAGGTTTTAAGGATATAACTTTTTTAATTCAATCTGCTCTGAAAGCCTGGAAGAGTTGGGCTGTTCTTCAAGTAAATGGAGGTTTTTAATAAAATGAAGACTTATAAAGTCTGCTTTTCCTTTGTCATTTGGTAGAATATTTTCATTCATCTTTACTGTTTCCCACATATAATTTTATGGGACTGATTGAATTTGTTTATCACAGATGGTGGTGGAAATTAATTTGACTATTTAGTACTCCCTCATGCTTCCTAAAAGGCAATTCCATTAAAATTCAAGAGGAAATTGTCTTTATTTCATCAGATGCACTGATGATTCACCACCAGTTTACTACTCTTAATTTTCCAGCAGAATATGGTAGACTTGTCACAATGCTTTCTGCCCCCACCCCCAAAAAATGCCCTTAAAAAGTTTCCCAGTTCCAAAGATAATGATAGCCCCTGGAATGACAAATATCAAGAAAATTAAAAAAAATTTAAATTACATGGCTCAGCCAGGAGACATTAAGGACTTTCATTTCTCCACCCTCAAACATGGTTGAGTAGCCAGAGAGCATAAGAAATTTTGGAGGATTTTTGTGAGGAATAAAATGAAGATGGCAATACACACTTAACTTGTTTGTAATAAATTAAGAGAGATCAAAAACCTTAGATGTTTCCTTCAGTTGTTTTCTTCTTTTATTTAATAATAAAGGTTTCACAAAGAACCAATCATTTGGACAGAGGATATACCATGTTGCATAAAATAGTAACATCATCATAGTAACAAAAGAAAGTTAACTACTCTCTCTCTTTAAGTTAATTCATAGTAAACTGCTATCAATCTGGTATCTATGAGAAGTTACATTGAGAGTTTGATCTATCCAGAAATACCATTTAAAAAGGAAATGAGGATGCTGTGACACCACCTGTTCATGATGAAGTTATATCAGTACAACAAGATCACCACTCCCCTTTTCAAATGCTTACAAACCATGTATTTAAAATGTTATAAAATTTTTCTGGGAATTAAAAGAAAAGCTCATCAGGATATATAATATATAGACTCCACCCTCCAACTGAATTCTGTTCAGTTTGACAAATATGTCTTAGCATTTATATACAATAACTTTACTAGATCTGGGTAATTGAAAGGAAAAAAAAAATTGAAACCGCCTTGGCATTAATAAGCTGATAGTTCTGCTGAAGATATGAAATTTGCTCACAAAATATACAAAATAACAAAAGAAAGTACTAGCACTTGGAGAAAAAACCGTAGGATTTTTTTTTTAATAGTAGGAGAGGGCACTCAGATTATGCTTTGAAGAAAGCTAGGGATTCTACAAGTTGAGGATGAGAAGTGAGTATGTACCAGGTATGGAGCACTATGAGTACAAAGGCAAAAAGCAGAGAAAAAAAAGCATAATGTACAAAAATGGGGAGCAGGTAGTATAACTAGAACAGACAAAACATAAAGGAGAAGGCAAGGTAGTCAATAAGTATTTATTAAGCTTCTACTGTGTGCCAGGCATTGTATTAAGCAGTTATAAATATTATGAATAGTAGTAATGTATAATAAGACTCCAAAGCAGAGAATTTTAACCTCAGGTCCAGGAATACATTTTTAATTGATGGTTACATTTCAATATAACTGAATTATTTAGTAATACTATGTATTTTATTTAATTAAAAGTATGTTTCCATGAAACACACACACACACACACACACACACACACACACACAAATGATTATGACACCTTTCTCTTGGGAAGTAAAAAGAAATAGTGAGAAAAATTCTGATAATGTAAAAAAAGATATTTTAAAAAGAACTTAAAATGCGGTCCCTAGAATTGAACACCATTCTCTTGATTTGTTCTGAAGAGGGCAGACTACAGTGGGACTATACCTTCTCTTGTCCTGAAAATTATACCTTTATCAATTCAGCCAACGATTACAGTTTACCCACTGTCATGACATGTTATCAACTTTTACTGAACATTCAGTCACCTACATACCTAGAAAATTTTCTTCTGAGCTGTCATAGAAGCTACCCACGCCTTATTAAATATTTATAGTACTTTATATTTATTCCAACTACTTTTTGTTTTTCTTATTAGATTTAACCAAGTAATTCTAACCTGGCAAAACCCTTTGGCTTATATTTCACTTGGTCATTGAAGGTAGTAGGTGTCCTTCCTAACTTTGTGACCTTGTGTAAAGGTAATGTAAATGGGAAGATCTCTCCCATCCATTAATAGGCCCATGTGATCTGCTTGAGTCACATGGAAGTCTGAGTCACATGACTCTGGTGAGAGGAGCTTATGGAGCTGTTGGAAAAGGAAGGGGTGGAGCAGAGCACAGAGGAGTTTGGTCAGAGCAGTAAGGACTGAGGGAGAGAGAGGAAACAGGCAGTCCACTATGAGAGGGTGTTTATCTGTGAGAAGGCCCTAGCAAGGGAAAGGTTTGGGGATGGCTGAGCCCTCTGCATTGTTATTGTGTATGGATTTCTTTGTTGCTATGCTGAATTGGACTTCTGGTTTGGGGATTGGGCTTTTCTGGTGTCTGAATAAATGTTTTGGTTCTGTTTTCCATGTGGAGAATCTGTTATATTTTGTATTCAGAATTATGCCAGCATATTTATAGCCACCATAGGCACTGTGAATATCATGTTAGCATTACACCTCAACAAATCTGTTAGCTATTTTATATGCACCTTCAACCAAATCATGAGACAAATATTAAATAGTGTGATACAGTGGGGGAAAGCATTGAATTTGGAGTCACTGGAGCTGAATTTGAATATCAGCTCTTTGCGATAAATGCTCGAAGGATATGGAACAGGCAGTTTCCAGACAAATAAATAAAAGTTATTCATACTCATGTGAAAAAAAATGCTCTAAATTACTATAGATTAGAGAATGCAAACTGAAACAACTCTGAGGAATGACCTTACACCTATCAGATTGGCTAATATGACAGACAAGGAAAATGATAAATGTTGGAAAGGATATGGGAAAACTTGGACACAAATGCACAGTTGGTGGAGTGGTGAAATGATCCAACCACTTTGGAGAGCAACTTGCAACTTTTTTTTTTCCCCAAAGGGCTATAAAACCATGCATATGCTTTGATCCAGCAATATCACTACTAGGTCTATACACCAAGGAGGTTTTTTGAAAAGGGTAGGGGAAGGCCCTATTTATACAAAAATATCTATTGCACCTCTTTTTGTGATGGCCAAGGATTGGAAAATGGGAGAATATCTATCAGTGGTATATGATTGTAATGGAATTACAAAATGTGCTATAAGAAATGATGAACAAGATGATTTAAAAAAACCTGGAAAAAAACTTACATAGAGGGAAGTAAGCAGAACCAGGAGAACATTGTACACAGAAACAGCAATATTGTATGATGAACTATGCATGACTTAGCTGTTCTTAGCAATACTGATCCGAGACAATCCCAAAGGACTCATGATGAAAAATGTCATCCAACTCTGGAGGAAAAAAAAATTGATGGCATCTGAATACAAACTGAAGCATAATTTTTTTCAATTTCCTTCTTTCTTTTTTTTAATTCACCTTTTCTTCCACAATATGGTTAAAATGGAAATGTTTTATATGCTTGCACATGTATCACCTTTATCAGATTGCTAAGCATATCAGGAGTGTGGGGAGGAAAGGACATAATTTGGAACTAAAAAGCAATAAGCGTTGAAAATTGTTTTTATAAATAATTAAGGGAAAATAAAATACTATAAATAAAATACATTTAGTGAAAAAAATTAAAAATGCATATCAGCTCTTAATAGAAATGGAATAGAAATATATGTTTATGAAGATCATTTTTAGCTTATAGGCAACTGCCTTTAAAGAAAACCTTAAACAACCATCTATGTGACCTGGGCCTCTTGACCTTTCTGGGGTTCTTAAATTCTCTAAATCTCGTTTTCTCTTTTGTTAAAATTGAAGTAATTTGACTAGATGATCTGTAAGGTCCTTTCAAGTATTGGGCTTACACTACTATAATTGGTCACTCAATCAATAAGCATTTCTAAGTACTTAATATGTATCAGGTATTGGGTCAAGATGTTGGGGAACAAAAACAAAGTAAAAGTACTCACTGTCAAAGTGTCTTCATTCTAATGTGGGAAATAACATGTACAGATATAAGTGTGGATGCCGACGCTAAGGCAAATGGTATTATTATCTTTTTTTTTATTTACAATTGAGGAAATTGAGGCTGCAGAGGTTAGGTAACACGCTTGGGGTCACATAGCTAATAAATATTTGCAGCTAGAAATTCATTTCCTTACTCCAATCACAATGTTTTATTCATTTCACAAGATAACTGTCTTTAAATATAAGTACATATCAAATATAACATAAAAAAAACAACAACATAAAGTAGTTGAGGAGCAAGGACTTTCAATTTTGAAAAGCACAGATCCATGAGGAATTCCAATAAATTATTGTTGTTTTGTCAATTTAGTTGTGTCCAAATCTTTGTGACCCTACATGGGATTTTCTTTTTTATGCTTTTTTTTTTCATTAATTTATTTTTAGTTTTCAACATTTACTTCCACAAGATTTTGAGTTCCAAATTTTCTCCCCATCTCTCTCTTCCCCCACCCCAAGATGGCATGCATTCTCATTACCCCTTCCCCCAGTCCACCCTCCCCTCTATTACACTGCCTCTTCTCTTATTCCCTTCCCCTCTACTTTCTCGTAGGACAAGACGGATTTCTCTACCCCACTGCCTGTATGTCTTATTTCCTAGTTGCAGGTACAAACAATTTTTAACATTTGTTTTTAAAACTTTGAGTTCCAAATTCTCTCCCTTCTTCCTTTCCCACTCATCCCCATTGAAAAAGCAAGGAATTAGATATAGATTATACATATGTAGTCATGTAAAACACTTCCATAACAGTCATGCTGTGAAAGACTAATGATATTTCCCTCCATCCATCCCACAACCATTTATTCTATTCTCTCCTTTGACCCTGTGCCTCCTGAAAAGTGTTTGCTTCTGATTGCTCCCTCCTCCCCTTTTCTCTCCCTTCTATCATCCCCCCCCCTCCATTATCCCATTTTCTACTTTCCTGTAGAGTTGGACAGATTTTCATACCCAATTGAGTGTCTATGTTATTCCTTCCTTAAGCTAAATCTGATTAAAGTTCACTCATACCCTTTCACCTCCTCCCTCTTCCCCTCCATTATAAAAGCTTTTTCTTCTTTTATGTGAGATAATTTACTTTATTCTATTTCCCCCTTCCTCCTTCTCCCAATATATTCCTCTCTAACCCCTTAATTTTATTTTTTAAGATATCATTCCTCCTTATTCAACCTGCCCTGTGCCCTCTGTCTATAGATATCTATCTAGACCTATATCTATATCATCTGTCTATCTATCTGTCTATCCATCCATCCATCCATCCATCAATACTCTCCAGCTACCCCTAATACTGAGAAAACTCTCAAGAATTACAGATATTATCTTTCCATGTAGGAATGTAAACAGTTCAACTTTAGTAAGTCCCTTATGATTTCTCTTTCCTGTTTACCTTTTCATGCTTCTCTTGATTCCTGTATTTAAAAGACAAATTTTCTATTCAATTCTGGCCTTTTCATCAAAAGTGCTTGAAAGGCCTCTATTTCATTGGATATTCATTTCCCCCCCTGAAGTATTATACTCAGTTTTTCTGGATAGTGATTCTTGGTTTTAATCCTAGCTCCTTCGACATTCAGAATATCGTATTATAATTCCTTTTATCAATTAATATGGAAGCTACTAGATCTTGTGTGATCCTGATTGTGCTTCCACAATACTCTCATTGTTTCTTTCTGGCTGCTTGCAATATTTTCTCCTTGACCTGGTAACTCTGGAATTTGGCTACAATATTCCTAGGAGTTTTCTTTTTGGATCTCTATCCAGAGGTGCTCAGTGGATTCTTTAAATTTCTATTTTACCCTCTAATTGAAGAATATCAGGGAAATTTTCCTTGATAATTCCTTGAAAGATGATGTCTAGGCTCTGTTTTTTTTTTTTATCATGGCTTTCAGGTAGTCCAAAACATTTTAAATTATCTTTCCTGGATCTATTTTCCAGGTCAGTTGTTTTTCCAATTGGATATTTCACCTCATCCTCTATTTTTTCATTCTTTTGGTCTTGATTCATTGATTCCTCATAAAGTCATTAGCTTCCACATGACCCATTCTAATTTTTAAAGAATTCTACGTTTTAAGGAATTCTCCTCATTGACTTTTTGACCCTCTTTTGCCATTATGTTGGCCTATCTTTGAAGCTGTTATTTGCTTCAGCATTTTTGAGGCCTCCTTTAGCAAGCTATTGACTCATTTTTCATTATTTTCTTACATTAATGTCCTTTCTCTTCCTCTGCTTCTCTTATTTGATTTTCAAAGTCCATTTTGAACTCTTCCATGGCTTGTGTCCAATTCATATTTTTATTAGAGGCTTTTGATGTAGGAGCTTTAACTTTGTCTTATTCTGGTTGTATGTTTTGATCTTCTTTGTCACCAAAGTAAGATTCTATAATCTGATTGTTTTCCCCCCTGTCTGCTCATTTCCCCTGACAATTACTTGATTATTGAGCTCTTTTTCAAAGTACTTCTCTGTTTCCAGGGTGGTTTACTGGGGTGGTGTACTGTCCCAAGCTTCAGAGGTTTTGTGCAGATGTTTTCAGAGATATTTCTAGGGGCTTGCAAATTTTCAGCTCTTCCAAGTTTGAATGATGAAAGGAGAGATGTTTACTCCACTCCTGGTCTGTGCTCTGGTCTGTGAGTGATCACAAGCACTCTTTTCTGCCTTGGAACTGAGAGGAGGATTTCCTCTCCACTGCTGCCACAAACTCCATCATACTTCATTACCCCAGGACCTCCACTCAGGACTGCAACCCAGATCAAAGTAGGGGAAGCAATAGAATCCTGCCTCAGCATCAGCAAAGTGATCCTTACAATCGCCTTCTGATCAGCCACTCAATCCCCCCAAAATCTCTGGGCTTAGAGCTACAGAAACAGTTGATGCTGTGGCTGCTGCTGCTATTGATCTAATGACAGTGATCATTGATCTTCCTTTTTATCCCAACATGGTAAAAAATTTCCCATAGTATCCTGAGCTCAAAAGTTGAAGATTTTAGAAAAGAATCAGTTAACTTGGAGGAAAATATCTTCATAAAAAGTTTCTCTAATAAAGATCTGATACCAAAGACATATAAGATTGTGATTTAAATTTATAAGAGCAAAATCTATTCCCCAATAGATCAGTGGTCAATAATTCAGAACAAGCATTCTCAAAAGAAGGAAACCAAGCTAGAAAGGGTTAAATAAAGAAAAAAATGCCCCAAAACAGATAAATTCAAATGTAAACAACTCTGGCATTTCATTTCAGACGCAAAGACAACCAAAAGGAAAATAACAATTGTTGAAGACAATAGCTGTTGCTATTGTTGTTCAGTCATTTCTGTCATATTTGACTCTTTGTAATATTATTTGGGGTTTTCTTGTCAAAGATAATGGAGTAGTTTGCCATTTCCTTCTCCAGCTCATTTTACATTTCCTACTGAGGTAAAGAGAGTTAAGTGACTTACCCAGGGTCACACAGCTAATAAGTGTCTAAGGACAGATTGGAAATAGGGAAAATGAGTCTTCCTCATTCCAAGCCTGGCACTGTATCCACTGCAACACCTAGCTGCTCCTGGACAGAATAATAAGCTCACTAATCCACATTTTTGGTTAAGTTGTGAATTGATTCAGCCAATCTTGAAGTCTATTTGGAAATATACTTCAAAGTTCTATAAAGTATATATATATAACATTTGACCCAGTAAAATCACTGCTAGGCCAGGAATCAGTAAAAGAAAATTAATTACAGCAGCTCCTTTTGGTATAGTCAAGAACTGGAAACTAAAGGAGTGCCCATCAATTAAGGAAAAATTAAATAAATCATAGCGTATTGATATAATGAAATACTATGCCAATGTAAGAAATTTCAAAAGATATGGTGCTTTCTATGAACCTATACAGAGACATATGAGCCTGCCATCTATCTCGTCAAAGAGAGGTGATGGCTTCAAGATTCAGAAAAACACATACATTGTTAGATATGGGAATTCATTTTGTTTGAATATTTGCCACAAGAATTTCTCCTCTCCTCTTTTCTACTTTCCTCGCTTCTCTCTTTTTTTCTCTCTTCCCCAATAACATAATTGAGAAAGTTGGAAAGCACAGTGGGGCTACCAAAAAAGTTGTCCAAAAAACAGCAGAAAAAAAGGTGATCACGGAAGTATTTTCAAAATGCAGAAGGGAACAGAGGAAGACCAGAAGAAAGCATAAGCAGAATATCTTTAAAAGTTGAAAAATTACATACTTAAAAGCAAAAGCAAAGTGTATATAATAGAGCTTCACAGTTTTACATACAGCCCCACTTTTCCGTTCTATTTTGTACATTAAAATGCTCATTTTACTTGATGATTGTAAAAAATTAAAAATATATATAGATTTCTAAAATTAAAATAAAAGAGAAACAAGTTGATGGATTTCAGTTTTCAAATAAAGAAGTAAATAAAGTAATGCATCAGAAATCATTTTTTACATTCTTTTTTTTAAATTTTAGTTTAGTTTACATCATTCATTTGCACGAAATTTTGAGTTACAAATTTTCTCCCCATCTTTCCCCTACCCCCTGCCCCCAAACAGCCATCCCAATGTATCCACCCTTCCCCAATCTATTCTATCCTATGTCTTCCCCCCTCACCCCTCTGACTTTCCGGTAGGGCAGGATGGATCTCCCAACCACAGTGCCTGTGTGTCTCAAGTTCCAGTTGGATGTAGTTAATAATAATAATAATAATAATTGTATATATATACATATATATTTTTAACATTTGATTATAGAACTTTAAATTCTAGATTCTTTCTCTTCCTCCCTCGTCACCCACCCCTACTGGAAGGATAAACAAATACAGACTGAACATGTGTAATTACACAGAACCTCTCCACAGTGAGCATATTGTGAGAGTCTGATTACATGTCCCTTCTTCCTGTCCTGCCCCCCATCCACTCTCTACCCTGTCCCTGTCCCTCTACAGAAGTGTGCACTTTCACAACCCTCCCCCGCACCCTGCCCTCCCCTCCATTACTCCACCTCTCATCCCCCTTCCCCCAGCTCTTCTATGTGGCAAGATGCCCAGTTTAGAGTTTATGTCATTCCTTCCCTAAGCCAGATTCAGTGAGAGTAAGGTTGACTCTTTCCCTTTTGCCTTCCTGTTCTCCCCCTCTATTGTAA
>CM053584.1:114131715-114171475 GCA_028627135.1 Pseudochirops cupreus
TGATTTTTTTTTTAATCTCTGTGGAGCTCTGCTTCCAGAGTGGAAAGCTCTGTCCCAAAGTGCTGGGGTTTTCCCAGTTCCCGGAGCTCTTAGGAGGCTGCTGGGTCCCTCCCCCACTCCAGCTCACTGAAAAGAAAACAAAAACCACAGGACCAAAGCCTACGACTGCGATCCGGATCCAGGCTGCTCAAGGCGAGAGCACTTCGCCTCTGAATGATCACTTGGTCCCCCTGTAGTCTGCTGCCTGGGAACTCTGAAGCAGCAGTATGGAGGCATGTGCAAAACCTCCATTTCCTGCTTCTTTGTACTGGAGGCATTTTGGCCAGACCCACTTTTCTCCCCGCAGCTGCCACAGATCTGCTCTCCCGAAGCTCCAGCCTGGGCTCGGCTCCTCTTGTCCAGCCGCCTCCGGGGCAGAACCACAGTTTCAGGCTAGGCTGGTTTTGGCTCGCAGGGCTGAGATGGTTCTTCATAGCCAAGCTGACTTTAGTGGAAAGTATATTTGTGTGCTTTTTGGAGTTTTAGAATTTGTTTAGAGTCATATTTTATGGTTATTTTGGGGTGGCTATGTGAGAGCTGCAATATGTTGCTGCTCTTACACTGCCATCTTGGCTCCACCTCCTCCAGAAACCATTTTGAAAGACTTAATAGATGCAAGTCCAGCAGTATTTAGGAACCTATGATCTGCAGGTTAATCTGGTTGCCAGCAAATGCTTATAGAAAAAAATATTCAGAGATAGAGGTGAGTGTTAAGAAAATAAAGTGTGTACATTAAGCTAAGTATTATATTTAGTATTGATTCTCATTATCACAAAAGTGTGAGATTCATTATCATAAAAGCGTGAGAAAATTAAAAATATACATGTCTCTAAGTATAATTATGTTTAGATATACAAAACTTATATATGTACTTAGGTAATATATAAGATTTATTTATGTTTATTATATATACAAATACACACACACACACACACATATATGTGTAGCATATGTTATATGAATAATTTGGCTAGCAGAAGGTTACAAAGCCCTGAGTAGAAAAGTGGCATGTGATAATAAGAAGAATAACTTCAAAAACTATAGTTCAAAACATGAAATTTGGAAGGAATACATGTAAAAATCTTACTTTGGGATTCAACACATCAACTAGATATACAAGAATAGGATCATTGTTATATAATAGTTAAAGGGCAATAAGACTACGGGGATCCTTTTTGACAGGAAATTAAATGAATTAACAGTATGACTTGGTTGCCAAAAAAAAGAAAAAGAAAACAAAAACTAATTACACCCCTCCCCCCAATTTTGGACTACATTGGTAAAAGTGTACTACTCAGAATCCGAAAGGAAACAGTTCCATTGTATACTGTATCAGTCAGCCAACATCTGGAGTTGTGTATTCAATTATTAAAGAACATATTTTAGAGTGATATTTGACAAGCTAAATTGAGTTCCAAGGAGAGATAGACTTATGTGGGGATACTTGCAACCATGTTATATCCTGAGAATAATAGAATAAAAATGACTAAATGGGAATTGGATCCAAATATATTTTTAATGGAGGTAGAAAGAGAACACATAACTCTATTCAAAGATGTCAAGTAACTTAATTTGTGTAAACCACATCCCTAAATATCAATAAGAACTTGAAGTTATGATTGTTGAATTATGGTTTCTGAAATAACAATGTAAACAAGAAAGGTCCTACTGAATTGTACCAGATCAAATATGTGAAGGATATGGAAAAGAGCAGACCAGGTTGGAAGGAAGTTAAACACAAATTGAATTTACCAATAGACTTTACGGTGAACTTTCCTTAGCATCACCAAATGAAATTGGGAATTGTACAGAGGGAAATGAGGAGATTGTACAAGGGATGAAGACAGTTTCTATTTAGCAGTGTCCAACCATGCTTTGATCCCACAGGATAACAACAACAAAAAAATGTTCCATCCTCTACACAGCTGCCAGTGATCTTCCTGAAGCAGAGCTCTCACTACTGTTTTAAGCAATTCCTTTGCTCAAGAAGCTCCAGTGCCCTTAGGATCAAATACAAACTCATTTACTTGTCATTTAATGCCTTTTACAATCTGGCTCCAGCCTACAATTACAGCTTTATTATTTCTTATTCCTCTATATACATTCTCATTTCAATCAAATTGGTCTTCCCAGTGTTCCTCACACAAGACAATCAATGTTTCATTTCTGTGCTTTTTCACAATCTGTCCCCCAGGATAGACAAACATATAGGATGGTGTTAAGAGGACTAGATTCAGAATCAGAAGACATGAGTATAAATCCCAGTTCATCCACTTATTTTCCTAACTCTGCGCAAGTCAAGTAATATCTATATGCCTCAGTTTGCCCATCTATATGGAAAGAGGGTTAGAATATATGACCTACAAGATCTCTTGCAACTCTAAATCTATGATAATCTGATCTATACTTGTAATGCAATCCTTCCTTCTTGCTTCTTAGAATTTCCAGATTCCTGGAAAGCTCAACAAGTGAAATCTTTTAATCGAGACCTTTACCAATCCTTCTAATGGCTAATGTATTTTAAAATGGCTATCTAATTTTACCTGTTGTTTGTACCAATAGAAAGTAAACTTCTTAAGACAAAAGACCATTCTATGTTATTATTTTTCTATCCCTACTATGTGCATTGTGCCTACTATACAATAGATACTGAATGATGAAAAAATAATTTATTAATTTCTTACTATGTGCAAAGCACTGTGATAAGTAACAGCAATATAGACATGAAAGCAAAACTTAGCTTTGCTTTCAAGGAACTCACATTTTAATAGCAGGAAACAATTAATACTTGACAGATTGATAGATTAAATTTACCTAATGTAGTCCCTGTATTTATAACTACAACCACTGGGTAACTTCCCATCTAATAAAATAATAAAATAAACACTTTTAATCAATTAGAGAAATCCAAAAAAGGGAAACAGGATACTTTGTTGGGACAGTCACTTTTCTCCCACTGCAAGCATTCTATGAGAGTGATGACTCTTTAATGGAGATGTTATGTAAAGATATTAATGCTTGAGCATTGATAAGCTCAGTGCTATCTGTCTAAAGTAATATAAATTTTGTTATGAATAAAAAAGGGGGGGAAGCTTCCAATAGGATTACTTCAATAATTTCAAATTCCTGTTTTCATTTTTAGCTCTCTCTTTAAGCTTGATTATTTTCACATGTATTTTCCAGTTGCTACACTCTTTCTGAATTACTTCAAGTTTCCTACATTTACTTTATGCTTGACATTTTCTATCTGAAAGCTGTTTTCTTCCATGTGATAATGTGTGGAAAGATTTTAGTTTTCCCTCTTGGCTTACCCTATTTAGCTAAAATCATCAGAGGAAACTCTAACTTGTGATTTTTTTATATGACTTTTTTTAAAACATAGCAACAAAATCTCTGAGGACTTATCAGTCTAGAATTCTAGGGCTTCAACTGATGGTCTGAAATCATGAATAGGTTATCTCCCTTAGCTATTTGTAACAGCTAACCTGAAAACCAGTCTTCAAACATAGGTAGGTATTAGTATCTTTGATTTCCAGAGATTGATTCCCCTTAAGAGCCTGGAGAACTTCATTGATTATTTCTTCTCCTAACAGCATCTTTTTAAAGCCAACAAATACTATTTGACATCATCATGGCAAAATTATGGTGTTCAAAAATGAAAACTATTCTTTCCTTATTATTTATTGTTTCTATATGTGCATTCATGCCTTCATAAAAGTGCAATGTTGGAAATTAAATACACTGTCACTTCCAATTTCCCAAAATAATTGTCTATCCTGAATATTTTTAAAGCCATCTATCTTGCACTCAAGAGAAAAAAGAAGAAACAAATGAAAAAATATAGATAATGAACCTTCTTTTTAAGACAAGAAGGACTGGTCTCTAAATAGATATTATGTTATTGAAAAAAATGTGATAGTGCTTTCTTCTACCCTTCTCCATTTAAAACCAAATGCTCTGAATTATTATTATTATTTAATCTGGCTGTTCCCTTAAAAAGAAAACAGCTTTTTTTTCATTATCATTCCTCTACTAGACCATTTGGAAAAGCTATTTTACCCATTCTCTCTTTTCCTGAACATACTATGTTGTATTTGAATTACTTAACGTATGCTAACTGAGGCAAACAGGATTTGCCTAAGTCAGACATTTACTAAGTGTCTGAGGTTGGATTTGAACTTCTGAAGATATCTTCCTGACTCCAGACCCAGCATTCTATCTGCCTTACTACCTAGCTACCTATTCCTTATAAACTAACAGATATTCTGCTAGTAGAAGAAGCTTCCTAACTCTGAAGTTCCCCATACCAGTGAAAGCACAGACCCAATCCCTACAAAGAAATGATAGAAACCATGAAAAATCTGCAGACCTGATCCTTCCTGTTTAAATAAAATTGTCTGAATATTGTTATAACTTTCTTTCCAATGAATATTTTGTCTTGTCTATTCCTAGAAAGAGATGTGCACATCTACTTTTTTTAACCACACAGAAGTTTTTACTTCACAGAAGTCCTTCAATATCTTTCAACCAATTAAAAAAATGATCCATGAATCACCATTATGGTGATAAAAACAAGATTACATATTAACGCGATGCTTATATGTTTAAAGATATTTTTTTAATATCCCTCCTTTTGTCTCTCTGCTTTCAGCTTCATTGGGCCTATCCTACATACCACTGGCAGGATTTTTTCTTTTCTTTTCTTTTCTTTTTGTTTTTTTTTTTTTTTGCAGGGGTGGGGGGGACCAGACTAGTGGAACCCCCTGGTGAAGAAACTATCGATTTGAAATTTATAAAGAATTGCCTGGGTCACTGACCAGTTAAGTGACTTTTTCCTTATCTGACAGCTAGGTCGTGTAGAAGTAGTATTAAATGGATGAAAAACTCAATAAAAGATTAATCCTTACTTCATAAACTGAACTGTAACACCCCTGCCTTCTTGTGTTCTTACCCTGCAATAAATAAGTGAATTTAATATTTAACTTACAAGAAATTATCAAAACATTTACTTTAGTACTGTTTCAATTATTTTGTCAAATTATAACTAAACTAACATATAAAGTTACTTATTATAGCTGGTGGCTAACAATAGCATTTTAACTTTAACATTTTCCACTTAATTTCTCATGGATTTATTTTGTTCAGAAAAGAGTGTTTCAATATGCTGTATATTACTTGGGACCAGGTTCAAAATGAAAATGAAATCTTAATCCCCTACACATGCAAAAATCCTCCAGTCTTTTTCCATCACAAATGTTTCCAAAAACTGAATTCCTTACACTCAAATTATTTAAAACTCTTATATTAGAGAACATAACCAAGTGAAGGTATACTTGAAATAAGCATAACAATCTTTTGGAAATGAATCTCTTCCTAAAGGAGAAAAAAAAATATCTTTCGAAGCTGAATTTAGCAATTTAATTTTGAATATTTTGTGTTTAATGAATTTGACCTTAATACATTAAAAATTTTACTTTTATTTTAAGTATCAACTTCATGTTCTATCTAATTATGTTGACATCTTTCCCAGTCCCTAGTTCCCCATTGATTCAAATCTCTTTGATTTAAATCTCATCTAAACTTTGCATTTTCCCCAGCAGTACTTACAGAAGGACGCAGACCACAGAACACCCTTAATAAATGTGTGCTGCAGGGCAGAGCCAAGGGCAGAGTAAAAGCAGGGACTTGCTTCAGCTTTCCCTCAAATTTCCTCCAAATTTCCTTAAAAGAAATGACTCTACACAAATTCTAGAGCTTTGGAGCCCACAAAATGACAGAGTGAAACCCATCTGTAACCCAAGAGAGCCTGAAAGGCCTACAAGAAGGGTCTATCACACCAGGCTTGAAGGGAAACATGGTCTGTGCTGGCACAGACCTAGCTGGAACACCCCTCAAGGGACTGAACCACTGGCAGCTGTGGAGGTTTCCAGACTTCTCAACCTACAAATGCCAAAGACAATGTAGAAGGTCAGTGAGGAAACTCGAATATGGGTGAGAGAAAAGCCTGGTCTGGCCCCAGCCCCAGGATGGTGTAGGTAGCAGAAGCAACTTTTAAGAAATTATCAATGAAAACTGCCTTGATGTTCCACAGCCAGATGATAAAATAGAAATTGAAAGAATCCACTGTCCACCTCTTGAAAAAGATCTCAAACAGAAAAGTCCTAGGAATACTTTAGCCAAAATGCAAAGTTTCAGATCAAGGAGAAAATATAGTATGCAGTCAGAAAGAAACAATTCCAGAGTTGTGGAAACACAATCAGGATAACACAAAATCTCACAGTTTCTACATTAAGGGATCAGAGGGCTGGGAATATGTTATTCCAGAGGTCAGAGGAGCTAGGATAAAAACTAAGAATCCCTTACTCAGCAAAACTAAAATACTTCAGGGGGAAAAAATGGATAATCAATGAAATAGAGGGTTTTCAAGCAATCTTGATGAAAACGCCAGAGCTGAACAACAACAAAAAATGACTTTTAAATACAAGATTGAAGAGAAGCATGGAAAGGTGAACAGGAAAGATAAAACATAATGAACTTATTAAAGTTGAACTACTTACATTCCTACAGGGAATGTAAATGAGACCTTCATTAGTATTAGGGTATTTGAAGGGAATATAGATATATGACATAGATATAGATATAGATATATAGACAGAGGACAGGGTGAGTTGAATATGAAGGGATGATATCTAAAACATAAAATTAAGGGGTGAGAGAGAAATATATTGGGAGAAGGAGAAATGGAAAGATAGAATCGGGTAAATTATCTCATATAAAAGAGGCAGTAAAAAACTATTACAAGGGAAGGGAAGAAGAGGAAGGTGAAAGGAAATGATTCCACCTTACTCTCATTGGATTTGACTTTAGGAGAGAATAATATACACACTCAATTGGGTATTTTACCCTATAGGAAAGTAGGAGTGAAGGGGATAAAAGGGGGGCATGTTAGAAGGGAGGACAGATGGGAGGGGTAGTCAGAAGGAACATTTTTGAAAACGGACTGGGTCAAAGGGGAAAATAGGACAAGTGGGGAGGTGGGAAATATGGAGGGAAATATAGCACAATATGAGTATTATGGAAATGTTTTGCATAACTACACATGTATAACCTATATTGAATTTCTTTTCTTCTCAATGGGAGTAGGTAGAGAGGGATGAAGGGAGAGCATCCAGAATTCAAAAATTTTTAAAATAAATGTCAAAAAAAATTTTGTTTTTACATGCAACTGGGTAATAAGGTAAACAGGCAATGTGGTATAGAAATCTATCTTGCCCTACAAGAAATTAAGGGGAAAGGGGACAAGAAGGAGTGGGGTGAGAGAATGGATGGAAGACTGGGGGAAGGGGTAGCCAGAATGTATGCGGTCTTGGGGTTAGGGGGTAGGAGAGAAAATTTGCAACTCAAAATCATGTGGAAATGAATGCTGAAAACTAAAAATAAATAAATTCCAATTTAAAAAAAATGTGTACTGCATTATACCCTCAACCTGGTTTAGTCCTTTTGTCAAAAAGTTTAGTGGGACAAGGACACTGTGCATGGCACAGGTTCTTGGAATCACAGGTGAGAGCTGGGTGACAGATTGATGCCAAAGGTAGATGAGCCACCCTAAAAAGGGCTCAGCATGCCCTCACACCCAGAGGTGTTGGTCCTCCCTGAGTAACCCATATACTCCACTGCATCATAATAGCAAACATGTATTTGCTAAGGTATGCAAAACCTTTTATATGTTATCTCATTTGATCTTCACACTGATATTGTGAGATAATATTTGTAAAGCCTTGTGGCACAATGTCTGATACACAGTAGGTATTTAATAAATGTTCCTTTCCATCATCTCTCCTTCTCATTTTACTGATGAGGAAACTAAGCTACAAGTTTAAGTGATTGTCCCAGGGTCACCCAGCTAGTATGTGTTTTCATGTAGGATTTCTATCACGGTCTTCCTGACCCCACATCCTATATACCTAGCTGACTAATTGCAGTGACCAAACCACTTAATATTCTATTTCCAGTAACTTTCAGTTTGATCTCTCTTCTAAACACTCAAAGAGGTGAAATATTGAACTATGTAAGATAACAATCACATCCACAGTCATAGAGAAAATAACTGAGAGTCTCCCAAATCATTGTTTCTTAAACTGGGATATATTATACTTAAATGGAGAAAACTGTTTCTTTACTATAAGTAGCATAGCCATACCACGTAGAAAATGAATTGACATATGCATTGCCAGACCTATGTCAACATCTGAGAGGTTGGAAAGAATGTGAGGGTGAGAAGAGGTTGCCTATTAAATTACAGGTCCACAGAATTGTTGTACCAACCTCATTACTGTATTCCAGTGAAATCTGGATGATAAATGAGCAACATTCCAGGAAACTGAATTAATTCCATTTGAATTGTCTTAGGATGATTCAGAAGATCATCTGGCAAGATAAGGTACCAATCATTGAGATCATTTCTTAAACTGAACTGCCAAGTATTCAAACACTACTGCAGAGAGTACAACTCCTATGAGCTGGATACATTGTTTGAATGCCTTAAGTGAGTTTGCCTAAGAGACTATTTTGCCCAGAACTCACTAAGGCAGTGGTCAGAAGAAATGACACAAGGACAATCTCAAGGTCCCTCCCAAAAGTTATTTGGACTATTTGTGACCTCCCTGTGGTAGAACCTTTTGAGTTCATATTGGTATAATCAGCCACAGTCAGACACATTGATCCTGATATTGAGATGACATTCAGTCCTCTTTGAGCATCAAGGACCCAAAACAAACAAATAAATAAATAACTGGATTTTTAAATATCTTTACTTATTTTGAATTTCCAGTCTTATTCTAATTCTTCACACCATGGTGTGTAGGTGGTCCTTGTATTCTTGAAGATTAGTGAATCAGAGTAGCGCATCACTTTGCAGACCCCATGTTGAAATACTTTTGAGCTAAACAATTCCTGAAGATTTATTAGTAAGTCAGAGAAGAGATGAAATCTGCCTCATTAAAGAAAGTACCCAGAACAATGAAATCAAATGTCATGGAAGTACTAAAATGTTAACAAGTATATGTGATTTATAGCATTTCAAATCATCACAGAATCTCAAAGAACAAAGGGCTTTCAGAAGCTATTATTATCTAGCCCAGTCAGCACCACGATAGAAGTCTCCTCTACATACAACTGATGAGTAGCTATACAATTTCTGCTTAAAGATGGCCAGCGAAGGAGAACTCATTACCTCTAGAGGCAACTTGTTCTACTCTTGGAGAGATCCATTGGCTCTCATTATCATGTGGCAGGGCTTTTGTCAATATTTATCTGATACATGCTTTACCACCCCAACTCTACCATCTTGTTTTCTCCAGTAGAATATACATTCCTTGAGAAATGTATGAGAGTTTAGAGGTCACCTAGTTGAATCCCTTTATATCACAAGTGAAGAAAATTTTTAATCCTCTTTCTGGTTCATATGATGAGACTGGATCCCTCCCCCCCCAAAAATAACTTCAGACAAATGGCTGAAAACTAATAATAAGAACTCACATTCCTATGGATCTCTACATAAAGGTTTATAAAGAACTTTCCACAGGTTGTTTAAGAAATTTGATCTTATATATCCTGCACTCATTCAGAAGGGGGGGAAAAAAAGAACAGTTCCTCTTCATTCTTTAGAAACTATCACCAAGGATCAAGCATTTTTTATATAACCAACACATGATTTATTAGGTGAAAAATGTGTTTTCTTACCTATAGGTTTAGACTAGCTGAGATAAGTATATTCCTAACCAAAATCCCACACAAAGGTATCCTTAATTGACTCCTCTTAATTCCAATGCCTTCTCTCCGTTAATTATTTCCTGTTTATTCTGTTTATAGCTTGTTTGTATATCTTTGTTTGCATGTTGTGTCACTCATTAGATTTTAAATTCTTTAAAGTTAGGAACTGTATTTTGGCTCTTTTTGTATCCCCAATGCTTAGCTCAGTGCTGGGAATACAGAATACATTTCATAATTGCTTACTGATTGATTGACTGACTATGCCACACAGCTCAACCTTGAATAATTTTCTAAATTATTTTTCTAAATTTTAAAAAAAGATGCCGATTTTTTTGTGTCACTTTCAGTACCTAATATACCCTTTCCCCTATCCTTCCTTTGTTAAAAAGATTTTTTTTTTTAAGTGCAGAGGGGAAAGTGCATCTGCAAAACCGTGTCAGTATATGAACCAAGTCTGAAAGTTTATACAGTGTTTCACATCTCAAATCCCATCCCACTCCCCATATGTAGCTATAGTGTCTTTTTTCTTCTTTAGGGCAAAGCTTCAAAATAATAATCTTTCTATTTATATGTTGTAATTATAGAGATAAATATTACAAATTGCTATGTAAATAGAAATGTGCTGTTTTGCCAGAATCCCTGTGGGTCTTCCCCTTCCTGATACTTTTTTTTTTTAAAGAGGTCATTCCTGGCCTCATTTCTTACCTAGTCTTCATCACTGAATGGGCATTGCCTTAGTCAAACAGAGACCTGGGAAAGACCTTAGTTTAAAAGGGCAAAGGTCTTCCATTACATCTGGGGCCATATCCAGGCATCTTGATCTATATCTTGCCATGACTACAGATGGCTCTGGAAGAAAAACTGAGGCTGGTGACTTTGCACAGTTCTCTCTCACTTAAATCCAATTCAATTGCAAACCATGACATCACCTTCTCTTTGAGAATGAAGGACGAAAAAAACAACATTTGTGGTCATTGTAGATTTTTTTTCTCCTGATTCTGCTTATTTCACTTTGCATCAGTCTTTCCATGCTTCTCTATATTCTTCATATTCATTATTTTTACAAAATAGAAAAATTCTATTACATTCATGTGACATAATTTGTTTATCTACTTTCCATCTTGGATGGTAGGTAATAAATAGATACATATGTGAGTTTTTAAATGAAATAAATATGCTTGCAAAGAGAAAAAACTAATACCCAGATAAAAGAAATGTTCATTTTATTCAGGTTTTTAGAAAAAAGAAGAAAATATATTTCTTTTTAATAGTTTCCAAAGTTTCCTCTAGTTCTTTATGGATTTAATTAACTTTAATTCATTACAATTGTATTAGCCCTTGATTTTTTGGCTATTCTTCTAGCCACCTAGTACACAAGGTTGACTAACATTATACTTCTCTTATTGCTGAAATTTCATGATTTCTAGTATGTCTCCACTCCTTAACTATGTCATTCTCAAGCTGTCAGGATAATTTTAAAGCCTCTTACCTCCCTCTCAGCTCCTCCCCCACCCCCCCAAAAAAACACAACAAAAACTAGTTTTAGAAGGCTCACTATATAACCCTGCCTTCATTATCTCATCAGCACTCTCATAGTTCAAGTCTCAACAATTAATAGATGTAAGGCAGGAGAAGACAAAAGCAGCAAATATAATGAATAAAAATATTGGCAAAATATATATTTAAGCACTTCAGAGTTTCTATCTTTTTGACACAAAGGAAAGTCAAAATATTTCATCTTCTCATTGTTAAGAAGAGTTTCTTCCTCCTCTACACCAATTTGAGAAACAATACTTTGAGCTTCAAATTCAGTGAAAGGTGGTGCTTCAAAGGTATATTACTATATTACTAATGCAAAAGATTATTAATTTTACCATGGGATTATTTACCAGGTGAGTGCTAGTCAGTCTGAATGAGGGGAAAATTTATTTTTCCATATACTTCTATATCCTTCCCATTTTAGAATGGAAAATCAAAACACAAAGCATACATTTTGTAAGATGAATAAAAGGGTGCCCTAGGTGTTAAATGGTATAAAACACTTCTAATATATAAATGACCTGATGAGCTTTTAAATTTTTCAATGCTAAAGTCAGCAATATGACCAATATCAAATGGCAGATGATCACAAAAGTCATCCATATTTGTTTCTGGAATACCCTCCAACTTTTTGGAACACAGGATGCCTCACATTCCTGAGAATTCACAACACTTCACAGATTTAGAGCTTGAAAGTACCTTAGAGATCATTTTAACCTAATTCTGTCACTTCTTCATTGAAGAGATGAAGTACTAGGTTCCAGAGAGGTTAAGTTATTTTTCCAAGGTCATACAAAGTTATAAATAAAAAAAAAATCAGATCTTGCAGCCAGGTCCTCCAACTCCAAATTTACTGCATTAAACTTCCTAAACTCAAACTTCATAAACTCAACTCAGAAGGATGTGCAAAGTGACATCGCTTCCCAGCTCTCCTTCCGTATCAATTTTTAATTCTTCCCAATTGCCTTTAATCTTATATCTTCTCTTTATGCTGTTGGTAATAAGCAAGAAGGAACAGATTTTAATGCAAGGCAGCAATGTGGGAAGCAGCATAACTTGGGGGCTAGGAAGTCAGTCTCAAATATGAGGGCTAATTTCTTCCTCAGACAAATCCTGATTGTGTGCTCTTTTGCAATTCACTTAACCTTTTAGTGCTCTAAGTGACTTTGAAGACTACCAAGTTTCAGAGAAGGTGCCTGCTTGCATTAGAAGAGAAATTTCCTCACCCGAGTTCCCTATACCAAATAAATCATAGGTCCACATTCTTAAGCCTCTAAAGCAAGAAATAAATTCAAACACAGACCTATCCCTGGTATTTGATTTCATGTGATACTTGACTAAACTATGCCTCCCCCCCCCCTTTTTCTCAAAAGAAACAGAATAAAGGGGTAGTACAGAAGGTGAAGATTTCTGAAAATCAAATACAGGTAAAGACTATGTTACTCTGCCCTACAAGGAAGGTGATCAGAGGAGAATGTTGAAATTATTGTGTTTGTCATGTGGTAACAGAGTCCAGTTAAGTTCA
The DNA here is from genome assembly GCA_028627135.1 of Pseudochirops cupreus. Classification (NCBI taxonomy): domain Eukaryota; kingdom Metazoa; phylum Chordata; class Mammalia; order Diprotodontia; family Pseudocheiridae; genus Pseudochirops; species Pseudochirops cupreus. The sequence continues at coordinate 114,144,590 of CM053584.1, forward strand.
CACTCTTAGCAAGTCCCTGACTAGAATATAGTTGTGATGTAAACTGGGTACATGAGGAAGCAACATGACACTCCCTCCTCTACCTTGAAGATGACTAAGAGATCTCTCAAATGTAATACTGATCACAACACTTTAACTTAAATAATGATTCAAAGAGGCCAAAATTAATCACATGTGTGATATCATTTGATTCTCACAAGTACCTAGAGAATATTATTATCTTTGTTTTATAGACAAGCAAAAAGAGGTAGGTCGTGGTTTCTCCAAAGTTACATTGTAAGTGGCAAAACATCACTACTGAGAATTGTGTTTTCTCCTTATAAGTACAGTATTTTTTGCACTTCATTTTTAAGATTAAAAGGTAGTGAACTCCTTTAGAAAGGTGGAGGACTATGGATTTGGAATATTTTATATAATTTCAGACTTTTTTGATGTGTTGGTTGGTTTTGATAAACTGACTCTTTTCTCTTTAAAAAATCTCTTAGGGGTGGCTAGGTGGCACAGCAAATAGAGCACCAGCCCTGGAGTCAGGAGGACCTGAGTTTAAATCTGGCCTCAGTCACTTAACACTTACCACTGTATTACCTTGGGCAAGTCACTTAACCCTGATTGTCCTGCCTTACCCCTCCAAAAAGCAAAAAATAAATAAATAAATAAATCTCTTAAAAGGGATATCTCTCCCAGAAGGAAGGAAAAGAGGAAATGTAGATGTTGCAATACATGTAGATAAATAGAGTTAATTCAGACTAGTAGTAACCATTTGCATACCATTCCCAGAAATGACTTGGCTTTAAAGAAGATAAATACCTGAAGAGTTCTAAATGTTATGTAAAGATTTTAATAAGAATGGAAACAATCTTCTTCCAGATTCTTAGAAACTCATCTAAACTGGATACATGCCAAGAGGTTTCATAGGTTTGCCAATTTCTAGGCATTCAAGGAATAAAAGTAAAAAAAAAAAATTACAACCAAAGTTTCAAATTAAGCTGATGAATAGAATGCTCTGTGAAAACATCTTACCTTATACCCAGTCCAACTTTGAAATAAATGCTCTGTCAACGAACTGGTTTCATGCAATTAGGATAATGCCAATTGCCATTTTAATCAATAAGTAATTAATCAGCCAGATAAAAGCATTTTTTTCTGGTTTATTGCCAGAAAGCTTATGCTTGTAATTTATGGTCACTTTTGTTCTAGTTTAAATGAAAGAGTTATGTTCTTCCATTAGTTCAATAGCCCTTTAGAAATCCTGAAGTTTATATTGGATAGGAAAAAGAAATGTCTGTACATCATCAGAGGAGGGGGGATTTTTTTTAATACCTTATTTAAACATAAATTACTGTATTTTATTCTTCAACAAATATGTATAACTTGCATTTAGTTCAATAGCAAATTATATTTATCTATAATTTTGTTAACTCTTTTAAAAATAAGAATTAAAGAAACAATTAATTAAATATAATTAATAATAGTAATGACAATATTTAAGATCGCAAACATTTGGCTACTAGTTTAGTGACAAGTTTAGCATGACTGATATAAAATATATGCAAGTTTTTCATGGCATTATTTAGTGAGTTTAGTCAGTTGACTAACAGACAATATAATTGTAAAAGCCCTAAATGGCTCTGGAGGAAAAAGTGAGGTTGGTGACCTTGCACAGTCCTCCCTCACTCAAATCAAAGTCAACTGCAAGTCATGTCAACATATCCCTGATGCCATGGTCCTCTTTGAAAATGAAGTACAAACATAATATGTATATGTGTGTGTTTGTATGTATATATGTGTATCTCTATATGTATGGATGGATGTATATGTATACACACACATATATAGATCCAAATTCTTCTTCCTATTGGCTAGGTCTTTCTTTATCCCCTACTTGGATCTCCTTTCACATTTATCTCGCCCTATATTATCATTTTCTCACTTATCTAAAGGGTTCCTGAAGATGAAAAAAGGAATATGTATCTTATAGAAAGATAATAGCAGAAAAAAAGAAGCTAAGGAAACTAAGTATTACCTCAGCATGAATATTCCATCTTCTGTTCTTTCTTTTCCTGAACTAGTCAGATATACCAAGGGAAGAGCTGCCTACAAGACAGAGACTGCACAAAGAAATTTAAATGAATAGTAAGTAAAGCAAGATGGGAAGCGAGTTCTAAAAAACTACGTTATCAAAGAGACCTACAGAAAAGAATAAAAAGGATAACATGGAGATACTTTCAAGCCTAAATTAGGGAAAAGGAAGTCTTGGAAGAAGCTGAGTTGGGGAGAGAAGGAAGGAAGGCTTTTTCCCACATCAGGGCAGCTGGGTGAGGGATAAACTAGCTAAAAAAAAATAGTTGGGAGAAAGAGAGAACAGAGCAGGAAAGTCTGAAGGGCTATGAACTCTTATTCATTTATTGTTCATTTACCTGGACAGGTAAATCCATTGAGATGGAATGAGAAGTTGCTATAAAATCACTGCTCAAGAAGTGTATACCTTAGTGCAGCTAAAGAGAGGAAGTAAACACATATCTTGTGTTTGGTAAGGAGAACGAGGTTTAACTAAAAGAACCTTTGTAAAATGTGAATTTTTTTCTCGTTTCATCTATTATTGTACTCCCTCCCAATTAACTGCATATTCTCTTTCAGTGCTTTATAATATATTGAAATTAGATACCTAATAGACTGGTGTCATTTGGGTCAAGGAAAGTGAGGGATGCAAATTTTCTCTCTGTCAGGGACCTAGGAAGCAGTAAATTCCAGTAAGGTAGAAGTGACAGCAATCAAACCAAATCACCCTATCAGTGAGCCAAGACCTGGTTATGTGGGGAGGAACATAAATGAAAGTGTAATTATGAGATGATCACAACCTCCAATAGAGGAATGTATCACATCGTCTCACCATGAAACACATTACTGGGCAGAAATTTGCCTAATACTTTTTTTTTTCTATTTTTAAGAGGAATTATATTGTAAATTTTCTCATCAATTCAAGTTAGTGATTTCCTCTTTCATTTGAAAGACTGAACTAAAGTAATTATAAATTTCAATTGTGATAGCTTCTTGTTGCTTGTCTAATTTTACACCCAAACCATCTTTTAAAATCAAACATATGACTACTATTTCCTGGTGTTTATTTTATGAATAAAAGCACAGTGAATATAAAATAGGACAGAATAAATGAACACATTCTTTTCCTTCTGGACATTTCAATTGTAGCTGTTTGGAAACAGTTAATTATAACAGAATAAAGACACTATTGACATAAAATTTGGTTTTAAATCAAAGAGGGGTAATGAGGTTGAGATTTGTAAAGAACTGAGTGAGATTTTTGTGAGTTCTAGAACTACTATACCACTTAAGATGAACTAGTATCTTAAACTATAAACCAGTAAAGAAAACAATACAATTTCAGGTTGTATTAAGAGACATTTCAGGTCCAGAATTAGAAAGATAATATTTCTGATATACTACAATCCTGTCAGACCACAAAACTGTTAACTCAATTGAAAATTTTAAAATATTTAATAGCACCATCATTATTTATTAATTGCCTATAGGTTTCTTGGAAGTCTGGTTATATTATTCTTAATACATGCTATTTTTTAAAAGGACATTTCAAGATGCCTAGTGATAAAAAGCCAAAACCAAGAAATAATAACAACAAAAAATTTAAATAGCCAAGTTGCTGTTGTGTTTGCCTTTCATTTTTGAAGAGGACCATGCAGTTGACTTATTTGAGTGAGGGAGGGTTGTGCAAGGTCACCAGCCTCACTTTCTCCTCCAGAGCCATTTGGATCCAGCATCCAGATATTCATCAGGGTGAATGGAGATGACTCAAGATACGATGGGAGACCCTTACCCTTTTAGGCTAAGACCTTTTTACAGATGAGGATATCAAGGCATACAGGGTTAAGTGACTTGTCCAGGGTCACACAGCTACTAAATATCTGAGGCCAGATTTGATTTCAGGTCTTCTGACTCTAGACCTGGTGCTCTACCCACTGTTCTACCTAGCTACCCTCAAAGTAGCTACAGATACATAATTAAAGAAAATAAATCACCATGTTATAGTTTGTTTTATCCTCTTCAAAACATCTGTAGCATACCCCACTCCTAAATGTTGACATTTATCCCTTCCTAAGGGATGTCTCCACTTATCAGCACTGTAACTAACATTCCAAACCAAACATTTCAAAGCATAGGTGCCCCTAATATGTGCTGAGTCCTTTCTTAGAATTTAAGCTTCCTGAGGGCAGGAGCTGTCTTTACATTTATGTCTATATATCTAAACTTGGAAAATAGTAAAACCTTAATAAATTACTTTTCCATCTATGTGGTCATTCATTACTTAACTCATTCATTCACACTCCAGTTTTCAGTCCCATCAAGATGGTTTTGAAAGGGTAGCACCACCACACACAACACAAGGTAGAAGTAATGGTTGTGATTTTTTGAAAAAATTTCTTTCATTGACGTCTCAATGAATCTTAATATTCTGCTCAAGTGTGTATCAGAACTGTTGTGCAAACAATCAAGTTAACATCTGGTTTCCCCATGTATGCCAGGAAGATGAGTCACACAGTTCAAATTCCCAAGTAACAATTGAGCCCTGAGTTCAGGAATGGTAGTAATTTGGTACCAAGTAAAGTACAAAAAATTGATGAGATTGAACATTTTTCTCCAAATTTACCCAACTCAGTTATTTTAGTACTTGGCTATGTATGTCCAGTTAAACCTGCCATCTTTCTTTCATTTTCTTTAGCTAGAGAGATGGTGATAGTAGTGACAAGAACTCCACAAACCATAAAGTACTCTATAAATATTAGGTATATTTCATTTGATTCTCATAACAACACTGCTATGATAAAGGTGCTATTTTATCTCAATTTTACAGACAAAGAAATTGATGCTTAGAGAGGTTAAATGACTTTGCCCAGGATCACATAGGTATCAAGTGCCTGAAACAGGATTTGAACTCAGGTCTTTCTCACCTTAACCATTCTATCTATTGTACCATCTATCAGACTCATTTTCCCCCTGGAAATGATTAAGATTAAAAACTGATGACAAAATAAAAATAATTTATAAAAATAAATATAAGTGTAAAAAAAAAATCAGGGAATTGGTAAATTAATTCAAGCTTTCCTTTGTCTTCCCTTCCCTGAAAGGATGGGAGTATACAGAATTAGATCCTGATATGTTTACCACTAACCACGAATAATAAAAATTTTAAAAAGACCTAAAACATGTATTCTGACTCTGAAAGAGAAAAGTAAGGAACCTGGATAAAATAGTCTCCCAAATGCTTGGTAAAGTGAATAGTTTAGTTGAGGATTTAAAGGGCTAACACTTACACTCTTAAATAAAACCTCTTTGGCATTCTAAGAATGCCATTTTTCTTACATATTGCAAGCCAAGCATGATCAGTTCTGCAGAGGATTGCTCCTGTGAATAGCTCTAAGATTCTGATAATATAGTATAATGAACTCTCTATTTATTCAGCAATAAACTAAAGCAAAAGACATTCACAGAAACCAAAGTACAGCATTCACAATGATATAACATAACAACTTATCACTAAACTGGCCACATAGTTTTCACTTAAAGCAGTCACATAGTTTTAAACAAAAGATATCTAAGACCTTAACCCAATCATCCTTAGAGCAATCCTAATTAAGGGACGAAAAGTACAAAGTTTTTGCAAACAAAATTTTCAACCTCCACAACCATTCCTCTTCTAAGTTCTGCTCTGTCCCAGCTGTGCTCCTCCTTATATATGGTGGTTCTCCTTTCTATTCTTCCCCTTCCTCTTGTATCAGTAAGTTCTTCCTACCTTCAAATCACAAGGGGCTCAAACAAGGTGCTAAATACTTAAGTAGCTGAAACAAGGTGCTAAGTACATCTTTGTTTGCCATTAGGCATGTAAGAATCAAAGGGAAAACAATCTTTAATAAGAATGGAGACAGTCTTCTTCCAGATTCTTAGAAGAGATAATTATAAAGTCTACTGAACTCATTGTAATATAAACTTAAGGTCATTCTTCTCTTGCTAATTTGAAAAAAAAGCCTATATAATGTGAGAACTCTATGCTACCTTCTACACTGGAATTCCTTATCCTCTTATGTTATTATAATTATGCCTTCCCAAAATTCAATCTTATATTTCTCCAGTGATGATCAGAGCTTGAAAAGATCAGGAACCAAACTGACTGGGTTCACTAAAAATGTATGTTATATAATCTTATTGGGCCTTCTCTCAGCCAGGAAATTCCTTTCTATTTCCCTAATTTATTTTATCTTCCAATGAATTCTAAATACTGAAAGTGAATTATTTAGGGCTACACTCTAAATGAACAGAAAGACAGGGAAAAGAAAGGGGGAAATGGAAGCTAGACTATACATATTATGAATGTAATGATTCAAATCCTTAGAGCCATCAAAAAGTAGAACGGGCTACATTATCAGCTAGTGAATTCCCTTTCATAGGAGTTGTTTAAGCAAAGTTGAATGACCTGGTTAAATGACCATGCAGCATCATAGAGAGAGGATTATAGATGGGAGTCTTTTTCAAGTATGGGTTGAGCTAGTTGGTCACTATATTCTTTCCAATTCTGAATATTTTGTAATTCTGTGACACTTATTTTATAATAAAACCTTTGATTTTAGTATTGTATCTTCCTAATTTTTACTATACAACTTAAGCATCCATTATAATTGTATTTAATTTAATAGATATGCTAAAGGGACATAATATTAGCCTAAACATATTAAATCCAGTATGTTTTCATGCCAAAATCTCATTATAGAGGAAGTGAGTCCCAAAACACTAACATTCTAAGTGCCAATAAAAAACACGATTCACATACATTTTGCCCAGTATTAATAAAAAATGGGCAAGAGTACAGCAGGAAGAAAACAAGAAATGGGAAATCATCCACAGAATGGATAATAAGCCACTGAATAATCATGATTTGATTCTACCTTTAGCACCACCTCCCCATCTCCTGTTTACAAAGAATCTGTCTCAGAGGAGCTCAAAGTACTTCAGAGACATTACCCAATTAATCTCTATATATGTGGGTGGCAGGTAAGATTTAAATTTAATTCTCTTACAGTTGTTTCATCATTTTAAAAGCTTTCAAACATGTAAGAAAGCACCTTGTCAAAACTATCGAAATAAAGAAGGTTTTTGCAGGGAAAAGACCTAATTCTCTTGGACAATACAATATGGGTCTGGCCTATGCAAAGGTTCTCTCTTCTGGCATTTATGGAAGTCCACATCCTCAAGACCAGTCACTGTCAAAAAAAAGGTGGGGAGGGCAGAGGGTGCACTGCTTTTCTCAGAATTGGTAAAAATTGCAGGAATAAGGCACCCAGGACTTGGAAACTCTTTGGTATAAGTTCTTGTTCTCTGATTAACTTTTAGTTTTAATGGAAATGTCCTGAAGTGTAACAAATCCTGTGGCTAAATTGATCTTTATACATGAAAAGAAACAGATTTGAGATTATAATGAAATCTATTATACAACACTGTTTCATAAATTAGAGGTTTATTTGTTATAGAATTTTGAAAGGAATATACTTATGTTTATCAAGAACTCCTGACCCATGAATCTTCTTTCTCATCTCTACCAACTTTTTATGGGGATAATCTATATACATATCAGTGGTATCATTAATAAATGTAAGCTGATGGAAAATGCAGGCTTTCATAAATTATATTCTACAGTAGATCACCACATCTTCACAGTCCAAAGTTGGTATAGAAAATATTCTTATGTTTATTTGCTCACTATTTTTAAAAGTGCAATTTGATTATATAGTGAGAAATGCTTTCTTTAAGTCTGTCTTATAGCAAGACATTTCCCATGAATTTATCAAAATCAAATAAGTACTCAAATAATATACCAACAGAGATATTTTTGTTTTATAAATCTCTGGTTATCAGTATCAAACAAGACATAAAACAAAGAGAATGTGCTTTTCGATAGAAAAGGGATTCCCTATAGCTTCCTTGAAGTAAAGGAAAAAAGCATGAGTGCTTACTTTGTGCCAGGCACAGTCAACCAACTACATGAAGGCATCTATCATGTACTTCCTTCACCTCCTTTTCTCTAGTCAACACATTTCCAATTCAATTTACCTTCAAAGTAAAGATTAGAATCCAAATGCAAATGCAACGATCATAATGTAAAACCCATGAATTAAATCTATACCTTATTTTGTACCTTTAATGTAGCACTTGTTAAATACTTGCCAGGAACTTAGATATTTTTGTGCATGCACATAAATGTACACACATGTACACATGCATAAATAAATACTATTCATTTATGTATTCTCATAGAAGTTCCATTTTCACTTCTGATTGGCAATTGCTTTCTATATGTCTAGTTCGCTTTTAAACAAATTTCTGCCATCAATATTATAAACATTAGCAATATTGGACTCCCAACCCAGCACCTGATGCTTTTTTTTTTTTGTCATTTACCCTCAGCAGGGCATAAGCCTATTATTCTGTAAAGATTGAAGCCATCTTAATTTACCTCCCCTAACTTTCCCATTCTTCACATTAAATTATTTTAGTATCTTTTATTAATTTCTCTTCTTTCATACTTGTTTCTGAGTAAGAAATATTTCTCTTTTACCAATGAAAATTCTTGTCCATGATACCACTGCCTTCCAAATCCTCGGTTAACTCTCTGCTGCATACTATGTTTTCTCTTTTTGTCTCTTTACCCTCTTTCTCTTGACTGACACATTCTCCTCTGTCTAAACATATACTTGAGTTCCCCTCAAGCTGAAAACAAAAGAAACTATTTTTTTATAAACATACTCATTTTAACTGTCTTCTCTTTATTGATCTTCCATTCACCAGCAAACTTTTCGTAAGACCAAAGTTTGACGTTCATTGTCCACCATGTGCATCAACCCACCTATTCATCAACTTTTAGTAATTATCTCCAGAGTCAGTACAACCTGAGTTCAATTCTGTGCTTAGAAACTTACTAGTTATGTTTCCCTGAACAAGTCACTTAATGTGCATCTGCCACAATCTCTCCATCTGTTAAATGGGAATAACAATCGCACATATCTCCCAGTGTTGTAGGGATCAAATAAGATAATTGTAAAGCACTTAGCACATTGCTTTATAAATATTAACTATTATTATGATTAATATATCATTATTATAATCATCATTTCAAAGTCTAAGCTTATTATACCCATACCTTTATGGTCGCTCTCAAAATACATGTCTGTCATTTTTTGATCCACTGGGAAAGCATTTAATTCAATCACTTCCAGTTGGAGGATGAAATATGGGGGCAGGGGAGGAAGAGACTCCTTTTGACAATACATGAAAAAACGTTGCCCTAAATATAAACATATGTATTGGGAGTCAGCAATAGAACATAACAGAAGAAGCAGAGTATGAAGTGCCCTATTTCAGAGCATGGACAGGTATTCTAACTCTTTCCAGTCTTCTTATCGTGTGAAGATGAAGAGTCGTTTGTTTTTGATTCTCAATCTCACTGAATAAGAACTAAGAACACAATCAAAAGGCATTAACAGGCCAAGATACTTCCTCTTTCTTGTCTGGTTGTATTTGATCGAGGAGGCAAGAGTTATTGGTAAGCAAAGAAAGCACCAAATGTTTGGGAGATAGAGTTCAAACAGAGATCTGCTATAAGCCAAGCATGAACAAGGTGGTATATGATCTCCTATCCCATCTCACCTCTAAAGTCTTAATTCCTTAATGCTGGTTAGTATTCAGAAGAAAAAAAAAAGAATAGAAATAATTGGAGTAAAATCTACATTCATGACCTAAAGCAGCAGAAACTACATGTAAAGGGGAAAAGAAGTAGAGCAACAGAAGACAAGAAGCAGAGACTAATAATTTTAAAGTTTATTGCCTCTACTAAATTTTATAAATCCTTACATTATATTAAAATTTCTAATTATGTCTAGTGTCATGTGCAGTGGTTATGAGAAACTAGAGTTTATGTCAGTAGAACAATGTTAAAGTTTTTTTTTTCATTTTTCTTAAAATATTAAGTAGAATCAGCTAATTAAGGAATTTTATATGCATACACACACACATACCCACACACACACCCACATACACATTATACACATACCTACATACATGTGTGTTAGGCCCTGGTGACAAGATTTTGCATATATTTTGCAAAAGTATTTAAGAAATAGGTTTGGGGGCAGCTAGGTGGCCCAATGAATAGAGCATTGGCCCTGGAATAAGGAGGACCTGAGTTCAAATGCGGCCACTGGCCTCAGATGCTTGACATACTTACTAGCCTTATGACTTTGGGGGAGTCACTTAACCCCAAATGCCTTCCAAAAAGCAAAAAGGAAAGAAAAGAAGTTTAATATAGTCATGTAGCATTTTAGAGTAATATCATGTCTATGTGCATATTAATATGAAAATTATCAGCCATAATGATCTGAGAATTGATTTTCGGTTTCTCAGAGCATATCACTCAACTTGATGGTTGGATATTTCTAAAATTTATTTGTAAAATAATGTTAACATACCTGAATGAAGTTCTTACCCCACCACCACATTGGGTAGCACACACATTAAAGACTTACCATAGGACATGGGCAAGACCTAGTAAGGAGACATTCAATTTTTTTCTGCTGAAATGTGATGTCCACATTTATTATTAGAAGACAAATCCATGTAGCAACATGGGTTTTTCTTTGTCCTTACTTTTTTCTGGATAATTTAATAATTTTATTAATAAGACCATGGTCATTTTTCTTTTAAATTTTTTAAAAATTTATTTATTTATTTTTATTTTACAACATTCAGTTCCATAAGCTTTTGAGTTTCAAATTTTCTCCCCTCCCCTCCAAGATGGCATGCAATCTGATATAGACTTTACATATACATTCACATTAAACATATTTTCACATTAGTCATGTTGCAAAGAAGAATTAGAACCAATGGAAAGAACTATGGGAAAGAAGAAACAAAACAAAGAGAAAGAGCAAATACTATGCTTTGATCTGCATTCAGACTCTGTAATATTTTCTCTGGATGTGGATAGCACTTTCCATCATGAGTCTTTGGAGTTTTCTTAGAACCTTGCTTTGCTGAGAAGAGCCAAGTCTATCAGAGTTAGTCATTGCACAATGTGCCTGCAACTATTTACAATGTTCTCCTGGTTCCGTTCCCCTTGCTCAGCATCAGTTCATATAAGTCTATCTAGGTTTCTCTGAAGCCCACCTGCTCATCATTTTTTATAATACAATAGTATTCCATTACATTCCTATACCACAGCTTGTTCAGCCATTCCCCAGTTGATGGACATCCCTTCAATTTCCAATTCTTTGTCACCACAAAAAGAGGTTTCATAGATATTTTTGTACAGATAGGGCCTTTCCCCATTTGTGTGATCTCTTTCAGAGACAGCCCTAGAAATGGTACTGCTGGGTCAAAGAGTATGCACAATTTTAGAGCCCTTTGGATAGTTCCAAATCCAAATGGTTGGATCAGTTCACAACTCTACCAACTATGCATTAGCATTCTAATTTCCCCACATATTCTCCAGCATTTATCATTTTCTTGTTTTGTCATGTTGGTCAATCTGACAGGTGTGATGTGGTACCTAAGACTTGTTCTGATTTGCTTTTCTCTAATCAATAGTGATTTAGATCTTTTTTCATATGGCTATAGATACCTTTAATTTCTTCCTCTGAAAACTGCCTGTTCATATCCTTTGACCATTTATCATTTAGGGAATGACTTGTATTCTTATAAATTTGACTCAGTTCTCTATATATTTTAGAAATTAGACCTTTATCAGACACAGATTGTAAAAATTCTTTTCCAATTTTCTGCTTACCTTCTAATCTTGGTTGCATTGGTTTTGCTTGTACAAAAACTTTTCCACTTAATGTAATCAAAATTATCCATTTTGTATTTCATAATATTCTCTATGTCTTGTTTGGTCATAAATTCTTCTCCATAAATCTAACAGGTAAACTATTCCTTACTCTCCTGATTGTTTATAGTATCAGCCTTTATACCTAAACTGTGAAGCCATTATGATTTTATTTTGGTATACAGTGTAAGATATTGTTCAATGCCCAGTTTCTGACATACTGTTTTCTAGTTTTCCCAGCAGTGTTTGCCAAATAGCAAATTCTTTCCCCAGAAACTGGAGTCTTTGGGTTTATCAAACAGTAGATTACTATAGTCATTGACTACTGTGTCTTGTGTACCCAACCTATTCCACTGATCCACTACTCTATTTCTTAGCCAGTACCAAGTAGTTTTGATGATTGCTGATTTATAATACAATTTAAGACCTGGTGTGGCTAGGCCACCTTCCCTAGAATTTCTTTTCATTAATTCCCTTGATATTCTGGACCTTTTGTGCTATCAGATGAATTGTTATTATTTTTCTAGCTCTATAAAATAAATTTTTGGTAGTTTGGAATGGCACTAAATGAGTAAATTTAGTAGAATTGTCATTTTTATTATATTAGCTCAGTCTATGCTTAAGCAACTGATATTTTTTCCAATTATTTAGATCTGAATTTATTTGTGTGAAAAATGTTTTATAATTGTGTTCATATAGTTCCTGGGTTTGTTTTGGAAGGTAGACTCCCAAATATTTTATAATGTCTACAGTAACTTTAAATGGAATTTCTCTTTCTATCTCTTCCTTGGGTTTTGTTAGCAATAGATAGGAATGCCAAGGATTTATGTGGGTTTATTTGATATTCTGCAACTTTGCTAAAGTTATTTATTATTTCTTTTTTTTTTTTTACTTTATTCTCTGGGATTCTCTATGTATATCATCATATCAATGACAAAGATAGTTTTGTTCCTTCTTATCCTATTCTAATTCCTTCAATTTCTTTTTCTTCTCTTACTGTTAAAGCTAACATTTCTAGTACTATGTTGAATAACAGGGGTGATAAGTAGACATCCTTGTTTCACCCCCATCTTACTGGAAATGCGTCCAGATTATTCCCATTATATGTAATACTTGTTGATGTTTTTAGGTAGAAGCTACTTATCATTTTAAGGAAGACTCCATTTATTTCTATAGGCTCACTAATGTTTTTAATAGGAATGGATGTTGTATTTTCTCAAAAGCTTTTTGTGCATCTATTGAGATAATCAAATGGTTTCTGTTAGTTTTGTTGTTGATGTGATCAATTATGCTAATAGTTTTCCTAATATTGAACCAGCCTTGCATTCCTGGAATCAATCCTACCTAGACACAGTATATTATTCTTGTGATAAGTTGCCTTTGTCCTTTTCTTCCACTAAAGCCTGGTTTAGCCTAGTGCCAAATCCTTTTGTGCCCGTGACCCTGGGTTCTTCAAATATATCCCATGGAACCCCAACTCAAATCTACCAAATTCATTAAGTTTCAAAAGAATAGGCCCGATGATGGATTCTTCACTAAAGATTAATCTGGATTAAGTCTGGAAGGAATGATTGCAAAGTAGGCCACATGTTGATAATTAAAAAAAAAAAAAACAGAACAATTATCCAAGCCTCCCCATTTAAATTACAGCAGGGTTGCTCTCTCTATGGCCAGAACACTTTAACCATGAGGTTAGTGGTCTCTGTGGTATCAAAGTGAATGAGGGTGTCTGAAAACAAAGTGATAGTGAAAGACAGAAAAGCATATGGATGAATATATACCCATATTTTGTACTAAAAAGCCTGAAAAAAAAATTTAATTGCCCTGAAAATATAGGGAGAGTTAAACAATTTTGATTTAATATTGACTCTGAATTCTCTTCCTTTTCCTTACCACTTAATCAGTAAAGTTATCTTCCTTAATGAGGACACAATATGCCTAAGTGTCCACACAGTATATTTTGCTTTTGAGAAAATTAGCATGCAAGTGAATTTGCATTTTGTCTTTTGTATCTATCCATATGAAGAAAAACTGCTTTGTGAAGGTTAAAATAATTTCTCTACTGATATCACAGATTAAAAATGATTTTAGAAATAGATGTGTGCATATATGTATATAATTTATTAAATTTTATTTTATTTTATTTTTTTGCTTTTTTTTTTTTGGAAGGCAATTGGGGGTTAAGTGACTTGCCCGAGGTCACACGGCTAGTAAGTGTGTCAAGTATGTGAGGCTGGATTTGAACTCAGGTCATCCTGACTCCAGGGCCGGTGCTCTATTCACTGCGCCACCTAGCCACTCCCATTTTATTTTATTTATATATTTGAAAGACAGTGTGAAAATTGAAGAATGTTGACTTGGACTTAGATGATACCTGGATTCAAATTTTTAACCCAATATTTACTAAGTGACCATGTACAATTACCTTTTCCTTTTTCACTATCACTTTCCAAGTCTCTAAAGTAAGAATAATATTACTGTTTTGCAGAGCTATGGGGAAAATGTTTTGGTCACCTAGGTGGTGCAATGGACAGAGTGATACTTAAAATCAGGAAGACCTGAGTTCAAATATGGACTCAGAGGTTTACTAGCTGTGTGACCTTAGACAAGTCATTTGACTTCTGTCTACCTCAGTTTCCTCATTTGTAAAATGATATAATATATAATAGAATCCATATCCCGGGGTAGTCGTGAAGGCAAAATGAGATATTTGTAAATCTAGTTGCAAATAACACATTGGTATTATTAAATATTAAGGTTTACAAATGTGTTATTACTAGCACATGAGAAAAAGATTAAAACCATCATTCACCACAGCAGTGTGGTAAGCCAAGCAAGTGTGTTCTTCTAAAATTGTATGTAGAAATGTTATTAGATGGCCACAATCTATTTTTCTTTGCAACAATGGAAAGTTCAATGTGCAGGGTTAATATGTCAGAAAATGATTGCAGTGTAAAAAGGTTACCAATGAAAGTGTGAAAGGAACAGTCATGAATATCGAGCATAGAAGACTAGAGCTGGATGGATTCTTAGAGATGATCTAGTCCAAATCCTTATTTATAGATGAGTAGAAGGAGGTTCAAATATATAAAGTGGCTTTCCAAGATCAACAGACAAATTCGAGTGAATATTATGATATAGTCACCTATCCTAAACCCTTTCTCGGGTATTCCTTGGGAAATCCAATTTAAACAGTAATATTCATAACAGCTAACTTTTACATAGCACTTACTGTGTACTAAGCACTTTGCTAAGCTCTGCGTAACATATTTACCATCCCATTTGATCCTTACAACAACCCTGGGAGGTACATGCTATTATTATGTCCATTTTACAGATGAAGGAACTGAGACAAGCAGAGCTTAAGTGACTTGTCTAGGGTCACACAGCTAATAAGTATCTGAGGCCACTTTTGAACTCAAGTCTCCTTGACTCCAGGCCTAGTTCTCAATCTACCATGCCATCTGCTTGCAAATCTCTCTGGATAGAAGAACAGCATGAAACAAGAGACAATATTTACATATCATTTTGCCAAATGTTAATCATAAATGCTAGCTAGTTATCATTATTCATAAGATAAGAGTCATCTGCCCATCTCATTAGACGTCTCCTCAAAGGGAGGAAGGCATAGGGCCACATTCAAATAAGACTTAAAATTTTCAAAGCGCTTTTCTCCCAACACCCCTATGATATAGGAAGAATAAGAATAATGCCCTCCAGTGGAAAAAAAAATAAAGAAATTGAAGCACATAATGATTTCTTGACTTGCCCCAGAACTATAAAAGATTTTGTCAGAAATAGCACTTGAAATAGTACATGGCACGCCACCATGGGGGAGAGGGAGAGAAGAAGGGGAGAAAATTTGAAACTCAAGGGATTCTGGAACTGAATCTTGTAAACTAAAAGTAAATAAAGCAATTAAAGAAAAAAAAAGAAAAAAAGAAATAGCACTTGAACCCAGTTTCCTGACT
Source organism: Pseudochirops cupreus (assembly GCA_028627135.1). Taxonomy (NCBI): domain Eukaryota; kingdom Metazoa; phylum Chordata; class Mammalia; order Diprotodontia; family Pseudocheiridae; genus Pseudochirops; species Pseudochirops cupreus. The sequence continues at coordinate 114,160,460 of CM053584.1, forward strand.
CTAATATAAATGACTGCCCACTATTGACCCTAATTAAATTGGCCCTGATATAAATCAAATGGGCTGTATTAAAAATCAGCATTAGTCAGTTTTCCTTTCTCCTTTATATGTTTTCAGTTTTTAATTCGTACATGCCTTAAAGGAAATTCTAAGTGTATCCAAGTGCTATAAGCCATTTCTGGTATGTTTTTAATCTCTATAACACAAGGAAGCTGTAAACAGAAACACAGTAATTTGGTAAATATTTATGAGGCCAATGCAAATTATGCATGCCAAATATTTTCAGGGTGATGATTGTTGAAAATTACTTTTGATTCTGTACTTATCTTCTGTACAACAGTTAACTCTGTTCATCCAATTTAGTTGCTTTGTAAATAGACCACGATATGAATAAAAATTAATAGCAGTAAGCTTGTTAAGCATTTTAAGTTTGGTCATACCTTCTATCTAGGTATTGCATAATCAAAATTAGAATACAAAGAAATGACTCCTTGTAAGAAGAGGAGCAATATAAAATTACATTTCACTATTATCTATAATAACAAAAAAATCATTCTTTTCCCCATCCTTCCAAGCTCTCTATTCTTTTATTTCCCTTTCTTTCATTTCCTGATTCCTTCTCTTTCTCCTTCCTTTCCTTAAATTTTCATTCCATCTTTCTTTTCTTCTTTACATTTTCCATTCTTTTTTCCTTCCTTCCATATCTTTCTCCTCACTTTTCCTCTCCCACTCAAAACTAACCCCAGTTAAGCAACTCTGCATAGATTAAGCAATAATATCTAATTGAGATGAATTTTAAATCAGATGAATTGGCACTAAGAAAGGAGAAATTCTGGCAGGCAAGAAAAATAAAATGAATAGGCATTAATAAGTGATCAGGGATAGCAGGAATTATAAGGAAAAAAGAAAACCAACATTATATTTACATTATTTCCACCAGATTTCAGTTATGGTTTTTAATCCAGAGCTAGAACCATCAGGGGCAATAAGTAGTACTCCTTTTTACAATTTGTTAAACTAATTCTTCTAAAATTAAAAAAAAAATCCATTTTTTTCTTGGAGTTAAAATCCTGATACGAGGCATGCCCATTTTATGACTAACCTACAGTTTGGAGAAGAGATGGTGGCATAGGCAAGGATGTAATCATGAATGATGTGTAAGACCTGGGTGAAGTATCAAAGACCAGCAAAAGAAATGGGGAATTTTCCCAAATAGCTGTGGCTCAGGTGCAATGTACTGGAGGCAGGTAGGTGGTTCATTCAATAGAACACTGGATCTGGAGTCAGGAAGATCTGAGTTCAAATACGGCCTTGGGCACTTAACTAGCTATGTGACCTTAATCCTAGCAAGTCACTTAATCCACTGGAGAAAGAAATGACAAACTATTCCACCATCTTTACCAAGAAAACCCCATGGACGATATGGTTCATGATGTCATGAAGGATTATAATTACTAAAGAACAAAACTGATAGATTTTGAAATTAGTTAATAGGGTATAAACTAGGAAACCAGAAGCTGACTGAAAAGAGGTGCTGAAGAGAAGAATTATCATCACTGAGAAAAGAAGAAAGGGGATATAAAATGTTGGTTAAGGAGTTCATGTTTGATTTAGAATAACAATGGGCCTGAAGGGAAAGTTTAGGAAGCATAAGTCCTGAAATACATCAGGTGCTTAATTAAATGGTTGGGTTTTCTTTGTTTTACTTTGCTTGTTTTTGTTAATTTTTCGGATTTGGAGTTTTCATTTTTTAATGAACACTGGTGAGAAAATAAGTCATCCGGTAATCTAAAAATAAATCCTTTTACACATTATGATTTCTTGAATCTTTTATATTAGGATTATAGAATTTGGACCTTGACAGAACCTTAGAAATTGTCTATTATAATTCCTTCATTATGACCCATGAAGAAACTGATGTGTAGAGAAGTTTAAGTGACTTGTATAAAACTAGAAACAGAAGTAAATAGTAGAAACAGAATCAGAGTTGTAAGGGACCTCATAGGGTAGACAGGAATTGCTCATATCTGAATAAATAAGAAAGTCCTCTGTCATACATTGACAACTAAAACAACTGATCATTCATCAAGTCTTTTTTCAGAGGCCTCCAAAGTGGGTATGTGGAGGTGTGGGGGTTGAAAAGGCCTTCCTTCTAGAAAGCTCTGATGAGAGTTGGGGGTGGACTTCTGATGACAGCCATTCCACTGAAGTATAGCTCTAATTTTTAGGAAGCTTTCTGACCTCAAGCTTAAATTTGCCTCTGAAATTTCTACCCATTACTCTTAATCTTGCCCTGTGGAAATCACTAAATACCTTTAGAGATATGCAGAATAAATCTTCCACATGAAAACCTTTCAAATCCAAATAAACCAAAAAAAAAAAAAATCAAGGTTGGCAAAACACTGCCTCATAGGAAGGTATTAACAGTTTTGCAGTTTGTTCTTTCTTGACTCAAAATGTATTCTATTTATTATCATAAGTAGAGATTGGTGTGGAATTCCATTTTAAAAAATTGGGGGTTTTAGGAACACATCAGAAATCCCTTCAAATTCTCTAATTACTAGACTGTCTTGACATTGTTATGGCCTGACTACCAGGATGCTTGTTTATTTACCTTAGCTCATTTTGGCATGCAAGTGACCCTAGACTGCTGAAGCCTGTGAATCTTTGACATGTAATTAGCAAAAAGATGATATCTATTCTATAGTGAGGAGAATGCTTAGAATATAGAGTTATTGAAAGGAACATTTATGGTACAAAGATAATCTCAATCTAAAAATCTTATACATTTTATCATTTTTTAAAGTTATATTATGGCAGCTTTATACTTAAAAACAGTGTTCTGGTTTCTAGAATTTTTAATACTCAAAAAGAAAAAAAATAAAGTCATCCTTTTCTGTACCTATATAATTTGTATTTCTTTAAAAAATTCTGTTATCTGGTCATATTAGCGTGTAATATACACCCTTTGCAATAAAAACTTAAGACAAACTTGCCATTCCTGTAGCTTTGTCATTGCACAGAGTGTCTGTCTTCCATACCTGGAAACTATTTCCTCTCTTATTTCTGTCCCTTACATTTCCTACATCATTTAAAATATCTTCCAATATAAGAATTTTGCTGATGTCTACAACTTTGGGTAACCCTTGACTTATCCCTGAATTGTTATATATTTATTTATATGTACACATGAGGGAATGAATTATATGCATTTATTTAGTGTTTATTTGGGGCCAAACACAGCACTAAGGCATGGAGATACAAACACAAAGCAGATGATTCCTTCCATCAAGGAATTTATATTCAAAGAGAAGACAACATATAGAAGACAGTTAGAATTGGAAAGGAGAGGGAAGGGTACGAGCCCAGTAGACGGTCCAGAAGTGTCATGGTGGCTTGGTATGGAGCAAAATAAGGTAAAAAAAAAAAAAACTATTAAAACATAGTCCCAGAGGTAGGAGTCTGAGTTCCATCATACATTATGTTTTCCATGATTGAATATAAGCATCCTTGAAGGTAAAGGTGTTTTTTTTTTTTTTCCTAATTTTCATTGGGTACTTTTTTCATTGGGTCCTCGAGGCCTGGTATACCTCCTGGCACACAGGGACTTGATTAATGCTTAAATGTCAGACTTTTGTTCTTCCCCCTTTTCCAACCCAGTCCTTTTATCACTTGATATTGTTGTACTTTTTTTTTGTTAAAGTTACCATAGAGAAACAACTTGGTATAACAGAAAACTCCCTAGACCAGGTATCAGGATGCTTGGGTTTGAGTGGTCCTTATGCTGTTTATTGAGCAACCTTTGGAAATCCAAGTCAACTACAGTGGTCTTTGTTCCCTCATTTGTAAAATAATGAGGTTGACGATCAACTTCTAACAATCTACTAACTCAATGATTATTTAATGGGATCCTCTTTCACTGATATCTTCCACTTATAACATTGTTTATTACATCTGTGCAGTATTTCAAAGCTTACAAACCACTATTTAGAAGATGAGCTTAAGGAATAGCACAGAAGTCAAATGACTTGCCTTTGGTCACACAGTTAATAAGTATCAGTAAGTATTAGACTTGTTAAGCTAGTAAGTATTAAACTGTTATTTGAACCTGGAACATCTCCACTATTTTATCTACCTGATTTCACCTAAATGAACACTTTGATGTTCCATTCGTTTAAAGGTTTATTTTTTTTTTTAAAGAACAGGCATGATGTAATTAGAGTTAAGCAGAATTTCAGGAAGGCAGGAAAAGGGGGGGGGTATTGTTTATTCAGCTGGTGTTAAGCTTGGAAACTAATATTCACACCACCCACCCCTACACACTCTCCTTAATTATCACCAAGGCTAAGTAACTGTTTATGACTGCCCTCACCTCCTCCTCCCCACCCTATGTTGTACTGCAGAAGACACTGTGCTCTTCCCGTCATATTCCTTTAAAGAATTATTTTCCTGTGAAGTCTATCCTGATTTGGGGTGAGGGTGTGAATCAAAGAAACAAGGCTGAAGAACAAAAGGATGAGATGAGAAAATTTTCCTGAAACCTCACATTAAATTCCTCCATAAGGCTTTAGATTATGACAAAAACTATTTTTCAAAAGAATAATCCAAAGGATGAACTATAACTCTAAAGTTAGTGGAATTATTTCAAATGTCACTTCCCAATACTGAGAAAGCTAAGGAGAAAGGATTCCATTATTTCAAACTTTCCTACAAATATTTGTTCTTTCTTTAAAAATGTATCCATCCAAATCATCACTCTCTTTGTCCAATGAGCTTCTAAATTCAAGTCAAAGGTTTAAAATGAATGGAAAAGGAAGGGAAAAGTATTCATATAGGGCCTACAATGTGCCAGGCACCATGCTAAGCATTGTACAATATTATCTCATTTGATTTTCATAACAACCTTTGTGAAATAGGTGCTGTTATTATTCTCATTTTGACCAATAAGGAAACTGAGGCAAATGAAATTAAGTAACTTGCCCAGGGTCACATGGTTTGTGTCCAAGGCCAGTATTGACTTCTTGAATCCAGGCTCAGAGCTCTATCCACTGAGTCAAGTAGTTGTCTTCAGTTTAGTCTGGTCTAAACCAGCATTTTGACTTCAGAACAAGACAAATAAATATTATAGCCCAGTTGTATTTATATACCGTCTTCATCATTTATAGCACCCTAGGCCTCAAGTATAATCAAAGTGGGATGGGGCATCTATTTTTAATTTTTTAAAATAAATTTCATTTTTATTTTTGCTTTACAACATTCATTTCCACAAGATTTTGAGTTACATATTTTCTCCCAGTCTGTCCCCTACCCACTACCCCAAGACACTAATCCCACTGAGTACCCCCTCCCCCAATCTGTTCTCTCCTTTATCTTCCCCCATCCCGCCTCCGACTTTCCAGTAGGGCAAGATAGATCTCCATATCCCAGGGCCTGCATACCTTATTTCCCAGTTGCATGTAAATAATAATAATAATAATAATAATAATAATAATAATAATAATAATAATTTAAACATTTGATTTTAAAACTTTGAATTCCAAATTCTTTCCCTTCTTTCCTCATCACCCACCTTTACTGGGGAGATAAGCAATTGAATATAGGTTGTACATGTGTAGTTACCAAAATCATTTCCATAATGGATATATTGTGAAAGACGGACTATATTTCCTTCCATCCTATTGGGATGGGCCATCTATTTCCATTTATAACATTTGGAGGACAATTTTACTTCTGTCAGTGTCATATCTTTGCTTTTATGGTATATTGTTTGTGTCAGTAGTAGATAAGATTTAAGTGGTGCCAAGTTCTTGGTCAGGAATATAGTCTCTAATTATAACATTGTTTCTATAGGAAAATATGATCATATTTGTCACACAGTTCCTAGGAATGTATTCTGGCAAAAAGGACTGCCTGCAATAAATGAATTTAATTATCTACTTTTAATAAACATATATGATAAGAATAGAAGAAGAGGTAGTAATAATAACTAATTAAGATATCACTTTACTGGTGATATCTGCATTATCAGCTATGCATTATGATTTTTGATGTGCTTTCATTTGCATTTTCTCATCTGATCTTCATGGAAGGTGGCTAAGTGGCAAACACTGCCTCTGGAGTTAGAAAACACGGGTTCAGACGGAGACTTCTGGGAGCCAAGATGGTAGAATAAGCAGTAAATCTCAGTAACTCTCTCATATTCACCTCCAAACAACCATAAAATAGTATCCTCAAACAAATCCTGGAACAACAGAACCAGCAAAAATAACGGGATGAAACAATCTTTAATCCCAAGAAACTTTCAAGATCTTCAGGAATGCATTCTGGCAAAAAGGACTGCTTGCAATACATAAATTGAATTATCTACTTTTAATAAACATCTATAGTAAGAATTGAAGAAAACGTAGCAATAACTAATTAAGATATCACATTACATTTGGAAAGATCTGTCTCACTTAGGTAAAAGAGGAGTTTTTTCTAGAACAGGAAACATTCCAGAAAGTCAACAGCAAGCTTCACCTCAGTAAACCAGCAGAAAATCTTGAACCCCATTGTGGTGGAGCTGGCAAATGCCAACACCAAGACCCTCCATGTGCATGCCTTGGCATAGTCAGGGAAACAGGCAGACTTCAGCTCTGAAAACCACTAAGTGCTTCAGCTTAGTCCTTAGCAAAAAGGTAGATGCCAACACTATGGGGATGTAAGTAAACAGGCAGCCACCAGCAATAGCCCCTGCCATGTGCTTCAGCATAATCCTAGGCAAACAGGCAGTCAGCCTCAGGTGGCCAGAATTGCACCTGCATCTGTGCATCCTGGGAAAATACAGAAACACCCCCACCAACCTCAGCACAAATCAGACACCACCACCAGGACCCCAGATCAGCACCAGGTAAGCTGCCAGACCCCCTATGACCTCTAGTAACAATATCCACCTCCCTCCCCCTTCAGCACGGACATTAGACATGATGTTGCCTCAAGGCAACATCAGTGTAGTCTCAAGCAAATAGCCAAGGCTTGCAGCCCTTGGCACAAGAAGCCTGAGACAGTGCCCCTCCCACTCCAGGAGCAGAGCTCAAATTTAAAGGAAAAGACCAAAAAATTAGCAAAAAGCAACAAAAAAGTATCTGATGATTGAATATAATTCTGGTGATAGAGAAGATCAAGATACAAACTCTGAAGAGGACAACAGTGTCAAAGCACCTATAGATAAAACCCCAAAGAAAAATGAGAAGTAGTTTCAAGCCTTGAAAGAAAAAAGAAATTGGATGTAGGAAAATGCACAGTTAGTAATCACAATTCAGTATGTGAATGGGGTGAAGTCTACCATAAAATGGAAACAGATAGCATAGTGGATCAAAAAACAGAATCCTACAAAATGTTGTTTTTAAGAAACACTCTTGAAGCAGAGAGACTCACACAGAGTAAAGGTACAGGGCTAGAGCAGAATCTATTTTGCTTCAACTGAAGTAAAAAAAAAAGGGGGGGAAAACACATAGTTTAGGTACACAAGACACAGTAGCCAAAGATCAGAGTAATCTAGTATTTGAAAAACCAAAGACCCCAGCCTTTGGGATAAGAACTCACTCTTTGACAAAGAACATCTAGGAAAACTGGGAAATAATAGGAAGACAAAATAGGTATAGAACAACATCTCACATTGTAAAGCAAGATAAGGTCAAAATGGATGTATAATTTAGAAATAAAAGGTGTCATCAGCAAATTAGAAGAGCAAGGAATAGTCTACCTGTCAGATCTATGGGGAAGAATTCATAACCAGAGAAGAGACAGAGAGCATTATGAAATGTTAAATAGATACTTTTTGTTTATTTTAAAATAAAAAGCTTTTGTGCAAACAAAATCTATGTAACCAAGATTAGAAGGAAAGCAGAAAGTTGGGAAATAATATTCACAGCAAGTATCTCTGATATCTCTGATAAAGGCCTCATTTATCAAAAATATAGAGAACTTGAGTCAAATTTATAAGAATGCAAGCCATTCCCCAATTGAAAAAAATGGTCAAAGAAAATAAACAGGCAATTTTCAGATGAAAAAATCAAAGGTATCTATAGGCATATGAAGAAGCACTCTAAATCACTTTTGATTGGTGAAATGAAAATTGAAACAACTCTGAGGTACCACCTTACACCTATAGAATTGAATAACATAAAAAAAAGGAAAATGATAAATGTTGGAGGGGATATGGGAAAATTTGGATACTAATGCACTGTTGTTGGAGTTGTAAACTGACCTAACCATTCTGGAGAGCAATTTGGAACTATACCCAATCTGCTATAAAACTGTGATCCAGGAATTCCACTACTAGGTCTGTATCCAAAAGAGATTTAAAAGGATGGAAAGAGGATCTACAAGCGTGAAGACGTGTATAGCAGCCCTTTTTTGTGGTGGCAAAATGTTTGAATTTGAGAGGATGTCCATCAATGGGAGAATGACTGAACAAACAGTGGTATATGAATGTAAGGGAATGCTACTGTGAAATAAGGAATAATGAGCTGGCAGGTTTCATAACAACCCGGAAAAGCTGGCACAAACTGATGCAAGTAAAATGAGCAGAACCAGGAAAGCAGTTTACACAGTAACAGTAACACTGTATGATGACCAACTATGAACAACTCAGCTCTTCTCAACAACACAGTGATCCAAGACAAGTATAAAGGACTCATGAAAAAAATATGCTATCCACATCCAGATAAAGAACTGATGGACTCTTGATACAGAATGAAGCAACTTTTCCCCTTGCTTTATTATTTTTTGTGTGTTTTTTTTCTTTAGATCTGTTTTTTTCTTTCACAACTGTGACTAATATGCAAGAATTTTTTACACAATAGCACACGTATAACCTACATAAAATTGTCTAGCACTTTCAGAAGAGAGGAGAGGAGGAGGGAAGGAAAAATTTGGAACTCAAATTCTTGTAAAAAATTATACTAAAATTGTCGTGCTGTTTAATTGGAAAAAAATAAAATGCTATTTAAAAAAAGAAAAATAAAGTATGAGTTCAAATCTGGCCTCACACACCACAAGCAAGTGACTTAACCTTTGTCTACCTCAGTTTATTCATCAGTAAAACAAATATAATGATAGCACTTAGTTCCCAGGGATGTCGTGGGGACCAAATGAGATTACTGCTTTACATACCTTAAAAAAACAGCTATATAAATGCTAGCTATTATTTTTTTGTACATGGTCAATGTAAGAATTTGTTTTATTTGACAATGTATATTGGATATAAAAGTTTTTCCCCCCTTCTCCCTGTCTCCCCGAATGGTGGGGGTTTAGAGACTAAAGGGAAGAAATACTAATTTCTGCTCATTGAAAAAAATCTAAACAATCACATGACATAGGTTGGGCAGTATTCTATCTGTTTTATAAATGAAGAAATTGAGGCTCAGTAAGGTTAAATGATTAGTCAAAAGCACATAGAAACTTTGACAGCAATGCAAATCTGTTCGCACCTCAAGCTTTGTGACACAATCATCAGTACTCTTTCTCTACTAAACTTTGGCTGCTTGGATTTCCATGGCCTTCAAAAAAATCATTTTGCCATTAAACATTATTCAATTCATAGGTTTGATCTGATGATTTTGAAGTGAACACACAATGAGGACCCCTAAGTATTTCCTTTGTTGTTTTATACAAAAACTATATAATAATAGGATTTCATCAACAGGATATTAATTTCCTTTCATTCAATAAATACTGAGTGAGAGATATGGAAATAACACTATTTGAGATGCAGAGAAGTTTAAGACTTGGCCCATATCAACAGTTACAATTTACTTGAGGACAAAAATATACGAATGTAAATAATCCCAAACTATAATAATGAAAACAAGAATAATACAGTAAGTGAATATGTATTTACTAAGGAATTATTTAATGTCAAACACTGACCTAAGTATTGAAGATACAAGGTGAAAAATGAAACAAAATCTGCCCTCAAGGAGTTCGGTGAGAACATGCATAATGGGTTTCACCACAAAGCAAATGAAAGGTTGCAATTTATCCTTAAGGTTCAGAGGCAGGGCAGATGGCAAGGTCAAAGCATATTAGGATGCATTGTTAGGGCATACATGCCCAACAATGTGAAGGGCACAGTAGCAGGACACTCCCACAATCACCTAAGTGTGGATAAGACACTGGTCCAATTGAAAGATAAAATTCTTTCAATGACCAAAGACACCTCAGCAGCCATGGAGTCCCCAAAATTCCCAACAGAACTGTGGGGGGTGGAGTGGTAAACATAATCTGCTTTAGATATTATTGGGTGATTATGATGAAAAGGAAGAGAAGGAAGAGAAGGAGAAGAAAAAAGAAGAGGAGAAGGAGATAATAGGAATAAATGACATGAATACCGGGGCTTTAAAGTTGGAAAAGTGCTTTATATGCATTATCTCAATTGCTCTTCAAGGAAATACTATAAGCACTATAAGTACCTTCATTTTACAGATAAAGAAGGAGAGATACACTGAGGGTTTGTCTAAGACCACCCAGCTTACAAGCATGTTAGATTAAATTTCAACTCTGGTCTACCTAACTCCAAAATCTGTGCTCTTATTCACTACTTTTTTAAATACTAGAACCAAAGTCATAGAAACTACTAGCTGATTCTGATTAATGCTCTTAAAATCTTTGCTGTAAACCATACTAGTGATCTTGTACCTCTATGGTTTTCTATGTGGTTTCTAAATAATGTAAGTTCTTATTAATTTCCTTTATACCCAAAAACTATTATTGTTATCATGAGATGATTAAGTATATAATTTAAGTTGTAAATAATGAATTATATTACATTTTTCAGGATTTTTAAAATCAATATTCATGTTTGGAAATGGTATCTTTGCCATTTCTTCATGACTTATATTCTCCAATTATTTCTAGAGTTTTTCCTTAAAAATCAATGCCAATTTTCTTTTTAAAAGAATTTTTATGCCTTTATATTATTTAAATTTAATAAAGTTTATTAGTTGAGACACTTCAAGCGGTAACAACTAAGCA
>CM053584.1:114171975-114211065 GCA_028627135.1 Pseudochirops cupreus
AACATCCATAACAGAATGAAACTGAAAATTTATAACAGATGGCACATAGCAAGGGTGGCTTTGGTATATCTATTTATATAAAAATATATATGCATATATATAATATACATATATTTTTATCAATAAAACAAACATCAAAATAAACCCAAACAATTTAAGGCTGATTAAAAATGGGCCCTAGTTAGCCTTCAAGGATGAATTGCTTAGTTGTTTTTTCAGTTATGTCCAATTGTTCGTGACCCCTTTTGGAGTTTTCTTGGTAGATATACTGGAGTAGTTTGTCATTTCCTTCTCCAGCTCATTGTGCAGATAAAGAAATTGAGGCAAACAGAGTCAAGTGACTTGCCCAGTATGACACAGCTATTAAGTGTCTGAGGATAAATTTGAACTGATGAAGATGAGTCTTCCCGACTCTAGGCCTGACACTCTATCCACTGTACCATTTAAAACTGCCCTTTAAATTAATTTTTACAGATACTATGACAGAGAAGTTCAGAGTTGGGACCCAAGCTGTAATGTTAACACTATATCCTAAAGTTATGGGAAAAAAAACTCTTGATATAGCATCTAGTGACCCATTCTGATCCAAGTCTTATTTTTCTAACATGATTTGCCACCCAATCCCAGAATAACCTTTAGGATAATAATGATAATGAGAATAATGATAAACACCAAATAAAAATGTTTTCCTTTCTTCATATCTTCCTGACTCTCTTGTTCCTGAGCTAAATATGGTGTTGTTGTCAAAATATATAAGTATAGTGATAGGTGCTATATAGGAATACTAGATAGTACATCAAATAGGGAGAAGGGAAAATAAAAAAAAACATGAACAGAAGGAGAGTTTTAAATAACCACTACTGGGGAGAGAGAAAAAAAAAATCTGACTAACTCTCTGCCTCCTTAGATGACTTAATTAGAAGAATACAGTATATCATAAATATGGACATTATTATTGAGATTTTTGGTACAGGGGAGAATGTTGGACTAAAGTCTTCCTTTACTAAGAAAGTTCTTTCTTTCATTAAATCACCTGAGTGAACAAATATTCTTCAAGCACAGGAAAATATTCAGGATCATCAATTCAAAGCCATGTCTATTCACCAAGTAAATAAGTTCCCAAGGGGGGCTTAACTAGCAGAATCAGTTTAATTTGATCAATTATATGTACTTGGAAGAAATAAAACTTCAGTTTTTGAATTATTCTCTAACTTTAACTTTTCACAAATCCTACCTGACCTCACCCTTAAATTTATTTAGTCTTACATAAGTGAGCTCTGATCGTACCACAAAAATTCTAGAAGCAGACCAAACTACTTACAGGTTAATATCCTTTCACCAAAGCTAGACATATTATCCCTTTTTTTTCTTGAATTCAAAAAAGTAGCAATTTCCCATTAATGGATTTTCCCTAAATTTTGAAAAATCCATTATTCTCTCCCTCCATATTATTTTTATTAAGAAATTTCAAAGACATGGGAAAGTAAGTACATAAATGGATAAGTATTTACTTATATTAGGAGAGTAAGCACATTCCTGTCATAACACTGTAACAAGTATATCCTGATTAAGAAAGAGTTCTTTGATAAAGTGTTCAATGAAGATTTCAATAAAATTCATTTACCATTTTTAGCTTTCAATTTTTCTATCTTTAAAATGAAGAGATTGGACCCAGGGATTTCCAAGGCCTAGTCTTAGAAATTCATCTTGGGCTTTTTAAGGTTGATTTGTGCTGAGAAGGCTGCTCATTAAAAAGATCAGGAGGTTAAGCATTTGGATATGACATTCCCACATTTCCCAGGACAATAGGACTTTTCCGCTATAAAAATCTCTCCAACTAAGCGACAGTTTTGACAAGATACTATTTTTCACATGTTTGAAAGCTTTGTAAATGATGAAAGAACTGCAAGAGAATTAAACTTGGGTCCTGAAACCCTCCTATGGAGAGATTACTGGATAATGTTTCTAAGATACTTTGGGCTCTTTAGAGACATATTCTCATAAAATAGGAAGTGGCATTATTAAGGCAAAGATGAATCACAATTATTCAGTGCTTTATGTTCTCTTTTGTTGATGATTTATCACAATTACTTTTCTTGCTATTCACTTTTCCTTCCCATCTTTGTCATTTTAATATTCATTAGCATGGAATAAAACACATCAATCAATTTTACTTCCTAGTGGAGGTTCCAATGGAAAGAAGTTGTGTGTTTAAGAGGTTAAGAGATGTGAACATGATAGAGATGAAATAGTATCAACATACATGTTCAATGAATTTGTCTACATCAGCATTCTTTCCTTCTACCAGCCATAATTTGAATACATTTGTAATGACTTTTTAAAAATTTGTACAGTATAACTGAGACATATTAAAATAAATGGACAAAATATTTCTTATTTAATAAATAAAAATCATAGAATAGGAAAATATTCAGAAGTGGAGAGAATTTGTGACTAACTTTTCACCCTCATGCCTGAAAAAGAAATCCCTTCACCAATAGACCTAAAAGTTGTCATTGAAGACCTCCACTGGGGGACTTGCTATCACTAGAAGCAACCCATTCACTGTTTTAGCGTAGCTCTTTTTATTATTAAGTTATTTTTATGGGGGACCTGAATTTACCTCTCTGCAACTTTTGTATCTTGTTCCTAGTTCTTAATGCCAAGAAGCAACAGTAAGAGATAATAATACAACACATTTTATATAGACCAATCAGTGTGGAGTCAAAAAATAAAAGAAGGTAACTACCATACTACCCTGGATTTGATTGCTATGAAACTGTCAAGTTATCTAACCATTCTCAACTTCATTCTTCTTATCTACCAAATGGGGATAATAGCAAGAGGCAGCAGTATCTACCTCACAGGATTATTGGGAAGATGAAATAAGATAACATATCTAAAAGGCTACATGTAAATATTAGCAATTATTATTTCCTTCAAGTCTCTATCTCCTCAACATTTCCAAAGCATTTTGTCCAGATTTTTCCAAAGTGTTTTGTCCTCATATCCAACTTTATATCTTATTTTGGTGTGTGAATTCTGTATCCTCTCATTAGACCAAAGCTCCCTGATGACAGGGAATATAATGACTTTCACTGTTGTATTTCTAGGGCATCGTACAGAGTCTTGCAAATAACAAGAGATAAATGTTTTCTGAATTGATATTTAATTAATAATTTGTTCCTCATATTCTTTGGATGAATTAAATGTGATAGGGAGGACCTGATTATTCTGTACCACCATATTTTCTCTAGTTACATTCACCAGGTGTTCTTTTAATGACCTATAAATAAGAACTATAAAGCATTATAGGAAAAATGTTGGTGCGAAAATGTTTGTTTGTTCTTTTTCACCAAAAAAATAGGATGTTCATAAATGCTGTGAATTAAAAAAAAGCAAGCCAGTATACATTTTCCCCCCATCTGAGTTAATTCTAGGTCAGGCTCATTTTTCATCTGCAGGGTTTGCCCAAAAGAGATGGACCACCTTTGTTGTCTGGCCACACAAGGGCATACCAGTCTGGGCAATCAACCTTTTTCATTTATTTTTTCCATTGTAGATTTATGCCATTTTTAAAAAGAAAGTTACTGTGTATTTCCAGAGAGGAAAACCTGAAAAATTAAAATTCTTGATTCAGTCAGTATAATAACAATCATGAACATGTGAAAGTCTTTGCTATAATTCCTCAGGGGTTCTAAACTTTTTGTGTCATAGACTCTTTTCCCAGCCTGGTGAAATCCATGTACTCGTTCTCAGAATAATATTTTGCTTTTTTTTAAAATCATCAACTTGTTTATTTACTTTTAGTTTACAAGATTCAGTTCCACAATCCCTTGAGTTTCAGTTTTTCTCCCCTCCTTTCCCACCTCTCCCAATGGCAGTGCGCAATCAAGTACAGGATCCACAAATACTTTCACATTATACAATAGTCACGTTGTACAGAAAGTTTATAACCAATGGAGTGAACAATGGGAAAAAAGAAAGAAAACTTAACATGAAAAAGAACGATAGCATGTCAATTGTTACAGTCTCCATTTAAACTCTGGTCTTTCTAGATCTTTCTCTGGATGTAGATATCTCCTTCCATCCTGAGACTTGCAGAGTTGTCACAATAATGTTTTAAGAATTACAAAGGAAACTGAGTATAATGAAATGGAATTATCAAAATTTTGGAAAAAATATGGTCCTCACGATAAAAACCCCAGATCTAAGAAGTAGTGAATTTCTATTTACATGTGTGTAAATGTATTTATGTATGCATATACATATACATACATACATATATAATATCTATCTGTATCTATATATCCTTTGATCATAGGGCACTTTAGCTTTGTTTTAGTTAGATAATTTTGTAACATGTTGACAAATAGAGCCTACTCTATGGGGGATAGATATTAAGGTAGCCTTTTCCTTTTCTGAATTGAATACTTTTTTTTATCACCAACAAACAAAAAATGCTGCAGGTTCTTGTATTCTCTGTAACTTTCAAATGGCTGTGGGTTAGTGAGCATATGTTCTACTATAGAAAATCATTTGTCAAAGTCTGTTTGTTCCAGGCTTATGTTTTCATCGAGGGCACCATCAATATGTATTTAGATCATTGTTGTAAGTATCTTATGAAGGTGAGAAAGTTATTCAATGCCTTTAAAAAAAAGGCTGCAATCTGTGGCTGTGCTAATCATTTAGCATATTCTGTGCTCTCTTGAGCTTCATTTCCTTCATACTTTCACAGCATATTGCATAGAGACTCTTAAGTCCTTTATTTTACTAGGACTAGATTTCCAGATTTTGAGCAAAATTATATGACTATGTGCTTTTAAGATAAATCCATCTGTTATATCATCTAGGAGCTCTCTAACATCCCCAGAAAGAGAGGAATGACGTGATTGGTTTTTTTTTTTGTCATCTCTTTCCTCTTTAAATAAAGTTGGGAGGGGTAGGGAAGTTTGGTAAAAGAAAAAAAAAAGATAAGTTCTATTTTGAGGATGAGACTTTGGGAAGTACAAAAAATAAAAGTGATCCAGCCCACTCTGTTTCCTTGATGTTGGCAAGAGACAGGATAAGAACACAACATTGTTATTATCTAATTTCAACAGCAGATTAAAATCAGCCCATAAAACATTTTCTACATTTTCAAAAATATTTGGTGTCAAAAGTGAGGTCCTGAATGAATCAATATTTCATCATGGAGAGAACATCGTTACACAACATTTTCTACTTTATAGGAAAAAAAAATGAGATATGATATTTGGGAAGCCATAAAGAAATATGTATATTCTCTCACTAAGACATTTTAAGGAAATGCTATCAAATACGTCTGAATTGCTGACAGATCTCAATACCCCACAGTGCGTTCTATACCATATTAAAATGTAATTGGCAAATAGCTAACAAAATAAGTAGATTAATAAAAAAGAAATATAGAAAGATGTGGTTTTCTAAGTCATAAGTCCCATGTCCCTTTCTCAGTCAAACTGCTAGAAAAAAGTTGTTGATACTCATTCCCTCTACTTCCTCTCCTCTCATTCATTCCTGTCTTTTGTCATCTGACTTATCTGATCAGTCATGAAATCGCTCTCTGCAAAGTTATCAATGAACTCTTTATTGTCAAATATGAAGGTCTCCTCTCAATTCTCATCCTTCTAAGACCTACATACTTTATTTGACACTGTTAAATACCATCTACCCCAGATGATACACTTTTTTCTCTCTAGGTTTTTTTGTGATATTATTTTCACCTGTTTCTTTTCCCTTTGGAGGAGTCAAGGCAGGAAAATCAACAGAGCAGGGTAATGGTCTGAGATAAGCCTGGAATTTTTTTTTTCTTCAGTTAGATATATTAGAGCAGAGACAAACAGTAGCAAGAAGAGAGTAGTCCAAAACCATATGTCTATATAACAAAGGGTCTGGGGGAAAGTGTCAGTGATGGAGGAGAAAAGAATTTCAGTTCAAATTAGGATACTAAATTTGTTAATAAGGAAATTACTTCACCTTCAAAAGATATTTCTTTAAAGTGGTAAGCCAGATTAAAAGGGATAAAGTAGACAGTAAGTGATAGGGATATTATAGTAGTAAAAGAATATTACTTTTTAAATTTCAATGCAACAAAATTGTATTGAGTAACCACTTGTTATTGCTGCTGTTCAGTCATGTCTGAATCTTTCCAAGCCCATCTGTGGTTTTCTTGCCAAAAATACTGGAGTGGTTTGCCATTTCCTTCTCCAGTTCATTTTACAGATGAGGAAATTAAGTCAAACAAGGTTCAGTGACTTGCCCAGGGTCACATATCTCGCAAGTTTCTAAGGCTAAATTTGAACTCAGGTCTTCTTGTGTCCAGGCCTAGTGCTCAATATCCTGTGTCACCTAGCTACCTTGAGTGACTGCTACATGCAAGTAACTGTTACAAGTTTAAGTATTAAAGAACAGAAGGAACAAGAAAATGTTATATATACGTATATATGCATGTATGTGTATATATGTGTGTGTATGTATGTATGTGTATATGTATTGTAAGACCAAGGTTTCCCATTGTATCCTGGCCATCTCTAGTCATCTTGATCTATATCTGGCCACTGGACCTAGGTCCTTTGGGGAAAAAAGTGAGGCTGGTGACTTTGTACAACCCTCCCTCACCTTAATCCAATTCATTTGCAAGTCATGGCATCACCTTCCTTATGCCAAAGTCCACTTCAAGAACAAAAGAAAAACTACACACACATTCTTTCAAGATAGGAGAGTCCTAGTAGGGTTTGAAGACATTACAAAAGCCAGTAGAGAAATTACTAAAAATTCTGGTGTCATTAATTCTTTACAGACTAGGTCATTTTTACCTTTCTATTACCAGAGCCTAGAACAGTACTTTTGTATGAAATAAATGTTTAAGTAAATTTTGCTGAAGTGAAAAAAAAATGAAGTTACCTAGAGTTTTACAAAGGAAGAAACTGAGACTCAAAAGAGTTTAGATGACTTTCCCATGGTTACACAGCTAGCAGATGTGATAAACTGGATTGAACCAATGGCTTCTAGATTCCAAGCTGCTGGGACTCAATTTAGTGGTTGGAGGATTCAAATGACTGGTAAGTATAGATCCTTTCTTAATTGCTCAAGTCATTATACTTCCTGAACAAGAAAGGAAATGGATTAACAAATAGGGATGCAAAGATTAGCCAAGAGCTCTGAGTAGATAACAAGAACACAGAAAGGATCAAAAAGCTGTCAATTCCAAAAGACACATCTAAAGAAAGACCCTAAAGCAAGTTTATAAAAAAAAACCAAACAATCTGAGGATTATAGCCCTACAAATCATTAAAAAATATAAATGAGAAGAGTTCTGACACATGCTCAGACTTTCAAAGCAGGAGATGAAAAAGCTAAGTCTGGAAGGAAGAATTCAGCCTGTCACAGGATCAGAAAGGCCCTTAGAGTCCCAAAGCCTCACGTATAGATAAGGAAATTGATGTACACGGAGGTTAAATTATTATTCCAGTATTTCAGCAATAGTAAATGTCAACAGTGGGTTATGAAACTAAGTCCCTTGGGGTGACTAGGTGGAGCAGTGAGTGGAGCACTAGCCCTGGAGCCAGGAGGGCCTCAGTTCAAATTTGACCTCAGACACTTAATACTCACTAGCTGTGTGACTTTGGCAGAGTCACTTAACCCCAACTGCCCTGCATTCCCTCCTCCAGAAAAAAGAAAGAAAGAAATGAAACTAAGTTCCTTGTCCTATCACCATATTTTCTGTAGGCAGAACACAACAGGGTGGACACAAGGTACATGAGAAATGCAGGATAAAGTCACAATATCAGTTAGGAGAGGGGAAAAAAAGTAAATATGTGAAGACACTGACGAAGAAACTAAGAACTAAGTTTGAGGAATCAAATCATATCCAAATGACCAGATCTGGTACAGAGTTTGAATTGTATGTAGTAGAATTAGTCATAATGACTAAGATCAAGGCCATGCAGAAAAGTAACTGGGCCAGGTGCAATGGGTGGATTAACAGAGGGATCAAGAAAAGGAGAAGAGGAACAAATTTGCTATAGGTGGGATCAGCAGGCTGATTGCAGGACAGGACAACCCATCCCTCTCCTCTATGCTAGGTTCTATACCCCTTGTTGACACTGTTGGAAAAGGGCTGGCAGGAGTATGCTGCTTTCTACCACATTACTTGCAATGGGAAGTGCTTATTGCTAATGATTTGAAGCATAGACATAGAACTAAGTCCTTTTGGAAGTCTTCCATAGTATTAACACTTTAACCACTCCTGTTCCTTCAGCTTCATCCCCATTCTAGTCTAATACTCACCACTTAATGCAGAGAAACTCATCTTCCTGAATCCAGTTTCTCCCCTACTCCAAATCATGCAGCACATAATTGCTAGGCTCATATTCCTTAGTTATTACTTGCATGATATCACCCTTTGCTCAAAAACCTTTAAGGATTTTTTAAGGACTGCTTATCTCATTGAGCAAAAAACTCTCATTTTTGTTTCTCAGGGCCAGGTTCCACTTCAATCTCGCATCTCACTGCTCTGAAACCCTTTATTCCAGTCAAGCCCTCCTTCTCACTACCCTGCAAATGCACTGCATTTATTTGCACACCTCAATTCTATAACTCATTTGACTTCTCTGCCCTTTTGCCCTCTCAAAAGCCCAACTGTTCTTTTAGATAAAGCTCATGTTCCTCTTCATCAATGCCCACAATAATCTTTCTCCATTATAAATGCCTACAAATTTAAGTAAGTATTCATATACTGTCATGTTTAACCATTCATTTCTCAACAGGAATTCGAAGTCTGTCTCTCAATCTCGACCACGAAGCAGGGACCATATCTTATATACCTTCTGTATCCTTCCATTACCGGCAACTCCTCCGAAGTACAGCACAATGTATCCATCAATAAATTTATTCAGTCATTATCAGTCATGTGTGATTCTTTGTCATTCCATTTGGGGTTTTCTTAGCAAAGATACTGAAGTGTTTTGCCATTCCCTTCTCCAGCTCATTTTGCAAATAAGGAAACTGAGGCAAACAGGGGTAAGTGACTTGCTCACGGTCACACAGCTAGTATCTGAGGGCAGAACTTTGCTTCACAAAGATGAGTCTTCCTGACTCTATCCACAATGCCACCTAGTTGCCCACGTATTTATATCAATAAATACTTGATTATTAATAAAATGAATTAATCAACAAGCATTCATTAAACGTGCATTATTTGTCAGGCTCTATGAAGTGCACTAGGAGATAACAAGGACAAAAACTCCTTCTTTCATGTAATATGTCAAAATTAATGAAATATTTAATGTCTAGAGATTTGAGTTGCCTGAAGATATAATACACTCTTCCTTTACTGGAGGTCTTCAAGAAAAGATTGCATCATCGATAGTGGGAGCTGCGATAGAGGGTATTGTGTGATTAGCAACAAATTGGACTAGATGGCTTTCTATTCATTTTTTTTAAGAATGTGATTCCATTTGGGCCATATTTATTTGACACCAGAGTTTTTCAAAAGATGTCTTCTTTTTTAATGCAAATTTAGCATATTAAATTTTAAATGAATACCTTGTATAAGATCCCTTGAAATTACAACTATTATTATCGGCCAAAATAGAGAAACAAAAAACTCACTTTTAATTCTAATAATATCTAAAAACTAAAAGGAGTTATGGACCTACTGGTAAGTTAAAAATATAATTTTTTTTATGACATTAACCTAAGAAAACCTTTTAAAATGTGTAAAATAAAATTGTCTCCCCCAGAACATGTCTTGGTAACTGAATATCAATCATCTATTTTGAAATCTTAATCTGCCAGAGAAGTGAACTTTTAGTCAAGTTATTTTTAAAACACACCCTCCAAGCAGCTGTATAAGTGTGAATGTATAAAAATGAAATGTTGACTAGCTTCTTATATTCTTAGGCTACATTATATCATAGAAAGAAAACAAATATATTTATGGTCTGGGAGAAGAACATAAACACTTCTCTTTTCATTAGTTGACAATAAAGTTACAGCTTTATGACTTCTAAAACAAAGCAATTTCAGATAATGCTTTTAGCAATATTTAGATGAAACATCACATGGTCAAATAAAATGTATGCATCTATGTGTCTCAAGCATACTGTAAATGTGCTCCTGTTTTAAGGTACATATTTTAATGCTTCATATTTCAGTACAGAATTATAAGCAATTCACTGTCATTTACCTGCTAAATTTAAGTAAAGAACAGGTTACAAAAATCTAATGAAATAACGCTTTATTTTTACATGGATTTCTCATTCTTCTACTTATACACTACCTTTTCTTATTCTAACTTCTATATTTTTGAAGAGAAAATAAAGCTGTATAGTGATACACATTTTATTTTAAGAGTCTTTAAGAACAAAAATAGATTGATCACATGCTCTAATATAGTTATAGGATACAGTACCACTACCATACCTATGTTTTCTTTGAAATAGTGAAATCTGAGGTAAGGATACTTTTTCTTACAATGCAGGCTGACCCAATCCCTTTCAGTTATACTGATTAAGTGATCTGCACAGTCACAAAGCCATTTGATTTTCACAGGCTAGACTTGAACCCCTGTCTTCCTGATTCTGAGTACAGCTGTCTATCTACTAATATCACATTGCTTCTATATGTTTCCTTTGCAAATCAAATATCAATATTTGGTGCTAAAAAACATTGGAAGCCAGGATAAACTAATCATTTGGCAAATGTGGAACATATTTTGAAAATATAGTTTTAAAGATATATGAATATGTAGAAATTTTTCTTGGTGATTTCAACATAATTTGGCTAATGAATTTAGAAGTGGAAACAGATCTTTAATCAATAATGCAAATTCTAAATGAAATTTATCTTAGAGAAGGAACAATGATATAACACTGGAATCCATAACAAATGAGGGGGTTAGAATCATCAGAAATAAGGTAATATTAATATAACATTGTTATGTATATATTAAAATATGGTCAAATATATTTTTCAAGTCTGTTGCACAACTTCAAAACCTCTTTCTATTACTCATGTCATCCTGAGATGACTATTAAGAGTTCTACAGACATTGGAAACATGATATTGATTGATCTAAAGCTACATGGTTGCACATTAATAAAAACACCCTAAAATGAATAAAGACTGAAAAGTTATATTATGTTCTAAACAAATGCAAATTCCTGGGCTTTGATATAACTTCCAATTTCTGTCTTACTTCATTCACCAAATGTTAAAGATTGAAGCTTCATCTTTATTTATCAAATAATTTATTTCAAAATTCTTCTTTATTATCTTTGGTATTACAGAGAGTACGAAAGGGTATGTTAATTTACATTAGTGAGGCCTAAACTCAAAGCTTCAATCCCTTTAAGAGTATATTAGTCTTGGCTTCTCTTCTAGGACTGAAGACCCCTTCACCTAGCCAGTCAGTTGGCAAACATGTGTGCTTAAAATCAGGTGAGACTATATAGATACACGAATGCAAACCAACCACCACAACTGGAAGAAAAAAATCCTCAAAGAGTCTGCCTTCAGGACAAGTAGGTCAGTAGCACCATGGACTTATACAGAGAGCAGTACATTCCTTGCCAAGAGGTTTGTTTGTATAGACCCTGTGCCTGAAGTACTCAAGTTACATACACAAAGTGGCAGGGGAAAAAAACCGGAGAAGGAATGATGACAGTACAGCAGTAAACAAAGCTAGTTCTCCCACACACTGCGTTTGTATGAAATTGTGGCAGCTCCTGTAAATTCTGTCATCTTTAAATTATTTCTTCCTGAGTTGCCCTGGGATTCAAATGTAGTATCTACTATGAATGCTAATCTAAGACAAGGACAAGGCAGTTTATTTTTCCTTTTGGAAGGCACAAAAGTCATTTTTCATACCTAACTGACCTTTGCTGCACTGGCACATTGAAATTAAATTTCACATATTTAAACTAGAAAGGTCATATTTAGGCTAAAGAAGAAATGAGTTGCTTAGTTCTTAGAGAGAAGGAAAGGAGCTTTACATCTGAACATTATTAATTCAAAGTCAAAGCCTTTTAAGCTGTTGCAGTATAAAGACTATCTGTTCCACTGATGTAAAATCAATTCAGAAGGATGGGTTTGTACAGTGTTTTCTAGTGTATGTTTCAGGAAATCCATGACCAAAAATTGTACCAGATAGACTCTTTTCATGGTAGTCACACACAAAAAACAACACAAGAAACTCAAAAGTGAAGGAACCCTCCAGCCTCAAGGAAAATCCCCAAAGCAAGGCACATTCTAACAACAAACAGTATACATCAGTCAATAAAATGAAAACTTACAGTTTGCTACATTATTTAACTTTTCAAAACACTTATCAAATTCTGTCCTCACAATGAGGAATTTAGAATGACATGTTGTTGACATTTGAACATTAATTGATTCTAAACATTAAAGTTTTTTTTTTCCTTGTCAAAATAGGAAATAAAGAGATCAAATATTGCCCTGTTTCTAATGATCTCCTAAGACCATTAGGAGGTAGACAGTTAATGAGAACCATTATACCGATATTTATATTTTGGTCACCAAGGCCTGTGGGATAGTTGTGTCATGAATGCTGAATATATACTGTATGAGGCATGAAAATTAGGTACTCTCACAAGCAATTATTAATGATATCTTGCTGGTATATTGCCTTTTCCATTTGAAAAAAAATGAGGAGAACATTTAGTCACACCTGTTTGAACAGTATGGGTACTGTGGCATATTTTACACACACAAAATGAGAACATTTTAATCTTTAGACAAACCTAGGCTGAAAATCCATATTTGCTGAGAAGAAAAAGAAAATACAGCCAGGACCCTTTTAGTATGATATTAAATCCCGTGAAGTGGTGTGAAAAATGAATCACATGAAGTGCCTATATTTTTTGAGTTAGAATGAATTGAAGTTATGATTTTATAAAAAAAATATGGTAACTAGTTCTATCTCAATGGAAGCATGCAATGAAAATTTGAGTCATACCACACAAATTGGGACCTAGATATAGAAGGCAATCATTGCCACTTCAAAATTATTGACCACGAATTTACTTTAAAGAGTAAGCTCCCCTAGTGAATTTAAAATGTTTTTCAAATTAAATTGTAAGATCTTTGAGGAGAGGAAGCATCTCATATATCATTGTTTCTCCTATGATATCTAGTATAGCAGCTACCTGGCATAAAAATTGATTGAATAAATGATCACAAACTGGTTGGCATACAAGTTTTCGGGATAAGGTCTACTGAAGAAATCCAAATATACATATAGCTGTCACAATTTACAGAGAAAGGATAAGGTATATGTTTTGATTATTCATTTTGGTAATTTATGTTTTTTTAAGCCAAATGGTAAGAGCTTTCAGAACAAGAACCAAACCAATATACATACATACATACATACATACATATGTATGTTTGTGTGGTCTACAATGTCTGACATGGTTCCAAATTTGCCAGCAACAGGTATTCCATAAATATTGATTGAATTAATTTGTGATCTGATTTGCCCAAAACAATTTGGCATGTAATATTTTTTTTCCCAGAGTCAGATCTATTAAATAAGCTAAACATTATATGTAGCTATTCCAATTTGAGGAGCAAATATAAGATCATGTTTGCTTTGATTATTTGTTTTGAAGGTTGAAAAAACACCAAGTATAGGCCTTATAAATTATTTATTTGCTTCAACCTCAATGGGTTTCCAATTCTTGAAAATACATGCAGATTAGTCAGTGAGGGGGAATATATCATAAATTAGTCATTCAATTACTAAAACAGTACATGAGAACTGAATAATTTTTTACAACAGAATACAGGCAGCTCTTGACTTTCTAATGGGTTATGTTACAAAAGATGACAAATCATTTGACCTTAGGAAACTGGAATTCATTTTCTCACAGAAACAATTTATATATGGCTATATGTAAGTTACCATCCAAGACCACCAAAGTCTATTTAACTCAATATGTAGCTAGAACATTAGAGCTAAGTAGGAACCTAAAAGATCAACTTAGTTCAGCCAGGCTTTATTTTATGAAGAATACTAAGGTTATATAGCCAGCTAGAAGCAGACATGGATGCTAGGTCTCCTAGCTCCCAGTATAGTGTTCTTTCTATAACTACATATTGCCCACCCTGTGCTATTGTGAACAAAGATCTAAAACACATTGTATCTGACCACCCCAAATCAAGATCAGGGTTCTTCATTTTCTTTTTCAGTACTCTCAAGTTACCTAACAACATCCAGAGCTCTTGTGTTGTCTTGCTAATTACTTCAGGTCTGTACACTCAGGCCAACCTTTCCCTGAACATCACATGTTTAATGAACTTCCACCCATTTGGGGCCCACCATGTTCTACCATTGTGAAATGCCATCCATATCGACAACCTACCATAAAATCTTAAGACATAGCCAAAAACCACATTGAAGTTCTACCCTCTGACTCTGAGGTGCCTAGAAAGAACATCCATGCTCAATTAAACTTCTGAGTACTCCTCTTTGGTAGGCGATTTGATCCAGGTAAAGAAAAAGAGTTTTTAAAGTACTATATCATATATATATTACTATAGAATCTACTCATCATATGTACCAATATTTCAATGGGAAAAATCTATTCAAACTTCCAACATGAGATGCCATGAATATGTATGTGTTTGTATGTCTATGCATGCACATTCACATATTATACACACAAAGATTATATATCTATTACAGATAGATAAATAATAGACAGAAACACATAATCTTCCTATACCCCCATAGTGGAAGCAGAGATTCCCTCTATCCTACCTGCAATGGCAGCATGTGACTTTTATGGACAGAAGACGCTCCAGCAATACAGATATTACTATCAATTTAGTTTTTCTTAGGCTATTCTTTTTGTCTGTAGGATATAAATAGGACAGGTGTGTTTAACTTGGAAATTGATTTTACAGGAAAAAGCAATACTAGCAATTAACTAGATACATGTTCATTAAAATAGTCTTTGAGAAGACATAAACAAACTTAAAGGCAAGACAGTTAACTGAATGGGAATCAGACAACAATGATTTTTTTAAAATTCTGGGCACTTAGACCAGTGCCTGTAACATAGTAGGCACTTATTACGTGTTTATTAACTAAAACTAGATTTCAAGAAATCACAAAAGAAAACTGCCCAGACCTACTTGTGCTACAAGGAAATGTAATAAATAGAAAGAATCCACCAATCAATTCCTGAGGTCATTGTCAAAAGGAAAAGTCCCAGGAACATCACAGCCAAAACCCAAAGCTCCTATGTTAAAGAAAAATGATACTGGAAGCATCCAGAACAAACAAGTTCAAGTTTCGAGAAACTACTGTCAGAATCACACAAGATAGGGAAGCTTCTACCATAAATGCAACATTCTGAAATGCAAAACATACAGGCCAATAACCAAGAAAAAAAAACATACCCTACAGAAAGTTAAAATGTCATGTATTATCCCATAGAAGAAAGAAATGAACCTTTAATTTAAAAATTTCAAGCATTCTTGATGATAGAACAGAGCTAAGTAGAAACTTTGAAGTACAAATGAGTTCAGAGAAACCCTCAAGAGCATAGGATATGCTTAGCTTTTAAAAATATACTCTTGACCAATTCCAAGTCATTCTGATCAATACGAATAAGGACTAGGTACTAGAAAACTTAGTCCTTCACTCCTTCACTAATTAAGATTTTAGTCTGGAAGTCACCCAAGGAAGCCACCCCAAAGAATGCTAGAAGAATATACTTATCACCCCATTCCAATCCATTCCAATAAACATTAACTATCAAGTCTATGTACTGTGAGCATAGGTAGAAGAGATAAACTTATAATAAAACCCCTGTGCCCAAGAAATTTATGTTTTCTTGGTAAAATGATATCACAGAAGGAAATAGAAATTGTACCTCCTCTCTTTTTTCATGAAGGGGTTTTGTCCAGGTATCACTCTACTGTGTTCAATTGTTGACCTCACATTTTAGAAAATGAATATGCAAATTAGAAGCTATCCAGAAGAAGGTAGCAGAGAGTGTTAAGGGACTTTAATTCATTCATAGGAGATAAGATAGTTTGTTTTGCAGTATTTGAAAGGCTGGCTTATGGTAGAGGGATGGGATTTGGTTTTGACTCCAAAAAGTAGAATTAGAATGAATAGTTGAAAATTGCAGAGAAAAATTTAGACTTGACACAAGGAAAAAAGTTCCTGACAATTAGATTTCCAAAAGTGGAGTGGGCCTCTTTAGGAAGAGGAGCCTTCTCATTAGAAGTCTTAAAGGGGAAACTAGATGAACATGTTTAAGGGATATTGTAAACGGAATTCCTGTTCAGATACAGTTTGAAGCAGAGGACCTCTAAGGTCTTTCCAAATCTGAAATTATGGGATTTTGAAATGGGGAGTTGAAATGGTCTCATCCAAACACACATTTAAAGTCTTGGAATAATCTAAGGAACACCTTTCTGCAACTTTATAAAAGTTTGCTCTCTTATCACTTTATGGGAAATTCCTGGAAAAAATGTAAATGATAGGAGTGGTCAGAATGGTAATAAATGTGAGACCAGCCTGAAATCAGGAAGACCTGGGTTCAAATCTGGCCTTGATGAGGAGTAGGGTTAGGGGTGCTTGAGACCCCAGAATACTAACACGCTGGGTCCTGCCAAATGAATTCGACTCAAGCCTTCTCTCAGCCAAAGAAAAGCAAAATTTATTAAAAGTTTACTATATTGGGTAGCCTAAGGAACCTTGGTATCTGTAATGCTTGCATTGGGCAAGTGGGCCAGAATCATCTGACACAGAGCAAGTCTGTGCTAGAAAATTCTGTGGGGCTCTCACACCACATGGAGTTAAGATGGGGTCTTATAAACAGAAAGGTTATGAGTGTTCCAGAAGAGGAGTTTGGGGAGGGTCTTCAAGAGGAGTCAGATGAGGTCAGACTCCAGTACTGAGTTTGGGAAGGGTCTTCAGGAGGGGTCAGTGAGGTCAAACTCCAGTAAATGAGTGAAGTTTCTGGAGGCTACCTGGAGACAACAGACAATGGTGGGCTAGGCCAGTTGAAGGGTGTAACAGTTGATTTGGGTATACATATTTTGATAGGCTCAAAGGTGGGGAATAGATGGACAATGGAGTGGTAGGCTAGTAAGAATAAAAGATTTGGGCCTAGCTATAATGAAAGGCCTATGGCCTCAGACAAATGCCTCATCAAGTAGGAAGATTCAATGAGAGTTCAAGGAGTTTTCCCAGAGCCTGTACCTCAAAGATTCAAGGAGAGCTCAAGGGGGTTCCCAGAACTTCATCAGCCTCAGAGACTTAGTGTCTGTGACTCTGGGAAATTCTCTTTAACCCCCATTAACCTCTCAGTTTCTTCATCTATAAAATGGAAATAAAAACAGCTTCCACCTTATAGGATTGTTGTAAAGTTCAAAGGCGACATTTGTAAAAACAAAAACAAAACATTTAGCATAGCTCTTGGTACATGGTAGGTGCTTAATAAATGCTTATTCCCTCTTTCCTTTCTTTTCAGATCATCATCCTTTTTTCTTCTATTGCATACCTTCAATTCATAATTTTCCTATCCCCATTAGGTGCTTAAAAAAAATCACTGTTGATTTGAAGGAAGAAATCGAATATGTTTCAGAAATTAACTGCTGCCTTTGCCCTGAGAAGGCATTACACTCAAGAGCACTAATTGAACCAGCAGCAGCATGGAGATGGCACGGTCTGGACCGGCTTCTTTTTTTAATGTTGCTTTCAGGTTTGTCATTGGTGGTGATGGTAGCGGTGGTGGTGGTGGCAGTAGTGTTGCTGACTTTTTAGTAATGGAAACCAGCCGGTTACTCTGTGATCTATACAGATCATTCCTGGAATCAGGGGAGACCTGTGTTCTAGTCCCACATCTAACACATTATCTGAATGACCTTGAACAGGTCACTTAATCTCTCAAATCCAGTTTCCTCAGCTTTAATAATGATAACTAATAAGGCTGTTGTGAAGATCAAAAAAGTTAATGCATATAATGTAAGCATTGAAAACCTTAAAACTTTGTTTCTTTTTTTGTTGTTGCTGTTATTAAGGGTCAGGGTTGTACATCAGAACTGTTTTCAAGTCTAATCTCTGACACACTCTGATTTTGTGATCCTGAGCAAGTTACTTAAAAGTATTGTAGGCAACTCTCTAAGAAAGTTGTGGAGGTGACAAACTACATAGGTAAAAAGTGTTTCATTATCCCAATGTTCTCCAAAACAATGCGGTTCAGTTAAAAAAGAAAGAATAATAAAAAATAATACATTGTTTTATTAATATCATTAATGTTCCACTTATGTCTTCCTTCGTTGACTCATTGTACTGTGGAAGTTACCCTGAATTCTCAATAGCTACAGCAATACAATTCAAAGTCTAGATTTTCTGCCAAGGCAGGAAGATTTTTGCTCAGGTACAAATTGGAAATGTCCAGGAACTTACCCAGAAGCCTGACTCTGGACAAGACAAGGAAAGAATGCACCTATCAGAGTTATATTTGATTTTCTAATGCTCTCATTGTAATGGTGTGCATTTTAGCTAAACATACTCAACTAGAGGACTTCCATGAAGGTGAAGACAGGGTGTGACCCTTATCTAAATTGTTTCTCTCTCTGCTTCAGGTACAATGCTCTATACATAGTAGGTACTTAACAAAAATATTTATGGAATTGAATTAGATTAGGAAATTTTGGGTCAAAAAAGCTAAAATTTTGTAGGAGTTGCTAAACCTAAATGGTTATCATCCAGGACTAGAATTTAGGTCTTCTGAATTTAGAAATGAAGACACATTTTCATGAACTTCTACTTATGATCTTTTAATGCAAACATTATTTAGAGCTTTCACATTCAACAGTTTAATATCTAAATGAATTTGTTTTGTCACTAAACATTCTATTACAAATTCTAAAATTAAAATCAAAATTCAAATTCAAAACAGGGAAATAATCCCTAAAAATAATTTTGTCCCCAACCCCCCCGAAAAGGAAATAATTCTGTTGCCAAACAAATAGTCTTGTTAATAAGAAGATTTGGGAATTTAAGAAAATAAATATTTCAAAATAATAAATCTACTACATTTCAATGTAACAAATAAGAAGAAAGCATATTTCTTCCTTTTCCTTGAAATGGTTATCATTTGTAGTTTTTAAATGGTTATCACGTCCATATTGCTATAAGACAATATGCCTACTGTTGTGATTTTTTTCTGAACGAAGAAGCAAGAAACCTTTAAATCCTATTCTGTGTCAGACTGGCTAACTCTTGGACTGAGATGCCAGTACTCTTACTCCTATAAGAAGATTTCTTCTCTTTTTTGCTTTTCTGGGCAGCAGCCAAAACTTACATATTTACATTTACTTGAGGAATATTCAGGGGTATTAGCAAGTAGACAGAGAGCTACTAAATGTGGAAAGAGGTTGGAATCTATGTTGGTTATAATAACTAAAGTGTCAAAGAAGTGACAGTAGTTACAGATAGTCTGTATCTGAGGTATGCTTCTTGACATGAAAGCAGTGTGTCAGAATAAGTATAGAGCACAGAGGCTCTCAGGACAGCAGAGTTTGTAACTGCACTACTTACATTGTATAGTCACTATAGTATAAGTGGTAGTGCCTGTGGCTTAAGGTTTGTTCTATGCTTACTAGTAGGACCTTCCTCCTTAGCACATGCCAGAATAGCATAAGGAATGACAAGTTATATGATCAGATTCTGCCTAGTACAGGATATTCAAAACATAGACAGAGGTAAGCTTGCATACAGGTCTACATATCATAAGAACAGTGCCTGGGGGGAAAGCACTAGGCAACCTAACAGTTATATCATCTAGCCACCTGCTTCCTGATACCTCTAAATATCCTTTACAGAATTCCAATCATTTGACTCCATTTCACAACTGCCTCTGAAAAGGTAAGAGGAACAGAGTATCTTCCTTTGCAAATTACAACATCAATCTTCCTATCTCAACCTCTGGCTTCCCAAACTACTGACAGAAAAAAAATTCATTTCCCAGAAACTTTGCTGACAGAAAATAAATTTCATTCTTATCCTTAATATAGTAAAATGAACTACTGCAACATGTGTGTATGTGTGCATTTGTGTACATGTGGGTGTGTGTGTGTGTGTGTGTATGGGCAAACACACATACAACAATGATTCTCGAAAAATCATGGGAAATGAAACAATTATGGCTTGACTACAGATGAACAAGTGTTCCTATTTTCCAAAAGAAGGTGGTAGATACCACAAAGAATGGTAACTAGATAAAGTTCATAGTTCTACCATATTCTGACCTAGTCAATATAAATTTAAAGTAACATTCTATTTCTGGGCATCAGCTTTCAGAAGGAATTTTTGTATACTAGAGCATATCCAAAAGAAGACCAGTAACATTAAAGGGACTAGAAACCATATCATTTGAAGAACATTTGAAACACCTGGGATACTAATTAAGAGAACGAAAGACTAAAAGGGACGTTTTGACAGTCTTCAAAAGGGTTGCTAAATGGAAGAGAGATTAGAGGTGTTCAGCTTGTTGGAGAAACAATGAATGGAAATTATAAGGAACATAAAAAGAACTTGATACTAAAAATTAGATTTTTTTTCCAAAAACGAGATGCATAATATTGAGTTCTCTGTCCCTCCTGATCATCATACAATCACAGAATCTTAAGATTTGGAAAATCCCTTAAAATCTATTTAAACCAACCTATACCAAAATCACATCTATAACATTTCTAAGTGGTCATCCAAACTCTGCTTAAATACAGCAGAGTTTTTATTTTTTTCAAGCAAAGACAGGTTTACTTTTAGTTGGAATGCCATAGATAGGATTCATGATTTCAGTGACATTTGCACAAGATACCTTCTGAAGTCACTTCTAAATCTATGGCTCTCATAAGGCTATGAAACTAATTTAGCAGATGTGAAAAATATGAGCAAAATATTTATGATTATTTTAAATACTTTCAAAAATTAATTTCTCCCTCTGTTAATTTTCACTTTCTATCAATAAACTCAATCTAAAATCAAGTTTTTGCAAACTAGGAATATAGAAATTAAATATACTTTTTAAAAAAATTTTGTTTATTTTAGTTTTCAACATTCATTTCCACAAGATTTTGAGTTACAAATTTTCTCCCCATCTTTCCCCTACCCCCACCCTGAAATAGCAAGGCTACTGAATACCCCTTCCCCCAATCTTCTCTCTTTTATATCCTCCCCTATCCTTCCTCTCACTTCCTAGTAGGGCAAGGTGGATTCCTACACCCCAATGCCTGTATATCTTATCTCATAGTTGCATGTAAAACAATTTTTTGAACATTTTCGAACATTTGTTTTTAAAACTTTGATTTCCAGATTCTTTCCCTTCTTCCCTCCTCACTCACCTCCACTGGGAAGACAAGCAATTCAATATAGGTTGTACACGTGTAGTTATGCAAAACATTTCCATAGTAGTTATATTGTGAAAGACTAACTGTATTTTCCTCCATCCTATCCCATGCCCCACTTATTCTATTTTCCACTTTGTCCCTGTCCCTTTTCAAAAGTATATGCTTCTAAATACTCTCTCCTCCAATATGTCCTCCCTTCTGTCATTTCCCCTCTTATCCCCTTTCCCCCTTCTTTCCTGTAGGGTAAAATATCTAAGTGAGTGTGTATATTATGCCCTCCTTAAGCAAAATTCAAGGAGAGTAAGGTTGACCTATTCCCTTTCACCTCCCTGTTCATTCCCTCCATTGTAACAGCTTTCTCTTGCCTCTTTTAGATGAGATAATTTATACTATTCTATCTCTCCCTATCTCCTTCTCATTATATTCCTCTCTCACCTCTTAATTTTATTTTTTAGATATCATCCCTTCCTATTCAACTGATCCTGTGCCCTCTGTCTATGTATATATGCACACATATATACACACACACACTCACATTTGTATTTATATACACATACAGCCTCCTATATAAACAGATATACATATATATATACACATATATATATATACATATATGTATACATATATATTCCCTTCAACTATCCTCATACTGAGAAGAGTCTCATGAGTTACAATTATCATTTTTTCATGTAGGAATGTAAATAATTCAAATTTAATCAGTTCCTTATGATTTCTTTTTCCTGGTTTCCTTCTCATGCTTCTCTTGCTTCTTGAATTTGAAAGCCAAATTTTCTGTTCTTCTCTGGTTTTTTCATCAAGAATGCTTGAAGGTCCTCTATTTCATTGAATGATCATATTTTCCTCAGAAGCATTATACTCAGTTTTACTGTGTAGGTGATTCTTGGTTTTAATCCTAGCTCCTTTGACCTCCAAAACATCATATTCCAAGCAACTTCGATCCCTTAATGCAGAAGTTGCTAGATCTTGTGTTATCCTGATTGTGTTTCCACAATATTCAAATTGTTTCCTCCTGGCTGCCTGTAGTATTTTCTCCTTGACCTGGGAACTCTGGAATTTAGCTATAATATTCCTAGGAGTTTTCTTTTTGTGATCCACTGACCTGGAAAATAGATCCAGGAGTGATAATTTTAAAATTATTGGACTACCTGAAAGCTTAGAAATCATCCTTCAAGAAATTCTCAAGGAAAATTGCTCTGATATTCTAGACCCAGAGGGCAAAATAGAAATTGAAAGAATTCACCAATTGCCTCTTGAAAGTATGTTTAAGTGTGTGTATTGTTGTTCAGTTGAATGCATGATATATGACCCATTTTGAGGTTTTCTTGGCAAAGATAGTGGAGTGGTTTGCCATTTCCTTCTCCAGCTCATTTTACAGGTGAGGAACTGAAGCAAACAGGTTAAGTGACTTACCCTAGATTACATAGCTAGTATATACCTGAGGCTAAATTTGAACTTCTTAAGATGTGTCTTCTGTTCATCAGGTACAGTGCTCTACCTACTGCACCACCTAGTTGCCACCCATGCATACATATATGTGTGTATGTGTGCACACATGTGCTTTATATAACATATACAGTCATGTACATATATGCACCTATATAATGTACATAGTTGTTTGTATATTGTCTCACTCCTTACAATGTGATATCCTTAAGGACAGGGACCTATGATTTGTTTTTCCTTTCTTTAAACTCCCAATTGTTTAACATAGTGTCGAACATAGTACATACTTAACAAATGCTTCTTGATTTGAGCTTGACCTTCCTATTAATTCTCCTAAATTCAGATTATAAATTTCAAGAACTTAACTGAATGATATCTTTCTTAATATAAAAATCATGAAATTAGCCAGAAGAAGGCATGTGATGATGGTTAATGAGTATTATTTTTTTTTAATTTTTGGTTTATTCAAATCATTCTTATCAAAGTTATTCTTAATTTCTCATAAATCATAGATGCATGTGGCATTACTTGTCTAAAATCATTCAAATTCCACTGGACTGTCATATTGCATGGTCATATTACTTTACAGTATTAGATAAAAATAAAACTTACCACTTGATAAATAAAATTCAACTCTTTATATACACACATATGTGTGTGTGTACACTAAATTGAAATTTTTGACAGTTTATACAGGCTACCAAATAATGAATGCTTTTACTTTTTTCATTAACCAAAGGCAGAAAATGTGTTTTCTTGGAGTCACTGAGATTTGTTACATATGACTGAGTGTGTCATATACAAATATATAATGTCCATTTACAGCTGAATCCTGCTGTTTAAATAGTCCAATTCTACCTTAATACCTTATATTAGAGGAATAAATATATTGAAATAATAAAGAATAAATGAATACTTGGATTCAAGTCCTACAAGTTAAATGGAAAGGATTTACAGTATTCAGAACTAATTATTATCAGTTTGCAAAAAGCTTAGAAAACAGCGTTACCATTGCCATAATGAATTATCCTTACTTTGCAAACGTGAACATACACAGCAAAAAATGGTGAAGTAGCAGCATTTAATGAAGAATATATCTCAGGAATCTTGCACTGTAATAACTGTCACCTAAACACATATTTCAGCACTTATTTTGTATTCAAACCCTCTTAAACAGTTCCATGGTTATTAGTCATATGCTAAGCTTGCCAATACTTGTGCAAAAACAATGATTTATATTAATAAGACTTAAAATAACTAGAATTCAGTGTAGCATCAAGATTATCATGACTTGCATTATGATGTTTCAAAATTGTATAAAAAGAAATGTATTGGAAGCGAAATGCTCCCATGCTGAATCTCCAATCCAATGTGAGCATGCAATTTCTTATATGAGTTTTAAAACTACATAAATGGGGATAAAAACATTAGAACTCCTAGAAATCAATAATAGCTTTCATAGTTCTACATATCAATAAAGTGAGTGGTATAATTATGGGAAACAACATCAGAGAGAAGTTTAATGAAGACATAAAAAGAACTCTGCCATTTAATTAGTAAGAAATAGTACTGAGAACAGTCACTATTTCATTTTTGTCTTCTTATCTTAGTGTCTTAGCAGGTAGTACAAGTAGTCACTTAATAATGGTTTATTGAGGTGAACTGAAATAATGATGAAAAGTACTTTTTAATGAATTTGGTATTATTTTACCCCATCTCAAGCATTTTGCAAATATGTTTAAATTTTCCTAAGTCAGAGAATTCATCACGAATCCACACCTAAACCAGATGTCACAACACATAATTTGAAATACTATGCTTTTACAAATGAGTTTACCTCCTCTTGCTTTATGGACTTTTAAGATATTTTGCTGGCCTGAGTGAAGATGAAGAAAGGCCCTATCCTTAGGTATTCAATGCTAAGCTTAACCTTGTAATTTAAGAGTGGATGGCCTTTTGTGCTCTCTTGTCCCTTTTGAGATTCAGGGGTGGGAAGCCTTTGAGTGATTGACCAAATGAATGTACTTTGTGTATGGTTGGAGACTGATCTCCATTTGAGAAGAGACTTTTGACTGACTAAATGAATGTACTGTCTAGGGGTGGAATAGTACCTGGATTGAATTGAGAACTTGCTAAAGGAACAAGTTACACTGTATTTTGACTTTTTCTGTTCTGTGAATGTTTGCTGAATAAATAGGGTTTACTATGCTGGTAACCCGAACCTTGGAAGTTGCCTTTGCTTGGCATACACCCAGCATAGGCCTGCAAAACACAGTAAGTGCTTAATAAATATTTATTGATTACTTGCCTACTATAATAGTCTCTGAAGAGTTTTAAATCCCTTTTCTTTTTCAATCTATTCTCTGTAGAGACACCAAAGGTGCAGGTTTCATCATGTCAATTCTTTTGATCAAAATGTTCTTCATCACCACTTAGATTTTAAAGCCCTCCAAAATCTGGTTCCTATCTATCTTACCTGAGACAATTATTAGTTCTGCCACCCTAAGCAAGCCACTTAATGTCTGTCTGTCTCAGTTTCCATAACTGTATAATTGGGATAACAGCAGCATCTACATCATCAGATTATTGTGATGATTAAATCAGATATTTGTAAAGCACTTAGCACAGTACCTGTCACATATTATGAACTCAAAAAAAGTCTTCTTCCTTTTTTCCTCCTTCCCTTTGCCTTCCTTCCTACAATTGTGTTAACTCTACTATCCTGTCAAAGGACACCACTTCTCTTTTCCCTAACTCAATACTGAATTATTATTTAGTATTCCTATTATTAATAGGTAGCATTTATTTATCAGGTAGGTCTGCAAAGTGTTATTCAAATACTATCTCATTTGATCCCCAATCTACAGATAAAGAAACTGAGGTAAACAGATTTTAAGTGATTGGTACAGTCACACAATAACTATGTGTCTAGGGCAGACCTGTGCAACCTACAGCCCACAGTTTGCTTGTAGCCTGCCAAAGGATTTTGGGCAGCATGAGAAAAATGTAGATGATGTTAAAGAAAGTAAAGGTGTAACAAGTACTTTGTCCATGCCCAGCTTTACCCACCTTCCACTAGTCACTCTTGTGCCCATCATGTAACTTGGCATGCAGGTTGCCACTGCCCACTTTCTCCTGTTTGTCACATGACCTGTAGCAACCAAAAATCATCAGTTTGTCTCTAGTCTGAGAGGAGTGAGAGTCCTATCTTTCACTTGTGTTTTTG
This sequence comes from Pseudochirops cupreus, assembly GCA_028627135.1. Taxonomy (NCBI): domain Eukaryota; kingdom Metazoa; phylum Chordata; class Mammalia; order Diprotodontia; family Pseudocheiridae; genus Pseudochirops; species Pseudochirops cupreus. Next base: position 114,198,089 of record CM053584.1, read on the forward strand.
GTCATTACTAAATGTAAACAGTAAGAAAACCTTTATGGCTTTGCAAGTAATTTTTTAAAACATTAATGTGATTTCTCAATAAATAAAAATCTTAATTAACAAATGTAATTAATTGGCATTAATTGAAATTTTCCTTTTTCTAAAATTATGGTTTATTTTCAAAACAGTTTAATCATTAATCAAACCTTTACTTGGAAATTGAGCCACTAAAAAACCTACCTGCAGCCTGAAGAAGTTTAGCCTGTTTTAATTTTGACCCCTACCAACTGCCAAGTTGTACAGGTCTGATCTTGCTCCATATTTGAACTCAGGTCTTCCTGACTCAGTAAGCAATGTTCTCTGCACTAGGCTTTATGCCAGTGTTTGAGGCAGCTATACGGTCCAGTGGACATAATAATGGACTTAGGTGAGATGATCAAAGATTAAATCCTACCTCAGACACTTTACTATGTGATGCTGGGCAAATCACTTATCCACTCTAAACTCCAGTTTCTTTATGCATAAATGGAGATAATAATACCTGTGTCATAGGTACATTGTCAAGATTAAAAAAAAGATATCAAATGTAAAGTACTTTTTAAAACTTTGTACTATATAAATATTAAATATTATTATTATCATTGATGTATGATTAAAAATATTAAATCTGGAACAACAAGCACTATACTTAGATATACCCTATTGATATTCATTATTTCAAATAAGTTTATTCTCTTCCATTCAACAGAGAGCCTTCCAGGTTACTTCAAGTTCTAAAACAGAATGGACATCTCTGGTATATATCTTGTAAAAACTATCCTTTTAAAAATGCTATTCAAAACCTTATCACTGTTAAAATAATCCCCCAATTCTGTTTAATTCACTTTATATTTACCATATGTCAAAACCATAAATTATATTTCCTGATACTACCCAGATTTTGTCCCACTTTTCCATAAGAGGCCGCTGAATTCTTTATATACTCTTTATTCTAAGTGAATGTAAAACTCACTCTTTTACTTACTACTTTGAAAATTGAAAGGGTTGATGACTGTCCAACTAAATAGACCTAAATAGAGCTAAATATGTTAACATAATAATAATAATGCCTTTTGGTTTGGATAGATAAGTTAAAGGGTGCTGACAGGAGCTCCCTTAATTTACTTGAATAGCAGAATTGTAAATGCAGCAGAAAACAGCTTACTGTAATGTAAACAAAGTCTTCCATGCACTGTTCACAGGACAAGTTTATTTAATGTAATATATTACCCTAACCCATCATTGCTACCTTTCAGTTTATACTTTTATGGTAACAAACGGTTATAATAAACAGAACCGTTAAGTTAAAATCAAATAGGAACTGGAAGTCTCAGCCTTCCTTCTCTACCAGAAAAGACAATTTAACTGAAGCTTATTTCTTAAAATGCTGGTGGGAGAAGAAAAAGGGGGCAGAGAATATAGGCTAGTCATGACTTTAAAGCTCTTGGCATCATCCTATGGTTAATTCTGACCTGATATATACACATACCTATACATATACCTATACATATACATATTCATATACATATACATGTACATACACTTATACATATACATATATATGTATTTGTTATAAATTGTACAATAATATTTTTCTAATAAAATAAATTACTAATATATACAGTAATATAAATTATACAATAATATAGTAATGTATTATTAAATATATAAAGACTAAATGACAAGAGGGAATGGTTATTGGTTTGTCTACAGAAAACAACAAAGAATAATATATTAATCATAGTGATAACTGTTACTATTTATTCAATCTATTCCTGTCAGAGTTAATATGGTATTGAAGAATGCTGGGTTTCAAATCAGAGGAGTCAATTCAAATCTGGATGGTACAATTTATAATCTGTGTGACTGTAAATACTTTAGGGCCTCAACTATGCATCTGTAAAATCAGGGGTTTGACTAAGATACCATACAGCTCTAAAGTTACTATCCTGTTCCACCTGTAATAATCAAAATATTTTAGTCCTACAAAAAGTAAAATTGTTAATGTCGTGGAATTCAGAAATAATATACTTTTTGAAATAAAAAATGTATTAGATTATCCATGTAGCAATAACATTACATGTTATATATATGAGAAAGTACTTTGAAAAAGATAAATGAACACAAGAATGTAAGACAACACACTCTTTTAGTTATAAGATACAAGTCTGGAGCCTTTAAAGTGAATAGTTTCTTTTCCTTAATTATCTTTGACCTAAAGTAGTAGAAAATGAAGAAATTATAAGGGTCACAGTACACTATATAGAAGGTGTTGAGATGAAGAATGAATGAATACCTCGGGTGAGCTCACAAAGATGAAATTCTACATACACCTTTCGCTGAGCATATTCCCTAGTGATGCTATACCAATTTAATGATAAAGAATAAGAGCAAGATGCTAAAAGACATGGTCAGATAGTTGGGGCAAAATGATCTATGGATATAATGTTATAGTTAATAGCCTGATCTTGTAGGAATGAAAACAAATAAAACGTTAACACAGCCTGAGAATGACACTGTGTCTAAGAGTAAGGAGGTGATAGTTCTGCAGTACTCAGTACTAGTCTGGCCAAATCTGGAGTGTTGTGTTCAGTTCTAGAGGACACATTTTAGCAGCAGCAGCAGCAGCAGCGGCAGTAGTCATAGTCATAGTCATTGTAGTTTGTAGTCAGTCATTGTTGCAGTTGTAGCAGTAGTAGTAACAGTAGCAGCAGCATTTATATGGTATTCAAAGTTTGCAAAGTACTTTATAAATGTTTCAATTTATCCCCACAAATCCCTGAAAGTTAGATGCTATTATTATCACGCACATTTACAGATAAGTAAACTGAGTGAAACAGATTTTTTTTTTTTACCCAACTAACAAGTGTCTAGAGCAAGATTTAAATTCAGCACGCAGCAACAACACTTCTAGGTCTGTATCCCAAAGAGATCATACAAAGGGGAAAAGGACCCACATGTACAAAAATATTTATAGCAGTTCTTTTTTTGTGATGGCAAAGAATTGGAAGCTGAGGGGATGTTCATCAACTGGGGAATGGCTGAACAAGTTGTAGTATCTGAGTGTAATTGAGTATTATGCTATAAGAAATGACAAGCAGGCAGACTTCAGAAAAATTTGGAAAGACTTATATGAACTGGTGCTGAGTGAGGGAAGCAGAACCAAGAGAACATTATACATAGTAACAGCTGCATTGTTCAATGACAGACTTTGACAGGCTTTTAGCTCTTCTCAGCAATTCAAGGATCTCAGACAACTCCAGAAGGCTCATGGTGGAAAATGCTATCCGCATTCAGAGAAAGAACTCTGGAGTCTGAATGCAGATGCAAGCAAACTATCTGCACTTATTTTCTTTTGTTGTTTTGTTTTGTTTTTTCTTTCTCATGGTTCCTCCAATTAGTTCTAATTCTAACTGATGTGAAAACATATTTAATACGAATATAGAGCCTATATCAGATTGCTTGCCATCTTGGGGACAGGGGATTTAACACTCAAAATCTTATGAAAGTGAATGTTGAAAACTAAAAATAAATAAAGTAATTGTAAAAAAAAAAAAGATTTAAGGTTAGTTCTTCCTGACTCCAAGTGCGTTACTCTATCCACTCTCTCACCTAGTTGTCTAAAATACCAATACCATTTTAGGAATAAAACTTGAACTTTTCACCTCTGTGAAATAACTCTAAAGCAACTACTTCAAATGGTTTTTCAATGTTACAATCCCCTTATCTAGTTAGGAAGAAAACTTATAGGAACCATTTTCCCCCTCAGATATGAATTTTCCTATGTTCACAAATAGATTTGTTTACAAATACCACCATCCTATCTTACAGACAAATAATTTTTCAGGTTTTTTTTTCTTTCCTAAATATTTTCTTAAAACACAACCGATATAACTTTAAACATATTGAAGAGGCTCATTATACTTCCTGTATACTGTAAGATATTTTAGGGCAGTGAAAAAGGAATCTATATATCCAACAGTGCCTTTCACCTAGTAGGAATTCAACAAAGTTTTTTTCTGAATTAAATAAGAAGCATTCATTTCCGTATCACATTGGGAGCCCATGAGGCCAATGGCCAAGATCATTTTTGTGCTATTTCTTAAAGATATGGCTCTTAGGTTAAATTAAATTTATTCCTCTGAACTTTGCTTAATAAAGCAAAAAGCAAATCCTCTAAAATACGAACGGGAGGCAAAGCACGATACATGTTAAATCGTTTCACCCACAAGAACAATGACCTCGCCCTTCTATAATTCACCATAAAATAGAATAAAATAAGCATTGTTATCTCATCTTGAATTATATAAATAAACTGTCATAGATTAATACTCTGTGCCAACATTTTAAAAAATGCTAAGGGAAAGTGGAGTTATTCAATTTTTTCACAGAATCACCGAATTTGAGAAATAGAAAGCACCTCAGTGGTCATCTAGTCCAAATCATGTACTAAAGGAATCTAAACTATAAAAACAGACCCCAAGTGCTCATCTGACTACTGTTTAAAGATCTAAAAGGAGGCAGAAAGGGATTCTACCCTTAGACTTAACCATTAGGGAGTTTTTCCTAACATCAATCCTAAATTTCATTCTTTTTAATTTCCAACCACTGCTCCTAGATTAGATGTATGGGGTTAAAAAAAATAAACCTAATCCCTCCCCTATGTGATAGTCATTCTAATAAATGAAAACAGTTATCATATGTCCCCTGAATTTCCTCTCCATGAGACTAAACATGGCAGGACATTCAGCTGATCCTATATTTCATGGACTGATGGACCTTGAACATCCTGGTTAATGTCTTCTGGATAATCTCTAGTTTGTCAGTATCCTCCTTAAACTGTCCTGCCCAGAAAATGATAACATTTAAGATGAGCAATGAAAAATATTGTGTCCATTTTATCCTGTAAGTAACTGGTTTATATGTAGTTATTTGCATGTCATCTCCTGATTAGACCGAACTTCTTTAGAAGAAAAACTGCATTTGGGTTTTTATGTTTGTTTTTCTTTGTACCCCTGTTACTTAGAACAATGCATAACTCACTAGGCACTTCATAAATGATTGTTGATTTGACTTGACCTTCAAGTAAACTGCGTTCCTCCTAAATAAAAATTTTAATGTTTCAAATCACAACATTAGAAAGAAATACAAAAAGGTAACACCCAATAGTATTGTTTGGAGATGTAAATTAGTACAACATTCAGGAAATGTTTGGAATTATATTTTAAATGTTACTAGCCTATTTGACCCAGAGATTCATGATAGGCATATGCCTCAAGTAGGTCAATGAAAAAAAATAAAATTACTAAATAAGATAAAATATTTATAGTAAAATTCTTTGCAGTACTAAAAACTTGGAAACAAATGAGGTGCCCTTTGACTGTAAAATGGCTAAACGAATCATGGTACAGTGTTATAATGGAATATTACTGCACTCTAAGAAATGTTGAATATGATAAATACAAAGAAGCATGGGAATAATTATGTAAAACAATGCACAAAGAAGCAAGAAGACCAGGAAAATTATACATACAATCATTACAACAATGTAAATGGTAAAACAAAAACATATGACACTGAATGCTATGAAACTATGATAATCAAGTCTGATGCCAAAGAATGCATAAGAGAATTCAGAGAATACCTTCCAATCCTTCTTAGCATAGGCAAAAGACTACAGATATGAAAAAAATGGACAATTTATCATATGTATTGTTCAGATTGTTTTTACCTTTATCATCCTCACCTCCTGGATTAAATACAATATTCTCCTTTTTGTTCAAAATACTCTATATCCTACCGCACCCCACCTCCTCACCTTCACAAGTATTCTTACAGCTTATTCCCCAGAATATACTTTTTGATCCAATGACACTGGCCTTCTTGCTGTTCCATGAACAAAGCATTCTCTCTGTCTCCTTTCAGGACATTTTTTGCCCTGGCTGTTCCTCATACCTAGAATATTTTCTCTCCTTATCTCCACCTACCAGTTTCCCAGCTTCCTTCAAAGCTTAGGTAAAATCCCATCTTCTATAGGAAGCCTTTCTCATCTAATGCCTTCCCCCTATTTCCTGTCTATTCTGTATATATCTTGTTAGTACATACTTATCTGCTTGTTATGTGCCTCATTAGATTGTGAAGTCCTTGAGGGCAGGGACCATCTTTTGTCTTATCTCTAGCAGTTAGTATGGTGCCTGACACATGGTAGAAGCTTACTGAATGCTTATTGACTTCTGACTAGATATTATAAGGGATGACTCTCTGGGAAGAAGAAGTGGGATGAATATACTAGAAAATAAAATCTATTTAAAAACCAAAGATATTAATAAAAGTTTAAGTATTTTTTCTCTGACTCATATTTGAAAGTGTTTTTACATTCATTCAAATAGTAAATACACACTAATGTGCTCTCATGAAGATTTTATCAATGATAAATGTCACAGAAAACAAAACTTCAACTTTGTCACAAATACATTTAAATAATAAACTATAATAAATAGCTTAGAACTTGTTAGAAAAAATGCAAATATATGGAACCCAATTCCTAAATGCTTTCCTAACATTTGTCTCAGAGGCATCCCTTCTAGCATAATATCCTCCACACTGGCCTACCTGCCTCTACTTTCTCTTCTCTCCAATTGATCTACCAGACCTCTCCTTCAAGTACAGGTCTAACCTTGACCCTGTCCTACTTAGAGAAATGTTTAGTGCTGTCTATTGTCTCAAAATAAATACAGATTCCTCATTTTAACATTTGAGATTCTCTACATTGGCTCTAACCTACACTTCCTACCATTGAATTACTTCACATCAATATCCATCATATATACAATGTTTCAGCCAACCTGGAGTACCAGTTCTTCCTGAGCTCTAGATTCCACTTTGGTTTTCTGTGCCTTTTCATAAACCTTCTCTCATGTCTGTTATCAGTCAATAAATATGCACTTATTAAGTATGTTCCAGGCACTGTGTTAGACTCTGGGAATATAACTATAATAAAAGCAGTGGCCCATACTCACAAGTTTTTTACATTCTAACAAGGGAATAGTAAAGTATATAGGTAAACACAGAATAAAAATACAGAGAAGAAATGTAAAAAATGCAGTGTTATTAAATACAAGGTTCTTTGAGAGGGAAAGTGTTAGCATTTAAAGGCATCATGAAAGTCAGGGTGGAAAACCTTGAAGGAAGAAGGGTTAATAGGAGTGAAAATGAGGAAGAAGTGAATTTTGGCATCAGGAACAGTGAGAGTAAAAGCCCAGACCTAGGAAATGAAGTCATATATTTGCTCATGTGTGCTCTGAGGAACAGAGAACAGAGAAAATCCCAGTATGGCTGCATCATGGTGTGCAGGACCAGGAAAATACTTAGGCTGGAAAGAAAAAGTGGCTCCAGGTTGTAAAGAAGGTTAAATAATCTAAACAGAGGAATCTGTATTTCATCCTTGAGGCAACAGTATGTCATCAAAGTTGATTGAGCTAGTGTGACTTGGTCTGATCTTCATTTAAGGACAATCAGTTTGTCAACAGTATAAAGGATGCTCTGAGGTAGGGAGAGACTTGAGGCAGGAAGGACACTTAATAGGCCACTTCAGTAATTTGGGCAAAAAGGAGATATGATCCTGAACTATGAAGATAGTTGTGTGAGCCAAGGAGTTGGAAGTAAAGGTAGAAATATTGATATTTGGAAACTGAATGGATATATGTGGTGACAAGGAATAGTTGAGGAAAATAACAAGTTTAGGAATATCCTCAGCAAGTGTTTTTCAAAGTAATCTTTATAATAAGAGAATAAAAACTCTAAATAATGCTTTGCAACTGACTTTTTAATAAACGCAAGGTATTTACTTAATTTCTATGATTCCATTCTACCAACAATGAAGTGAGGTGCTTGGAATTCACCTGAATTAGACAGCTAATACAATAATCCCTGAGTACAGAAGAGCTACAGTAAGATCATACTTAAAGTAGATGTCAGTTTCATATTATTTTAAACCATGTGAAAGATATAAAAATCACAAAATGTTAAAAGGTCAAAAATGCTGAAACATATAGCATCTTCTTGCACAAAAAAATACATTAGTTCTATGATACATTAACACTTTGAATTTATCTTGTATAGGATCCTAAAACTGATTATTTAATTTTCAAAAAATCTCCTACCACAGTTTTGATTAAGTGAGCAATGATTACTGGTAGGACAGAAAGAAACTAAATACCATTTAAAGCAATCACAAAAAATAGTAAAGCAAAATTGTCTGAGACAAAAGAAGGCATAAGAAAACACCCCCATACTTCTTAGTAGCCCAAAGTCATCTTTCTGGTTTACACAGAAATATAAACTCCCTAAAAGAAGGGGATTGTTTCTTTTTTTTTTTTTTGGTCTTTGTATCCCCAATATCTAGCACAATACCTGGCATGCAGTAGATTCTGATGCTTTCTGACTGCCTAATAGTTGATATTCATGATGATAACCCTGAATCATGAAGAAAAGGGGTTAGTGGATTCTACTTAAAAGAGGAATTCTTTAAAATTTCTATTTAAGTGGTTATTTTAAGAAAATGAAGTTTAAGTGATCATACATAAGTTTCCTTCAGTTTTCTGGAAAATTCTGGAAAATTATGTGGTGTACTTCATTATATTTTTTACTCAGGATTTCTCTTTTCATTCACAGATTAGAAGATAAGATATAGTATCACAAAACTCAGGGCAATATTTCAAACTACTTTTTAATCTAAAAATGAATACCATCAAAAAAGGTTTGTAAACCAGTGAGACAAATAACCACCTGGGACTAAAAGTTCTACAATTGCTGCAGGTGATAATATTATTCACAAATGAGTTATTAACTGGCAAATTATACATGTCAAAAAACACTTTCATTATCCATGGAAGATCACTTCATTTTGGAAATTGTTGATGACTGTGTTTAGTGGGGAAAAAAAAAAGCTATCAAAGGAATAGCTCATGAGTAAGAAGGGTCAAATAAGAACTTTATACATGGTAAAACAACAACAAACTCTACCTCTGACAAGTTCCCAGGAAGACAAAAAGACAATACTATCAAACAAAGCCTTCTTCAATGGCTTGAGGTGATGTCAGTAACCTACTTGAGGTAATTAGACCAAGAGTAACATCACAAAGGAAATATTTGATCATAATAAAATAAAGGTTTATAAAATTGCTAAAGCAAACCCACTTCCTACAAAAATAGAAGATTAATAACTGAAAAGCCCTGACTGGTTATGGGATAGATGGACACCTGTACTAGTGAATACAAAACAATGACTATGACATTTCAGAGCTGCCCATAACACACAGCTGACCTGCATTAAAATTCTAGTAAGCAAGGACAGCTCAGCCTGCTGATTTATTTATGATCTGGTAAAAGCAGCTAGGAGCAAGAAGTCTGTTAACTAGAATTAGCCCATGTTGAGAAAGAATGAATAGAAATTCTGGCCATATCTTACAGTTTCAAATAGCACTTAGCTTCTTTCTTTCAGGGTCCCCGCATATACAGTCATAGCTGGAAGGGACCTATCTAGTTGGACTAGATAAACCAACCCTGTCTCATTTTACAGACAAAAAAACTGAGACCTACAAAAGCTGAGTGATTTGTCCAAGGTCACACTTATAGTGAAGAGGAAAGATTTTATCACTGTTTCCTTGACTGATACCTATTAAAACACAAAGTTTACAAAATGCAGGAAAACCCTTGAGTGGCAGAAGTTCAAAAGTACCTCTACCAACTTTTAAGATACTTGTTTGATAAATGACCAAAATCTTTTCTCCCTCTCTTTTACACACACACACACACACACACACACACACACACACACTACAGAAGCACACACAATTCTTTCTTGGTTCATTTGGTTAATCATAAGCATTATTCATGGCACAATTTTAAATTCTTTATTTTAATAATTACAAACCTTCAACTATTTGTAGGCAAAGGCTCTGTGATTCAAACGAATTTCCTCGTTTTATAATTCAAAGCAAAGATAAAATAGCATAGAAAATTTTTATTAAAAAACAGAGGATCAAAAGTTTTCTTTAGAAAAGATTGAGTAGGAAAAATAAAGTGAAACCTTGAGGAGGTATCAATAAGGTGTGGCTTTCAGTATGTTGTTATTCTTTTTATTCAGGAAGAATTACAGCACTGTATCAATTTTTAAGTAAAATAGATTTTTCACTTTAAGAGCATCAGACGGAAAATGTTCCCACATACACACAGACAGCTAATCTCTACCATGGTGGACACTGGCTACTGCCTTCAACCCTAACCTCATAGAACAAGAAAGAATTCCATAAGTCTCTCGTTTTCAATATATACTAAGAAAACTGAGGAATGAGAGAATGAGGAAAGAGAAATTTTTCTATTGCTGAAACTGGCTTTGCTATGCCACATTTCTTTAACTGGTTTACCCTAATTGGTAGATAAGTGACCCATTATAATTAACTGATCCTTTACCTCCACCAGCAAAATAAGGCCCACCTAGCTAGAAGAATCATATTTGCTATGCCATTCCACCTTCCCCCCCTTGCTCTGGGGACAATAATCAAACCAATTCTACCATTGATATGAGAAAGGATATGCTGATCAACTGCCTTATGGCTCCACTCCTAATTTCTGTAATATCCTGAATTACAACACTCTCCCCTGGCCTCCCATTCTCTCATGAACGTATTGTTCCCATACAAGAAGGTAATCTTCATCAGGGCAGGGACTATCTCTTTTTTTTTTCTCTTTATCGTCCTGGCACAGGGGAGGTACTTGATAACAGTTTATTCATTCATACCAATAAGAATGAAGCACATTTATATAATGCTTTACTGATTATGAACCATCTACCATCACTGCCTTTTCTACTTTTAGTCAGTAAGCCAATAAGGATATATTATACTCCTACAATGTGTCAGGACTGTGCTAAGAGTGGGGGGGTACAAAGAAAGACAGAAGACAGTCTCATACTTCGAGGAGCTCACAATCTAATGGAGGAAACAACATATAAACAACTATGTACAATTATATATAGAAAAAATAGCGGAAAAATAAAAGAGGGCTCTAAAATTAAGAGGGATTGAGAAAAGCTTTTTTTCAAAGAGGTATTTAAAAGAAGTCAGGGAAATGAGGAGGTGGGGATGAGGAGTCAAAGCATTCCACACATGGGGGACAGCCAGAAAAATACCCAGAGCCAAGAGATGTGGTGTCTTGTTTGAAGACGATGAAGAAGGCCAACGCCAGTAGATCAATGTCACTAGATGTGTGTGAGTGTATGTGTATGTGTGTGTGTGTGTGTGTGTATGTGTGTGTATGTGCATGCACACATGGGTGGGGTGAGGTGGGGGGATATAAGACTGGAAAGGTAATGGGAGGTGGGAAAGCCAGTTATGAAAGGCCTTGAATAGCAAGCTGAGAATTTTGTATTTGATCGCAGAGGTAATAGGAAGCCACTGCAGTTTATTGAATACAGTCCTGAGTGTTTCATCATTTCTCCTACATAACTGAAAACTTCTCTATCATCCTCCTTCTACTTTATCTCACAGCATGAAATAGCCTCCCTCCTTTGAAAGTTTAACCTGATATGTATATTCTCATCCTCCTCTCTCCTCTGGGACTTTGCTCCATTCATTATCACCAAGCTCTCTCTCGATTTCAATCTTTTTTCCCTCTGCTGCTTCCTTCACATCTGCCTGCAATAGGAATAGGCATCTCCTAACCTAAAGTAATTTTATCATGATGCTATACATCCTCAGTCTATCATTCTATGGAGCTCCATCCTACCAACACCTTCTACTGTCAAACTCCTAGAAACTATCCATGCCCTTTGCCTCTACTTATTTTTCAACCTTTTGTAAATGAGTTTTTGCTGAAACTGCTCTACGAGTACCAATGGACTAGAAATTATAAAATCCAATGACCTTTTCTTGGTTCTCAAATTCCATAATTTTAGAGTAAGTTTTGAGTCTGTTGTTATTCATCTTTGTATACACATTATCAAACACATTCTTTCTTATATCAGATTGTTAATAAAAGTATCATGAATTGGCAAAACAATCAAAATGCAAAGTTGCTTTAAAATTGCCTGTTTATTAGTTTGAGGCTGACAGGATAGAAGTTTGAATGCAAGAGCAAAACCAAAATAAACCAACAAAAGTGATTGCAAATGATATCGAAGAGATAAGTCTCATAATGCATAGCTGATCGGGGTCACAGTAGTAGCTGTCTCTATGGCAGAGAAGTCATTGCCGAGCCACAAGAAGGTTTTACTCTGGGTAGATCCCATTGCTGTGAAAAACTATATAGCTGTATTTGTGTATCCTTTAATGTTCAGATTAATGACAACTCCAGGTGGTAATCACTTTCTCTGTAATAATTCTCAGTTTACAAATGATTAAGTGTTTCCCAGCACAAAACAGGTGGATCCTTGCCAGGGCACTGAAAAAGCAGACCTTGGTGCCAGGAATACAATAACAAGCTTCAGGGAAAGGAATTTCATTCTTTATAAGGGATATAGTAGAGAGATAGAGGTGCTATAGGCTCCATCTATTTCTACATACTGTGGTAGAGAACTGATTCCCAAGACATGTAATTTCCTAGCCATTTTAGCTTAAGAACCTATAATTTCTTTTTTCTTTTTCTTCTCTCTCTCTCTCTCTCTCTCTCTCTCCCTCTCTCTCTCTCTCTCTCTCTCTCTCTCTCTCATAAATAATTAGACTTTGTGTTTCCTGCTGGGAACTGATTACAAGAAAACTACCTTTTTTTTTTTAAATTAAATTCTTTATTAAATTTTTTTGAGTTACATCTTTTCTCCCCGTCTTTCCCCCGCCCACCACCCCAAAACAGCCATCCCAGTATTTCCCCCCTCCCCCAGTCTATTCTCTCCTATGTCACTTTTTGGTAGGGCAGGATGGATCTCCCAACTGCAGTGCCTGTGTATCTCAAGTTCCAGTTGG
>CM053584.1:114211565-114234941 GCA_028627135.1 Pseudochirops cupreus
TGGCCTCTGAGTATGTGGACTGAGGCCAGGGCCAGGAATCTCAGTGTTTCCCCTGAGTTACCTGAGGCCTGGGGTAGTCTGTTTCAGGTTTCCACCTGTTTCTCTGGGCTGCTTCTCAGGCAGGCTCACTGTAGTAGAGGGGTGGAGCTGTGGTTTGCTGATTGGCCAGGTGGTTCTAAAGCACACCTGGGCTTTTGTTGTTAGAGCTTGCTGGCTCCACCTACCTGGGTTTAGGCTCTGTACAGTCCAATCTCCCTTCCCCCTTCCTCAGTGATTTCCAAGCCTGGGGCTGTTTACACTAATGCAAGAATGTACTCTAGGTGGGGCTTTTACCTCTTGATTTTTTTGTGTGTCAGGGAGGGGGATGAGAGCCCCTAGATTTCATTCCTCCATCCCAACTTCTGAAAGTCTGGGCATGTAGCTTCAAAAATCCAGGCCGCGGGTTGCTAGACCCAGGAAAAACCGCTGACCCTGCTATGCGACCTGCGTCCCCTCCTACCCAGTTCCCTTGGCCCTCACCTCGGCTGTGGGAGGGCTGCAGAAGCTTCCAGCTGGGTGAGTCTGCTGGGTGGGGCTTCCCAGTCTGCCGCACTCTGCTCTCAGGTCCCTGCAGGTGCCACTCCTGTGTGCTCTGTTCTCCCTGCCCTGACCTGATTAGGCACTTCTCTGGGCTGGGAATCTGTCCCTCTCTGTCTCACAATGGGTTCCGTCACTCTTAAATCCGCTCAAATTTACTTTTTAGCTCCCAAGGACGAAATTCTTGGGGAGCTTGGACAAGTCACTGCTTACTCTCTGCCATCTTAGCTCCGCCCCCCCCCACCCCCTTGCTTTTCTAAAGGAGAGTTCTGGCACTGGAGCAGAGAAAACTTCTTAGGCAAATCAGCTAATTCTTTTTCCATCTGAACCTTTTCCTCCAGTGATTTGTCTCTACTTTCACATATAACACAATAACTTATCAACAATGCCTATCGTTTTCTACATACTCCTGCCATTTCTTTCCCCAGTTCTATTGGTATTTCTTGCAAACTTCATCCTAAATCTATGGGTTCTCCCTTCCATAGCCTCAGTGCCCAGTTTTCACATAGTCCTATGCTTTTAGCCTATTCTTTTGCCAGGGAGGAATAAGGCAAATCTTCCCACCACAGGATACTCATTTCCTTCCCTAAAGCCTTCCTGTTTCCAGATGGAGGTTTTATATTTTGTGATATCGTCATCACCATATGTAACACCAATGCAACACCCATAGCAGCTGTTATGAATATGCATACATATTCCCAGGGTTTGTTCACAAAAGATAATAAACTATTTTCCTCCAAGACAAAACCAAAACATTTATTTGGGACATTGCTATTAGGATACCAAATGGCAAGGTTCAGTAAGATACTCATCACTAATCCAGGAAGCACCAATGTCACAAGCATTCTCTCTGTCAAGCTTCCCCACAAGCAAGTTCCCCTAGGCCAGTTCTTCCCTATATCCCTTTCTCTCTCAGCTGTGTCTCTTTCCACCCACACCCTTCCCTCAAAGCAATACAATATATAGTGTTTGAGGAGAAACTTGGAAATCAACACTTAATTGGAAAGGTGTGTGGATCCCTGTGGTCCAGAGCCTAATTGGCTCTGTGCTAGGGCTCCATGTAAGGCCTATTAATGATTGGGGAAAATGACATATCCCATTAACCTAACAGACTTCACTAATGAATACCAAAAACAATAATAAAATGTTTAAAGGAAAACATTGATTTAAAAATATCATTAAATATTTTGAAACAGAAACTATATGAAAATTTACATCTGTAGTGTCAGGATCCCAACTTTATTCTTTGAGAAGAAATGAATGTATTAGTGCTATGAAGTGACTCAACTTTGAATCTTTTAACTTTTAATTGACAAAATGCTTTTGAATTTCATGTTTATCAAAAATAGCCTTGTAAAATACCATGAACTCTTAAGTGATAAATGTCTGTTGATAATATTGGCGAATTTGAAAGTTAAACATTGTTCAGTCATTTTTCAGTCCTGTCTAACTCTGTGACATCATTTGGAGTTTTCTTAGCAAAGATGCTGGAGTAGTTTGCCATTTCCTTCTCTAGCTCATTTTAGAAATGAAGAACTGAGGCATATAGGGTTAAGTGACTTGCCCAGGGTCACATAGCTAGTAAGTGTCTGAAGCTAGATCTGAACTCAGTAAGATGAGTCTCCCTGACTCCAGGTTCAGTACTCTATCCATAATGCCACCTAGCAGCCCCAAAACAAAGGTTAAATGACTTGTCCAAGGTCACATATCTATAGGGCTTTAAGGCCAGATTTGAAATTAAATTGTCCCAACTCCAGGTCCAGTACTCTATCCATTATGCTACCTAGATTAGACATATGCAACTTAATTAAGAAACTGAATTAATTCAAATGTTAACATTAAAATTTTTCCTTGTAATATTAAATACTCCATGGCCTGCTCTGATAATCTGAGTTTGGGTCCATCACTCTTCTTTATTGTATATAAACTTTGTTTCCAGTGGTCTATGTAGACTACTGCTTAATTTGATAAATACTTTCCTTTTCTAGGCAAATTTTTCAGAAGATAATAGTCATTTAATTATTCCACAGGAATATTATTAAATTCAATAATTTACATTAAGTTCATTAAGTACATAAATTTGACAGACTTCAAGTTATATGAGATACATGAGGGGTACACAAAGATTTTTTTTTTTTGCTTTTTGAAGAGGGGAGGACAGGGCAATTAGTATTAAGTGACTTGCCCAAGGTCACATGGCTAGTAAGTGTTAAGTGTCTGAGGCTGAATTTGAATTCAGATCCTCCTGACTCCAGGGCTGGTGCTCTATTCACTGGGCCATCTAGTCACCCCAGAGATTTTTACATTATTAAGTAAATATATGGTATGTACCGAATAAAATAATTTCAAGAGGGAAATAGTGTAAAAAATATTTGAGAATATCAAGAAAGGCTTCTGATAGGAGATTTCTCTTGAATTAATCCCTGAAGGGAACCAGGTATGCAAGGGATTGTTATGAGGGTTAGCATTTCAGAAAAGGTGACATCTAGGACAATGGCCAGATGCATGTAAAGAATCACTAGCGTGTTTGGTTTTAATTTAGTGAGTGAAGATAATTAATGTGAAATCAATCTGGAAAAGCATGTGGGACCCAGATTATGGACTTGAAAACTCAAACTAGGATTTTTCATATTTTTTTTTCTAATTTAGTTCATTTCAAAAAACATACACATAGAGTATGTAAGACATTGTACTAGGAATTGGGGGATCTTGTAGACACTTTTTCAAAGATCTAAGCTTTCAAGAACCTATAGGTAAAAATTCTTCAGAAGGTACAGAGAAAGAAAAGAACAAAATGTGAATCAAAAAACAGCAGGCCCTGGAGCAGCTCTGTCAGGAAGCAGGCTAGGTCTCAAGAAATTTCACCTCAACTTTCACCTCACAGACTCATTGTACTTTCTCCTGAGGTAAAATAACACACACACTTCCATTTAAGGAATTGTCTATGGCTGAATGGGAAAAAAATTGAAGGACTTCTGCTGGTTACAGATACATTGCTGACCAGATGTGATAAGGGCTTTGGCTGTGACTATAGGCAAGGAGGAATGAGTAGAAGTATGAAGGGGGGATAGGGTAAAAAGAGAGGCTGAGAAAGAAAACAGTGAGTAAATAGAGGGAATTCACAAATAATAATTATAACTTTGAATGTGAATGGGATGCTTATAGAAGCTTTTGTGGTGAAAAAGAACTGGAAATTAAATCAGTTGGGGAACAGTAGATCTTTTTTTTTTCTCAATAAAAACTATCCAGATGTAAAAAAAAAAAATTTAAGGATTTTTTAAAAAGAACACTATGGGTAAGGATAGTCCTGGAAACACATATTTAGACCTATAAAGGCTCTTGAGATCACCCAACTCCACAGAAATGAAGTACTTAATAAAACAACAAAAAAAAGATGTCTTACTTGCATAGTTCTTACTAGTTTATGTTTTCTCTTTGGATTCATTCAAATTTAATAAGACTTATTCTGCACACAAAGTGAGCGAGGTATTATACTAGACATTAGGGCACAAAGATGAAAAACTAAACAGTCTCTGTCCTCAAGGAGCTTGCGTTCAATAAGAGGAAATTATATATATCATAGAACTTGAGTTTCATTTTGAAGAAAGTTATATTGCCTCATGTGAAGTTAGTATGACACATTCATGGCAACCAATGATGAGACTCAGAGAAAGGAGGTAAAAGTTTGTATAAAATGAGCAGCAACTAGGCAAGTTTAGTGGAAAAGTAGAGCACAGTTAAGAGGACTAATATGAAAAAGTCAGGAAATATAGTCTGAATCTGATAGTGAAAGGATTAAATGTCTTACATCCTAAAGACAATAGAGAGCCATTGAAATTTCTGAGCCTGGGG
Organism: Pseudochirops cupreus; assembly: GCA_028627135.1. NCBI lineage: Eukaryota > Metazoa > Chordata > Mammalia > Diprotodontia > Pseudocheiridae > Pseudochirops > Pseudochirops cupreus. The sequence goes on from CM053584.1 coordinate 114,215,994, forward strand.
GAGACCTGGTCAAACCCATGCTTTAGGAATATCAATTTAGCAGCTGCACAGAAGATGGATTAGAGACAGAAAAGATGAAATCAGGCTATTATAGCAGAAGACACTGGAGGTAATATGGTAATCACCACAGTTGAATGAAGGCCTAAGATGACAATAGAGCTGATAAGGTCCCAAATTATAATGATGGCCTGGGAATTGAATGAGTATTCTTATAAGACTTGGCAACTTATCATATACTGTTGTTCCAAGAATAGTAAAGAATCAAGCATGACTCTAGGGTTGTGAACTTAGGTGACTAGTAGGATGCTGGTATACTCAGTAGAAATATAAAGGCTTAAAGAAGGATGAATTCATAATTTATTTTCAATGGAAGAGGCAAGTGGAACAGAAAGAAAAACAGTGAAACTATGAACTCATACTGGAGTGACCATTATGTATTTAAATGTAACTGATACTTTACAGTGAGATACCAAAAAAATCTTTCCCTAAGTAGGTTGGATTTATATGGAATCTTTGCAAAACAACATGTGAAGGCTACTGATGATGGCAGACTATGGGCCGGCTTATTAGGGTTATAATTATAGCTGCATTCCTGATTGAGAAAAAAAAAGTTTTTCCCCTCTCCCTCCACAATGTACATAAACACAAAAACCTTATTATTGCTTATGCACTGGAGGTAATAATATATTTTTTTTTAATTTCAGCATTATCATTGAAGTACTTTAAATACTATGTGTTTTGTTAGAGGAACAGTGTGGTATAGTGGAAAGTTGAAAAAAAAAGTCTTCATTCAGAAGAGACATAAATTCCCTTAAATTCTGTAGTCCTCACTTTCTTAGCAGCTACAGAAATCCAGTGAGAAAAGGCATCAAAGAAAAGGCAGAAGAATTTCTATACCAAACTAAATTAAGTTGGGATACATGAATATGTTTATAAATTTTCTAAATAAACCAGGTCATTTTCTATGTTGAAAGATAAATTTATATGTGTCTGTTTTTATAGAATAGTACTAAATGTGCCATGGGATTTAGAACTAGAAGAATCCTTTGAGATCATCTGTTCAAGCCATTTCATTTTATATATGAGGAAACTCAGATTCAGAAATGTAAAATAAGTAAAGATTATAGAGCTATTAGCAAGTAATAGTACTGGAACTCAAACCCAGTTCTTTACTACCCCCAAAAGTGGTGTTATCAATTATTTTGGTATAATGGAACTTTTCTTTTTGTTAATGACCCCCTTGAGGTACACGCAGAATAGTAAAATCTCTGTAGTGAAATGGTATGGATGTGTTAGTTACTTGATTTATGTAACTCTAAATTGCCTTCCAGAATGATGGTACTAATTTACAATTCCATTAACAATACATTAATGTACCCCTCTCTTGCACAACTCCTTCAACTGGCTATCACCACCTTTTGTCATCTCTACCAGCTTGCCAATATTGAGGTACTAGATCATATATTCAAGATTCCTTTTTATTTTATCACCTGGTTCTCTAGGCTGTACAAGAATGAGCTGTGCTTATTTACACCATCAATTCTATATCCAGACCTTGAAACTAAAACATATTAAGGTCTATGAAACTACAGACATTCCTAATATAAAATACATACCTTATATAAAACAGGAAATAATTGGCTTAGGGAAAAAAATAAAAATACTTCTCTTTTATCAACCATGGAATATCTCAACAATGGAGATTTAATGAAATGCTGTTGAGCCCAAAGTTTGAATTTTAGCTTACTGAAAAAAAAAATGATCAGAACAAAACAAAAATGAAGAAAATGTAAATTTTAAAACAAAACAAAATTTTACCACAAATGGTATTTCAAATCAGATACTTCTTTTTTCACCATTACAATTCAGTGTCCAAAAGTGAGAATCCAAGTTCTCCAAATAAATAAACTTTGTGCTTTGTGCTTATGTTTTGTAACTAATTCCTTTGATTAAAAGATGACAAAATTGCTTTCCATAATGAGTCTACTTAAGAAATAAAGGTCCACAAGGAAGCTTCCTATTTATGTGGTAAATCACTTCCATTTCTTTTGTAGATCTATTTTTAAAAGTGCCTTTGAATTAAAAAAAAAAAAAGCTGGCAAAGACCGTCTCTGAAAGTCAAGTGAAAACCAAAGTCAATAAGAACACTTAAAGAACCATAGCAACTTTAATATATGATGATAATGATGCTTCCTCCCTTCTTGGAGACTGCTTTTTAGGAAAGAAAGGGGGGGAGAGCACTTTTTCCACTTAATAATCCATGAGTTAAGTTTTAGAATATTTTCCAACTTTGGATAACACTGAGTGTAGAAGGCTTCATAATTTGGGATTTTTTACTACAAGGTGGATAGTGACCAGCTGTTCATCTCAATGATGGGCAGAATAAAAGTAAATGTGTTTAAACTACAGTGTGAGAGATTTAAGTCAGCAAAAAAAATATCTGACAGTGTGATTTAAAACACTACAATGAGTTTGTAAAAGGAAGTTTATAAAAACTTTTTTTTTCTCCAAAAACATCTGGGAATACAAGAGTTCCCCATGTTTCCAACAATGGGTAAATGTTGACTGGATTTTTCATGATTCTTAACAGTCCCCAAATTTAATGAGATAATTAGCCCATTCACTGACCTTCAATAAAGGCAGTTTGAATTTCATTTCCACACAATACACTTAATTACATTAATTACTTATATTAATTACATCAATAACTTCAATACATATATTTAACTACACTCCTCAAAACAGAAGTCAACTTTAGGAGATGATCTAGAATTATATAATGTCAGTATAGTTGTTGAATTGCTCAGCAACAGTTACTATGACCATTTTGGTAAATGCTAACTGCCATATTCCAAATCCCTCAGGTTCAAAATATTAGTGTCATGCTTGTATACTTTCTTCAAATCATGCCTCAGAAGCTTACCAGCTATGGGTATCTAAACAAGTCACTTTACTACTTTCCCCAATTTCCTTTTCTGTAAAATGACTGTAATAAGAGCAACTACCTCCCACAGGTATTATGAGCATCAAACAAAATAATGTTTGTGAAGTGTTTAGTACAGGGTTTGGAACATAGTAAGCTCTTAATAAATGTTTATTTCCATCTTTCCTTTTACCTTTCAACCCAAGACCACCAATTCTTTCCTTTATTGCTATTCTCACTACAAAAGCTTCATTGTTTAGTACAATATTACGTATGTACTCAGGGGCCTTTATCTAAATTCCTACACATGGGTAGCTGGGTCCCCAGAGGGGTAGGTTTCGCATGAAGTATATATCCTTAGGGCTCTAGGATTATTCCTAAAGGATTACAGGGTGCTTTCACAGTAGTATAAACTCAGGAACTCAGTCTTAGTGTTCCCCACTTTGATAGCCAGACAATTAGCTTTCAAAAAATTGTATTTTACGATGGTGTTATACTTGTTCCAGTTGGTATAAAACATCATCTCAAAAGTCCACAGACTACTCTCCCATAAGTACATAAAAAGGTCAAGTCAAAGCCAATTTAAGCTTAGAAAGAACATGTGGCAAAGGAATAACTCACAACTCCTGAAAGCCCTTTTGCTGGAGACCTCAAGATGTCATATTTAGGCATAGAATAGCATTTCTTTTTTATTTATTATATATTTCTTTTAAACATTCTTCTCTTTTTAAATTTTGAGTTCTAAATTATTTCCCTCCCCCCCCCCAAGGCAAGCAATATCATGTCAATTATAATGTGAAATCATGCAAAACATTTCCATATTAGCCACATTTTTTTTTAAGTAAGAAAAATAAAGAAAGTGAGAAAATCATCCTTCACTTTTCACTCACAGTTCTCTCTCTGGAGGTCGATAACATTTTTTCATTGTGAGTCCTTAGGAACTGTCTTGGATCATCGTATTGATCAGAGTAGCCAGGTCTTTCACAGTTGATCATCATTACAACATTCCTGTTACAGTGCAAAATGATCTCCCAGTTCTTCTCACTTCTTGCCATGTTTTTGTGAAACCACCCCCACCCTTGTCATTTCCCAGAAGACAACAGTACTCCATCAAAATCATATACTACAACTTGTTCAACAATAACCTGATTTATGAGCATACACTCAATTTCCAATTATTTGTCTCAACAAAAAGAAATGTTATAAATATTTTTGTACATATAGGTCCTTTCCTTTTTTCTTTGCTCTCTTTGGGATATAGATTTAGTACTGGTATTGCTGGTGCAAATGGTACACACAGTTTTATAGCCCTTTGGTGCTAGTTTCAAATTATTCTCCAGAATGGTTGGACCAGTTCACTACTCTATCAACAGTATATTAGTGTACCTACTTTTTCCCTTATTCCTTCCAGCATTTGTCATTTCTGATGGCTGTGATGTTATTTTAATTTGCCTTTCTCTAATCAATAGTGATTTAGAGCATTTTTTAATGTGATTTTAGATAGTTTTAGTTCCTTCTGAAACCTATTTGTTTATAACCTTGGAACATTTATCAGCAGGGGAATGGCTCTAAAATTTGACTTAGTCTTATGCTCAATATATAATTGAGAAATGAGGACTTTTTTTCAGAGAAACTTCCTACACACACACACATATACTTTATTGTCTATGGTATCTTTTAGAAAAATGTAGTTTCCTTGACTATCTCTTTTAATTAGATCTATTTTGGCTTTGGCTGAGATCATGATTGCTACCAATCATGATCTTTTTAAAGTTCTTTTAAGTTTAGCTGAAACTTACTAGATTCTGCTCCAGATTTAGTTCTCTATGTGTTTCTGGTTCAAGTATGTCTCTTACAAACAATATATTGTTGGATTCTCATTTCTAATTCAGTCTGCTCTCTGCTGCCCTTTTATGGGTGAGCTCATCCCTTTCACATTCACAATTGTTGTCACTAATTCCATCCCATTTTCTTCTGTTTCTTCTCTCTTTTTATCCTGTCCCTCTTCAAAAGTGTATTTTGCTTCTAACCATTGTCCTCTTTTTTATCATCCCCCTTTCTCTTATCCCCTTCCTTCCTGTTTCCCTATTAAGTTACACGTATGTATATTGTCTGTATTCAACTGTAATGGTAGTGGGAATCTGAAGATCTTTTGTGCCCCTTAATGAGCCTAGAGCAGCAGTTCTCAACCTGTGGGTTGTGACCCCTTTGGGGGTCAAACAACCCTTTCACAGGGATCACAGTGGTCACCTAAGACCATAGGAAAACACATATTTCCAATGGTCTTAGGAACTGAGACACTGCTCCTCTATCCATCTCCAGCTGGGTCCGCCCACATGCAGATGCACTCCCATAAGACTATTAAAGGGTCAGGGCATTAGGAAGGTTGAGAACCACTGGCCTAGAGGCATTTGAAGGCCTTCTCTGATTTAAAAACAAACTGCCTCCTGATAGGCTGAATGTCGTCACATAGAGTCTGTAGTGGGAGAAGTTTGCTGAAGGGTAGAACAAAGCCCACAGGAAGATGGGAGTCAGAGTCAGAGAGATGTAGGGAGAGAGAGGACTCTCAGGCAAGGAGACTGATAGGTTTGTTTGATCTTGTATTGGTTTGTGGGAAGCCTAAAGAATGACTTGGTTCTCTGCTACATTGTGGTGCATTAACTCTATGTTGCTATGATGGATTTGTTTTCCTGGTTTTGGGATTTGGTTTTCTGGTGTCTAAATAAATGCTTTACTTTTTTACTCCATATGGAGAGTTTGTTATATTTTGCCATCAAGCACCATGCAGGAATATTTATAATCATGGTGGGTATATTTATCATGATTTTGGGTGCTGTAAATATTGCATTGGCACTACACCAACTCAGTCACTCAGTCTCTCTCTCTCTCTCTCTCTCTCTCTCTCCCCTTGCTGAACCAATTCCAATGAGAAGGAAGTTCAAGCATTGACTCATGATCCCCTGCACTATAAAAGCTCTTCCCTTTACACCTCTTTTATGTGAGACAATTTTCCGCATTCTCCTTCTTCTAGTTTATTTATCTTTCCCACCCCTTCGTTTTATTAGGATATCATTCCAAAATAATTGATTTACACCCATCCCAACTGTCTATGTAAACTTGGTTTCACTGTCCTAACAATGATAAGGTTCTCAGGAGTTACATATATCCTCTTCCCATTTAGGAATATAAACAGTGTAACTTTACTGAGGCCCTTATCATCATTCTTTAATGTTTCCCTTTTTATGCTTCTCTCAAGTCTCCTATTTGAATGTCATATTTTCTATTTGCCTCTGGTCTTTTAATCAGTAATGCTTGAAAACTCCATTTCATTAAATGTCCATTTTGCCCCCAAAGTATTATACTCAGTTTTTTTTTCTGGTTAACTTACTCTTGGTTATAATCCTAGAACCTTTGCCTTCCAGAATATCACATTCCAAGCCCTTTACTCCTTTAATGTAGGAGTCTCTAAATCTTGTCTGAACCCAACTATGGCTCCACAACATTTGAATTGTTCCTTTCTGGCTGCTTGAAATATTTTCTCTTTGACTTGAGAGCACTGGAATTTGACTATTGCACAGTATTTCTACTAGCCTCCTTGTAGAATTTTGAGTCTATATCTAGTCTGTCTTTGGCTCTAAATGGAGACAGTGCCATCTTCTCACTCGAAATCTTGTGCTGCTTAAACTACATATTACACTGTTACCCTCTTTATACTCCTCTCATCTAATTTTTTTTTCACATTTTCAGGACCTAAACTAACATTTGTTTTGTCCTCATTCCTTCCTTAGCTAATTATTAACCAAATGACCTCCCCATTCTCCAAATTTCCATTGTTCTTAAGGGCATAATAAATTATTGTACTTTATTACCTATTCTCATGAACTATTCTCTAGTTTCCTTATATTGGTATGCCTTATCCTCCTAAAATATATATCATAATCACTTGAAAGGTAATAATTGAATATTCTACTATGGCATCTAGCCTTCCATCTGTAACTCTCTCCACAATGCACAGAGTATGATACAGTATCATAATATGTGCATAAATAATACTTTGAATTAACACCTTAAGTGAGGGCCAAGTCATTTCACTGATAAGCCCTTACTTAAGTTGATATGTCATGAAAAGGGCATAATTATATTTGGGAGCCTTACATTGATTGAATTTCAAACATATTACTCAGTATGATATAAATTATAACCTTGAATCAGACACAAGATTTTTTTTTAAAGAGAATAAAAATGAACATACAATGTTTCAATCTTCTTCTCTGGATATTCAATCTAGCACCTATTTGGGGTGGTTTGGTAATGCAACAGGGAAACTAATCATGTGAAAACTGAGTTTCAAAGCACAGCATTTGAAAGCAGACATTCAGAACAAAAAGGGGAAAAGACCTTGAGTACCTCCCTGAACCAGGCATTAGAGAAGGTCAGCAACAAAGATAGTGACTCATATGATTAAACAGCACAGCAACAACCAGCACTCCACAAAAAAGTCAAGCTATTACAAAGATAAGCATTACATAAATGTACTAGTCTGTATAACTAAATGCACTAAATACTAACATTAGTATTTCCAGACAGTTAAAAAATTAAGAAACCTTACATTAAAAATTCACACAACAAATATGCATTATTAAATAGATGGTTAGGCTTGTAAAATGTAATCTATTTTTATATTCCCATTTCCTTCTACTCTTGGTAAGAGAATAAGAATAAAAGTCCTCTCTGGTGGAAGAGAACCAGAAAGTGAAACTGACAAAGCATGGTTATGCTTCGTATGATGAATGAAAATCTGCTACTTTTCACAAAGAAACGACAAGCTAGAAAAGAAAGTTGACTGAAACTGATAGAATTTTGTTAATAGGAATAAATTTTATATACTACACATCTATATCATCACATGAGAATGTAATATATGATGTTTTAATATTTAAAAAACTGACAAGCAAGTAATAAATTCAGTATTCATTACTGGAAGAATAAGTTAAGCAACTGTAAGTTTTCCTTCACTTATTTCTACCTCTTTGCTAGCAGATTTTGACTATTACAGTGAGGCCCTTCTACCTTTTTCTATTAATAGCATTCTTAGAAGAAGCAGAATGGCAAATTAGGAGTAAGTCTAGGATTTGATTTGGTATCCTAGAAAAGACCTCTTTTGCAGGAGACTAGGAATCCACTTTCATATGTCTGGAAAAAAACAAAACAGACTCCCCTCATATTTTTGGGAGGAGCTGAGCTAAAACTGCTTTAAAGATTATCCTCATTTTCCCCTTCATTGTTTATCTAGAATGATTTTTTCTGCATGAAAATACATACACACACATTGGCACATCAACGCAGACAATGAAGGTTGAGCAATCTTTCTCAAGGGATCTATATGAAGATGAATGCCATCTGTCAATTTTGAACGATCCAGGCATAGTAAACTAAAATAGGTGAGTGGACTAGATAATGTCGAAAGATTACTTAAAACTAACTTACATAACCCATTTCAAGATACCTTGTAAAAGTTTTAATTGAAGTTGTTTGACAGTTGTCCAAATCTAAAAAACCATTCCATTTCCATTTATCAAATGAAACTATGCCCTTTATCTATGTTTCTTCAGCTAAACTTTTATACATATACACATACACATATATTTGTACAGGTAAAACACATTTATACTTATACACATAAGCATGTATATTTAAAAATATGTGTACACATATATGCCCCAAAGAACTTTAAAATCCCAATAATCCATCATCATATGCCTATTTTTGAGTATGCAAGAATTGCTGTGCATATGTTCAACCGTGAGGCAATTCTCCCATTGAATTTAACACAGATCAGGCTCTATACCTAGAGATCATATTAAGAAAACTAATATTCAAAACAGCTACTAAGTAGATAAAAACTTTGCTTAATAAGGCTTACTTATTGAGAGTAAGTCCAGTTTGGAGGAAAACTGAAAGTAATTTAATAAAAATGCTCAAGTACATGAAGGCCATCTATACAGTATTGAGTTCATTCATGTAAAAGAGCAAAATGGAATAGAACGGAATTATGAAGGTTGATTCAGGCCAACTCTGAAGCCTTTAAAAATAATCTCTAATCTTTACTTGTATAATTTAAAATAGTATGCTCCTTTACTACAGGATGAGGAGACTACTCAATCTTTCCATGTATCTTCTTGTTCATATCACCTCTTAAATTCAATATTAAATATCTAATTCACATTTAAAGAATAATAAAGATGACAAGCCAAATTAGGTTTCCATATAACTTAGAAAATTAAAAGTATTTTTATATCTTTGACTTTTTTTGTTAAAGTTCCCTGTTTCAGCCTCAGATATGACATCTGTGGAAAGGGAAAGTATGTGACTAAACGGCAAGATTTCCTAAAACCCATCCTCCTATAAGGCAAAGAATACTGACTGGAAAACATGATCCACGAATCCAGGCTTAAAGTTATAGAAAGGAGATTTCCTGGACAATGGGCAGTCTTAGCCTTTTAGGGAGAAGACAGTTGTGCTTGTGTCTCCTTCCAACACACAAAGCTGAATGAGCAGAGAGACTAAAGCTACGACATGGGAAAAAGACTTAGCACATAGGAAGTGCTCAACAAAAGCTTGTTGACTTGTATTTTGGCTTTCTGCTATTCCCTGAGATGTTCAGATAACAAGAGTCTCATGGGAAAGGAATTATCTCTTCAACAATTCTGTTCATTTCCTTCTGGGGATACCACATCCTCCATGTAGTGCCATTAATTTGAATTCCCATGTGGGTATTTGGTGTGAAAAACAGAACTCACCAGCAGTACATTATTAGGTGTCACAATATCAGTTTTACGGAAAGTCCAAACCACAGGATAGTGGAGGCTGGGGAACAATGGGACTCCTTAGAGAAGACAGGGAATTTCATTAATTGTCTATGGGTTACTGTGAATTCTTCTGAATTTTCTATGGGGTGAAATAAAAAAATCTACCCTATTTTAGGTATATATATGTATTATTCATATGTATATGCCTATACATATATGTAGATAGGCTACCTTGTACCATATATTTTCCTGAAATATATATGAAAATGTTGATTATAAATAACTCAGGATGAATCAGGTCCACTGAATGTAAAGAATCCATGGAAATTAGAGTACCTGTTCTGAAGAAGTGTATAACACAGTTTAGGAAACATTTGAATAGGCAAAAAGTTGAGGAGTAAGTAAATGGTGAAGAGAACTATTCAAGACAATAATAGAAGTGTCATAAGGAAGCATATTATTAAGTGTGAACTGAATTATACAGACAGAACTGAATTATAAGACTTCACAAGAGCAAGAGATTACTTCAGGTTACAAGGTCAAAGAAGTTGGTAGACTATGACAGATGAGTAGGCGCTAGATAGATATTAAACATGGAGAAGAGTCTTTGAAGTGTTACTTCAAAAATATATATATCAGAACATATGTACATATATGAGTGTCATCCCCTTTAAAATGTCACCTTAGGTTGCTATGCATTTATTTCAACAATGCCAACAATGCTGTTTCATTCTAGGCAAATCAATTATCCTTTGCAAGGCTCAATTTCCTCATCTATAAAATGGGCACTACCTCTCTCATGGCACTATCATTAGTACATATATATTTTAAACCATAAAGTGCTATGTAATTGTGAGCTACTATGACATCACTGTTCAAAATTGTTTTAAAAGTCCTAAAACTTCACTTAGATTAACTTCCACTCCAGGAAATTTCCCAGATTGATATTTTTTTTCTCATTTGCAACTCTAGCAAGTTTAATTTAATTCAATAAGCATATTCCTTACATAATTCTCTGGCTTAGGTGACAGGAACATTATGACAAAATGAAAGTCTTTACCCTGAATAGGCTGACATTCTTATAGAGGAAGGGGTATTTGTACAGATAGGTGAATATAAACAATTTGGAGAGAGTATTAATAAGGCACAAGGTCAGTGAAATCCCCATGGAGGAGACAGTACCTGATTTGAGATTTGCAGAAAGTTAAGGATTTTGACATGTAGGTATGAGGAGTGTATTTATATGCATGAGAGATGGTTTGTATAATGGGATAGAGCACAGAGATAATATGTGAAATTTGTAGAAAAGCTCTTGTTGTTTGTCCCTCATTTTCAAAGAGGACCATACCATCAGGAAGGTGATGTCATGACTTGCAAGTGAATTGGATTTAAGTAAGGCAGAGCTATTCAAAGTCTCCGTCTTTATTCTTTCCTCCAGAGCTACCTAGGTCCAGTGGCAAGGTATAAATCAGGATTACTGGAGATGACTCTTGATACAGTGGCAGACCTTGGTCTTTTTAAGCTAAGGTCTTTCCCAGGTCTCAGTTTGTTTAAGGCAATGTCCTTTGAATGATTATGACTATGTAAGAAATGAGGCAAAGAATGGCCTTTAGGGTTTCTGGTCAAAATAGGAATAGCTACAACAATTTGGTTGAGTGTGTGAAGGGGAATAATATGAGATATACCTGGAAATGTAGATTAGAACCAAATTATAGAGAGCTTTGAATGCCAGAAGTACCTTTGCATCTTACTCTAAATGATACAGGAAGCCACTGCCATTTTTCAAGCAGAAGAAAGACATAGTTAGATCTATGCCATAGAAGATTATTTAAGAAATTGTTTTAAGGATACATTGGAGAGAGAAGATACCAAAGAATAAAAGAAAAATCATTAAGGAAGTCATTTAAATAATCTACACGAGGCATTATAAGGGTCTGAAATAGATTGATTACAAGATATTTAAAACCTGAATGTCTAGAACTTGGCAATGGATAATACATAAAACTTTAAGGAGGAGAAAGGTGTCATTAAAAACCTAAGTGACTGGGAATATGGTGGTCATCTCACCTGAAATTTATGTATACACATACATATTATCCACTTCAAACAGTCAACTCATACGTTAATTGTGAAATTAGTCTCTATTATGCAGTTATTGCTGTATGGCATTCATACTGTATTTTAAAAGTAAAAAATTTGAACTTAAATTGTTTTATGTTTATCTCAAAACTTTCTAGCATATATACATATATGTGCATATATAAATATATGTGTGTAAGTGTATATGTGCATGTGTGTGTGTGTATATATATATATATGTATGTCCACATATAAATTTGAACTCTGATCCTACTAGTCAAAGAATTAGTCATCTGCAAATTTTATAAGAATGGTACTCAAGTCTTTGTTTGATTTCTTGCAAAAGTTACAATGTAGGATGCAACAAATAACATTAATTTCCCACCAGACTGTGCTCCTTGGGACTTCTCTATTTTGTCTTAGCAATCCTTTCATCCACTTCAGTCCTACAACTCACATCTGGCCACTACCCTCTGTCCTTGAGGGCCCTCCCTCTTCTTTATTGGAGGGTGGAGAGCAGAGAACTTTTCTCAGAACTTCCAATTAAGGAGGGTCCACAGGACAGTCATGTTTTTATTAGCCACCAGTCTACACTCCCCTAGAACATTCCATCAGACTCGCCATCCACTTTTTAGTGTCTTTTTGTATATGGTTTTCCCTCATTAGATAATAATCTTCTAAAGGGCAGGAATTGTGTTTTACCTTTCTTTTGTCTTCCCAGTGCTCTGCAAAATATCTGGTAAATAGTAGGAAATGAAGTAATTGTCTACTGACTGAATAACTTCCCCACTTTTCTTTATACAAAGGAATGGTTCAAGCTCAAACTTACACCTAAAAGTATAAAACATTTGATGAAAAATATTCTGGAGTATAATCTCTATGTCATCATGTAGCCTGTGAATTTCATTTCATAGAAATTATCTCCATTCACACATTTTTCTCCCTTGGAAAACAGCATGTGTGAGCAACACACATTCACAGCTGAAGTTGTTTTCTTCACATCTTAGAGTGATGATGAAAAGTACATATTCATCTTTTTTTCCTAAATTCAGAAACAGATGATAAAGATTATTCCAAAATAACCTAGTCATGCTTTTGGTAAGTGGTCTTCTGAGAAAAATCAAGAACTCTAGAATTGTGGGTTCCTGATGGCTATTAGTTACATGAAACAGCAAAACAAGTCTTATCAACATATCCAAATTAAGTTCGTTTTTCTGCTACCTTGTATAATTCAATGTGAACCTTACCAGAAAACATTCTATTCTACCTACAAAGAAATGAGATTTAACAATGAATGTTGGGATCTAGAAACTTACCACCATTTTAATAAAAGGGGATGGGATTTCCATTGAATCTGCTTTAAACCACTCCTCCTGCCCAATTTCTTTATGTTTTCACCCTGAAATCAATTGTTAGAAGTCCACATTCATTTCATAAAAAAAATTTGTCTAATAACAAAAGGAAAGTGATTGTAAAAGACCCTGTCATTATTGACAAATCAATTATTACTATGAATTTTTATAGGAAAGGTCAAAGATTTAAAAACTTTTTGTACAAAATTATGAATGTTCATATGCCATATCAATGAAAAAATACACAAATCCATATGTATAAATAAAATTAATTTCCTGTCAGATTCATTCCTATTGGCATCACAGATAACCACAACATACCCATCAGAACAACAATGGGCCTTCCATCACGCTGTTCGTGAAGAAAATGTCTAATGTGGCTATTTCAATGGCAATCCCTTAAAACTAATTTGATGCTAAATTCTTATAAAGATAATCTCATCTACAGATATTTAAATTTAATAGGATAGCAGATAGTCAAAGCACTGGGTAAAATGAGATCTAGAATATACAATTCCCAGAAATAAAGTAGGCTATTAAAGATAGTAGCAAGAGTAGTTGAGATGTCTTATAATTTACATTCCTTAGAAATTTCATTTATTGATGTGAATAAAAGTTCAGATCAAGCATGCTTCTTCAGACTACACATTAAATTGGTCTTTATTACTGTTTCTCTCCAGGGCCTATAATCGTAGTGGCACTTTGGCAGGATGTCAGGAAATCAGTTTTTTTTTTCCTTTGAATACTTTAGTAACCTTGCCAAAGACATTTAGGATTCACAAAGAACAATATATTTTTAAAAATACACCTTACAAATTGTTTACCCTTATGAATACTTCCAAGGAAAAGGCAAAAGTAGTAATAAAATGTGATTTACAAAGTCAGATTTGAAGTTGAAGAAAGATCATTAAATTCAATTCACTTGACAATACCTCTTAAATAAATGGTGTAATGACTTTTGTTAGCCATTTATAATGGCCCATTTACAGTGATGGATATAGATGGCATAGAAAAACATACCCACCACCTTATTCTTCCTCATGCTCCTTCTATTTATTTTCGTTAATCATTTTTTTCTCCTCGATTTCCATATTTTTAGCCTGACATTAAATACTTGTCACCAAAATAAGCACTTGCAGCTTAGCAAAAGAAGTCAAAAAGAAAGGTTCCAAAATAAGTGAAACCTAAAGCTATATGTCCAGCTATGCATATATATGCTGAAAAAATAATAACTTGGCTCACATATATTAACAAATGCTTTCTATGAAGAGGAGAGGAAAAGGGAATTGTTGTTTCATCATTTCAATAATGCACAACTCTTTGTGACCCCAATTGGGGTATTCTTGGAAAAGATATTGAAGTGGTTTGTCTTTCCTTTTCATCTCATTTTACAAGTGAAGAAACTGAGGCAAACAGCATTGAGTGATTTGCCCAGGGTTACACAGCTAACAAATGTCTGAGGTCACATTTGAACCCAGATCTTCCTGACACTTTTGACACTTTCTATTACCCTGTTCTCCTTGATAGTTTCTTCTCTCAGTTTTCATGATCTTGCACTGTCTTAATTCTGTTCTTACCTTCCTGACCACTCTTTGGTTACATTTACTAAATTTTTGTCCAGATTACACACACTAACCATGGGTATGCCACAGTTCTCCATCCTGGGTCCTCTTTCCCCTTTGCTATTTAACTTGATGGGTGATCTTTTCAGATTGTATGGATTGAATTATCATCTCTACATTGATGATTCTCAAATCTACTTATCCCAGTCCTGACTCTGATGCCCTCCAGTTTCTCATCTCCAACTCCCAATGAGACATTTTGTACTAGATGTACTTTAGATATCTCAATTTTGGTATGTCCAAAACTGAACTCATTATCTTCACTCCCCCTCCTCATCCTCTCCTCTTCCTAACTTCCTTAATACTGCTGAGAGTACCACCATCCTCCAAATCACCCTGAGTTACAACTAGTTATCATCTTCAATTCCTCAGTCTTTTTCACTACCCATATCTAATCTGTTGTCAGGGCCTATGATATAACTTTTAAAACATCTGTCATATAAGTCACCTCTCATCAAACACTGCCACTACCCTGGTGCAGACCCTCCTCTCCTCATGCCTAGATTATTAAAATTGCCTGCTGCTTAGTCACCATACCTATAGCAAATCTCTCACTCAGAGTCTTCCTAATACAGTCCATCCTCCACTCAGATATCAGTGTTCTTTTATTTTGGGGGGAAGAGGGGGAAATCAAGGTAATTGGGGTTAAATGACTTGCTAAGGTCACACAGCTAGTCAAGTGTCTGGGGCCAGATTTGAACCGAGGTCCTCCTGAATCCAGGGTTGGTACTCTATTTATTCACTGTACCACCTAGCTGCCCATAAAATGTTCTTTTTGAAGCAAAGATTGACCACGAACCTCCTCCCACCTTAATGAACTCCAGTGAGTCCTTATTATCTTCAGGCTCACATATAAAATCCACTGACATTCAAAGCCCTTTGTAAGCTCCTCCTCACTCCCCAGTATTTTTACACCTTACTCATCCCTAAGTACTCTGTGATCTATGATAATGGCCTCAGAGAAGATTCTCTAAGGGATCTAAGATATATTCTAGAGTTACAGATTATGACGCATGTTTGTGAGCACTTTGGAAAGAAGGTACATGAAGCCAGTGTGTATTCAGTACAAACTACTGACGAAAAAATAATTTTCTATTTTTTAATTGGGACCCTACATTGATGTATCATGAGGACACTACAAAAATAGATTATCTAAGTTTCATAAAATCCATTAACAATTAAAAAACAATGTGGGAATAAATCTTTGCAGTAAGTTTATCTGATAAAGATTTCTAAAATATATATGGAACTAAGCCAAATTTCTAAGAAGAGTTACCCTCCCCTCCCCAATTAATAATTGTTCAAAAGACATGAAGGAAGAACTAAAAACAATCAATGGTCATGTCAAAAAAAAATTCTAATCCTCAAACATTGTAGAAATGCAAATTTAAGAATTTTGAGGTACTATATACTATACGTCATATATACTATACATCTAATTAGCTATGATAAAAAAAGGGGAAAATTACAAATGCTTGGGGGATATAGAAAAACAGGCATACTAATGTAGGGTTGGTGAAGCTGTGAAATAATCCAAACATTGTGAAAAGAAATGTGAGACTAAAGGGCTACCAAATTTTACACACACACAAACACACACGCACACACACACACACACACATACACACACCCCTTTAACCCAGCAATATTGCTACTGGGGCTATATATGATATATATGAAGGAGATCAAAGAAAGAAGAAAAAGGTCCATGTGTATTAATACATATATACTCACACACACATGCACACATAGAAGCCCTTTTTGCACTTGTAAAGAATTGGAAACTGAAAAGATGCCTACTAATTAGGGAATGTTTGAATAAGTTGCGTTACATGAATATGATGAAATACTATTGTGCTGTAAGAAATAACAAAAGGGATAGTTTCAGAAAAAACCTGGTGTGGCTTATTAGAACTGATACAAAATAAAGTGAGCCAAACCAAGAGAACAACTTAAACAGTGATAGTAATATTGTGAAAGACCTTATAATTGATTAGTACAAAGACCTATTAGAATTCCAAAGGACTCATGATGAAACATCTATATACCTTCAGAGAGAGAACCAATGGACTCAGAGTGACTACAAAGGGCATATTTTTTTTTACTTTCTTTTTCTTGCTTTATTAAGGAATGTAATTGGGAAATTCGTTTTGTATGATTTGATATTTGTTATAGACATTTTTTTTCTTATCTTCTTAATGGATGGGAGAATGGTGGGAGTAGGGAGAGTCTGGAACTGAAAATAAAACAGAATTTAAAAACCCACTGAATAAGGAAAAAGTAATAGGAATGTGAGCAAAAAATTCAAAAGATACGACACAATTGTACATGCAAAAATTCATTTGCTTCTGTGAAATAATTTATTAAATTGCTGTATATGATTTCAGTTGCATTTGTTCTTAATTTGGGAGTAGCTAGGTGACACAGCGGATAGAGTGCAGAGTTTGGAATCAAGACTTATCTCCCTGAGTTCAAATCTGGCCTCAGACACTTACTAGTTATGTGACCCTGGGCATGTCATTTAACCCTCTTTGCCTCAGTTTCCTTATCTGTAAAATAAGCTGAAAAAGGAAATGGCAATATCTTTGCCAAGAAACCCCAAATGGGGTTGCAAAGAGTCAAGCACGAGTTAACAAAAACAAAATTTCTTAGTTTCCTAAAAGACATTGTTCAGTGATTCACAATTGTATGTTCTCTCTCTCTCTCTGATCATCATCATCATCTGTAAAGTTCAATGAAATAAATACATCATCTTTTCATACATATTTGAAATTTGAAGGGGCTTTTACAGTTTCTAGCTTACATTAGGCTCAAAGTTTTTATTTAGAAAGAACAGTTCCATTCCTTATAGCTTTATACTAAACTTATATAACAGCTGGTGTAGCTTTCTTCACAGATACCAATTAGATTGTACCATATGAGGTCATGCTTTAGGCAATGTTCAGTGTTTTTTCAGATCTCTCTCTCTCTTTGGCTGCACAGCTGCTTCAGTATCCTATCATCTTTCGTTGTATGCCTATGGTTAAACACACACAGAAACACAGACACATAATATGCTGTGGGATATACACATACACACATATGTATGTGTGCATATATACATACATATTCATACATGTATATGTATGTGTATATTATATGTATATGTGGATAATACCCAGTGTCAATATTTCTATCCCTTTTTCCTCTCACAGCACCTTCATCACAAACCCAATGTCGAATCCTTTCCTTCAGGGGCACCTTCTTGCAGGCTAGTAATGCCAAAATCAGAAATGCAAAGGAGTGCCATTTCTGGCACACTTGTGGCAAAACCTGAATTTGAGCTTAATTTAACCTATCCTAATATCTGAATCCTAGGAGATTCTCTCTCTCCTTTTTTTTAAACTTTTATTTATTTTAGTTTACATCATTCATTTCCACGAGATTTTGAGTTACAAATTTTCTCTCCATCTTTCCCCTACCCACCACCCCAAAACAGCAATCCCATTGTATAACCTCTCCCCCAATCTATTCTCTCCTATGTCCTCCCCCTCTGAGTTTCCAGTAGGGCAGGAGGGATCTCCCTACCAGAGTACCTGTGTATCTTAAGTCCCAGTTGGATGTAGTTACTACTACTACTACTACTACTACTAATAATAATAATAACTGTATACACATATACATATATATTTTTAACATTTGACTATAGAACTTTAAATTCTAGATTCTTTTTCTTCCTCCCTTGTCACCTACCCCCACTGGAAGGACAAGCAATTAAATACAGGCTGTCCATGTGTAATTACACAGAAACTCTCCACAGTGGGCATATTGTGAGAGACTGATTACATGTCCCTCCTTCCTATCCCACCCCTCCTTGTTCTATTCTCTACCCTGTCCCTGTCCCTTTACAGAAGTGTGTACTTCCATCATCCCACTTCTCATGCCCATTCCCCCTACTCTCCTGTGTGGCAAGATACCCAGTTTAGAGTTTATATCATTCCTTCCCTAAGCCAAGTTCAATGAGAGTAAGGTTGACTCTTTCCATTTTGCCTTCCTGTTCTCCCCCTCCATTGTAATAATTATCCTTTGCCTCTTCTATGAGATGATTAAACCCATTCTGTCTCTCCCTGTTTCCTCTCATTCTAATCCTCTCCCACCTCAGGATTTCACCTTTTAGAGTATTG
>CM053584.1:114242910-114282146 GCA_028627135.1 Pseudochirops cupreus
AACCAATGAGGAGAAGAATGCCTTGAAAAGTTGAATTTGACAGATGGAAAAAGAATCTCAACAGCTTTCTGAAGAGAATAATTCCTTCAGAATTAGAGTGGAGCAAATGGAAGCAAATGACTTTATGAGAAATCAAGATACTATTAAACAGATCCAAACAAATGAAAAAATAGAAAGCAATGTGAAATATCTCCTTGAAAAAACCACTGACCTGGAAAATAGACCCTGGAGAGATATTTAAAAATTATTGGACTACCTGAAAGCCATGATCAAAAAAAGAACAAAGAAAGCATCCTTCAAGAAATTCTCGAGGAAAATTGCCCTGATATTTTAGAACCAGAGGGCAAAAATAGAACTTGAAAGAATTTACTGATCACCTCTTGTAAAAGATCCTCAAAAGAAAACTCCTAGGAATATCATAGCCATGGTCTGGAATCTCAGATCAACAAGAAAATTTTACAAGTTGCCAAGAAGAAACAATTTGAATACTGTAGAAAAACAATTAGGATAACCCAGGATCTAGCAGCTTCTACATTAAAGGATCGAAGGGCCTGGAATATGATATTCTGGCGATCAAGGGAGCTAGGATTAAAACCAAGAATCACCTACCCAGCAAAATTGAGTATAATGTTCCAGGGGAAAATATGGTCATTCAGTGAGGTGGAGGACTTTCAAATATTCTTGTTGTAAAAAACAGAAATTAAAATAAAATTTGACACTCAAATACAAGAAGCACAGGAAGCTAAACATGGAAAAGAAATCATAAGGAAGTTATCAAAGTTGAACTATTTACATGCCAACATGGAAAAACGATAATTGGAACTTATGAAACTTTTCTCATTATGAGGATAGGCGAAGGGAATATAAATGTGTATTTATATATACATACACATTTGTCTATATATATGAGAGTTTATATATGTGTATGAACACATATCTGAGTATGTGTATATATGTGTACATAGAGGGTACAGGATCAATTGAATAAGCAGGGACAATACTTTAAAAGGTGAAATTCTGAGGTGGGAGAGGATTAGAATGAGAGAAGACAGGGAGAGACAGAATAGGGTTAATCATCTCATATAGAAGAGGCAAGGGATAATTGTTAAAAATGGAGGAGAAGAACAGGAAGGCAAAAGGGAAAGGGTCAACCTTACTCTCATTGAATTTGGCTTAGGGAAGGAATGACATAAACCCTAAACTGAGTATCTTGTCACACAGGCGAGTAGGGGCCATGGGGATGAGAGGTGGGATGACGGAGGGGAGGGCAAGGCAGGGGTAGGATTTCTGGAAGTACACACTTCTGTAAAGAGACAGGGACAGGAACAGGGTAGACAACAGAACAAGGGGGATGAGGGATAGGATGGAGAGATATATAATCAGTCTCTCACAATATGCCCACTGTGGAGATGTTCTGCATAATTACACATGCACAGCCTATATTTAACTGCTTGTCCTTCCAGTGGGGGTGGGTGATGAGGGAGGAAGGGAAAGAATCTAGAATTCAAAGTTCTATAATCAAATATTAAATATATGTAATAATAATAATTATTATTATTATTAACTACATGCAACTGGGAATCAAGATATACAGGTACTGAGGTAGGGAGACCCATCCTGCCCTACCAGAAAGTCAGGGGGGCAGTGGGGGAGGACATAGGAAAGAGCAGATGGGGGGGCTATACAGTGGGATGGCTGTTTTGAGGTGGTAGGTAGGAGAAAATGGGGAGAAAATTTGTAACTCAAAATCTCGTGGAAATGAGTGATGTAAACAAGAAAATAATTCAATTTATTAAAAAAAAGAAAAATCAAAATATGGAATGAATGTGTTAATATAATAAACAACAGAAATAAGCCAAGGTTATACAATTCTTACTTTTTGCTTATGTCTCCTCTTCCAAGCAGAACAATATTTGGACTTGGAAAAACAGAATGGATATGCTCAAAAAGGTATTGAAATCCAAAATTGTTCAGAAGGAGGGAACAGAACATGTAACTGCACCTATAAAGCCCCAGTCATAAGTCCCGTATGGAAAGCATCCCAGGTTACTGGATGAAGAGTCAGATTTGGTTGGAATTGTTATTAGTTTACTAAATGCTTGTTGAGTTGAATTGTTTATATTTTTTTTTTTCAATGAAACATGAAGAATGAAAGGGGTATGGCAAAACAGGAAATAGATATGTCCTGATTTTCAAAGAAGGGAAGGTGGTAAGCCTCTAGACTTCCTTACCAGGGTTGCACATTATCACCTCTTCATTATTCTTCAAAATACAGAGGTTATCCTGACTATAATTTCTGCCAAAATTTCACAGTGCATTATTAAGGAGAAGGTTTATAAGAATTGACAAAGTGAAGTGGTGATCACTAAAATCCTCCATAGGGTCATTAAAAAATGGAACGGCATAATAAAAACTTTTTTTTTTATAAAGTGTACTTATATAAGTACTACATTCCTTTTCTAATAGCTCTTCACAGCACAGAAGTGACTGAATTATTCACAACAATGCCATCAGAGTAGGTTCTGACAAGGTGGAAAAACTTTGGAAAGTTCTTGAATAAACTGAGGATTCTTCCCTTGGATGGATGGTACTTCTCCCCAGATGTCAGAGAGAGAAAATACATCCTTGACCTTGAGTCTCAACTCTCCTGAAAAGTACAATCAGACAGTCTGCTCCTGGGCAAAGCACTGGAACAATGGGAAAAGGGAACAGTTTCAATAAAAAGAAGTCCCCCATTTCATATTGCATCACTAGAGCTGTGATGTGCTGCAGATAAGTTATCTCCCAAATAAAACTCTGGGGGTTACTTTTCTATTAGTGAAAACAATACCAAACATCACCTAAGCCTTCATTGCAGAAACGCAATCTTTTTTTACTTTTCCCAGATTGACTATCACACTCTCCTAGAAGTTGCTGTAATAAACTTTTTTCTTCTCTCTCCCAGCATTGTGAAAAACTCCTTCTTCATTCTCTCTTACTTTGCCTAATAATTTGTTTACATATATATATATATACATATATATATATATATACACAGAGAGAGAGAGAGAGACCATTCACTGTGAATACTTTCTTTTATGGTTTAAATTTCACAATCTCACAATCTCTTAACATAGTCTCCTATTGTTTCATTCTTTATTATAGTCTCTGATGAATAAGCAGCCCTTCTCATTAGAAAGACCAATCACCCTACATATAAAATTGATGGCATTCCCTTCTATCTCTTTTAAGAAATTTCCCCCAGTATCATCCCCATTCCCTCTAATTTCTCACATTCTTTCTCAGATGTGTACAAAAATATGCAAGAATGCACAATCTTAAAAATACACACACTTGAATATACCATCACCTCAAGTTTTCATACTATTTCTCCTCCTTTTCATATCATATAAACATCAATCTACACTTAAGTACTTCCCTTTCCTCTATCCTTCACTTCTTAATTTATAATTTGATTTCCAACATAATCACTCAATTGGCACTACACTACCCAAAATTTCCCAACATCTTTTTTTTTCCAAAGAGATCCAGTGATATAAATGATGAATCTGTTGTCCTCATCCATTCTAATTCTTCTTAACCACTCTTCAGCATTTGATTCTGTTGACCAATCCTCTCCTCACTTGGATAATTTGATATTGCTCTTTCCTACTTCTTTTCTTTCATATCAACTTCTTTTTAATCATTTTCAAAATAATCATCATGTTTCTCCTTCTAAATATAGGTGCCCTGAAGTCTCTGTTTTGGACCCTCTTCTCTTCTCTTTCAGCTGTTTTCATGATGCTATCTGCTTCAGAAGGTTCAACTATCATCTCTATGCATAGCAGTCTCAGATCTGTTAAGAGTCTAATTCTGTGTCCTGAATATCCATCTTTATCACCAAATGCATGTTGCACATTTCCAGTTGGTTCTGCTAAAGGCAATTTAACCTTGGCAAATTCTATCTATGAAAAAGAGAACATATTACCTTTGCCACCCCCAACTGCCTCTCTTTCTGACCCTCCTTTCTTTTGAGAGCATTACTGTTTTTCCAGTCACAGCAGTTTGCTAGCTAAAGTGAGAAAACCTAAACTCTTCTTTCTTCTTCACCTATTAATTTCAATCAGTTATAGTCTTATCTAGTCAACCTCTATAAGGCAAATCAATCAACAGCCTTTATTATACACTTACTATGTGTCAGGCAATGTACTAGGTCTTGGGAACACAACTACGAAGAATGAAATAATCCTTTACATAAAGGAACTTACATTCTAATGAAGGAGACAATGAGTACATATATACATGTACAGAATAAATCTTAAAAGAATTAACTTACAGTGGTTAAAAAAAGTAATAAAAAAGGAAAGACATTAGGAGTTGGAAGAGGATGAATCAGGAAAAGGTCTTTGAAAAATGAGGATTATCGATGTTTTCTGTTATAGACCCTTGTGAAAATCTGGTAAAAACCTATGGATGCATCTCAGAATAATGTTTTTAAATGCATAAAATAAAATATTTAGGAGAAATCAAGTATATTGAAATACATTCAACAAATTTTTTTTTTAGTTTTACAGATGCCAACTAACCACTCCTGTTGTGGAAGTGTGCTTTCAGCTGTATTTTGAGGAAGAAGGGAATTCTGTGAGGTTGTAGTGAGGGAAAAACTCAATCCAGGTATGAGGAATAGTCAGTGAAAAGGCATAAACAGGAAATGTATCTTTTGAAAGGAAAAGAGAGGTCACTTTGGCTGGATCATGGTGGAAAGTGAATTAAGATACATTGAGGTTGAGAAGGACTTTAAAAGTTAAAGAACATCGATCACTGAGGCAATATTGACTCACTGGAGTTTAACGAGTACAGGAATTACATGGGGAGTTTTTTTTTGGAGGGGGGGAAGGCAAGGCAATCCGGGTTAAGTGACTTGCCCAAGGTCACATGGCTAGGAAGTGTTAAGTGTCTGAGTATGGATTTGAACTCAGGATCTCTAACTCCAAGGCTGGTGCTGTATTCACTGTGGCACCTAGACACCCCTAAATGGGGAAATTTTAACTTAAAGAAAATCAGTTTGTTAACTATATGGAGCATGGACTTAAATGAGGAGAAACTTGAGACAGAGGGAACAATAATGAGGTCTATGTAATAATTTACATATGAGGTAGTAAAAAGCTTACCTACAGTAGTGGCTGTATGAAGATCAAAATAAATAGAACCAAGAAAACATTGTATACAGTAACAATAATACTGTTTTAAGAACGACTTTGAGTAAATAAATTATGCTATTTATTATAAATACACAAATTAACTATAAAGGACACATCAAGAAAAATGCTTTCTGCACCCAAAGAAAGACCTGATAAATAGAAGTATGTCTAGAATAATTTTACACACACACACACACACACACACACACACACACACACACACAACTATTTGTGTCTAATGGTAGTCATTTCTAGGGTAGTGGGGAGCATGAAGAAAAGAAATTTACATGATAATTTTGTTGTATATTTGAAAGATCAGCAAGTTGTGCATATAGCAGATTTGCAGTTTCATGTACAATCATGTTTTTTATTGTACTATATTGAGGAAATGCTTATTTTATTTCATATTGAAAACAAAAAATATTTTTATATAAAATTTTTATATAAAATAAAATATTTTTTTAAAGAAAGAAAGAGTGGGTGAGATATTAGAGAGGTTTTACAGGTAGAAATGGCAAGATTTGGGAAGAGATTTCATATCTGGGATGAAGGAGAGTGAGGATTTAATGGCAGGTGCAAGTTCCAAACCTGGAGGATTGGAAGAATGCTGATGTCTTTGACAGAAAGTAAAGTTCAAAAAATGGGTCAGATTTGGGGGAAAGAGAATGAGTTACACTTTGGATGTGTTGAGTTTTCTGTATCTCCTATCTAGTTTGAAATGTACAACACAGCAAAGTGGAAGGAGAGAAAGAGGATGACTATCTTGATCTGTGCATTATCTCCAGAAAGATGATAAGCTTATAGGAGAAAATGAGATGTGAGAGACAAGGGGGTGGAGGAAAGTAAGAGAAAGGACAAGAAAAGGGCAAGAGGAGGAAGAGAGGGGAGATGGTGAAGTAAAGGAGGAAGAAACATAAAGAGGATGAATGTTGAAGGGAAAGAGGGAGGGAGGAGGAGAAAGGAGAAAGACAAGGTGAAGAGGCAGAAGATGGTGAGAAGGGAGAGGAGAATGGGAAGGGAGGAAAAACAGGGGAGGAGGAGGAAAAGGGAAGAAAAAAGGTGAAGTTGAAGAAAGAGAAAGGGTTGAGAGAGGAGGAGGGTAAAGAGAGAGGAAGAAGATGAGGGGATGGAGAGGGTGGAGAGAGAGAGGGAAAGCAGAAGAGAGAAAAAATGAAGTGGCAATGGGGAAGAGAAGAGTGGGCAAGAGGAAAGGGGTAAAGGGAGAGAAGAAAGAGGGGAGAATTAGGGGGAGGGGAAGGACAGAAGGAGAAAGTACACAGAGCCAGAGTGAAATGATGAAATATTGTCTTGGCAGTAAGGGTTATGTAACTTGGCTGGCCAAACAATTCCATGGCTGAATGAAAGAGAATTATACTTGGGGCCCCTATTAGGAGCAACAATGAACAGCAGAAGGTACAGTAGCAGAAAAAAGAAGACCTGAGAATATCACCCAAAACCATCCATTGAGAACTACAGCAATGAGAAACTCTCATATTAGGGATGGTACTTGACTAAAGATTTATATAGGATTGTGGGACTAATAGGCACTCAATTTATTTTTGTTTCCCTCCTTTAAAAAAATAACCACACTAATCCAGCAGCAAGAGATAGAAAGAGCAATTCCATTTAAAACAACTACAGACAGTATAAAATATTTGAGAGTCTACCTGCCAAGACACACACAAGGAATTACATGAACATAATTACATAACATTCTTCAAACAATGATAGATCTAAATACCTGTTGTTCAGTCATTTCAGTTGTGTCCAAGTCTGTATGACCCCATTTGGGGTTTTCTTGGCAAAGACAGTGGAGTGGTTTGGCATTTCCTCCTCCAGTTCATTTTATGGATGAGGAAACTGAGGCAAACAGGGTTAAGTGACTTGCCCTGGGTCACATAGCAAGTAAGTATCTGAAGCCAGATTTTAATTCAAGTCTTCCTGACTCCAGGTCAGGTGGTCTATCCACTGCACCACCTAGCTGTCCTCAAAATACCTGGAGAAACAATAATTGCTCAGAGTAGGCTGAACTAATATAATACTGACAAGATCAATACCATCTAAATTCATTTTCATATTTAGTAGCAGGCCAATTGAATTCCAAAGAGTTACTTCATAAAATTAGAAAAATAAAAACAAAATTTATTTGAAAAGGAGAAATGTCAAGAATATCAAGGGAATTGATTTTAAAAAGGTCTGAGGCATAGCAATATCAGATCTTAGACTGTACCACAAAGTTGTTATCATCAAAATAATTTGGTACTGAGTAAGACATAGATTGATCAGTAGAAAAAAATAGGTATATAATACAGAAGCAAATAAGGAGAATAACCTATGTTTGATAAACTCAAATATCTGAGCTCTCGAGGCCAGAACTCACTATTTGACAAAATCTTGTAAACCCTGGAAAGTAGCCCTACAGAAATTAGTCACAAACATCTTACATCATTTACCAACATAAGCTCAAAACGAGTGTATGATAAAGGGTAATACAAGCAAATTATAGGTGTAGGGAAGGAATTACTTGTCAGATCAATGGAAAGGGGAAGATTTCTCAACCAAACAAGGGATGGAAAGATTTATAAGAGTAAATGGGATAATTTTAATTATATAAAATTAAAAAGTTTTTACACAAACCCAATCCAGCTAAAATTAGAAAAAAAAGGAGGAAACGGGGCGAGGGGGGGGAATCCTTGCAGCAGGCTTCTTTGATAAAATTTTTATTTCTAAAACACATAAGGAACTAAATCAAATTTATAAGAATAAAGAGCCATTCCTCTCATTGATAACTGGTCAAAAATATAAATAGGCAGTTTCAGAGGAGAAATCAAAGCTATCAATGGACATATGAAAAAAATGCTGTAAATCACTAACAATTATGAAATACAAATTATCAGAACTGCGAGGTGCCACCTCATATTCATCAGATTGCAATCTACTTAGTAAAAGCAATATTATAAAACTAATTAACTTTCAAAAACTGAATAACTTTGATCAACATAATGATCCAACAGAATTCCAAAAGTTGCAATGAAACATGTTATTAACCTCCATAAAGAGAAGTAATGGACTCAGTGCAAACAGAAGCATATATTTTTCTCCTTATTTCTTTCTCTTGCCTTTTTTTGGGGGAAGGGGCATGACTAACGAGAAAATTTGTTTTGCTTGACCATACATTTGTAATAAGTTCTGTTTTTCTTTGTGTAATAAGCTTTGTGTTTTAATTGTTAGGGAGAGGATGTAGACAAAAGAAGATAATTTGAAATTTAGAAAAAAAGGAAAGTTTCCATAATTTAACTTTTTAAAAAAGATAACAACACTTTTTGGAGGCCAATACAGTAAACTAAGTCCTTGGAAGAGGTGACTCATTCTCAGTATTCAGGGGAGAGGGAGACCAAACATGTAATCCTAGGTTTTGTTGGGATCAAAATACAAGCAACATAGTACCTCAAAATGTAATTTGATTCTATGTCATGAAAAGTGTCTGTTGCACTGTTTCTATAGAATTACCTAGTTACTTATAAGTATTCCTCATTAGAATGTCCACTACTTGGGGGAAGGTAGTATTTTTACATTTCTTAGTATCCTCAGCACTTAGAACAGTGTCTGACATCTAGTAAGTAGTCAATCAAGGCACACTGAATATATAAATATTTTTGTGCTCCTCTACAATGCTAACAGCATTTTAATGAATGGAGTCTTAGAAATGATGGGTTTGTCTATGCTTTGGTGTCATTATGTCTCATAGCCATCCTTCTCATTATATTCATAATTCCATTATATGAAGGACGACAACCAACCAATCAATATTTTAGAGCTTAGTCAAATAAGAAAGTAAGATATTATCTCTGTGCTCCAGAATTTTAAAATGTAATGGAAAAGATAAAATTCAAATACAGGATGTAATCAGAAAATAACATAATCCTTATGACTACTTATTTGTTGACTACCTAGTAGATATATCATGCTAAACACTCAATGATACAAATAACACTAAAAAAATATTTTTTTTTTCTGGAGAGATGAGACATAAATACAAAGAGACAATACAAGAAAAAGTATAACTATATGATGAATGTAAAAACAATAAGTACTTTTTCTTCTGTGCAGTTCCAGGAACAAGATACTCCATCTGTAGACTCTGGGTATTTTCTCTAGCTGTCTACCTTGCCTGGAATACTCAGTCTCCTCAACTCTGCCTTACTGATCTCCTGCCTTTCTTTAAGTAGAAACTAAAATACCATCTTTTAATGGTACCTTCCCCAAAACCTTTCAATTCTAATGCCTTCCCTCTGTTAATTATTTCCTATTTATACTGTATATAGCTTACTATGTATGTATTTGCTTGTATATTGTCTTCCCCATTAGACTGTAAGCTACTTGAGGGCAGGGAATGCCTTGTATCTCCAGCACCGAACATAATACCCGGCATGTAGTAGTTGTTTAATAAATGTTTAGTGATTATTTTCTATTATTTCTATAAAATGTAAGAAAAACAAATACTGAAAAAAAATTATCAGGATATAGACCAAGGGTACCCAGCCTCTCCAGTTGATTATGGACCTCCAATTATCTTGATTAAGTGCACGTATCCTCTGGTTAGTCTCTCCACTTTTTGCAGACCAAAGACTTTTACAATGACAGTTGGAAGTATTCAGATGGCCAAGAAGTGTATCTGCCCAGGAAAGGATTCAATCATTTTTTATTTCAAATGGCCTGTGGGAGACGTGATTGTATCTGCCAGTTACTTATTGTGTCTAAGGGTGTTTTTGCTCTGGAGAAGAAAATCACCAGCTTACAAAGCCAGATGTATGCCTTTTAGAATTATCTTGTCAGAATTCAGGTAATGTCATAAACTTGTGATACCTCTCCATAGGGAAGAAGAGAAGCAAGGACTGGAGTTACATTGCAAAGTTTCTGGGGATGAACAGAAGAGCTCTTCTATATGCTAAAAAAAAAAATAGTTCAAAGACCTCAATGCAGAAAATTAGTACACATAATCTAGCTAGCAGTTTTCAAGAACAGGTTAAATTATAATTGGAGTTTTGTTTTAAATTATTTGAATTATTCCTGAACAACACAGCATGTTTAGTAAAGGTAGACATAGATTTGGCAAGTAAATTTCTGCCAGGTGTAATTTCTATGAGGTAAATTGTATCTCCACCATTTCTCTTCAAAGTGTTTAAGTTCCATTCATTTTGAAATGAGCTGGCATCATTACTGAAGAGCAGTTTATTGTGGTGGAGAACATTCTTCTTGCCATCAGGGGACTCACTCCATGACAAACTGTCAAGCTGCAGCTGGCACCTCAATCACAGGAATATGGAAGCTATTAAAGCAGGCAAAGTCATTGGCACTCAGAAAGAAATAAGTGGGAAGCTGCAACAGGTGGATAAATCTTATTGTTTCCAGTCTCGATAATAGAGATGGCCAAATGTTAGAGTAACGTATACTGTGCCAGGCTTATATGCCAAAAAAGAATATTCAGTAGCCAACTACTAAGCCAAAAGGCCACTGCATATTAGTCCTCATAGCAATATATCAAGGAATATTGAAGATTTGAGGTGAAATGCCAAATATGAAAGAGAGAATATGCAAGCATGCTCCATAAGCCCCCTGCCTTCCCCACATTCAGGTTGAACTTTGCATTAATGCACCAGAGAAAATCTAATAATATGTAATTTTGAGATAGAAGAGAGAGGGGGAGAGAGAGATGGGGGGGGGGAAGAGAGAGAGAGACGAGGAAGAGGAGGAAGAAGAAGAAGAAGAAGAAGAAGAAGAAGAAGAAGAAGAAGAAGAAGAAGAAGAATCTCAGCTATCTGCAAGAGATAATGTTAGGTAATTTATAATTATTAAAAATAAATTATGGATAAAAACATACACTTCATGGAGGATGCCACAGGAAGCAAAACACGTATCCTTTTCCACATATCTGACAGTTTTAAAGGCTCCCTTGGGAGTGTTGATGTATGTCCAGTGACTATATGTATGTATATATGTGACATTTAAATTAAATTCAACAAACATTTAACAAACACCTACTATGTATAATGTCTTGTGTTACATGGTGAAAAGATGAAGATGAAAAATAAATCAGTCCCTGCTGTGAGGGGCTTTTAAATTGAATACAAATATAGGATATGTAGAAAAATAATAACTAAATTCATCTATAAGAACAAAAACTCAAGGACATCAAAGGGATCAAAAAAAAAAACATTGAAAGATGATGATCAAGCCCTGCCACATCTCAAATTGTATTATAATGTAGTAATTACTAAAACAATCTGGTACTGGCTAAGAAATAGTGTGGTGGATTAGTGGAATAGAATAGGTTCAAATTACATTATAGTAAATGACTACAGTAATCTTGCATATGATAAACCAAAAGATACAAACTTTTGGAGCAAAAACTCATTATTTGACACAAATTTCTTGAAAACTGGAAAACAGTATGGCAGAAACTAGGTACAGACCAACATTTCACACCATATACCAAGATTTATACATTAAAAGGTAATAACATAAGCAAATTAAGAGAGCATGGAATAGTTTGTCAGATTTTTGGATGAGGGAAAAAGGGCCTAAGAAGATATTGAAAGCAGTACAACATGTAAAATAGATAATTTTGACTACATAAAATATATAAAAAAAGGTTTTACACAAACAATACCAATGTAATTAAATTGTAAGAAAAACAGTAAACTAAGAAAATGCAATAAATATCTCTGGTAAAGACCTCGTTTCTCAAATATATAGAAAACTGAGTCAAATTTATTCAAAATTCAAGTCATTCCCCAATTGATAAATGGTCAGAAGATATGAACAGGCAGTTTTCAAAGAAATCAATGCTATCTATAGTCATAAAGAATGCACTAAATCATTTGATAAGAGAAATGCAAATTAAGACAACTCTAAGGTACTACCTCACATCTATAAAATTGGTTAATATGACGAAAAAGGAAAATTATGGATTTTGGAGAATATGTGGGAAAACTGGGACACTAAATCACTGATTGTGGAGTTGTGAACTGATCCAACCATTCTGGAGAATAATTCAAAACTATGATCAAAGGGATGTAAAACTGTGCATACTCTTTTATCCAGAAATAAAACTAATAGGCTTCTATCCCAAAGATATTTTAAAAAAGGAAAAGGAATTACTTGTATAAAAATATTTATAGCAGCTCCTTTTGTGGTGGCTAAGAATTGGAGATCAAAGAGACAACCATCAGTTGGGGAATGGTGAAATAAACTGTGATATATGACTATAATGGAATATTATTGTGCTATAAGACATAACAAGCAGAATGATCTCAGAAAATCCTGGAAAGACTTTCATGAATTGACACATGGTGAAGTGAACAGAACCAGGGAATGTTGT
This sequence comes from Pseudochirops cupreus, assembly GCA_028627135.1. Lineage (NCBI taxonomy): Eukaryota > Metazoa > Chordata > Mammalia > Diprotodontia > Pseudocheiridae > Pseudochirops > Pseudochirops cupreus. The sequence continues at coordinate 114,255,472 of CM053584.1, forward strand.
ACACAGCAACAGCAATATTGTTTAAGGAAAAACTGTGAATGACTTAACTATTCTCAATTATACAATCATCCAAGATGATCCCAAAGGACTAATGATGTAGCATACTCTCCATCTCTAGAGAAAGAACTGATATTTAAATATAGACTGAAGCGTGTTATTTTTCACTTTGTTATTTTATTTGCATCTTGGACAAAATGACTTTCCATGATTGCCCATGTATAACCTGCACCTGATTGCTTACTATCTCACAAAAGGGTGTGGGGAGAAAGGGAGGAAAGCACAGAATTTGAAACTCAAAACTTAAAATAAAAATGTTAAAACATTGAAAAAATAGAGGACATGTACATGAGTACAAAATAAAATAATGGCATGAGCACAGTTCAGACAACAAACTTTAAGAAATTCCAGGAAAGAAAAATCACTATCAGTTCAGGGCAGTAAATCAGGGAATGCTGCAAAAGGGAGCACCTGAGCATAACCTTGAAGAAAGAGAAAACATAATTGTTTTGTATCAAGAGTGAAATCACTGGGTTTGTTGAGCATAAAGGAATTAACATTTAATTGAACCTGATTTTTTTTTCCTATGAACTTAGGTGAATGATCTCCACATTTCTGAAATCTAATTTTTTATTTAATTTTGCTGTAGGTATAGCCATTTGAAATTCTATATCCAATTGGCAGGGAGTGAAAGTGTGGTGAGTTTTTCTGCAGAATTCAAACAGACACAATATCAAAGTCAGTTGAATTCAGGAAGGGCTATGTACTGCCCCTTCTCTCAACCTCTTTCCATGGAATAAGATTTCAATTACTTATTTGCAACTGCATTCCTATCTCCAATTAAATGCTGTGTAAATGCAATCATTTTGATTGATATAAAAGCTAACTCAGTTTTAAGTAGAGTTGTGTCCTCATCTTGGTTTTTCTCTTGAGCAAAATATACCTTTTCCACCTTCCTTCACAAGGAGACAGATATCCTTTGCAGTTCCTCATTGAAACTTTAAAACCAAGCCATAATGTGAGTATATTGCTATTAGCAATAATATATTACAGCAAGATAATTATGTTCCATTATCTAAGTAAAGCCTTGATGCATTTCTCCCATACACACAGATCTGAGTCGCTTTCTTCATATGATTCACAGTTCATTCATCCCATCTTTTGAAGTGGCACTACACCACAGCTGTTCAGAATATAAACTTCCCTGAATTGCAAGCAAAACAACCCCGTTTCTTCAGCCTCACATGAGAAGTAGCCAGACCATTTAAGAGAGGGTATCTATTTCTCCCAGTAACAAGTGCTAATATGGCAGAACAGAATGTCCATTGGAAGGACAGGGGAGTGCTGGGGGGCACAGTAGTGAGGGAAAGATAATAGGGAATTATGTTTTAGTTAGAATCATTTCATAAAGAATGAAGAATTTTTAAATAGAAATCTGAAATAAATTCATAATTGCAGTTATCTAAACAAGAAAGTTTAAAAAACATTTTCTATTAATTTCTCTCTACTCAAATTATTTTCTGATACAAATAATTCTATAAATGACAATTTTAGTGTATTTTTTCAGTCACATTCTCAACAAAACACAGCATGGTATAGCAGTGAGAAGACTAGTCCCAAAGACATTAAGACTTGTATTTAAGTTCTGTCTTTGACACTGTCTGTGTAACTTTGGGCAAGTCATTTAGCTTCTAGTTTTCTCCAAGTGGCAAAGAGAGTGCCAACTTGCATGAGGACAAGGATTTTCCACCCCTAGAAGTTTTCCGTATGAAAGAAACCCCAGCTTCAGTCCCTATTTCTATTTCATCCTCAACAGGTTGTCTGCATTAATACCTTAGTATTATACAAAAAACACAAACACTGAACACCATCTGAAGTGGCTGCCTCCTTTACACGCTATGTAACTCAAAAACAAAAGCTCAAACAGGGTTCTAAATGGTAATAAATTAGGTATGCTTTTTCAGTATATGTGTGTTCAACTCCCTGTTGCAGTGGGTATTCTAAAAGCACCAGACAGAAAGAAACCGTATCTTAGAAATGATTTCAGAGGTTGGCAGAGGAAAGAATTAATAATGTCATATTTTACTAAACTTTATGTATTCTTATATTAACTTTAAAGGTTGATACAAAGATGTTACTTACATAAAACTACCAATTTTCTTGTAAGCAATTCTCATAAAAACCAAAAAGCATTTTAACAGATTTACAGTAACATTGTAAGAAACTTTATCGCCAGATCTAACTTTTCAAATGACCCAATTCTCCAAAATACACACCCAATTCTTCATTGTTTAAAGTAAACAGAAATAAAATTTTCAATTCAATTATAAGTTCTATCATATTAGGTTAATTGTCATCACAGATATTCCATTTTAAAAAATCTTTCAGATATTAATAGAAAACAAACATATTGACAGTCTGAAAACAAAAGAAGCAGGTCCTCTGGATCAGAAAGGTAGATACAATGTATTAAAACTGTAAGATAAATTCTTAAATGGAAGTAGCCATATGAAACATAAATTCTATTCTACCAAAATCACTCTTTTGTGTCAATTGCTTGGGGTGGGGGGGATATTACAGAAAATTTAAATTGAAGCCCATTATTAGCTGTGTAATGATCTAACTATTCAGCATTTTCAGTGAAAGATTAGATAATGCAGCCAAAAATAAGATATCTTAGAACACGCTCCCGCATGCGTGCACACACACACACACACACACACACACACACACACACAAGAACCAATGACAAACAGACATTTTCTGTCTGCATTTATACCTAGAAATACCAGTTCCTATTACAAGGGGAGGACCTCCAAACTTGTACATATAGCAACATATTTGGGAAAGACCCTGGCAAATCCTTATATTAGTTACATTACCACAATAAACACACACACGTTGTGTTTGAAATCTGAGCTCAGATTCACACTTTCTGGAGTGAATATTATTATTCATCAGAAGCTTTATCTAAAGTAAATACTTGGACTCTGTTTTAAGCACTGGCAATGTTGATCCGTGTTAATTTGTCATAACACTCTTTGCCTACTGAAATCTTTGGGGGCTTACTTATGCAAATGCAGTCTTAAAAGGGACTCTTTTGTAGATTTTTTTTAACCACTCAGAATTGGATAGATTTACAGAATTATAGAGAAAAATCACACAAAGTCCTGTTTGAACTCAAATTGAGCAGTCTAACCACTGTGAAAACACACGTTAAAAAGCTTCATTTTCCTCAACAACCCAACTGTTATGATAAATATAGCATTCTCCTAGCTATCGCAAGCATCAGCAGTACCCCTGACTAAAAAGACAGAGGGAGAGAAATAGCGCTTTGAACCCTGCCCCAAGAGTTTAAATAACGCATGCCAATAAATGATTCATTACATCCTTGAGAATTTTCTGTATTGGATAAATTTCCCAAGTCCTTAGTACCTCGTAACATTTCCAATCTACGAGCAGCACAAGAGTTAAACATTCATGGGCACATACACACAATCTTAAGAGGCTCCCAATTCCAACATGCACACCCTACTAAGTATACAAGCGAATTCTATTACATAAGTCAAGTTCCCCTCTTCTACGTAGCTAAAAGGAAAGAGAGAGAGGAAAAAAAATAGTCCAGCTAACTAACGTTCCTAAAATGAGTCAGGTGGGGAACTGACAGTGCTTGTTAAGAAATAGTGATGTAGTTCAACAGCTGCTCCGCAAGTTTGGGTGACTCTTTGCCCCGAGAGCAGAGACGCGCGCGCGGAGCTGCGTACCTTCACCTAGGTGTTGCTCAAGTCTCGGATCTCGATTCACTTCCCCCCACCCCCGCCCCCGCCCCCGTCCCCACCGAAACCCAAAGTGGATTAAGATGATCCACTGGAAGACTAAGCTTATTTTTGCTCTGTCCCTCTTAAATAACGGGCGGGGGGAGGGGGGAGAGAAGGCAAAATCAAGAAGCTATAAGTTATTTTCGCCCAGGCACCACGTCCTTCCAAGACAAATTTGTCACTGGGAAGAAAGGAAACGACCCAAGAGGCGTCGTGGGGAGTCCCTAGTTGCAATTCGCTATTAGGTTAGTCCTTTCGGTGTACCCCATTGTGACAAAGGCAGTCCCCTCACAGCCCCCCGTTTCCATCTCCACCCTACTATGGGCGGTCCTGGTGCAAGCAGCTGGAGAAGAGATGGGGCAATCCTTTTGCTTATTCTTCCCAGCTCTGTTGTTTCTACTCCAGTGAAGAAAGACCTTTCCCACCCAAGCTGAAAACTTTTTTCCTCCAGATAACAACACGCAAATGCAAGAAGAAGGTTCAGTCGACCCGGGCACCACCCTTTCCCCATAGCCCTGGGCTCTTGGCCCCTTCCTTACCTGGTGGCTGGGACCTCAGGGCGCTGCAGGTACCTCGGCCTTTTCAGGACCCTTCCGGTGCCCTCAACAAGGTGCCTAGACTCGTCACCCCACTTTTTACCTCCTCCTCCCGTCCTGGGCAGAATCAGCGGACAAATGACCTAGGACCAAGATGCCCAAGCCAGATTCACGCTCTGTAGACTCCGGTTCATGATCGAACCCGAAACTCTCTAAGTTCCGCGGGCACAGACTAAAGGAAGAAGGGGAACTAGTCCCCCACCCCGGGTGTGGGCTCCAGGTCCAGCGAGCGCTCTGCCGGCAGGCAGCGGCGGGCGCCGCGTCACATGCCTTCTTCTCCCGGGCAGCGGCACCTGTCCAAGCAGCCGCGCCGGCTCAGCGCTACCACCCCCGGGCTTTCTGGGATCCCTTCCCCGTAGCGCTTTCTTGCCTTTTCTTTTCGCACCGTCTTTTATTCCTCACTCCCTTTCTCTTCTCACTCTTTTTCTTTTTCTTTCTATCCGTAAATTTTCTTCCTTTTCTATTTCCAAAGCAGACACAAGACACTGGAAGTGGAAGGAGGAGGGTCTTTTCCACCACCCACCCGTCCACTCCCCACCAATTCTTCCTTCGCCCAGGGCTGGCTGTTTTCCTCAGTGCTGCTCCAACCCCCTTTCTATTCTTCCTCCCCTTCTTCCTCCTCCTCTTCCTCTTCTTCCTCCTCTTGCTGCAGCTGCCTTCCTTCAGCTCCCTCACTGCCTAGCGCCGGTGTAATGCACTGGCTGCCTACTTGAGACCAAAACCTGTCCTGGCTACTGAGCATGCCCAGTTGCCCTAGTGAAACCACACTAACCTCCCATGTGCTGTGAGATTCCGCTTCTCCCTGTTATAGCCACAGCCTGGGAAAGAGATTTGGGGAGTCTCTGAGAGAACACCAAGGGATTATGCTTCCTGGAAGCCATGAAAAAAGTGGGAAGGGGGAAATAGGGTCATCAATCAATCAATCAATCTGAATCACACCTGTGTCACCTGTTTTCCTCTTGGCTACTGCAAAGGGCATATGGCTTTCTCAGGATTGTTTAAGAGAATGCTGAGGAAAATACAATATCTGGGATTTTTTTTTAACTTCGATATTGGTGACAATATTATTCATTTGGAAACCTAGAACCGAAGATCGTCTTATAATGTCTAGCATTCCATGATTCATTGAACAGTGGTAGCAGGCAGAAAATTATTGGAATTAAACAATTTACGGTGTAGTAGAAGAAAGCCCTGAATTTGCAATTGGAATTTAGTTCTGTTAATAGCTGTGAGGTATCAGACAAGGAACTAACAATTCAAGCCTCAATCATCCCATCTGTGAAATGAGGAGGTTGGAATAAATCATCTCTCTCATTATTTTTAAGCTCATATTCTATGATTCTGGGCCTTGGTTTTTTGGGAACCTTATGCTCCAAAAGGCTACTGGCATAAACACGAAAATGACAGAACATATATGCATATGCAGACTGGAGGAAAGTTGATTTCTGAAGATACATTGATAAAGGTAGAAATTCAAAATGGTCACATGACTCAGGAAATATGACAAATCAGGAAATGCAATTGCAAATAGTTTTTGTAATTAACAAAAATTAGAAACTGCAAAAGAAAATATTGTGGCTGCACAAGGAACTCTCTGATGAGCTTGAATTTTAAAAGAACATGGACGAAAATGTAAGGTGCAGGATCAGGTAAAAAGGCAAGTATAAAATATTGTCCCAAAACTAAGGACGGACTCAAAAGCTATAAGGAAAGAACTGAGACATGCTGCAAATTATATTTTTAAAAGTGCATTTTATGTTGTTTAAGTCATGTTCAGAATAAGAAGATAAATAAGAAAGGGACAGGAATATTTTGGGGGAAAGAGGACACAAAGATAAGGAATTACTTAAATCCTTTTTTTGCTCCAATGTTCTATCTTCTTCAGGAAAGAGAATGGTCTATCAGTGGTCATGAAGGACCAATTAAGTTCCTGACTTTTGATGGATAGCATATCCTGGCAGGAAGTAATAACAATTTGCTCTTGAGTGGAAGCATGGTAGGGGACTATAAGCAATGTCTGGTGGTGTTCAAATCCAAAGGAAATGCTCTATGTGGCCTTTCTCTCTCTTTAGGTGACCAATGCCTTTTATGGTAAAAAAAAGAACCACATATAGAGTTTCTTGAGTGGGACCAGTGTGACAGTAATAAAAGCCAATGGCAGAGGTGATGTGATACTGTCCTTCTGGAGATGCTGAATGTTAATAAAGCTTGTAAACTGTAAAGCTGTGTGTGTGTGTGTACATATAAAAACAATACAAAGTGTAATATTTTAAATGTATACGGCTCAAACATCCGTATTTGTCTAGTTTGTTTTGTGGATTATCTTGTAGCATAATTTGAATCTAGATATCTACTGTGAGTCTTCAATATAGACCCAGAACTTTTGGGGCTCAATCCATCTCCTCTAGTGAATATGTACTCAGCAGATAAAAAATAATAATTTAAACAGTTTGAATAAGAAATACGTAATTAGAATGGAGCCCATACTATCTCTTTCCCATTATATATGTATTTCAGAGTTGCATATATATTATTTTTGTAATATCTATTGTTTGAACCATTAATGTTGATAATTAAGTTGATTGTACTGTTAGACAAATGTGATGTTTTCTACTGTATTACTACCAATTTTGTGGAATGGTTCACGTGAGTGACATCAGTCTGTACTATACCAAGAACATGTGAAGCCTTTCTTTTGATTCACAGTTAACATCTCTGTTATTGGGTTTCCATCACATTGTCACAAAGAAGTTTAGTGATATAACTTATAATCTTTCATTTTATTTAGAGCTTAAAATATTCTCTGAATGACTTCTTTGAAAGGCCTATTGGATTTAGTTTTACATTTTATGAGGTAGGAAAAAAAGTTATTTTAATGACTTTAATAAGAATGAGTTTTTAAATTTAAAATTATCCTTTTTTAAAGATGAAATCTACTTTTCTTACCTAGAGTGGAAGTGGTCATCTCATGGCTAATCCCTCCTGTGATTTACATGGAAGCTTTGACTTGCTCTTTTTCTGACATGGTCTGTTTGCATCTCCTTAGGCAGCCTGGTAGATTCCCCTTCCTGAGGCTTTTCATATCACTGCAAACTTAATGGGAACATTCAATTGTTTTAATCCTATTGAAACTTAGAATTCCAGAGTTCAAGTGATTCACCAACATTAGCAGCAGGATGAAAAGAATGCACCACCATGTCTTGCCTAGAATATTTTTGATAATACCTCATATAAAGAGATAGTTTGAATTCAGACTATGTAAAATCTCTAAGAAACCACAATGCCTACTTTAGATTTCTATAACTTCAATACTGTGTGTACTTCCTTCAATGATATGAATGGAAATTTTTCTCTGATATAGTAAATTGTCTTTGAGAGTTAAAAAAAACAAATCATTGGACTTTAGCCAGCCTGGTGAGAAACTTATCCAGGCTGATCCTTGCACAATACACAAATAATTTATCACATATTTGAAATCTTTCCAGCTTAGTAGGATCCACCAGAGCTCACTTTCCACTAATCATGGTGCCTGGTATATTGTAGGTTTTTAATAAATGTTTATGGATTGATTGGAATAGTCTTAAAGTTCTTCAATAGTTCAAATCCTACTTCTGATAGTTATTAGCTTTGTGATCATGGACAATTGAGTAACAACTTTGAGTCTCACTTTCTTCTTTTAAAATGGGGTTCCAAGATGCTCCTTTAGAGAGGACATTAAGACTAAAAAAATTCAGCATAGAGTAAATATGTACAAATTAATGTAAACCATTCTTCCCAGGACTGAAATGGTGTTCAATTCAAAGTCGAGTAGAGTTCATTAATAATCAAAGAGATTCTTGATTTTCATTCTGAAACTGGACTAATGTCCCCAGAGATGCCACATTAGCTAATAATAGTCTGTTAAGTTTAGCAATAACAGGCTCAATCATTCCTATTATTTCCATGTAATTTTGCACATTTACAATCAACCCCACTCAATTAAACTGAGTAAACATTTACTTAGAAAAATCTTTGTGCAAGCACTGTCCTAGGTGCTAGGAAAACATAAACAAAAATTAAACAGTTCTTGTCCTTTAAAAATTCCCATTATATAGCAAGGATGCAATAGGTACAACAATATACATAGCAATTTTATGAGGGAGAGAGCACAGTCAATTGAAGGGATCACAGAAGGTTTCTCTGAGGTGGTAGTATAGAAGCTGACGCTATATAGAAATTAAGAATACTGACAGAGATACTGATGAGAAGAGAAAAAGGCAATAATGTAGAGGGGATAATATTGCTGTAGGATATAGAAGTCTTATTTAAGATTATTTTAAATTAAATCCCTAATGAAAGGCTAATTTTAAGGGTATGCATAAAATTATTCGTCATTTCACTCAAAAAACATCATGGTGTAATGGAAAAGAATGCTCTGCTTGGACTCAGTAAATCTAGGTTCAAATCTTTACTCTGACACTTGACAAAGAAGTTATCTCATTTATTTAAAAGTCTATTGTTGTGTTTTTAATCTGGGCTTGTTCAAAATCCTTTAATGACTCCCTTTGAATGACCTTTTGCCCAACCAACAAAAGTTAAACTTATCATTCTGGCATTCCAAAAAAAATGGTGCCACCTTACCCAGACTAGTGTAGCACCAATGAAATATTCACAGCATCCACAGTCATGATAAATATACCTGCATAGTGCTTAATCACAAAATAGACTCTCCATATAGAAGACAGATGCAAAAACATTTATTCAGATACCAGAAAACCAAATCCCAAAACCAGTAAGCTGATTCTATCATAGTTGCAAAGAAGTTAGTAAACCACAGCAGCACAGAGAGCCACACCATCCTTTAGCCTTCCCACAAACCAACACAAGCCTAAGTGTCACAGTAGGTGGCATTCACAAGCTTGTCTGTCTCCCTTGGAAGTGTGCTCTCCTCCCAACCATCCAGCTGACTCTGACTCCCAGTTTCCTGTGAGCTCTGCTCCACCTTCAGCAAACTTCTCCCACCACAGGCTCCATATGAGCACATTCAGAGTATTAGGGGGAAGAGTATATTTTCAAAGCAGGGAAGTTCTTCAAATTCACTTAGGCTTATTAAGGGGCAGGAAGATCTTCAAATTCTTATTACCATTACAACTGAGTAAATAACCAGGCTTTCCCTGAAAATCAGAATTTTTGCTTAGCCATACCCTCATTGAGGCACAATACAGAAAGCTTTATATTGTGGCAGTCATGCATTTTGAACCTTTTCTTTTTGTTTTAAAGTGTATATATTTGTTTTAAATGCATTTATATTGTGTCCTTCCCACTGGCCCTCTCACTGAAAAAGAAAAAAATGAAGAATAAGATTCTCATCATAAATATACATAGTTCAGCAAAAAAAAAAATCCCCACATTGACCATTCTCAAAAATATATTTTTAGGGACATCACTTCTCTGCCAGGTGAGTGTTGGTGTTTCATCATCAGACTTCTAGACTCATGATTGATCATCCAAACATCAAGCTTAAATCAACCTCCAAACCTCTATTCCAGCCCACATTCAACTCTCTATTTTGTATTCCAGTAAACAGTTTGATATGATTCCCTGATTCTTTCACAAATAACAACTAGACAAAGAGACTCTTTGAGGTTATTTTCAGTATCTCTGATTGTAATATTTTATCTGAAAAAATTCTTACTTCTATGTATTGACTGTTACTGGGTTGATCTTCATAAAGCAAAGTTTCCAACCTGTCATATCCTATCTCAAATAAATTAAATGACACCCCATTAACTGCAAAATAAAGTTTCATTTTTTTAATGTGACATTCATAGTCACTCATTATTTGGCTGCTTCCAACCTTTCTAAATGTATGTCTGTCTACCCTCTTCATGTCTCCCTTTTTTTCCCAGCACTGCCTCACAATTCAGTCAAATTATTACATTTCTGCTTCTCTATTACTATTTCTATATCTTTTCACCCATATTCTTCCCTCATCTGACATGGTCCTTTCTCAGTCCAACTTCTAAACATTTTCAAGCTTCATATTAAATTTCAACTGCATTTTTTGAAAGACTCTTGATTCTCCTGACCACATGCTTAGTTTCCCCTTTGTACAAACATAACGCTTTGAAACTTCCATTGTTGCATTGTTGGGTTATAGTCTCTATTTGTGATTATATATTACCTTCCCTACTAGACTGCAAAAAGGGACTATGTTTTAGTCCTTTTTTCTCTCTTTTTTAAACAGTCCCTCACAATACCTAAAAGTGTATTACTTTGCTCATAGTAGTAACTCAACAAATAACTGTTGAACAAGAGAAAAGTTAATGACTAATTACCAAGTACTGTATACCTATTAGTTGATTACAACAAATGCTTTTGATGTTAAGGCAGTGAGCTAAAGAACATAGTAAATAGTGATATAGCCATTTGTGTAAGAGAGGAAAAGATACTTTTAATATGTCTAACATAAGCTACCTTGAAAAATCCATTCCTTCAAGCGGCTGATGGTCTTTTATATGGAGTGCAAATGGTTTTCTCTATTCTGATAATAATTGAGTTTTTTTATCCTTTTATTTATATCTTTTTCACATAAACTAGGACTTATAAAAATCAGGACATATCTTAGTTAATATCTGGGGAATTTTGACCCTTTCCCTTGTTTCATCATTGCTGTTGTTATTGCTGTTTTAAACCTGAAGTGAAACACTATTTACAAATAGAAGAATAAAAGTTTAGAACTGGTAACTATCTTTTGACTCTAAAATTCAAAATCAATCTGAAACATGGGATCCTTCTCAAGAAGGAGTATATAAGCAGAGATATAAGGGGGAAGGAAGAATTCCAGATTATTAAAAATATCATTGTAGGGAAAGGCTTGAATAAATGAAGGGAGAGAGGAGAGTGTTATACAAGGTGTTACTTAAGATGAAGCTTCACTTGTCATTTTAATTTATAGGCTGCAGATTTTACAGAATTTCTGGTTTCAGTTTTGAATTTGTGGTTGTTTTTTTTTTTCAGTTAGATAGATTTGCTTTGAAGGACTTCCACAGAGCATGGTCTCAAATATAAATTAATATTTGGCACAGTTTCTACTACATTAATTGCTTTCTTATCATATTGTCATTATGGGAGCCAACATGGTATAATGGATAATACATTAAACTTTGAATCAGAAAGGCTTATATTCAAATGCTATCATAGATATTAATTAGCCCTGTGACCTTTGCCAAGTCATTTAACCACTCTCAGTCTCATATTCCATGTCTGAAAATAAGGTGACCTGACTTAATGTAACCTTCTAACTCTGAATTATGATCTATAATATAATCTTAGGAGGGCAGCTAGGTGGTGCAGTGAATAGAGCACGGGCCCTAGAGTGAGGAGGACCTGAGTTCAAATATGGTCTCAGACACTTGACACGCTGGTTGTGTGACCTTAGACAAGTTACTTAAGCCCAATGGCCTTGCCTTCCCCCCTCCAAAAAATACTTTATAATATAATCTTAGTCAGTAAGTCATTAAAATTTTATTAAGCATTTATTATTTACAAAGCTCTCTGTTCAACTCTGGGGATACAAAAAGAGGCAAAAATCCCTATCTTTAAGGAGTTTACTTACAATCTAATGGAGGAGACAACAAGCACATAAATATATACAAATACGCTATGAACAAAATAAATGAGAAATAATTAAGAGACAGAAGGCATTGGAATTAAGAGGGTTTGAGAAAAGCTTTCTTTAAAAGATAGGATTCTAGCTGTAACTTAAAGAAAGCTAAAAAAGTCAGTAAGTAAGAGAGAACATTCAGAAATGGGTGACAACTAGAGAAAAAGCCCAGAACCAAGAAATGGGATGTCCTGTTCAGGAAATAATAAGGAGGTCAGTATCACTGGATACATACATATATATATATATATACACACACATATATATATACATATATATATATGTATGTATATATGTATATATATGTATATATATGTGTGTGTGTGTGTGTCTGTGTGTGTCTGTGTGTGTGTGTGTGTGACTGTTAGTTTGGTATAAGCAGTTTAGAAAGTTAGGAGAGGGCTAAGTTATGAAGGCCTTTGAATATCAAATAGAGAATATATTTGATCCTGGAAGCTATAGGGAACTGCTGGAGTTTGTTGAGTAGAGAGAGATAGGATCAAACCTGTAGAAAATCACTTTTGTGGCAAAATAGAGTATGGATTAGAATAAGGAGAGACTTAAGGCAAGCGCATCACCAGAAGGCTATCGCAATAGTACAAGCATGATGTGATGAGGGCCTATATCAAACTGGTGGCAGTGATGGAGGAGAGAAGGCAGAGTATTTGTGAGATGTTACAAAGCTGAAATTGGCAGACCTTGGCACCAGATTGGCTAATGGGCCTAGAGGATGAGGGGTAGTGAGAAGTTGAGGATCAAAACATCTTGGGTTTGAGCCTAAGGAACTGGGAAGATTGTTTTGCCTTAGACAATAATTGAGAAAATAGGAGGTGGGGAGTATTTAGTGGGAAAATTATTGCGTTCTGTTTTGGACATGTAGAGTTTAAAAGATCTGTTAGATATCCAGTTGAAGATGCGTGAAAGGTAGTTGGATGATTGGAGTCCAGTACAGAAGTGGCAGCAGAAGAGGTAGATTTGAGAATCATCAGTATAGAGATGACAATTAAATCCATGAGAATTGATGGATCCCCAAGTGAAGTAGTATGGAGGGGGAAAAGAAGAGAACCAAAGACAAAACCCTGTGAACACCTGCAGCTAAATGGCATAAAGTGGATGAGTATCCAGTGAAAGAGGATCAGAAGGAGAGGTAAGATACATCAAAGGAGAACCAGGAGTGTCCTAAAAACCTAGATAGTAAAGAGTATTAAGTAGGGAGGGAGTGATCAACTGTGTCATAGATTACTGATAGGTCAAGGAAAATGAGGATTGAAAAAAAGTTTGTTGGATTGTATCTCAATGATCATCAGTAATGTTGAGACAGCAGTTTGGTAGAATGTTAAGGTCTGAAGCCAGTTTGTTAGAGGTTAAGAAGAGAGTGAGAAGAGAGAATGTGGGATGTGCTTTTAGTAGATGGTCTCATCAAGGAGGTTGACCTTATAGGACAGAAGACCTATAAGACCTAGTTAATAGGGATGGAAGGCTCAACCAGATTTTCTGAGGATGGGGTGACATTGGGCATATTTGTACACAGTGGGGAAAGAGTCACTAGAGAAAAATTGAAAATAGTAATAGAGTGAGGATGACAAAGGGGACAATCTGTTGGAAGACATGGAATGGAAATGAGAGCTCTTAAGCAGGTAGAGAGATTAGCTTTGGCAAAGAGTAAGGCTACCTAACCATATGAGATCATGGAGTGAGGGAGAAGATAGCGGCAGAAGGCATATGAGTGATATGAGATGAAGAAAAAGGGAGAAGAGGGAGCTCATGGTGCATGCATGCTGAATAATCTGTTGTATCACTATTGTTAGCCTTTTTTTTCTAGATTAGTTTTCTTCTTCATTTATCTCTAAACTATACTCATCATCCAACTTTCATTTCTTCATTTACATTCATGAAATGTTCTTTCATTACATTTAACTTAGTGTACTAATGTCTCATAATCAGTGAGCTTCCAGTATTTTTTTCAAAATCACTTTAAATTATTATGAGCTACAAGGATTTATTTTTCTACTTCACCTATTGTAATGGCAAGCAAAGTAATACTATGCTGCTTGTTTCAACTATTCAAGTGCTTCTGAGGCTCACCTTTGATTATGTCAAGTCTTCATTCAAAACAGTATATATTGTGTTGTCCTTAATAGGTCTAAGGGAGCTTGGAGAACTTCACAGCCCTTAATAGTCCTAATGTCATCATGTGGAGCCCATTGTGGGAGGAGTTTACCTAAAGAACAAAACAGAAAGGGCAGAACAGGAATGGTGGAACAGGAAGGAGCAGAGCAAATAAAAGCTCAAGCACAAGCTGGGACTAAGCAGAACTGAGAGAGAGGTTTGTGATTCCAGCACTCTGTCTGTGTTGATTTCTCAGATAGAAAGTGAATTGAAATGATAGCTCTGGTAATGTATGTCAATCTTGTTGTAGCCCTCTTGAGTTTTGTTTTCCTAGAAACAGAAACTGTAAAGAGCTTGGAGTGGAGCAGTCCCTATGAGCTGCAATATGTGTGCAGAGAGCTGCCTACATGTGAATCCAGGTAAGAGTTGGGAGCCTGTGAATCCAGGCAAAAGTTGGGAGTGGTCAGCCCATGGAGAAGGAGCCCTGGGGTTTGGAAGTCAGTCTCAAGTTAAAATGAAAGAAAACTTGTCTTGAGTACTCAATGCTGGCTGATGATATTGTAATTTGCTGTGACCTAGGGGTGGATGGTGTTTATACTTTCTGCTACCCCTTAAGATGATTGGTGTAAGGATGATTACCACTTAAGGATGATTTGTTTAAGGATGATTGGAAGCTAGTCTGGAGTTGAGATGAAAGAAGACTTGACTTAGTTACTCTATATTGATTGAGGAGATTGTGACCTATTGAATGAAATGTTTTGTTTAAGACTATGTAGTAATAAGTTGTTATGTTATATTGTTGTGAATGCTGTGGTTTAGTTTCTTGAATATTTTGCTTTAGTTTATTGCTTAATAAATAGAGAGTTCACTATACTATGCAATTAGATCCTTAAAATTATTCCCAGTAGCAGACCTCAGAAGAGCTTATCATGATTGGCTTTACATCTATCTAAATCAGCAATTCTCAACCTGTGGGTCACAACACCTTTGGGGGTTGAATAACCCTTTCACAGGGGTCATAGGGGTCACCTAAGACCATCGGAAAATGCATATTTCCGACGCTCTTAGGAACTAAGACACTGCTTCTCTATCCATCTCCAGGCAGGTCCACCCACATGCAGATATAACCACATACATGTATTAAAGTGTCATGGCATTAGGAAGGTTGAGAACCACTAATCAAAATGAAATGCATGTTTCTGAGTCTCTCCTTCTTAGTCTCAGTAAAATATATATCATAGGACTTAGAGATGGAAGTGTCCTTAAGCATAATCTAGTCTAGTTCTGTGGTTTTGCCAGTGAAGAATCTGAGACCTATAGAAGTCAAAAGATTTGTTCAAGGCCACATGAGAGATAGGAACAGCTGAAACTAAATAAGTTATTTCTCCAGAACCTGCTGCTTTATCTGTGCCTAATTTGAAATCAAAGTGAGGATGAAGGTGAGAAGAAGGTAGGATAAGGATAAAAAGAGAATAGTATTTTCAGAGTTCAAATTAAACTATAAATCAGCAGTCATCAAAATTATTTGGTATTGGTTAAAAAAATAGAAAAGTAGATCAATGAAACATGCTAGATAAAACAGAGAATCAGAAACAATTAAATTAAATAATTTAGTTTTACATAAAAGTGGGAACATAAATTACCCAGGGAAGAACTCCCTATTGGGCAAGAACTACTAGGTATACTGCAAAACAATTATGGATAAATTGAGTTTACCCAATCTTTGATCCCATCTACTGTAATAAGTTCTAAACGAGGGCTCAACCTGAATATAAAAGTCACAATAACAAAAAGTTAGAAGAGAACCAGATTAATTACTATTTGAAGTCTCGGCAAAGAATCCTTAACCAGATAAAGAATAGAGTTGAAAAAAATACACTATAATATAATGTAACATAAAGTAACATAATGTAACATAATGTAATGTAATGTAACATAATATAGTATAACATACTATAACACAACACAATATAACATTATACTATAATATGATATGATATGATATATGATATGATATAACATAATATAATATGATATAATATGTAATATGATGCAACATGACATGATATAATGTAATGTATATATACACATATTAAATTTCAATCTATTCTAATTTGTAATTGAGGCCTGGATAAATTAAGTGAGCTTCCGAAGGTCATACAGGTAGTAAATGGCAGAATCAATATTCAAACCCATATCTACTGGTTCCAAGCCCAGTGTCTTTCCATTGTGTTGTGATCAAAGAATATGAATAAACTTAAAATAATTGCAGAACATTAACAACCATATGAAAGATTACCCCAAATCATAAGATACATGTGATTACATTATTGTATATAATTGTACATAATTGATGATGTTAGGATTATTAAGGGCAGGGAAGATCTTCAAACTCCCTTAGTCCTATTAAGGACAACACAGTATATATTGTTTCAAACAAAGACTTAACACAATCAAAGGTGACATTCAAAGTCACTTGAATAATATGTATTCAGCAATAAGAGTATTGCTAACCAAGACAGTTCTGAGATTTTACCATGCCTCTAACAAAGTAACTAGGATGACAAAGATAGGAATAGTCAAGGTAGGAGGTACTGCAGAAAAATAGGGTCACTAATAGACTTTTTGTGGATCTGTGAAGTGGGCCAAGCATGCTAGAAACAATTTTGATATTTTGCTAAGAAAATGACTAAAATGTCCATACATTTTGATCTAGAGACACTGTTATTAGTCACATACTCAAGGAGGTCAATGACAAAAAACATAGTCCCACAAAACCATAAAACATCAATAGCAGCACTTTTAGCAACAGCGAAGAACCAGAAGCAAAACAGATGCCCACTTATAGGAAAAGAGCCAAACAAATTGCTGCATAACAATATAAGAGAATATCACTTTATCATCAGAAACAATAAATAAGAAGACTTCAAAAATGTATGTAAGCAATCACATGAACTTATGCAGAGAAGTAAGCAGAATCAGCAAAACAACATCCATAACACCCAGAACAGCATAAATAGAAAGAAGAAAAATACATTCAATGTTATGTAATCATAAGGACCAAGCTTGTCTCTCTAAATTTGATGTGAAGATACACCTCCTTCTCTTATTTGCAAAATGTCAGTGTAAACCTTCTCTTTCAGACATAGTTGTTATATTGTTTATTTTTGGTCAGCTTTTAAAAAAATGTCTCCCTCTGGGAGGATGAAGAAGGATGGATACAATCAGAAATGAAAATGATGTTAAAACAAAAGATAGCAATAACAATATTTTTAAATGAAAAGAAATTCTAATGATACTATATCTAGGGTTTTATGAGAGGACAACCATTTTAAGCTCTATGACCTATCACTTTTTATAGAATTTATTCATTCTGTTTCTACTCAATTTAAAATATTCCATCCAATTTGGTAGTTCACTTAACTCCCCAATACTACAGTAGTACTAACACATGACAACGTATTTAATTAGTCCATTATCCCACATCTTAGCTGTGTTCAAAGACACAGGGCTGCTAGCCAGATAACTCCACCACTCAAGGAATCTATTAATGGACCAATAAAACACACCCTAAAATGTCTTAATGTTATAATAGAAATAATGACAGTCATTTATATAGAGAATTTAATTCCTTGATCCCAAAGCATGCAACAAATCTTGTGATCAGATTTGGTGACTATCAACTTAATGTAGAGTAGAGGACTGTTTGATTTTGATAGTAAAATATCAATATTATATCTACTATGTCCAAAATAGATAAAGGCAAAACTCATCCTAAATTAAATATCCAAAGAGCAAGCTACATGTTTGGGCAGAAAGAAACCTTACAGATTATTTAGTACAATTTTTTTAGATGATTAATAGATTAGTAAACTGTAGATAAAAAAAAATAAAGGGCCTCACCTGTGGTCACAGTCATAACCTTGAGTTGATAACCCACCCCAGGCTAGAATTCAGGTCCTTTTGCCCTATGTTCTTTGTGCTACACCTTGCTGCAAAGAAATAGACAAAGAAAAAGCATCCATAGGGTGAGGTAGGAGAGCTGATCCCTACTTCTACTCCCTGAACATATAGACATAATGGATGGAATATGCTGGGGGGGGGGGGGGAGATATTGTCTCAAAAGGAGGGTGTGATAGCATTATGAAGAAATGGGCAGGTGGGGTTGGAGAGAAGGAATAAGTTCAGGATAAAATATTTGCAAGTTTTCATTCACAATTTCCTTCAAGATGTGCAGAAGATAACAATGAAATGAGACATCTTGTGAGAGAGAACTTGTTTTTTTCCACCTGATGAGAGGTGGGATACCATATGTTGAAGGGTCCTAAGAGTTGGAAATTCAATGACCAAGAATACTTCTACTCTCTAGTTTCATATACTGGAAGTCAGTAAATTTCTATTTGATAAAAGATTCTTTTACTCCCCTTTGTCTTTTTGGCAGGAGTCCTGGAGAATGATATATGTATTCCACATCTAAGGATGGCACAGATAAGGGGGGTGTATGAAAATGCTCTTTATAAACAAAGAACAATCCAACCTTTCTAGGGAACACAATATATAATAAATTTTAATAGCCATTTTATAGACATGCTAACAAAGAAAGGAAATAAAATATGTCCAGGTTTTATGGCATGTAGATGACAACTTTAAAAAGAAAAGAACACAAAATATGTATATAGGGAAACAAATTCATCTATTGCTTTAGCCATAAAGAGGACTTTTCTTGCCAAGGAAGATAGTTCCTGCCAATGGTAGTGATAAACACACACAGACACACACACACACACACACACACACACACACACACGTACCAAGAGAGAGACAGAAAAAAAGAGAGAGAGAAAGAGAAAGAGAGAGAGAGAGAGAGAGAGAGAGAGAGAGAGAGAGAGAGAAAGAGAGAGAGAGAGGGAAACACCCTAAATTAGATCAGGTATGAGTGAAAAATATCAAAATAGACCTCGATAATTGGCAATAGGGAAATCTTATGATGTGAGAATTCAGCTATGTTGTATTCAAATATGAAAATTAGATTTTTGGTCTTACCATTTTTTTTCTAGTATATAACATAAATATGAGAGTAATGGCTGCCACATGTTTCTTCCTACATAAGCACATCTGTATTAATGATATTGCCAAGGGAAGAGATTTTTAAACTTCCTTATGTAACTCATTCAGTTAAAAACCTGGGACTTGTCCAATGATTGACAAAAGTAATTAATCCCATTTGAAAGCTTTAAAGTGGGGGAAAACAGACAAAACTGAATGTTTTACTGCAACAAAGCAACATCCCTGACTATTAGGATTTAATGGCCCATAATAAAGCTTGGCTAATCACCTGCCATGAGCAGGAACTCTAAGCATTCACCAAGCTAGAACAAAGAAGCTATTTTCACTTTCAGTTCTTTACACCTATCAGAGCCCCTCCTAGGCATAAGTGGAGTAGATGACCACCTGTGTGGTCTGATTGAAAAGATACATATAAGGTCCTCTTGCCCTGAATCATTTCCATCATCAACCTGTCCTCCTTTCCTGTGTGGACTGGAACCCCACAATTGGAACTAAATTAATCTATAAAGGGGTATCTGGAACCAATGCTCACATCAGAGATAGTAAAACTAAGAAGGTGATCATCACTTGCCTCTTTCATCCTCTAAGACTCATTTACTTCTGAGTTACTCCTTGGAAAAGAGTTGGAGTGCTCCAGAAGGTGTAAGTCCTTCAAGATAGCATAAAAGATTTTAATGGTTGTCCCCTATCTTTTTTTTTCTCATTTTGCAAAGTTTGACTTATTAAATTAGTTAACTCATCTTACAATTCAACAAGAAACTATCCCTGTTAGAGAAAATATGAAACTGAAAAGTCTGATACAAGGCAGGAAGAATATTAGACACTGACCAAATAAGGAAAACATGGATAGAATGATCCAAGAAGGATCTGGAGAAAGTAAGTAAGGTTGCTACATAGGTAGGTCACTATAAGTCAAATTTAGCTAACTCATTTTTTTTTTTGTTGGGGCTTATCATAAATTTCAATTTCATGGAGTCATATATATTTAAAACCATAATGGATTTTAGATATTTAGAGGAAGTCTTCCATTTTATAGAAAGAGAAATGAGACCCTTTTAAGATCTGATGCGCAAAATTTTAGCTAATAATGGCATAGAATGATATAGAACTTTAAATTTTGTAATTTACCATTACATAGAACACTTTTCCATATAGTATTATAGACATTTCACTTAGGTTTCCCAACAATTCTAAATCTATTATTTCCATTTTACAGATGAATAAACTGATGTCCACAGAGGTTAAATGGTTTGACCATGACCACATTGATAGTGAGTACCAGATATCAGTGACAAACCCCACTCTTTAAAAACTCCAAGCACTGTATTTTCCCCCCACAACACTACAGTACTATTTAGTAGCAGTACTAGAACTAGGAACTAGGTTTTCTTACACTAAGCATAGTGACCTTTCTTTCCTCTCTTAAAAAAAAAGTTCAGTTTTTATTAATATCTTTTGTTTACACTTTGCCTTCCTTTCCAAATGTGTCTCTCACCTTTCTTATACCAAGAAAAGAATCCTATGCAGTAAAGAAAAAAATAAATGAGTAAAGTGGAATAAACAGTGAAACAAAGTTAACTAATTAAAAACTGAGTTTAATGGCATATATGTTTCACCATCATGTCCCTTTTCCTTTGGGAAACAAAGAAGAAAGCAAGGTAATTTTTTTTTTTTGGCTCTTCTTTGGAGGCAATCTTGACAATGATCATTATAAAGTATTGTTTCATTTGTTCTTATTGTTCTTTATACTTTCAATTTTTGTAATTATTTTAAATATTGTTTTCCTGGTTCTGCTTATCCATCTTCATCAGTTCTTATAAGTCTTTATAGTTCATATAAGCCTTTGAATGCATTAGTTTTTAGGTCATATTAATAATTCTTTGCATCAATAGACTGACTTTTGTTTAGACTTTCCCCAATCAAAGGATATTGTTTCTTATTTTGTATTATAAAAAGTGCTGTTGTACATATGTTTATTTACATAATTATTTCTTTCTGTCTTGGACCTCTTTGGGATTACACCTAGCAGTGGAATTTCTTGGCCAAAGAGTGTGGTTATCCTAGTCAATTTCATACCATAATTCCAAATAGATTTCTGGAACATTGGGATCAATTCACAAGTCTACCAACACAATATTAGTAAGCCTTTATTTCTGCAGCACCATGCATAATGATTATTCTTATATTTTGTCAACTTAGCCTATTATAGAGCAGTCTTTCTTATGGTGGTTAATCATTTGGAATTTTTCTTATAAGAACAGTTTATTCACATCCTTTGATCACTGGTATTTTAAATGCAGAATACCCCAACATTCTTAGTTCAATTTATAGCTTTATTCATTTAAATTTTAATAATACCACCACACCTTGGTCTCTTGAAATACCCAGCTCCCTTTAAGAGTCAACTTCAATATTGCCCCATTATTCTAAGGTCTTTCCTGGTCCTCCCAATTCTTAATATTCCAGTGTCCCAACTTACTTTCTCTTTATATGATGTTTATTTTTTGTATTTAAGGAACTAATTACATGACATTTCCCTTCCAATGGAATATAAGTTCCTTGAGATCAGAGGCTATTATAATTTTTTACTTCATTTTCTTGGTGCTTAGAATAGTACCTGGAATATAATAGTAAATTAAATGTTTCTTGAAGTGGATTGAAGAATATTGCTACTTTAACCTCAGAATTAGGGTCAGTCAGGAGAAAGAACATTTGTCTAAAAATGGTATTATTTATTTGGATTAATCATTAATTTCTGATCCAAATAGATGGAAAAAGCCAAAATATGTTTGAATTAAAAAAAACATAAATAACAAAGATACAGTTGTTTGTGTATCAAAATTTGCAAAGTATTTCTAAAAATGAAGGAAAGGCATAAGCTCATTGCTCTTTAGAAATAAGTTCCTTTGAAATTGCACTTTTAAATAA
Organism: Pseudochirops cupreus; assembly: GCA_028627135.1. Taxonomy (NCBI): domain Eukaryota; kingdom Metazoa; phylum Chordata; class Mammalia; order Diprotodontia; family Pseudocheiridae; genus Pseudochirops; species Pseudochirops cupreus. The sequence goes on from CM053584.1 coordinate 114,277,632, forward strand.
AGTATCGCAAAGCCAAGCACAAGCAGCTTTCCAGAGGACTGCTGCTATGAACAGCTTCCAAGGTTCTGATTACATTGTATAGTGAAATCGCTATTTATTCAGTAACAAATTAGAACAAAACATTCACAGAAAACAAAGTACAGCATTCACAATGTTATAACTTCACAGTTTATCACAAAATGGTCACATAGTATGCACCAAAGTGGTCACATAGTTTTAAGTAAAAGATAACATTCATTTAGTAAGTCCTTCATTTAGTAAAACCTTAATTCAATCACCCTTAAGGATGCAAGCCTCCTTAATTGACACAGAGTACAAAGGTCAAAGTCACCTGCCCCTACGTTATAATTAAGTTAAAATATCATCAGTCACTAATAAGTACCATCTTAAGGGGTAGTGGAAAGTACAAAGGCCATCCGCCCCTAGGTCATAAGTAAGTTACAATCTCATCAGTCAGCGTTAAATACCCAAGGAGAGGTTTTTTCATCTTGACTAGAGGCAGACTCTTAGCTTTCATGGTTCCTCTTCCATGGTCCCAGTTCCTGCCTGAATCTAACCAACTGCTACCTGAGTCCAAACCCAGACAGTTCCCAGTTCCTTGTCCAGCCCTCTGTGCAGTTCCTGTTCTATATTGAAGCACACAGTGTCTAGTCCACCTCAAGTCCTTCACAGTTTCTGTTCCTGGGAAGATAAAGCTTAAACAAGCCACAATAACATTCATGTACATTGCCGGCATCCTCCTCAATTTGCTTTCTGCCTGTAAAATCAACATAGTCCCAACAACAAGATCTGAGGAAACAACATAAATCATCAATTTAGTCTCAGGACCTCAGAAATCATCAGCAAGACCCTCCTTCAGGATTTCTGTAAACATGCAACAAGAAAATCCTCTTTCAGGGATTCTGAACCAGTAGCAAGGTTCCAGAGCCTCTGTAACAACAGCACCATCCTCTAACAGCAGATGAATCTGAAAAAGCAATATCAAAACAGACAGACAAAGTATTGACACCACAGCCATGCTTCCTTCCAGTTCTCTCTTCTCATTTCTCAGAAATTCTCAATTCTGTTCTCAGAAAAAGTTCTCAGGAGAAGTTCTGGGACTACAAGTTCTGTTCTCTACTCTATTCTCAATCTGTAGCAGTTCTCAGAAGTTCTCAGGATGCTGGCAGTTCTTTCTCTCTCCTCTCTCCTCTCTCTCTCTCTCTCTCTCTCTCTCTCTCTCTCTCTCTCTCTCCAGCAGAAGATGCTCTGCCTCCATGATGCTTGCTCCTAGAAGTTCTGGCCTCTCTCAGCTTGGGCTTTTCTTTATATAAGGTATAAGCTCTTCCCTGTCCTGCTCCTTCCTGTTATGTCAGCAAGTCTATCCCACTGTGGGATTCACAAGTTCTGGGACTTAATACTTGACACAATTATGAACCTGAAACTAAGTGCTAAGTACCTGTTAGCTTGCCAATACAAGGGGAAATCTTCAAATTCCATTACTATTACAAATATTAGGAAAGAGATTACAACAATTGATCATGAGGATAATACACTACGATGAGGTAAGATGCATACCAGGAATGCAAGACTCGTTCAGTATTAGGAAAACTATCAGCGTAATTGACCATATCAAAAACTAAATGAACAGAAATCATAGGATTATCTTAACAGATGCAGAAAAAAGCTTTTGAAAAAATATAACACCCACTCCTATTAAAAACACTAGAGAACATAGGTGTCAATGAAATTTTCCTTACAATGTTAAGTAACATCTATCTAAAATGACCAGCAAGCGTTATATGTAATGGGGATAAGCCAGAAGAATTTCCAATAAGATCAGGAGTGAAACAAAGATGACCATTATCATCATTGTTTTTCAATATTGTACTAGAAATGTTAGCTTTAGCTATAAAAGAAGAAAAATAAATTGAAGGAATTAAAACAGGCCATGAAGAAACAGAACTATTTCTATGTGCAGATGATATGATGTTATATTTAGAGAATCCTAGAGAATCCACTAAAAAAACCTACTTAAAATAAGAACAACTTTAGCAGAGTCACAGGATATAAAATAAACCACACAAATCACTGAAATTTCTATATATTATTAACAAAACCCAGCAGAAAGAGATAGAGTTGTTCCATTTAAAGTTATTGTATACAATATAAATCTTTGGAAGTCCATCTGTCTAGACAAACCCAGAACTGTAAGAACACAATTGCAAAACATTTTTTCACACAAATAAAGTCAGATCTAAATAACTGGGAAAAACCCAAGTACTCATGGGTTGGCTAAGCCAATATAATAAAATGAAAATTCTGCTTTAACTAGTTTACTCATTCAATACCATACCAATCAAACTACCAAAAAATTATTTTGTAGAGCTAGTAAAAATAATAACAAAATTCATCTGGAAGAACAAAAGGTCCAGAATATCAAGTGAATTAATGAAAAGAAATGAAGGGTGACCTAGCCATACCAGATCTTAAATTGTGTCATAAAGCAGCAATAAAAAACTCCTTGCTATTGGCTAAGAAGTAGAGTAGTGGATCAGTGAAATAGATTAGGTACACAAGACATAGTAATTGATGACTATAATAATCTATTATTTGATAAATACAAGACTCCATCTTCTGGGATAAGAATGTAGTATTCACAACAGCTGCTGGCAAAACTGGAGAAATAGTATGACAGAAACTAGACATAGAACAACATCTTATACTATATATCGAGAAAAGGTCTAAAGGGTGCACATGTTAGAAGTAAAGGTTGAAACTATCAGAAAATTGAAGAAAGAAAAATTTACCTGTTAGGTCTATGAGGAAGGGAAGATTTTATGACCAAACAAAATACAGAACATTTTGAAATCCAAAATGGATAATTTTGATTACATTACTTTTTTTTAATTGCACAAAGCCAATGCACCCAAGATTAGAAGGGAAGTAGAAAGCTGGGAAACAATTTTTACAGCCATTATCTCTGATAATGGCCTCATTTCTAAAATATATAGAGAACTGAATCAAATATATAAGAATATAAGTTATTCCCCAATTGATAAATGGTCATAAGATATGGACAGGCAGTTTTCAGATGAAGAAATTAAAGCTATCTCTAGTCATATGAAAAAATGCTCTAAATCACTATTGATTAGAGAAATGCAAATTAAAACAACTCTGAGATCCCAAACTACAGTTATAAGATTGGCTAACATGACTAAACAGGAAAATGATAAATGTTGGAGAAGATGTGGGAAAATTGAAACATTAATGCATTGTTGAGGGAGTTGTGAACTGATTCAACCATTCTGGAGAAGAATTTTGAACTATATCCAAAGGGCTATAAAACTGTGAATACTCCTTGATCCAGCAATAGCACTACCAGGTCTATATGCCAAAGAGATCATAAAAAAGGGAAAAAGACCCACATGTATAGATATTTTAGAGTAGCTTTTTATGGTGGCCAAGAATTGGAAATTGAGGGACTGCCCATCAATTGGGGAATGTCTGAACAAGTTGTGGTATATGAAAGTAACGGAATACTCTTGTTTCATAAGAAATGGTGAGCAGGTGGTCTTGAAAAAAAAAAGACCTGGAAAGACTTGCATGAACTGATGCTGATTCAACTGAGCAGAACCAGAGGAACACTGTACACAGATAGACCAACACTGTGTGATGATCAGCTTTGCTAGACTTAGCTCTTCTGAGCAATGTAATGATTTAAGAAAATTCCAGAAGACTCACAATGGAAAATGCTACCCATATACAGAGAAAGAACTATGGAGTCTGAATGCAGATCAAAATATACTATTTTTTCTCTCTCTCTATCCCTCTTTTTTCTTTGTTTTTGTATTAGAACTCCCAGAATTATGTTTTCTGCAAATTTCATGGGAATATTTTTAATATTCCAATGAATAACTCGTGCCGTATTAACATTGAATCCTTAACAGCTATACTCTGAGTCCAGTCACTTTACCATTTTTTTTAAATTTTATTTTAGTTTGCATCATTCATTTCCACAAGATTTTGAGTTACATATTTTCTCCCCCTCTTTCCCCCACCCACCACCCCAAAGCAACCATCCCAGTGTGTCCCCCCTCCCCCAGTCTATTCTCTCCTATGTCACTTTTCGGTAGGGCAGGATGGATCTCCCAACCACAGTGCCTGTGTATCTCAAGTTCCAGTTGGATGTAGTCAATAATAATAATAATAGTAATTGCATATATATATATATGTGTGTGTCTGTGTGTGTGTGTGTGTAGATACACATTCATAACATTTGATTATGGAACTCCAGATTCCAGATTCTTTCTCCTCCTCCCTTGCCACCCCCCCGCCCCCACTGGAAGGACAAGCAATCAAATACAGGCTGAACATGTGGAATTACGCAGAGTCCCTCCATAGTGAGCACACTGTGAGAGTCTGATTACATGTCCCTTCTTCCTATCCTGCCCCTCCCATCCACTCTCCACACTGTCCCTATCCCTCTACAGAAATGTGAACATTCATCAGCCCTCCCCCCCACTCTGCCCTCCC
>CM053584.1:114282646-114297848 GCA_028627135.1 Pseudochirops cupreus
AATTATTATTATTATTATTGACTACATCCAACTGGAACTTGAGATACACAGGCGCTGTGGTTGGGAGATCCATCCTGCCCTACCGAAAAGTGACATAGGAGAGAATAGACTGGGGGAAGGGGGGACACACAGGGATGGCTGTTTTGGGGCGGTGGGTGGGGGAAAGAGGGGGAGAAGATATGTGGCTCAAAATCTTGTGGAAATGAATGATGCAAACTAAAATGAAATAAAAAAAATAAAATAAAATAAGACATCCTATCCAATATGAAAAGAAGAATGTTTGATGAATCATTGAAAAAATGACCAAGTATATCTACAATAAGAAACCACTGTCAATAAGAGAGAGGAGAAGATATAAAATTCTCCTTCCTCCTTTTCTTCACTCTCCCAGAGGCTCAACCAAGTTTTAAAGAGCTGTATTCTTCCTCCAAAGCTCAGTGTCTACTCCACAGATTCAGAGCGGGAAAAAACCATCTTTTAACAGTTATCAGTGGCATAACTGATGCTTAGCCAGGTAGATTGACCAGACTGGCATATCAGCACCTTCTAATATTAAAAAAAAATCATTTATACTCTGTTATTGGGTTTGTTATGTTGCTCCTTTTTTTCTCATCATCCAGTCATTTAAGAAAACTCATCAACACCTCTATTTTACACTTCCTCACTTTTAGTTTCTTATAATCCATCTAAGTCTATCAAAATATATTTCCTATAAATCTAGATGGACTTTTTGAATGAAAAGACTGTCTCTTGAAGAAGAATGACAGCTCTGCATTTAAAAACAATTCTTGAAAATCCAGAGGCATAGGTGGAGCTTAGATGGTAGAGTAATAGCAGGGAATTGCTTGAGATCTCCCCCCAAACTCTCGAAATACCTGTAAAAAATGACTCTAAACAAATTCTAGAGCAGTAGAACCCACAATATGGCACAGTTAAAGAAATTTCCAACCCAAGACAACCTCAAAGATTCACAGGAAAGGTCTGTTGCACCACTCTAAGAGCAGAACACAGTCACACACAGGCTGGGGCAAACCTAGAATAGGCCTCAGTGCACGGAATCACTGGCAGCTGTGGTGGTTTCCAGACTTCTCAATCCACAAACTCCAAAGATAACTTAGAATGTCAGTACAAAAGGTCTGTTGGACCTGGGTGAGAGTGGAGTGCGGTCCAGTCCCAGGCCCAGGGCAGTAGTGGAGGCAGTGACTACTTCTAGAGCTCTCATCCCAGAGATGGTGGGGGGAATGGGTGGTTGATCAGAGGGGAATTGAATGGATCTCTTTGCTAGTACTGAGGCAGTATTCTCTTGCTTTACCCACACTTAAGTCTGGGTCAAAGTCCTGGGTTGTGGTACCGGGGTGAGGAGCAGTGCTGGCATGGTGGAGCTTGTGCTGGTGGTGGAGAGAGAATCCTCTTCACAATTCCAAGGCCAAAAAGAGTGCTTGTGGTTACCCAGACCAGAGCAGAAATGTAGTAAACACTTCTCCTTTTGATTATGCCACCTTGGAAAACTGAAAATTTACAGGTACCTAGAAATATCTCTGAAAATAGTTTGCACAAAACCCCTGAAGCTTGGGACAATACACCTTCCACACTGGAAGCAGAGTCCTACCATAACAAAGAGCTAAAAAGTCAAGTAATTGGTAGGGATAATGAGTGAATGGTGGGAAAAAAAAGCAGACAATAGACTTTTACCTTGGTGACAAGGAGATCAAAACATACAACCAGAAGAAAACAAAGTCAAAGCTTCTACACCCAAAGTCTACAAGAAAAATATGAATTGGTTGCAGGCTATGGAAGGGCTCAGAAAGAATTTTGCAAATCAAGTAAGAGAAATAGAGGAAAAATTGGGAAGATGAATGAGAATGATGCAAAAAAAAAATCGTGAAGAATGACTCTACAGCTTGCTAAAGGAGACCCAAAATTGCTGAAGAACATAACACCTTGAAAAATAAACTAATAAAAAATGGCAAAAGAGGTCCAAACAGACAATGAGAAATATCTTTTAAAAAGCAGAATTGGCCAAATGGAAAAAGAGGTCCAAAAAGCTTACTGAAGAAAAGAATTCCTTAAAAAATTAGAATAGGGCAAATGGAAGTGAATGACTTTGTGAGACATCAAGAAATTATCAAACAAAACCAAAGCAATGAAAAATAGGAGACAATGTGAAATATAGCATTGGAAAAAACAACTGGCCTGGAAAATAGATGCAGGAACAATCGTTAAAAAAAATATTCGACAACTTGAAAGCCATAATCAAAAAAAGAGCCTAGAAGGGTGGAGTCAAGATAGTGGAGTAGTAGCAGAAGAACTCTGCAGCTCCCACCACAACTGCCTTAATTACCTATAAAATATGACTCTAAACAAATTTTAGAGCTCCAGAACCCACAAAATTATAGAAAAACGCATCTCCTGCTGGGGGCAGACCAGCACCTCCATGTGGCTGCTTCAGAGCTCACGGCCTGCAGATTGCAGGGGGGCCAAGCGACCATTCAGAGGCTAAGTGCTCTTGATTTGAGCTGCCTGGATTGGAATCACGATCTTGGGTGGTGGTCCTGAGGTGCATTTTCAGTGAGACAAAGCTGGTGGGGGCTGCAGAGACTGCACCTCCTAATAGCTCCAGCAGCTGTGAAAATCCCAGCAATTTGGGACAAAGCTCTCCCCTCTGAAAGCAGAGTTCTACTGTGGCTCAAAAATCAAATTAATTGACTGGCAACAGGAGCAGGGAAAGGAAGCAAATCAAGAACAGCAATCCAACTTTAGAATCTTTTTTTGGCGACAAAAAGGATCAAAGCATGGAATGGGAGGAAGCCAACACAGTCAGAACTTCTGCACCAAAAGCTTCCAAGAAAAATGTAAGCTGGTTACAGGCCATAGAGGAGCTTAAGAAAGATTTTGAAAACCAAATAAGAGAAGCAGAGGAAAAATTGGGAAGAGAAAATAGAATGATTCAAGAAAATCATGAAAAGAGAGTCAGCAATCTGACCAAATAAATCAACACCCTAAAATAGATTAACTCAACTGGCAAAAGCCAATGAGGAGAAGAATGCCTTAAAAAGTCAAATTTGCCGGATGGAAAAAGCATCTCAAAAGCTCACTGAAGAGAATAATTCCTTCAGAGTTAGAGTGGAGCAAATGGAAGCAAATGACTTTATGAGAAATCGAGATACTATTAAACAGATCCAAACAAATATAAGGCAATGTGAAATATCTCCTTGAAAAAAACCGCTGACCTGGAAAATAGATACAGGGGAGACAATTTAAAAATTATTGGACTACCTGAAAGCCATGATCAGAAAAAGAACCTAGAAATCACCCTTCAAGAAATTCTCAAGGAAAATTGCACTTATTTTTTAGAACCAGAGGGCAAAATAGAACTTGAAAGAATTCACCAATCACCCCTTGAAAAAGATCCCCAAAAGAAAATTCCAAGAATGTGATAGCCAGATTCTGGAGTTCCCAGATCAAGGAGAAAATATTATAAGCTGCCAAGAAGTAACAATTTGAATACTGAAGAAACCCAGTCAGGATAACCCAGGATCTAGTAGCTTCTACATTAGGAGTCAAAGGGCCTGGAATATAATATTCCAGAGATCATGGGAGCTACGATTAAAACCAAGAATAACCTACCCAGCAAAATTGAATATAATGTTTCAGGGGAAAATATGGTCATTCAATGAGGTGGAGGACTTTCAAGCATTCTTGTTGAAAAAAACCAGAACTGAATAGAAAATTTGACATGATTAGGTAAACATGGAAAAGAAATCATAAGGAACTTGTCAAAGTTGAACTATTTACATGCCAACATCAAAAAATGATAATTGTAACTTATGAAACTTTTCTCAGTATGAGGATAGGTGAAGGGAATATAAATGTATATATGTCTATTTAGGAGGGTACATATATGTATATGAATACATATGTGAGTATGCGTATATATGTGTATGTAGACAGAGGGCACAGGATCAATTTAATAGGAAGAGATGATATTTTAAAAGGTGAAATTGTGAGGTAGAGAGAAATAGAATGAGAGGAGACAGAGACAGAATGGGGTTAATCATCTCATATGGAAGAGGCAAGGGATAACTATTACAATGGAGGGGAAGAACAGGAAGGCAAAAGGGAATGGGTCAACCTTACTCTCCTTGAATTTGGCTTTGGGAAAGAATGACATACACTCTAAATTGGGTATCTTGTGCTACAGGAGAGTAGGGGGATGGGAATGAAAGGGGGGATGATGGAGGGGAGGGCAGGTTGGATGTGAGGATTGTTAGAAGCACACTTCTGTAAAGGGACAGGGACAAAGTAGAGAATAGAACAAGGGTGGGGGCAGGATAGGAAGGAGGGAAATATAGTCAGTCTTTCACAATATGTCCATTATGGAGATGTTCTGTGTAACTATACATGTACAGCCTGTATTGGATTACTTGTCTTTCCAGTGGGGGTGGGTGACAAGGGAGGATTGGAAAGAATCTAGAATTTAGAGTTCTATAATCAAATGTTATATACATATATATATATGTATAATTATTATTTTCATTATTATTTACATGCAACTAGGAATTAAGATATACAAGCACTGGGGTAAGGAGATCCATCTCACCCTACTGGAAAGTCAGTGGGGTGATGGGGGAGAATATAGAAGAGAGCAGATTGGGGGGCGGGTTATACAGTGGGATTGCTGTTTTGGGGTGGTGAGTAGGGGAAATATGGGGAGAAAATTTGTAGCTCAAAACCTTATGGAAATGAATGATATAAACTAAAAATAAACAAAAGTTAATTAAGGGGAAAAAAAGAAAAAAAAAGAAAATTTAAAAATAAAAAGAAAAAAGGACAAGACAGCAACGGCTGAGAGGCCAAGTAATAGATTCCTAGGATGGTTCCATCTCCCATCTCTGTATCTTTGTATAGGAACTCCCCATCCCGGGAATGATTCTTCCTCTTTCCCATCTGCATCTTAGAATCCTCAGTTCCCTTAAAGGCTAAATCCAAAGTATCACCTCCTATGGGAAGTTCTTCCTGATTCCCCTCTGGGTTTCCATCCCACCTCCCCACCTCCCAAATAACTTTGTATTTATGTATCTGCACATATACTTTCATTTTCTCCTTCCCTGGCACACAGTAAATGCTTAATGAGTGGTTGTTGAATTAAATTGAATGAAAGAAGAGGATGATGATGTTAATATTTAGAAGGCCTTGAAATTTTGAACAGCACTTTAAAAAATATTATTTCATTTGCTCCTCACAGCAATATTGTGATGTAAAATATTAAAGATGGGATTTAGAACTAGAAGTTTGCTTTAGCTAATAATTACTTAATAATAATAGCTACCACTTGGAGCAATTGGGAATTATGCCCAAAGGGCAGTCAAACTGTGCATACCTTTTGGTCCAGTAGTACTACTACTAGATCTGTATCCCAAAGAGATCATAAAAAAGGGAAAAGGATCTATATATACAAAAATATTTATACCAGTCCTTTTCATGATGGCAAAATATTGGAAGATGAGGGGATGCTCATCCATTGGGGAATGACTGAACAAGCTGTGCCATATGAATGTGATAGAATACTAATGGGCAATAAGAAATGATGAACAAGCAGATTTAAGAAAAACCTGGGAAGACTTGTAACAAAGTGATGCAAAGTAAAATGAGCAGAACCAGGAAAACTTTGTACACAATATCAGCAACATTGTATGATAATCAACTATGAATAATTCAGCTCTTCTCAGCAACATAATGATCCAAGATAAGTACAAAACACTTGTGAAGGAAAATGCTATCCACATCCAGATTAAGAACTGGTGTACTCTGAATGCAGTTCAACTCATTGTTTTTTCACTTACTTCATTCTTCCTTCTTTTTTTTTTGGATCTTTCTCTTCTTTCATGACTGAAATATGAGATATCTTTTACATTATAGCACATGTATAAACTATATCAAACTGCGTATCATTTTCAGAAGAGGGGAAGGGAGGGAAGGAAAAAATTTGGAACTCAAAATCTTGTAAAAATGAATGCTAAAAATTTTCTTGACACGTAACTGGGGAAAAATACTATTACACCTAAAAATTGTTGAAATGTAAAAAAAAAAAGAGCCTAGACATCATCTTTCTTTTTTTTTTTCTTTTTTGGAAGGGAGAAGGTCAAGTGACTTGTCCAAGGTCACACATATACTAAGTTAAATGTCTGAGGTCACATTTGAATTCAGGTCTTCCTGACTCTAGGGCCAGTGCTGTATTCACTGCACTATCTAGCTGCCCCTAGACATCATCTTTATAGAAATTATCCAGGAAAACTGCCCTGATATTCTAAAGCTAGATGGTAAAATCGAAATTGAAAGAATTCACTGATCAACTCCTAAGAGATCCAAAAAGGAAAACTTCTAGGGATATTGTAGCCAAATTCCAGAATTCCCAGGTCAAGGAGAAAATATTGCAAGCAGACAGAAGGAAACAATTCAAGTGCTGTGGAAACACAATCAAGATAACACAGTATTTAGCAGCTTCTACAGTAAGGGATCAGAAAGGTTGGAATATAATATTCTGGAGGTCAAAGGAGCTAGGATTAAAACCAAGAATCACAAACTCAGGAAAACTGAGTATAAGGCTTCAGGGGGAAGATAGATATTCAATGAATTAGAAGACTTTCAAGTTTTCTTTATGAAAAAACCAGAGGTGAATAGAAAATTCAACTTTCAAATACAAGAATCAAGAGAAGCATAAAAAGGCAAACAGGAAAGAGAAATGATAAGGGACTTATTAAACTCTTTACATTCCTACATGGAAAGATGATATTTGTAACTTATGAGACCTTTCTCAGTATTAGGGTAGTTGGAGGGAAGAAATATATATAGACTAAGGGCACAGGGTGAGTTGAATATGAAGGGATGATATCAAAGAAAATAAAATTAAGTGGTGAAAGAGGAATGTTCTGGGAGAAGGAAAAAGGATAAGTAGAATGGGGTAAATTATCTCACATAAAGGAGGCAAGGAAAAGCTTTTACAATGGAGGAGAGAGGGGGGAGGTGTGAAGGAATGAGTGAACTTTAGTTTCATTGGATGTGACTTAAGGAAAGAACAAAATACACACTCAATTGGCTGTGAAAATCTATCTTACCCTAAAGGAAAGTAGATAGAAAGGGGACGATGGAGGGAGGTATCATAGAAGTGAGGGCAAAAGGGAGAAGGGGATAACCAGACTCAAACTCTTTTGTGGAGGGATAGGGTCAAAGGAGAGAATAGAATGAATTGGGGGTGGGATAGGATGGAGGGAAATATAACTGGTTTTTCACAACATGACTGTTATGGGAGTGTTTTGTACAACTATACATGTATAACCTATATCAAATTTCTTGCCTTCTCAGTGAGGGTAGGTGGAGAAGGAGGGAGAGAATATGGTACTCAAAGTTTTAAAAATGAATGTCAAAATTGTTTTTACATGTAACTGTGAAATAAGATACACAGGCAATTGAGTATAGTAATCTATCTTGCCCTACAGGAAAACCGAAGGGAAGGGGATAAGAGAAGAGGTAGGGGAATGATCGAATGGAAGGCAGATTGGGGGAAGGAGTAATCAGAATGCACACCATCCTGGAGTGGGGGGAAGGGGAGACATGAGGGAGAAAATCTGGAACTCAAAATCTTGTGGAAGTGAATGTTGAAACCTAAAAATCAATTAATTAATAGATCTGGGCAAAAAAAAAGAGACAGAATCCAGAGGCATGTTAAGATAAAATAACTACTCATGAGAATAAGTCCACATTAAAAAAAAAAGGAACAAAAAAACCAAAACCAATGAATTAGAAGCACTAATATGACAGTTGTTTCCTTAGTTTAGAAATATTTAATTCCTATCAGTCCACAAAAATTTATTAAGCACGTATTATATGCCAAGCACTGCACCAGGTATGAGATAAACAAAAACAAAAATGAAGTACTGGAAAATTAAATACAGAAGTATCTTATTTTCATCATATCTTCAAATTATTTAAGATTTCTAGTCAGCTTAAAATGGAAATGGGTAGATAAATATACCTAGGGAGGAACTCAAAAGTGTACATTTATTTGAAACAATCATATATACACATACATAATCTGAGTCTCTGTAAGTCTACTTGGGGCAAAGTATAACAGAGGATCATTAATAAAACTCATACTAGATTGCCCCAAGACTAGCCCTCAGAAATTGATCTTTCTTCTATCAAGGTAGGTATTTTGTTTCTGTTTGTTGAAAATTGTACTTATATTAATAAGTTTAGTATTCCAAAGGCCCACACTCAACCTAAAAACAAGTGAGGAGTTAGCTGATATTTCCAGAAGGTGCTTAAGACTAAGGCTGCTATGTCTCTGATTATTTCAGACCTTGTGTGACAGTCTCAGACTTATTATGAGAATCAAAACTTAGAAGCACAAAATCCTTTTATAAACTCTGGAAGAGTAGAAAACTTGCAATATATTCTGATTCTGTGCTAGATTCCATCCTTCTATGAAGTAATTTCTTGAGTCGAAGTCTTCTGAACTACTTTCTTTTGTACATGGTTCCCTGAAAATAATCAGGAGAGAAGCTTGGCATCATGTTATCACAATTAATGATAGGTTCAAAGAAGAATGAAAGTCTCCTTGTGTTCTGGGAAGAGCCATAAAAACCGGGCACCCTTGTTGAGGGACAAGGAGTATTATCAAAGATTCCATTTTAATGAAACTTGAATTCTTAAATTCTTGACTACATCATTCTCCATCTAGTAATGGGGAAAAAAAAACCACACTAGCCATACAGTATATAAAACTGTCTGTTTGATAACTAGTCATGTCAACAATGACAAGGAAATTTTCAAGAAAATAAATTCTTATCTAATGTCATTTCTTAGTTACCTTGTAAATAATAAATGTTCTATGGGGAGTGCCTGGGTTCATGTGGCATTTTGTGGGACAATAAATGTATTTAATCCTGTGAAGAATAGCTTTGCCTTTCAGAATTTATAGGTTTCTTTTAAAGTTTCTTTTTAAGGATTCTTTTTAAAAACAGTTCTCTAAGGCGGCAATACCCAGAGATACTAGATCTTCCCCCTCCCCCTCTTTTCAGTCAGGGTAATAGTAATTTAAAAACTTTTTGGGGTTATAACTTCTGAGGAGTCACAGGATCCAAAGGGTTACTGATGGCCATAGTCCAATTAAGATGGGGATAAATCAGGTGATGGTGCCATAGTCTATGACAGCTAAACAGAAGTGTATAGCAGGAGAGAGTTCCAAGTAAGTTTGTTTTAGTGCTTTCATATCTTGGTGAAAATAAATATCTTCCTACATTATCATCTATAATAATTACCATACTAGTATATATTTTCCAGAGATTTGTATTTCAATATGTTGAAACAAGAGGAAACTAAAAAGATGCCTTTAGAACTCATGTAGACTAGATGCTGAATTCAACAAACACTAATGAAGTGCAGCTTTTATGCAGAGCATTATAGTAAGGGAGTAGGAAACACAGAAAAAAATGAAATAGTTTCTGTCTTTGAGAAATTTATGTTCTACTGGAAGAAATCAGAGGCCACTTTTTCTTCTCTTCTAGTCTTTCACTAAGCCCTAAATTTGTTTGAAATTTCAATGCTTCTTCTCTTTATAAAATATCTGTGATGTAATCTTTTCTGAGCTACCTACTTTAAAGGAATGTGGGAAAATATTTATACTTCTGTATTTTTAAAGATGAAACTGTAATGGGGCTTTAATTCAAGAGGAAGTAATAACATGAGCCCACCATGTAGGTGTGGCTGTTTAGCCAAACCAGTTTCTTGCTGCCCCTTTCACTTGTGTTCTATTTCTCATCTCTGTGACTTTGCATAGATTGTTCCCACCCTTTTCCCAACCTGTGCTCATTCCATGTGCTCCTATCTCCTTCTCTGCCTCCAAGATTTTCTGGTGTCCTTCAAAGTTCATCTCAAAAAATCAAATCTTTTTAGATTAAAGATGGCAGTGGTCAGAAGAAAAACAAAATATCAAGGAGGGGCAGGGTAAAAAGAGAGAGATAATTTGATGGAAGCTAAATACACAGTAATGATAACTGTGAACTCATCCATAAAATGGAAGTAGATAGCAAAATGAATTAGAAACCAGAAACAATATGTTATTTACAAGGAACACACTCGAAACAGAGAAACACACAGAGTTCAAATAAAGGACTGGAGGAGAATCTGTTATGCCTCAGCTAAGTTAAAAAAGGCAGCGGGTAGTGATCACTATCTCAGGCAAAACAAAAGCAAAAAATTTTGTTCAATCATTTCAGTCATGTCTGACTCTTCACAACCCCATTTGAAGTTTCTTTGGCAATGATACTGGAGTGGTTTGTCATTTTCTTCTCCAACCTATTTTATGAATGAAGAAACTGAGACAAATAGGGTTAAGTGACTTGCCCAGGGTCATATAGCTAGTAAATGTCTGAGGTCAGATTAGAACTCATGAAGATGAATGTACCTGACTCCAGAAAGTCATCCTGGCAGTTCCAGATTCTAAACTTTACTACAAAGCAGTATACCAAAACAATCTGGTACTAGTTAAGAAATAGATCAGTGGATCAGTGGAATAAATTAAGCATACATTACACAGTAACAAATGACCATAGTAATTTAATGTTTGATAAACCCCAAAATCCAACCTTTGAGGGTAAGAACTAAATATTTGGCAAAAATTGCTGGGTAAACTGGAAAGCAATTAGCAGAAATTAAGCACAGATAAACATCTCACCTAGTATACCAAGATAAGGTCTAAATAGGCAAATGATTTAGACATAAATCATGATTCCATATGTAAATTAAGAGAACCTGGAAAAAATGTACCACTCAGATCTATGGATAAGGAATAATTTATGACTAAAGAAGAAATAGAGAGGACTACAAGAAATAAAAAAGTATATATATGTGTATGTAAGCTCTTTCTGGAAATGTCAGCTAACTCCTCACTTGCTTTTAGGTTAACAATGGGGGGCCTTCGGAATACTAAACATTAATAAGTACAGTTTTCAATAAACAAAAACAAAAAATCTACCTTGATGAGAGAAAAATAAATTTTTGAGGGCTAGCCTAGGGGCCATCTAGTATAAGATATATTTTATTAATTATCCAAATTAATATTCATTAAGCTTCAATGTTGTTGCTTCACTAAGGATACCAAGATAAACTGAAATAATCCCTCCTTTTTAAGAGCTTATATTCTATTATTCTATAAAGGCAGAAAATGTTGACAAACACAAGTACATGGAAACATATACATAGTAAATAAAAGTTACTTTTGTGGGGAATGGCAACAAGTTCTGGGGGATCAGGAAAGGCTCCATTTGTAATTTTTGTCTTCATTATTTCTTTATTAATTTTTAACATTTTTAAAAAATGAGTTCCAAATTCTCTGTGATCCTTTCTCTCTCTCTCTCTCTGTCTCTCTGTCTCTCTGTATATGTGTTTGTCCTTCTTTTTCTTTCCAATCCCATCAGCATCCATTGGAAGGCAAGCAATAAAGCAATATAATATCAATTGTACTTGTGAAATAATGCAAAACATTTCCATATTAGTCGTGTTAAAAAAGCAAGAAATTAAGAAATGAAAACATATATATATATATCTATGTATATGCATATGTATATGCATGTGTATATGTGTGTGTTGACACTATATTTTGGATACCAAACTCTTATCAGAGAAATTTGATATAAATAGTTTTTCTCCCCCATTTTTCCCCTCCCTTACCTTATGTGCATTAATGTTGTTTGTACAAAAGCTTCTTAATTTCATATTATCCATGCTTTCTCTTTTATCTTTTATAATTGTCTCTATCTGGGGTAGCTAGGTGGCATAGTGCATAGAGCACCAGCCCTGGAGTCAGAAGGTAGACCTGAGTTCACATCTGGCATCAGACACTTTACACAATTACTAGCCATGTGACTTTGGGCAAGTCACTTAACCCCAATTGCCCTGCCTTCCCCCCCTCCAAAAAGCAAAAAAATAATAATAATTTTATATATCCATTGCTATATTAAAATTTTATCATCTACCGTACATGTGAAAGATATAATATCCATTCCTCAATTTTTATACTATGTTTTTTAATATTTAGATTGTTTATCCATTTTGAATTCATTGTGGGCTATGATGAAACTTATGGGTATAAGCCTAATTTTTTCCAGACCACTTTTTAGATTTTCTAGCAGTTCTCATCAAAGAAATAGTTATTTCCTAAGTAATTTTTGTTTCTGGTTTATCAAATATTGAATTACTAAATTCCTTTGTCTTGGATTCTGCCTTGTCTACTCTGTGCCATTGATCTGCATCTGAATTTCTTTAAGTAACACCAAATGGCTTTCATAACTACTGCTTTCCGAGAGACTTTGAGGTCTGGAAATGCTACTTACTTTTTCACCCTTCATTTTTCCCATTATTTCCCTTGGTATTATAAATCTTTGGTCCCTCTAAATAAACATCCTTACTCCTTTTTGGAATTCTGCAGCTGTTCTCAACCTGTGGGTTATGTTCCATTTAAACACATCCTGCATATCAGTAGCAAAATCACAGTTATGAAGTAGCAACGAAAATCATTTTATGGTTGGGGGTCACCACAACATGAGGAACTCTATTAAAGGGTCACGGCATTGAGGAAGGTTGAGAACCGCTGCCGTGTAAAGTATCCCTTTAATTGTTTGATTGGCATAACAATAAGAAAATTAACTTTGATAGTCATTTTTATTGTATTGATATGCACCAGCTATAAGCATCGAATATTCCTTCAGTTGTTTTGCTTTCTTTCCTTTAAGGGCACTTTATAATTAAAAATATGGAAATATTGAGAGGGTTTGATAGCTTGATTCCCAGTGTATTAATTTTGGTCCCATTTAATGATATTTCCATTTCCATTATGGCCTATTAGATTTTATTATAGAGAATTACGATTGATTTTTTTGGGTTTATTTTGTAACCTGTATATTTGCTGCAGTTATTAATTGTCTAATTTTTCTCTGATTGTTACCTATGGTTTTCCAAGGAAAACCTCATGTCATCAGAAAATTAGGGATATTTTAAATCTCTTCTTTACTTCTCTCTGTGTCTTTATTCTCTTTATCTTATTTCATTTTTATTGCTAACATGTCTAGGCATTCTTTTTTTTTTTTTTACTTTTTATTTACTTGGGAAACTTCTAGCATAACCTCACATATAATGCTTGTACACAGTTTTAGATAATTTTATAATGGTTAAAAAATGTCCCTTTATGATAGCCTACTGGCATAGACACTCCAAATGTTCTTCTAGATTCTTTGTGCCTGACTTGTGTGAGAGCTTTCTGACTTCATGTTGGACTCATTAGCAACAAATTGGACATACTGTACCTTGACTTCAGTATAATGTTGTCATTTTGGTCCTCTTCAAAAACAAAGGAGAATAACCAAACAATCAGCTTTGCAGGATTCTTTTTCACTTGTTTTTAGCATAAATGAGCATTTGTACTTTGAATTTTTTTCCTATAACATTTGAGAAAATCATGAGGCTTAGAATTTTTCCCTTTTTTTTTTTGAGAGGGGTAGGCAAGGCAATTGGGGTTAAATGATTTGCCAAAGGTCACACAGTTAGTTAAGTGTCAAGTATCTGAGGCTGGATTTGAACTCAGGTCCTCCTGACTTCAGAGCCAATGCCCTATTCACTGTGCCACCTAGACGTCCCATGGAAATTTTAAAAGATGATTAAATTTTGTTGTTTTACTTATGACAAACCATCTTTACAACACTGGTGTGTGTGTGTGTGTATACATATACCCACACATATACGCACACAAACACATTTGTTCATAATGCAGTGTTTCATGGATGAATGGTTGTGGTATATTTGACAAGATTCCATTTTAAAAAATTGAAACATAACTCTTAAATGATACTGGACTATAGTTTTTCTTTACTTTTCCTTCCATTGTTTATGCTTCAGAACAATACTTTTCTTATAAATGGAGTTTTAAAGTGCTTTCTTAATTTTTGAGAATAACACGTATTATTTTTAAATTATTTTTGAAGTTTTATAGAATTTTCATGTAAGTTCATCAGGACCATTAACAAATATTTATTGACTAACTAGTTAGCAGTCTTCTTTCTCTTTTTTTCCTTTTTTGACTCTTGCTTTTATTTCTTTCTTTTGGTTGATATGCTCAAGGAATTATAGTATGTTGGAAATAACCTGAATTTTGTAGTAAATAGGGCATCTAAAAGAGAGAATGACATCACTATGGAATTCAAATTTAACATGGGACACAGAAAGAATTGTTGATGTTTCACTTGCTTTCCCTCTTTCCAGTGATGTCTTTGTCAAGGATTTATGCGTGGTTATAAAGGCTTATGAAGGTCAAATATTGTTGGTTCGACACTCAGAGAGTCACTTTTACAATAAATCTTCCATTTACAAAAGGTCCAGGCCTCTAGCTATCACTTCCCTCTAAGGAATCAAATTCTAAGGAATTCTAAAGAATTATATAGGAGCTCTTGTGAAGAGATTTGGGAGGAGACCAAACAACTTGGAAGAAAAACTGAAAAATCTTACCAGAGAGGTAAACACCTTGAACAAAAAATGGAAGAAGTACAACTCCAAAATTCAAAGATATGACAAAAAATATTAAAGTTAAAAGATAGAAAAGTTGAAAGAATATATGAGATATCTATTCTCCAAAACATATCTATGCCTGAAAATAGAATTAGGAGAGAGAATTTAAGCATAATTAGCTTTCCAAGAAAGTATAATAAAAACAAAATCAAACAAACAAAAAAAGATATTAGAGTTCAGGAAGCCATGAGGTATGGGGGAAAAAAATCTTCTCAAATCAATTACAACCAGAAGGCAAATGAAAAATGAGGTGCATCCATGGACCATTAACTAAAAGTATTCTCAAATTTAACATATGCAGAAATATGACTGATAAACTCTAGCATGTTCTCATCAAAGAAAAAATTACTGCCAGTAGCAAGAGGCAGATCATAACCAGGAAACTTTGATCACAATCATACAATATTACAAAGTCAATAAGAGAAGGAAAAGAAAAGAGTGACCAATTATTTTAAAAAATGCAAAAAGAGAAAGACTTAAATTCTGATATAACATTGTGTTAATTTGAACTTAATTTTATAGGAAAATAGTAAATAAATTTGAGCTATTTGAAAATAGGTAAAATGCAATCAAATTTATATGTGTA